>JADAZR010000012.1:0-600000 GCA_014872995.1 Diaporthe citrichinensis | reverse complement strand
CCAGTACCTGCGCTTCAGCGTGCCCCTGAGACCTTTTCCTTGGCCAGCGTTGACGCCTTGCGCGCCGAGGGGGTGGTTCGGGTCGAGCGAGTCGAGCATATCGGTCGAGATGGTGGGATAGTGGACGTATGCGCCGGTCGGAACGTTCTTAAACAGCCATTTACTCAGACCAAGCGAAAAAGCATATCCCATGGTGTCGATGAAGATGTCTGGCACAAGCAGGGAGAAGGCGTCCCATGCCAGAATCAGCGACCCGAATGATTGGCCGGCAAGGGTCATGCGCGGCCATGTCGATGCCAGGACCCAATGCCTGGTGGACAGATAGAGAAACTGGATGCTCGGTGGGTGGAGGTGTACGTTGAATCGGTCCTAGCAAAGGTCAGTCACAGCTTACAACAGAGTACCGGCTCATAGATGTTTAGGTTTCATCCCGCACCTTGACTCGACCCAGGATCTGATCCTTGGAAGCCTCGTGGTCGCCCGTGTAGACGACAATCTTGGCGTTGGGCCAACGCTTCTGAGTAGCTCGGATCGCGGCCCAGAGTACCCTTTCGCCTCCGCCTCCAGCATTACTACTTCGTATCAGCATGAATTCCAAAGCAGACCTTGGGTCCAGAAACCGGGGGCAGGTACCAGAAAGGATGGAAGAATCCCACGATGCCCGACCACTCCTTGTCTGCCTTGTCGCCCTTGGGCAGCTTCCCCTGAATAGAGGCCTCGATCTTCTTCCATATGTCCTTCTTGCCCTTCTCGACCTCCTCTTCTGGTTCGTCTCCGGCCTTCCCATTGCTCAGATGGCTCTTCTCGTCCTCGGCCATGACCTCGAGTAGCTGTGCCCTCCGGCCATCGGTTTTGTTTCGCAGGTAGGTGCCCCCTACGGAGCCCAGGGCCTGCCATATAGCGGGTATTCCGAAGAGGACGAAGAAAGGAATCAAGCCGAGCGGCAGGGCGAGCAGGGCAACGCTCGTAGGGCTGAGGCCGAAAGGGCTCCACTGGTCTTGGCCGGAAGGCGCTTTGCATGATGCGCCGCCGTCCATGGCGTTGGAGGCTTCTTCTCGTCCGGTCGGCCAGTTCGGTGCAGACTTAAGCGAGCGAGTGCAGTAACGGTGGATGTAGGTGGGAAAGTGGTGGGTGGTCTCGGTGGTGATGCGTCGGCGCGAGCAGCGTGTAAAGAGGGAAGGTAGCTGTGTTACAACGGGAACGACGGCGTGAATTCTAGAGGGTACGCCCTTGAACAACAGTGATTGAAATTGACCATGTCAGTAGATGAAGTCGATCAGTCAGTCTATCAGTCACAGGCAGAGCTGTGGCCTGCAGGACTTTGGCATTTCAGCAGATGAACAGACGAACAGACGAGAGAAGACACGACGAGAGACACGACACGACGCATGTTCCGGGATGCAGGGTTGCCAGAGCTCGCCATGATTTACTGCAGGGAGCTTAGCAGCTGACAGCGGGGCCCTCGCCCTACCTAGGTACCTCGTGGCTCCGGCCGCGGGACGGACCCCTGTCCAGCCTCCAAGCCAGCCCGCCTGCCTCCAAGCAAAAACGGTGGCAGCCCGGTGGACGAGATGGGCAAGGTACCGGCATATCCAAGTACCCAGGTACCTATCCGACAACACCTGAGCATCATCCTTGTCACTTGCACTCGAGGCTTGAAGATCTCGTCCAAGCGTCAGCTGCCTCTCCCAGCAACGCACCAGCAAACTTGTCTCATGGATGAGAACGGTCCAGCCCATGACCCTTGAGCCTTTGTTGTGAGCAGTCCTGAGCTGTGAGCTCTGAGCTCCCACAATGTCAGGACACGTGGGCCAGCAGCTGAGGCTCTCGGCCTCGAGAATACGGCCTCACCTTGGCCAACGTCTTCAACAGGAGCCTCACCTCCACTTACACGTCTTTCCCTCCAGAATACGACTATCGGCTGCCAGTCAGAGGAGGAATTTCGGGGCGGCAGATGCAGCGGGGTACCTTCTGAAAGGCTCAGAGCTGCTCATCACCAGCGTCCACGAGGTCACGGCAACACCATGGTTCATCTCACTTCCCCTGGTCGCCGTCGTGGTCAGCGCCATCATCAGGGTGCCCCTGACACTGTACACGCAAAGCGCGCAACGGAGGAAAGCAAAGCTCGCGCCCTTGATCCAAGCGCAGTACGCCCAGATCGGCCTCGGTCTGAGGCGAAAAGCGGTGCCGAACGTCATGGAGCGGGTCACCAAGGCAGTCAAGACGAGAAGCAAGAAGATGTTCGCGGCCTTCGCAGTCAATGAGACCAGGTCACTCTGGGGAGGCCTGATCAGCCTGCCCGTGTTCCTGAGTAATCTCGAGGTCATCAGGACCATGTGCGGAGGCCCGCGAGGCCTATTGGGCAGTCTGCTGTACGGGTGGCAGGGCCGGGACGCCGCGGCGCCGAAGCCCTCAGACACAGCAGCCGCAGCCCCTACAGCGTCGTCCACCACGCCAAATACCAGTCTCGAGCCGCCTGCTGCTGACCTACCATCATCCACCGGCATCAGCGACCTCGCATCCTCCTCCGCCACGAGTCCGGAGGTCCTTAACCCTCTCGCCCTGGAGCCCTCGTTCGCGACAGGCGGCTGCCTCTGGTTCCCGGACCTGCTCGTGCCGGACCCGTACCACATCCTACCCTTCGCCGTTTCGGGCCTGCTCCTCATGCACCTGATCCCCGAGACCGAGGCCGAGCTGCGGAACCTGTTCGGGATGCGTCCCCCGGCCGGGTCGCGCAGGAACATCGTCATCGCAGGGGGGAGGTCACGCGGTTCGCTGGCCCTCCGCCGTGCGCTGATAGTCCTGGCGCTCGCCATCGGGCCGGTCACCATGGACATGCCTGTCGCGCTGCACCTTTACTGGGCGTCGTCTATTGGGTGCAGCCTGGTTGTTACCAAGGGCATCAGGAGGCTCCTGCCTATACCGAAGGTGCCGGTGAAGCCCTGTTCCGGCCTTGAGATCCCGTTGATAAGGCCCAAGCCGACTTGAGTTTGTTGTTGCTGTTGACATCATGACCATTCATTGGATATAAATGATAGTCATTTTTATGTACTGCAAGTGTGATACAGGAGGTTCCGAAAGCACTGAGACTTGCTAATACATTCAAACACCCTCGACACTATCATGCTGAATTCCGTTCGCCACAATGTCTCCATGAGGAAGGGCAGTACCCGGTACAAGGGTCTCTATCAGCCCTTGCGAGCACATGCATTACGTTGCAAGGCCACCATCAACGAATTTTTCAGGACCTGGGCTTCGGGGAGGTCTAATAGACCCAGAGATACTGTGAGCAAAAGTCGGAACCACGACTCTCCCATTGTAGTATTGGCTATTGGCCGTCTTATGTACACATAATTGTACAATACAAAAGAACAGCCGTCTAGTATCTGAAATAACACCTCCAACGCCATGAAGTGCCGTGAAACCCTGCGAGAAGAAAAGGACCAAGCCAAGATTCCATTCATCATTACCAATCACAGCCACGGCCTACCCAAGGACCACAGCCAGTATTATAATCGTGAGGATAACCGACAGGACCAGCAGGAGGCAGCACGCTTTTCCGCGCGCGTTCTTCTGGTACCGCGCGGCCTGGCGCAGCTCGCGGTCGGCGCCGCGGGTGTCCTCGTGGGTGCGCTCGACGTTCTCGGCGATGCCGCCCAGCTGCTCACCCTGCTCGGTGACGATCTGCGCGACCTGCTGGAACAGTACGTTGAGGTCGCCGACGCCCTGCTCGATGTTCTGGATCTCGGACTCGCGCTCCGCGATCAGCGCCTCCTGGAAGTCCACCTCGTCCTGCGGGGCCAGCCGCAGGTCCTGCTGCATGAGTTGTTGCTGCTGCTGGCCCGTCGGGCTCATCGGGACCGTATCCCCGCCAGCCCCGCCGGACTCCTCCTCGTGGGCGGCCGCCCGCGCCGCCGACACCGACGCCCGCTGCTTCTCGAGCGCCTGCCGCTGCAGGCCCTGGAACTCCTCCAGCGAGGACCTGAACTCCCGGAACAGCTTCTGCTGCTTGTACTTCTGCGCGGGCGTGAGCTCGTCCCCGCCGTGGTCCTCCCCCCACGTCTGCACCTTCTTGACGCCCTCGCCGACTTGTTTCAGGGTCTCGCTCGACTCGTCGATGAGGTCTCGCACGCGCTCCCGCACGCGGGCCGTGTCGCGGCGCGTGCCCAGGTGGCCGATCTCGGTGCGCAGGCGCGACGTGTTGCCAGACAGCGTGAAGAGCTTGTTCATCATGTCCTGCGAGAGCCGGTCGAACTCCGGGTCGTCGGCGTAGGCGGACGGCCGCGGCTGCGACTCCAGCGAGGAGAGCTGGTCGAAGGACATTTTGGCGGTGTGGACGGGGTTGTGAGGTGTTTTGGTTTGGTTGTGCCCTGTCGTTCTGTGGCGTCTGATCGGTTGCGCTATCTAGAACTCGGATGGGATGTGTTCTTCGACGATCTGGTGGAGGGTGTTTGGATTGTGGTTTGGTTGTCTGGGAGAGAGCACGAGCACGGATGGATCGACCGACTCGAGGCTGTGACGTCCCTCCGCTTCGAAACCGGGTGCCTGGGGGTACGTGTAAGTGCGTTACGTAAGGCGCCTCGACGGCCGCACCCGTCTCAGACGTTGCTGTCAGTGGGGTCCAGCCACCTGTCTGTACGTACATTCCCACTGACCCCTACCCCAACTTTCCCCACACCCTCTAAAATAGGGCCAACGTCGGCCTACCCAGCTCCAGCGTCGGCCTACCCAGCTCTTTGCGTGCGCCCACCCAGTACTTATTTTTTTAATAATTTATTAGCAATTTTAAGTCCTCCCCTAACCCTTTGCCCATTTTTGCCCCGCACCCTTCTTTATATTTTTTATACTCTTTGCACTCTTTGTACTCTTTGTATTCTTTGTACCCTTTGCGCCTAATTGCCCTCTAGGCCCTCTGCGCCCAATTGCCCTCTGGGCCCTCTGCGCCCAATTGCCCTCTGGGCCCTCTGCGCCCAATTGCCCTCTGCGCCCAATTGCCCTCTGCGCCCTCTGCGCCCTCTGCGCCCAATTGCCCTCTGGGCCCTCTACGCCCAATTGCCCTTTGCGCCCACTGCGCTTAATTGCAAAGGGTGCAAAGGGCGCAAAGGGCAATTAAGCGCTAAGGGTGCTAAGGGCGCTAAGGGTATAGAGGGCGTAGAGGGCAATTGAGCGCTGAGGCAATTGGGCCCAGAGGGCAATTGGGCGCAGAGGGCCCAGAGGGCAATTCAGCACAGAGGGTACAAAGGGTACAAAGGGTGTGGGGTAGAAATTTGCAAAGGGTTAGGGGAGGACTTAAAATTACTATTAAATTACTAAAGAAAATAAGTACTGGGTGGGCGCACGCAAAGAGCTGGGTAGGCCGACGCTGAAGCTGGGTAGGCCGACGCTGGCCCTCTAAAATATTGCGATTAACATGCTCTTACTGAACAGACGAAGCCCACTTAACCGTGACTGCTTGCAAGTGGCTGCAGCCACTGCGCCAACACAAGATGAAACTTCAAAGCAGATACCGGGCTCCTCTTCCTCTCCCTCTTCCTTCCTCATTCGAAATCGAACTCCGACAGCCCCGGAATGTCACCAGGGCCCTCGGTTAGGTCCAGCCTGCCCAAACCAGAAAGTTATTGGTCTTTTTGGCGTTGGTTGCAGCCATACAAACCAGTGAGCCTTGTGCAATAGACTCCTCGTGCCCTTCCTTATCTTGTCCTTGCTTTCGTCCAAAGCTGACGTATAGTCAATTGAGTGTCTTGAGCACTTTGTTGGATTTGCGAGTCAACCAACCTTGCAGTGTTTTCCTGCGCCAGTGAAGCACTGGATTTATAGACAACCGGTTTGACGTGAGAGGAGAGAACCATCTCTTGCATTTGACGAAATGTCTCGAGTTTAAGGACCATATACAGCTTACCCGGAGAATGAACACGAGTCGTTTATTTGTGTAGTAAGCCTAAGCTTTCTGAGTACAAGCCACTCCAATGCCATACCAATAACGCTTCTCACAAGTGCCTGCGTGGCAGTTGTCATAGAATCCAAATCTTTGTCTAATAGTGCAAGTTTCTTCCTCTTTGACATCCATTTCTCGCCATTAGACCAATTCTCCACGCGGACCGATCGATCGTGACAAAATGTCAAGATAATTATTATCAGCGTATACGTGCTGGTCGGTCACTTCGCAATCCTCAACCACGAATTGGATCAACTTATCCTGTAACTCATAGCTGAGATCAATGTTGGACTTGCGGTAATCGGTAGCGTCGGTGCTCTTTGAGGGTTCACCAACATTAGCTTTTGCAACAGCTTGGCCGGGCTCGGCATAACCTTCCGAAATTCCTTGGTCAGCCTTCTTCAGCGCGTCATGAAAAGTGCCGAAGGCATAGACAATGTCAACGCCATGGTGCGCAATTCCTTGCATGGGCCCTGAGAAGGGGTTGCCGAATTCGAAACGGTGATACTGTAGACCCACGCGCTTGGGGTCCTGACCACGGAGGAGAGCTTGTTTCCCACGGTGAGCCTTGAAGAATTCGTTTGCGCGATATATCTTATGCATCATCGTGGCGTCAGATATGAACTCGGAGAATGCCTCAAAGAGCTCTTCAGCAGAACATATAGGCGAAATGCCGTATGCTTGAAGAACCTCCTCAGCCGCCGCCTCTGAGGTATAGCTAGAGGTGAAAAGAGAGTGGAATTTGGTGTAATCCCAGTTGGCCATCAGGGCAAAGCCTCTAAACTCGTCGGCTGATGCGCTCATCAGGACTTGAACCTTTTCGTCAGAAGGCTTGGTTTCATCGCCCAATCCGTCGTGCCCAAGATGGACAGAAACGCCACAGCCCAAGTCGCTTTTTCGAATGGTCAATCCGTCGATGGCCAGCGTAAAAAGCACCCAGTGAAGGTCAGAAACGCTGTCAAGCAGATCCTTGGTAGATATCCTCCTCAACATGTCGACTCGATCAACTGGGTTATCAGCTTGGACTGACCACAATCGGCAGAGGTCTGCCCAGCGCTGTTCGGCTTTCTCCATCGATGTCAATTCGAGACCCCCAACCGGCCCAGACCTCAAGCCAGCCTTGCGAAATAGCGATTTCTCCGTGCCTAATTCCGCCTCGAGAAGGTGAAGGTGACATGAAATTCCGCCGGCGGACTGGCCCATGATTGTGATCTTTGTGTCATCTCCTCCAAACGCAGCAATATTGCGCTTCACCCAGATGAAAGCAAGTTTCTGATCGTAGAGACCAAAGTTCACGCCTTTGAGAGGGGAATCGCTGCCTTGGGCCGCGATCATGTCAGATGAAGCGCCGAAGCCGAATATACCCAGACGGTAGTTGATAGATACGGCAATAAAGGGGGTTTTGTTGGAGAGGGAACGAAGAACAAGTCTGGAAGGATCTACGTACAGACTTGCGGTTAGCGGACGCTTCAACAAAGTTGGCTCGCAGTATTAGAACACGTACCACATGCTGGATCCGTGCCTGCGCCATCAATGAAGCCACCACCATGAACCCAAATAAGCACAGGCAGCCGAGTCGTCTCGGCATCGATATCGTGCTTTGCGAGTGCTTCCTTGCTTGGGCGCACGACAAAAAGGTTCAAACACTCGAACTCATCCTCGCGGTCGTCTGGGTACGGCAAGTATGATTGGAACGACCGTGTATCGCCTTGACCCTGTGCAGGACATCGTGGACTGTGGGATGGTCAGAACGTTGAGTCTTGCACCAACTCTGTAAATATCGCAGGGACAGTTGCGTGCGTAGGATGAGGACTTACCCGTTCTCCGTAGCGTCAAATATATCACGCGGTAAACGATCTCTCAGGCGCGAGTGCTCCCATCTTCCCGGCACATGAGCATATGGTATGCCACGAAACTCTTCGATGTCATCTGAGATGGCCGATCGCTTGCCTACAACGGTTTGGAGGTGGCTGGGGACCGATAATGTAGGCAATCGCACAATGGGAGTCTGCTCTAGCTGCAATTTGGGTGTCATAGCGATGGACCAATGGTGTAGATGCAACTCAAAGTGTAGGACGAGAAGAATATTGCCAAGTTTAACTCCAACTGTTTATCTGGCTTCTTGGGCGTTGAGCACTGTTGGTTCTGGTTTTCCGTCCTCTACAAGTAGCCCAAGACCGACCCTCTTTCGCTTAATATCGGCATTGAAGACGGCGAAATTTAAATGCCCTATTATATTTACTTTTAAGAATAATTGTCCAGTACCCACAAGTAGTAGAACTGTTGCGACGTTGATTGGCTATGGGCTCCAAAAAGATCCCGGGACTAAAGATATCCTGACCATAATTCTTAGTGAGTCATTCGGCGGGCGTGACAGTGACACCGCATATTCCAACAACATCACCACGAAACAGATCGAGGTGGGGCTTGCGTGGGCGGGCCGGCCCTTGAGACGATTTCATATGCTACCAGATACCTTAAAACTGCACTATCGTTGCAATGACATCCACGAACGCCCTTACTTACCCTGCATTCTTGCTCTTTACATCGCGTAGGTTTCACTTCAAGCAATAAAGGCCTCGTGGTCCGGATCCCAATTGCCTGTCGCAAAAAGAAGGACAACATAAACGAGACTCGCCCAGCCATCAAGGTGCCATACTCGCTTCCCGATGCGGCAGTCCCCTTGAACGTGTCATTTACTGATGACAACCTACGCGAGCTTCAGCAGCTCATTCGCTGTTCTCGAGTTGGGCCAGCAACGTGGGAAAGCCAGCACAACGACGGCCGATTTGGCGTGTCTCACCAATGGCTCACTTTAATGAAGGATCGGTGGTTGACCGAGTTCGACTGGCGCAGCCAAGAACGGTACATCAACTCCTTTGACAACTACAGGATCAAGGTTGCAGACCAGACGGGCGAAGTTGATCTGCATTTTGTTGCCCTCCTTTCCGCCGATCCCGATGCCATCCCACTTGTTCTCTTACATGGGTGGCCTGGTAGCTTCCTTGAGTTCTTGCCAACCTTGGAGCTTGCCCGTGAGAAATATAATCAGTCGATGCTTCCTTTTCACATTATTGTCCCTTCTCTTCCGGGGTATACCCTCAGCTCGGGCCCGCCCCAAAACCGCGCCTGGGACGGCGAAGACGCTGCTCGCATCGTCGACACCGCTCTTCGCATGCTCAATTTTGACCGCTATGTTGTACAGGGCGGGGACGTCGGGTGCCTGATAGCCTCCATTCTAGCTTCTCAATACTCAAGCGCAGTTGCTGTTCACTGTGAGGGCGACCTTCTCCGCTAACGCTCTTTTGGACCAAGACTGACGCATCAGGTGTAGTAAATCTTTTCCCATGGGTGGAGCAAGTCGACGCCCATGATCCAAGGCTCTCTGATTGGGAGAGGACAACCATCGCAGACAACGCGACTCGCTTTGCGGCTCCCACAGTCGGCGCTGCTATCATGAACAGTACCCGCCCAGCGACAATCGCCGCCATTCTAGCTACGAACCCTCTGGCGTACCTGATTTGGTGAGGAAAATTCGTCCCCTGGTCTGGTGTTGCGACGGATTTCCAGCTGACCGAGATCCAAGGATGGGGGAAAAGTATCGCGAGTGGCCCGAGAATCCTTTCGATGCGGATAGGATTCTCACAGCTGTGACCTTGTACTGGCTCACGGATACGCTGCCACGCTGCGCCTATACGTATCGTCATACATTCATGTGCGGCGGTGGACCGAGCTTTTCGTACTTTGACAAGCCCTTTGGTTACTCCTGGTTCAAGAAAGAGCTCATGAGTGCACCGAAGAAGCTTATCGAAGAGAAAGGCCAGCTAGTCTTTTATCGCCATCACGAGCATGTGCGTTGTCCCACCACTTTCCAGCACACCCAGCACTAACACTCCGAGTAGGGCGGACATTTTGCAGCCTGGGAATGCCCTCGGGATTTCTTTGCAGACATGGAAAGTTTCATGGAAGTTGTGCTTAAGAAGCTATAGAGACGTATGTTTTTTTGAGTCAATGACCGAGTTTTGGAGGCCGGTGCCTGTGGCGAATTCTACTTAACTTATTTCGAGTACTTCTCCTGAAGTCGACTATAATGTCCATTGGCCCAAAAGTCCGAAATTTTCCTCAAGTTGAGCCGGAAAACAAAAAAGCCATCAGTTCCAGGAGCTGAAGCCAACCCCAGCCTCCGGCGGGTGCTGGAGGAGCATCATGACATAGCACTGCTATTTTGTTACGAGTCGGAGAGAAGCAGCACGCGATCACGGAGCAGGCTATCTCGCAGCGGTTTTCCAAGCAGAGATCCTCCCTCAGCTTTGGCACAGGTATATTCCGGGCTAACGCCCATACGGTCGTAGCGAGATTCAAAATTGCCTGGATTCCTACACTAGTTGAAGTCTGCTATTCTATGCCACTTAGACTCCCTATAGTTCATCGGACCGGCATTTAGCCACAACCAAATCTTAAGCTAATGGGTTTGGTCCCATTGGAAAGAGCAGCAGGATCAGGTTCAAGTAGCTATCTACCTACCTAGGTAGTATAGCCGCGTGACGGATCGCGGGAGATTCTAAGCTTGGCGACAGTGCCTGGCCCTTGACAATGATCAACGTAACTTGATGTGCTGCACGTGCTTCTTGTTTCTGAGCAACTTTCTGGAAAGGCATCCACGAAAAAAAAAAGGGTCTGCTGCTTGCCGACCACCAGGTGGAATTTCCCTCCTCGCGTTAATCAAATCAACCTTCAACTCAGCAAATACTGCCCATCTACATCGGATTGTCAACACAAACAGTTCACGCAAAACTGCAACCCGAGCCCACACACGCAACACATCCGGTATATCCTGCCCCATCCCCCCCCCCACCTACATTAAGAGAACAAAAGGAACTCATACTTGGAGAAATAGGTCATAACAACCTTTCAAAAGAAAAACAAAATGCCGACGAGCACAGTTCAGAGCAACCACGATGAAGGGCCCTGGGCCGCCTGGTCCGAAGGCTCGCGGTCCACAAGGCCATGCAGAGTTTGCCAAGTACAGGTAGGCGCCACTTGGATTTGGGTCGCACACTGCATGTCAGCCAGATGGCTAGACAGGGGTTGGGCGCGGACAACCAAGAACATCGCCTTCTTCGGTGCTTTACACGTCGTCACAATTTACACAACTTATATGCTCTCCGATGAGGCATATTATTGCGGGGAAGGGCACCAAAGAGGTCCCGGCCGTCATCTCTGGGGGCGACAGGTGGCGGCCGTGGTGCAAGTTGGGCGGGTCCTGGGTGACTGGTTCCGGGGAAGGTTCGCCTTTTCACAACGCTCTGACAGCACATAGGAGCCCGAGGCGGGTGGCGATTATGATTGACGTGATGTGGAATAATGACTTGAGAACCACGCTTGATCTGCCTCAAGTCAGGCAATTAATACATCATTAGCAATAAAGTATATCAAGAATTTGTACACTTGACACCGACACCTAAGAGCTACGCCGAATTGACATACCCAATTTATGTGAATATAATATGTGAATTAGTTATATAAGTGTTAGGTGTTAGGTGTATAGGTGTTGGGTGTATGGGTGTATGGGTGTTAAGTGTGTGGGTGTTAGGTGTGTGGGTGTTAGGTGTGTAGGTGTTAGGTGTGTAGGTGTTAGGTGTGTAGGTGTTAGGTGTGTAGGTGCTAGGTGTGTAGGTGTTAAGTGTGTAGGTGTATGGGTGTGTAGATGTTGAGTGTGTGGGTGTGTAGGTGTGGATGTGTGAGTTGATGTACCGGTGTACCCTCCGTTTTTACAGTATGCCCGGGCGGTTGGTTACGTAAGGCGCCCCGTCGGCCACAGCCGTCTCAGATGTTGGTGCCAGTGGGGACCAGCCCCCCTGCACAATTGCTTGCAGGGGTGCACGCCCGCGAAACGGACTGCTTGCTTTTTTGCAGAGCTCTTGTTTACTAGGCTAGGTTGTCTAGGTGCTTTCAAAGACGAGCTTCCTCCATCCTCGGCCTCGACCACGCTTTTCTCTGCCAACCACCAACCACATTGGTTCCTTTTCCCTTCACTCAATGCTGGCCGACAGCAGAGATGGCTCCAGTCAGACGGGCTCCGTATAAGGACTTTCTCCAGCCTGCGCTGCACCGGCGTTTCACGAGCACCGCGACCATCCTTCTGGCCATCGCCTTCGTCGAGTCTGTCGTCCTCGCCAGTTGGGACTCCCGTCAGTCGTGTCCTGGACCCGCTGCTGCATTGCCCTAGAGTCAATCTGCTAACATTCTGCTCATTTTACAGTCTTCTGGGCAGTCTTCCCAGTCGGGCCAACCGGCATACGAGCCTTCTTCATCTTCCTCTGCGGCCTGGCGATCCTCGTCCTCCGAATCGCACAATACCATGTCGGCCTCCGTACCTCCAACTCCGGCCTGCAGACCTTCGTCAAGTACGCCGTGACTCCTCAGACGCTGGAAGCAGTCGTCTCATATACACTGTCATCATGGCTCTTCAGCCAAATCTACCTGCGGTCGGCGTCGGAGGATCTCGCATGGGTTTCAGTTCAGCCGGGCGTGGGCGGCAGGGTACGATTGAACGAGAAGCCCATATTCTTTACCGTTCACTTCCTGGTCTTGGGTGTCGTGCACGGCGCTCTGCACATCGTCCGTGATGACGACCGGTTGAGCCTGGGCGCGGCAAGGCTGCGGGCCAACGATGCGCCTGCTGCAGAACCACCGCGGCCCTGGTCCACACGGCTGATGAGCGAGGTGCCCCTCCTGGCCCACCGCGCTCTCATCCAGACTCTGGCCGTGCTCGCCTTAAACATCGTCTTCTACCATGCTGCCGTGCGGGGTTTGGCCTGGAGGGTTGCGCTGGTCTTCTTCCGCCCCTTCTACACCATGCCCAAGACCAACCTTGCCCCGACAACGTACGGCGGAATAAGCTTCCCACTATGGGTCAAGTGCTCGGGCGCCAGCTTTATGTTGCTGTTCTTGTGGCTGGCGGGCAACAGGATGTTCTCAATGTTCCTTGTCAGGCCACCGTTGAAGAACGGAAACCCTCTCACTTCGGAGTCGAAGGACCCGAACGGCAGTCTTTTGAACGGGTTGAAAAGCAAGAAGCTACCTATCAAGGTCAGTTTGACATCTTCGTGCTAGTTTCTCTTCACAGCTGACTTTTCATAGTGTTTCGCGACGTGGGAACTGGCACTGATTGCCAGGGACTTCCAACCGCGGCGTCAGGCTATCTACCAGGACATTGACAGGAAAGACGGCCCGATGTGGTCGCAAGTATACACGCTATGTCTCCAGGCAGTGAAAGACGTCGAGTCAAGGATCGATGAGTATAACGCCGCCGCCGCCGCCGCTACTGCTGCCGCCGCGAAAGCACACAGCAGCGAGAAGGCGCTGGTCCAGACGCCCACTAAGACCTTCCGAGCTGAGATGGGCGATTTGGTCAAGAAAAAGATCGTGTCGCCAGGCCAGCCTTCGCGACTAAGTCCATTGGTGCAGAAGGGCGTAACCCACGCGAAAGATTACGTGGAGGATATTGCCAGGCAGGCGACTGGCTCGGACGCCGACGACAACCCATTCCAGTACTGGACCAGACAAGTCCTGGCATCACCACTTGGTCGGCCATTCACGCAAAGCTTCTCGCAACGAATTACAACTGTGGTCCTAGGAGGACCCTACGGAGAGCCTGCACTCGCGATCAACGCCATATCGGCACTGACGAGGCTCGCGGTGCTGAGCCTGGCAGAGGACAGCTACGGAAACGTCCAGCGGGACGTGGCGTCCATCATCCGGACGTTCACGGCTGCCAAGACGAAACTAGACGCGTTCAAGGCCGACTTCCCCTTGCACTGGACGGACCACGATACAGCGAGGGAGTGCAAGGAGGTGGATGCGATCCTGGAGACACTCAGGGAGGGGCTCGTGCAACTTGTCACGGCATTTGGCCCGTATGCGAGAGACCTCAGGTTGACCTTTGCGGATGTGAGACATGCACGGGAGGCGGCTGGACTTCCTAGCCGGGAAGGAGGAAGTGCTGCTGTTGCAAGAGTTGATGGGGCGAGGCCAGAAATGGCGCAGGTTCGGTGATCACGGCAGGATGGAAAAGGGAGATGGGAGTGTGGCTGGAACTGTGGGCATGTGTAGTGGCTGTGTGATTATACCCGAGCGCGTCGCTCAGAATGCATAACAGAACAGAACATGATGCTTATGAACTACCTGCTCCTTGGCTTGCGTGAATTGCTGCTTGGGCCTTAAGCGAAGCGTCCGGGCTGAGGGACAGCATCGGGATGATCAGGGGCCATGGCGCATTCATCGATGCTCAACACTGCCGAGGTTATCACCAGCTTCAACAGGGAGAGGTTCGGAATTCTTAACTCGAATCTAGAGGCAGTTAGGATGTAGTTAGCTTTTTGAGGTGTGGCAATCATCCAAGTCCCGCACTTGGACACCGTATCGAATGAATGTGGCTTGCTAAGTTGGAAAGGGGATTGGGAAGGGGTGGTGCTGATGACGTTTAATTGGCTGTGGGTCTAGCCGGTTCGCATGCGGGCATGCTTGACTGCCTTGTCGCCTCGTACTTGGAGTGGTCTAGTTTACACCTACTCCTCCTCCGCACCAGCCTCCATTCATTCCTTCTCTCCTCTTCAAATGCTTCTCCCAACCAACGTCCACCCGCTGGCGTCGACATCTCTAGCTCGTTCCCAATGCTAGACATCGAACTCCTGGGCACTCGCTCGCCATAGCCTCCATCATGATACCGACATCATCATTCTCGAGGTCTTCGATTGCGCGGCAGTTGGCCATCGAACCAGAACCGCCGAGGAGCTCCTCGAATAGATAATAATACCACGACTATATCAGCAGCTACCGATCAGCGCGCTGTTCCGTCACAGACATAGCGAAATTGCCATCGACCGCGACAGCGACAGCGACGGCGACAGCAACATATTCATCCGAACCCCGGGCTTGGCGGTCCAACCATCATGTCGGCGGTGCACATCATCTTCCGCGTCATCTACGACTCCTTCTACGTCTTCCTCTCCCTGATCGTCCTACTCCTGCTCCTCGTCACGCCCGCCGACAATTTGCGCCTCGCCTTGCAGAATCACCAGAACCTCCACGTCCTGACAACCGTCGTCTGCCTTTCCGCCACGCTACTTTTCGTCGTGCTGCTCTACTTTGCCCGCCTATATGTCAACCGCAGCGCCCTCGCCAACATACCCAAGCCATGGATCCCCATTGGCCGGGGCGAGGTCAAGAAGAGCGTGCGCAAGATGATCGTCGCTAGTCTGAGCAGGAGCGCCGCCATTGCCTACGAGTCGAAGCCAAGGGTTGCCGCCGCGAGACCGCCCACTGCGATGACGGATCCCGAGGAAGGAGAGGAGGATGAGACCAAGGCTGAGGGCAAGGCCCGGAAATCTACGCTGAGGGTGTTCAAACTCAAAAAAGCGCCGACCGTGGAGGACAAGATGGGCATTACACTGCCCCCACATCGAGCCGTATGGGGCGAGATCGAGCACTACGGATGGTCCTCGCCCAACTCGCTGGACCTACCCGACCTACAGTACAGCACGGTCATATCAGAGCTGCCGAACCTGATCGAGGCCAAGGCCCTGACCCTGGCGCCCCCGATCCCCGACTCAAGCCACGCCGAACCGCCCGTCCTGGATCCGGAGGCGATCGGCCTCCTGCAGCGGCCCGACAACCTGGCTCTGCGGCAGTACCTCACCCAGCTGGCCGAGCTGGGCGTCCTGGCGCCCTCGCGCACGACGGCGGATTTCCTGTCGGCGTACGAGTATGCGCGCTACTCGACGCGGCCCATCTCGAACGCCCGCTTCCGCGAGCTGATGCACCTCTTCGCGGAGCTGCTGCGCACTATGCAGCCGCTCGACCCGGCCGTTCTCATCGCGCTGGGAGACGACTTCTCGGAGGGTGAGGAGGAGAGCGACATCGACGACGACGCGCCCCGGCGCAGCCCCCCGAGCACCCCGCGCAGCCGGGCCAGCCGAAACTCCATCCTCCGCCGGCAGCGCAGCACGGCATCACACGCTACGACGACGACGACCAGTAGCGGCAAGTCCGCCGGCAGCGGCGGCTCGTACATCCGCAGGAGACCTCATCAGCAACAACAGCCGACGACGACGAGACCGCAGATGGCGGCGCGCGTGTCCTCACAGGGCACGACGTGGGGCGGCGCGACGACGTACCGCACCGCGCCGACGACTCCCAAGACCCAAAAGACGGCGGCTTCGCCGTCCCCGTCGTCATCGTCGAGCAGCGCCAACAGCTTCGCGCAGACGAGGCGGCCGTACCACATCGGCGATGGCGTCGGGGGCTTCGGATCTGCCTCGACGTCGAGCATCGCATCCGCCGCGTCGCGGGTGGGGCGGTCGCGCTCCGGCCGGTCGTCTGTCGCCAGCGGGAGCGCGGGGTCTGTCGTCATCCGGCTGGCTGGGCGGGCGGATGGGGATGGTGCCTTGCCGTATGTGCTCTCGCTTGGGGGCGATTTGGAAACGTGAGTATGTGCTCCAGAAAAGCAGGAAGCCTCCGAGAAGGTTCACATTAAGGTATGCCATGCCAGCCAGGATGTGGCGCCACGGTATACATTCGTTCCTTGAACTATCACGCCGGAGTTGGGGCGGCTCGGCTTCCACGTCCAGCATGGCGTCCGCGTCCGCGACTGTGAAATCTGGACGTCTGTCGCTAGTGGGAGCGCCGGGTCGGTCGTCATCCTGCTGGCCAGCCGGGGATGGCACATTGCTGCATGTGCTGTCACCTGGGGGCGATCTGGACCGGTTAGGGTCCGTGAGCAGAGAGACAGGAGGAGAGCATCTTTTCACCACATATTTGAGCATTGCGAGAGGGCGTTTGGGATCACCACGTGTTGGTTTTGGGTCCTCATCCTGGTATTGACTGGATGGGTGGGCTCTTTTGGTCTATATTGCATAATGCTAATGTCTTTTCTCACCACGTCCGGTTCCAACTTGGTCGATTTCGTTCTTCGATTCGTCGTTGATTGCCTCTGCCGTGGGCATTTCAGTCCTTGTGGGTGGAAGGCTGAGTGTGCCAAGTTCAACATCGGAGAGCGCACTCACAGTGATGAGTTTGGTCACCCGAAGGCGGGCGATGTGTGATTCGCGGTCGCTAGGCCATCTGGGTGAGGGTCTTGTGGTGGAACTGTTCTGAATTGCAAAGGCTACCACTGCTTCTATCTCGTTATTCCCTTATTCCCTACCCATGGCTTGAATTCATCCCCTCCTTGACGTTCATCCACCACCTGACCTTCATCACAACCTGACTCTCATCCGCCACTTGACTCCCATCCACCACTCCACTGTCATCTATCAATCTACTATCATCCGCAGCTCATTTTCCGCCCACCACTCATTGTTGACGACAAGAACTCTCGTCTACACAAGCCCACAGGCTGAGCATCCATTGCCAACCGTTGCAACAAGATGGAAACCCTACCCTTCCCCTGGTCCGGCCGAAGAAACTTGAGAACAGCTAAGTCCCTGCATGAATGCCACCGAGGTTTCAGGCTCTGCAGAGACAAGGCTTTCTTCAAGCACAAGACGACACCCGACTCCATCTCGAGTCGCTACTGGCTACTGTCCCCTGCCCAGTTGCCCCGGAGCTTCCAGGGCTTGGGCCATGATACTCCGTTGCGCCCTTTCCTTGCCACAGGCATCCATTGCCAAGGTGGTCGTGGCCCGCAATATTGTGAAGAAAGTCCAGGGCCTCCCTCATGAAAAAGCTTTTGGACCTGTTCTTACGACATGTTGTGATCCACCTTGAGCTACACCACATGTCCCAAATGCAAGCCAAAGAGAAAAGGTATAAGGAAGAAGAAAAAGAGGAAGCACGAGGGGGGAGGACAGATGAAGAACGTGAAGAAGATTCAACAGTCAGACGTATAGAAAGGATATGAAAGGGAACAGGGTTGAGTTGGGGGAGTGGGTTGGGGGGGGGGGGGAGCATGGAAGGGGTGAGGAGCTGAAGTGAAATAACCAAGGAACATCCGTACAGCAAGCCCGGACATCTTCGCCACCAAGGTTCCCCTCTGGCATGGTCGATGACGAACGGAACATCCGTGGACTTCACATCACCCGTCAACTGCTGCAACGACGACCTGGCGACGCACGGCTTGGACAGGCCGAGTCCCCGCATGTCTGTCGCCAGTCTCATGAGAATGGCTGGCCACTTGGCCGTTCTACGCCATGGACCGGCAAGGCACATATGAGTTATGCTGGCCTCGTGCACAGGTCCGGCTTGGACTGTGACGGGTCAGCTGCCGTGTCTTCCAATGACTTCCAGGCTGGGGTTGAGAGGGGAAGGGGTAAAGGGGACAGGAGGTTCTCGGTATGTCTAGCTTACCCTTTAACGATGATCGTAACCTTGGAATTGTTGACCAACACCATTCAGGTCTGCACTCATACCATAACAATAGGCATGATGGCGCTCAGCCGTGTTGGCTGTTGCATTGGATGAGGCACTGGACTGCCCTCCTTGGGCCTGCCCATGGGTAGGAGGTGGGTTGGGGAACTGTTCTTCAACGCCTTGGATAGCCTTCTTGACCCTCTTGGTCCTGAACCGCTTGCTCTCTTTGCCTGGGACGTAGGTATCGCCTTGCGGGGTCGTATCCCCGAGGAAGGACTGGACTCGGTCCCGGGCAAGGTCTGCGTCTCCGCTGCGGTCTGTCATCAGCACCACTGTCTCGAGGTGATTATGAGGCCTGTGGACATACCTCGACATGTCTAAGGTGTTGGAGAGCAGGCCAAAACAACTTGTCCTTAGTGCGGGGGTTGACGTCTCTATGTGTGGTACTTCTTCCACAATCGATGAAGAAGACGGGAATGATTTTATGATGGGACGAAGGACGTGCTGGAAGCTGCTGAGGTAGCGGAAGCTGCTGAGGTACTTCAATATAATAGAGAGAAGGGAATATAATAGGGAAGAGCTGGCTGACCTCGATGCCATTGACGCCGACTGATGCTGAACACTTGTTGGACATTTTGAGCGGGACTGGAGCCCTTATATAGAATATACCCGTCTGAGCAGACCGCATTCTGCCACCGCAGCGAGTCTGCATACTTATACAGGTCTTCTATGCGGCAAAAATGCGAGGATACTGATTGTTGGCGAGACGCACCGGGTTGGGTCTCACTGGATGAGATTGGGCCTAATTGGATGGGTTTATGTGCCTAGTCGGTATTTTGCCTACTCTGCCTCGGGAGGCGTCCGTTGCCTACATGTACTCGGTATTTGCCTAGGTAGTTTCCCTGAAGTCACAGCCTAGATAAGTCTGACCAGGCCAGGGGTGCAGCAGTGGCGGCAAACGACAGGTTTGCTGCGTCCTTGGTCGCGTGTCTTACCCAAGGACCGAAATCGGTACGTAACTTTACTGATGTTGGCGATCTAAATCCGACCGTTAGCGGCGACCTTGGTCCCTGAGGATGGTACAGATACGTACCCGTGCCAACAAAGACGTCCAATTGAGCGCGCAAGGATTGCGATTGGAATTCCTCGACTGTGCCCCTGCCAGCCACCCTCCCAACATGGGCTGGTTCGATGCGTGCTCGGTATCAGACTGACTGCCTAGGTACCTAGGTACCCAACTTGCACAATCACAAAGCAGGTCATGGAGTTTGGCTGGGCGAATTCACTGTACTCGAGCATCTGATGCCACAAGGTACGTATCCATTGCGAGGTACGTACTTGTACCCCTTCCCAAGGAGCGTACAGTACGGGTACGAGTGTGGTTGTGTGACTCGGCGGCGGGGGTTTTTCGCAGCGTACTGCAGCATGCAGCAAGAGCCAGCATTTGCGGATCTCAGCCCCGTTTTGGAGTAATTGAAGTAGTTCTCGGGCTAAGAAACCACGTGGAAGTTGCATCGGCCCACGCCGTCATCGAATACCACGGCATCAGAGGGAAAAGTGAAGTGTGGCTGTGGCGGAGCAAGAAAGCCCCCCCCCTGCCCCGCTACCAGTCGACCGCGAACCACCATTTGGATTGGCGAAACGTTTCCTCCACCACGACCACCACCTCCTCCTCCACAGGGATACCCCACAGAGATCCTTCCCGGCGGCCCCAAACATCAACTACTTGTCTCACATCAAAATTGACCTCTCCTGCCAGAGCGGGCAAGTGCTTCACAGTGGGTCTGGAACTGTCAATAGAAAGGGTACAAAGACAACGTCCCGCATCAATGGAGGCGCAGGTTGGAGCATCGCAGCACTGAAGTGCTGCGTGCCACGGTCAAGTAGGCGCATGATAAGTGGAGAGAAATCTCCTTGTCCTGGCCCTTCCTGGTCGGGGTTTTCCAGTAGCATGAGTATGTACGCCTTGCAACGCTGAGTCATCCGTCCATCCCACCATGATGCGAAATACTCTTCTTGCCTTAAGGCCATGGTGAATACCGACATTTGTGCACGAGGCTACAGAGCTTGACTCAACATTTTTCTCTGCAGAATGGAATGCCGCCACGCAGTTCGCGCCATATGGGCGCCTACTCTCGGACAGACCCTCGTGTCATCGCAGGTTCTGGGACGGGCCGCGCTCCATCGTCTGGGTACCTAGGTACCTAGTCTTGCTCGGATTGGTAAATCTGAGTAGAGAAAAAGAGAGCTGCTTACAGATGAGAGCGCTCACTCATAGTCACTCATAGTGCATATTCTGTGCAGGCAGGTGCAAAGAACCGAAGCTCTAGATGGCTGCCCGAGAACAGGTCAAGCTGACCGATAGGAGGCTCTGTCGTTCGTTGGGAAGACTGATAGGGTGCCTTGTCATCGGAACTGACTCCCGCTAGTACATGAGAGGGACATGACGGTGGGAAAATAATACCGTCTTGAGAGTGGCGTTGGCGAGCCACTGATGCATCCAATCATGCCGAATGTATGCTGCCATGGGCCACACAACTACAGACCTGCAGACCTGCAGATGCAGTGCCGCAAGAGTGCTGCTGTGGCTCCAATCAACAATGGCGACCGGTCAAATCTGTCAGAATAGCATGCCAAGCACCCCCAGGTGACAGCTGGATTCGCAACGCCTGGCGATGTCGCTGCAAGACTGAAAGAGGCAGGTCTGGCCTGACGGTCGTCCTGCTTCGGCGACAGTTCTTGGCGACAAGGATTAGTGTCAATCGGATATTCTACCATCGCCTTTTTAACCAATCAGAAGAAACGGACTAACTATTCGCCGTTACAGCACTCAAAGGGATGAATTCCCCCCCATTGGCGCAACTGTGCAGAGATCATGCAGGCCGCAACGAAGCTATCCATAAGACCGTCATTTAGCTTTCATCCATGACCATGCACATGTGGCTTGCCTAGATCCTAGTCGCCTTGCAGATCTGCCATGGACCCTGGGAGGTGACCTGGGCCTGGAAATCCGGGCCCGGATGCATGCGGCTTGGGGAGTGAATAGCACAAGATATCAAGTCCGGGTCGGCCAGTTCGCCCAGCACTTGATCAAATTTAGCATTCATTATATTAACAGAAGACTTATTCGAATGAACACAAAAGTGCACTTGTTGGGAACGTTAATTGAAGGTGCGCAACCATTGTGAAGTCGCTGTAGTTGCTCGGGCAAAATTCGAAGTACGGTCACCTGCAGTTAGCACAGTAATATTGGTCCAGGTATAAGTCTCCAAAGAATGATGTCATCTCGCCGCGTGCCGACACAATATTAGGTAGGGGGTGAGCAAAGTTAAACTCAGACAAACTAGCGCACAGCAGAAGAGCCTCCTATTGTTGGTGGCTGACCGAAAGATGCCCTTGTAGCCAGGGCCAGAGCTGCGGAATGAGAGCCTGGCCCCCTGGGGTGTCCTTCCCTTTCTGACTGCACTCAGCGAGGCTGCAGGACGGTCACATCTGTGCGAACAGCCTATTGGCGCGAGTATTCTCGGCTCAGGAAGTTGGGTCCACATGATGAATGATCCAGGCTTTCTAGTCTTCCTTTCCTCACTGCACTCAGCAAGGCTGCATGCAGGACGGTCACACCTGTGTGAGCAGCCTATTGGCGCGAGTATCCTCAGCTTAGTGAGTCGGGCCGACCCTGTGAATATCCCAACGCTATTCGTTCGTTCCCAGCAGCTGTTGACGCCCTATCAAATGCACCCATTCCATCTCATGACAATCGATAAGGCCAATGTTTTGTATTCCCGAGTAATTGGCAAGCCAACAAGGCTCCTGTGTGCACTAGATCACGAAGTGTAGAATAAGCGACTTGGCTGGGAAGGCATCCGACAGCATTTTCATAGGATCCAGAGACCAGAATGCTACATGTCAGGAGTTATAGGACCGGGGTAGAGAGCAGCCTGGAAAAGGACACCTAAGGACTTGCCGCAAAGAGCAAAGAGCAAAGAGCATCGAGCAATAACATTGCGTTTTCACACATTGCAGTGGCCCATCTCTCATTCTTTCTTAAGCCACAACTCTCTCGTCTACTTCTCCCGGGACAGTCTGCATAGGTTCTGTGTAATACGTGATCAACTTTTGAGTTTTACTTTTGGTGGGAATACACGACTGGGTTGATGTTAAGTTACATGACGTCCCTTCCCGTCCGACTTACATTCTGTCATATTATGTGTCTAAGACTCTAACCTCACCTTGGTCAATTTACCCGCCGTCTTTCTCGAATCACAAAGTACTTGTGGAGTAGACGCGATACTCCAATAATTGATACTCTACCATAAGAATAGGCCTCTCGAGGATTGAGACTCTTCGTCGAAACACAGCGGATCATATCCAACTCGCGCCCAGTCACGGGTCTCCGCGTCCGCCTCATCTGGGCTACCTGATGAGCTGACTGTTGAGATATTCTCACCAGGAGGGGACAAATCCATGTCAGAAATCTCCTTGCCCTTCTTAGTGTGTATAATGCGAATAATGGTTCGACCAGCCTCAATCATCTTGTCGAGCATGGGACAGCCAGACTGCAAAGACTCAAGGGCAGCCAATAGATACACGCTGCCCATGTATACTCGAAAGTGGTTGACCGAGTCCGCGGCATGAGCTTCGAATATCTCAGTCGATTGTCTGAGTGCCGTCCACACAATTTCTTTGGGACAAGTATGTGGCAGGACCTGTGCGTCTGCATCAAAGTCATTTCGGCGAATCGCTCGGGCGACGTAGATTGTGGCAATCCCGAAGTCCTCCTTGAACAAGTTGAGAAACCACTGCACCGGATTCCCGAGTGTGGCTGCTTCGCTGAGCTTGCTGTGGCAGTGGAGTAGAGAGAGCGAGCACTCCATGACGGCGAATCGTGATGACGTGTGGGTGGCCGAGTTCTTTGGATCCCTCGCGAACGGCTCGTGTAGGATGAGCAACATGCGGCGGATGAAGATTTGCAGCATGGCTTTTTGGAGCATATGACCCTGAAGTGAAAATGCGTCGAGTCCATCGTCCATGTTGATTTTGCTGAGCATGTTTAAAATGTGTCGCAGTTTTTTGTCGGTGCTTTCGACTTGATCATACGTGTGTTCTGACTTGACGGAGTTGGCGGTGGTGACGATAGAGGATGCCAACGGCAGAGCCTCTGACAAGAGTATCTGGGCTTCAGATACCTCACCAGCCATGGAGCCCGATTGGTTTCTGTCGCTTCCCTCTGTGGGAGAGCTTCCAGCTGCATTAGAGTAAGGGAAAACGTCATGGTCTTCGTTTCGGATGAGTAACGGTAGACAGGAGCTCACGGAAGACACCACATCGATAAAGGCGATGGTCGTCCAAATCTTGATCCTGTTCAAGCCTTCGTACTCGGGCATCTCGGGGAATAAACTCGGGTGTCTGTGCATTGACATGCTCTCAGCCAGCCTGACGAGAAGACCCAGCAATGGCGCGCAGCTTCTGGTGTCGTTGAAAGTGATGAGATCCATGATCTTTGCCATAGCTGCCATACATAATGTCCTTACCACAGCTAGGTCATGGACCATCATAAATTGCGAGCCCTTGAAGGCAGCGTCTGCGAGACCGAAGAATGAATGTGAAATGTCCACTAAGTCAAGCTGGCGAAGTGCTGGTATCCCATTGGGAGCCGAGTGACAGCTCAAGGCGAGCATCATGAAGATCTGCGCCAAGAAACTTCGTCCGGTGTCCTGAGGGGACGCCCAGAATCTGACCATTTCCTCTTCGAAAGAAGCTTGGTGCCAGAGAGGAAAAAGTTTGTCGTAAGTGCGCATGTAATTGTGAAGCAGTGCTTCAACAACATCCCGTTCCGGGAGCTGGGACAAGAGGTAGTCCAGTGGTTGAAGGCTGCTCAATGGGTCCCCAAAGGGGAAATTGGTACTTTGTGCTGGGGAAAACAGACCCTTGAGGCCTTTGACACGCTTGTACATGTAGTTATATTTAGGATCAAGCCCAAAAAGGTAATCTCTAGCTTCTTCAAACTAGGGCTGGTTCAGTCCCAGGTCCATCACTACTGCAAGGGTTTGGAAAACTTACGTCCCACAGCAGTCGCGCCCATGAGGTTGATGTCCCTGTCCGAGCTTTGTTCTCGGTAAAAGAAGCAATAAGAGGGTATGGAGAATGAGCCGGATTCCGGGGAGGTTGACTGGTACTGTCACTGTGTTGATAGGCACATTTCTCGGGTCTGCCAGCTGATGTACAACGGTCGCAGGGGTGTCCCCTATTGCACTTGATCTTTCGATCGTGACAGGGCAGACAAGAAACCACCAACCGCGGTCTCCGGCGTTGAGGTCGAGCTTGCCAAGTGTTGATTTGAGACTCCATGTTGTAGTGTCGTCTAGCGAATTGCGGCGCGTCGCTGTGTTCGGTGATGGGCGGCGATACTCGCCCAGCGGGGGGAGTTTCCACCTATATGGGTGTCAAGTCGTGCACGTTCGCTCGGAATTGTCGGTAAGTGATCCGAAACGGGCTAACTGCGATGTTTTCGCTGGTAACAGAACAAAGTCTAATCGTGCTCAGACAGGTCCGAAAAGGGGTTCGGCGCCGAGCGGTGATATGATTACCATTTCTGGTTAGACATCACCGAGAACACCGAGGCTAACATTTTAGGGTGAGATCGTCGACTTCATTCAACAGCCTCACGTACTACGTGCCTAGTGAGCAGTGCATGAAATCATCTATTTGTGGCCCACTAGGAACTTTTGAAGGAATGAATACCTGATGCTATGGCATATATAATGTCAGCTCGATGTCCTCGAATCAGGGTAGTTGAATAAGATTCTCAACAGCATTTATTCTTGAACAGATTTGCAACACGAGAAACTACAACCCTCTCCCTTAGAATTTATTTCATTCCATACTTGAGAACTCAAAATGCCTCTTAGCATTGTTATTATTGGATCGGGTGTGGCCGGACTGGCCTCAGCCGCTGTTCTTCGACACTCCGCTGAGGTCAAAATCATCGAGCGTGGCAACACGGCACGGATCGCTGGAGGACAGGGGATAAGCCTGGGTCCAAACGCCGTCAAGATTCTTAATTCACTCGGGTGGGATCGCGAGAGAGTTCAAGCCGTGGTCGCTAAAGGTGTAAAAGCCTACGATGCCAGATCAGGGACGCTTGTGAAAACCATTCATACTGGTGATTCCCAACAATGGGGGGCCGACTGGACAGTCCAGCTGAGGGCTGATTTCCGCAATGAGTTGGTACGTCTAGCCACAGACGACGGCCCTGGAAAGACACCCACAGTGCTCTATGAGACCAAGGTTGCGGACATCGACACGGAAAGCGGAACTGTCACCTTGGAGGATGGACAACAGATTTCGTCGGATGTCATCATTGGTAAGTCATCAGTTGTTTTCTTTTCTTTTCTTTTTTGGTCCAGTAACTGGCGACACTGACAGACATATCTAGTTGCTGCAGGGATACACACGACCCTCCGAGATAAGATCCTCGGCAGTCAGGATGTTCGAGCTATGCCCACAGGTCAAAGCATATTCAGGTTCTTGGTTTCAGCCGAGAATGCCGTCAAGGCTGTTGGCCGTCTTCATGAATGGTGGGATCCAGCAGTTGGAGGATATCTTTCCATCATGAGGTCCGATGACGGCACCAACCGCGCTCTCATCGCATACCCTTCTCAAAATTTCAAATACGTCAATTTCAGCTGCGCTTTCCCAAACACCTACCTGAAGACTGGAGCCGGGGAATCTTGGTTTGAGGAGGGGGATTTGAGCGAGGTGCTTGAAATATTCAAGGACTTTCCCTCGGAATACAGAGCTTTCATGCAGTGAGTAAGGATGAGAATACTGTGGTCAAACAAGAGACTAACCATGAAATAGGTACGCAGAAGAGATCAAAGTATGGGAACTGCGCGACCACGAACCGCTGCCAATCTATGTGCGCGGCCGTGCCGTTCTCATTGGAGATGCAGCGCATGCAATGCCTCCATTCCAGGGACAAGGTGCTGGGCAAGCCGTTGAGGATGCTGAGGGACTCAGTATTCTTCTGGACACCGGGATAACTCGAGATGATGTGCCCAGGCTTCTGCAGCAATGGGACTCAGTCCGGCGGCCCCGTGCTAGTCGAGTACAGCTCAACGCGAGACTGGCTAGCCGTGCCCTAAATGAATCCAACTCGATGGAGAATATGGAGTTCAATTGGACCTACAACGGCATTCGTCAGGAGATGCAGCAGAATTCTAAGATCGACAAAAATGACCAAGAGTGATAACGGCGGCAATATGGTGGCTAGAAAACATTAGATTAGACTTTATGCTTGTTTAGTACCATCCTCAAGAGTTTCTCCGTATCCTTCTTTCGCCGGCCTCGAGTCAAGGTTCTTAAACACACTAGTCTAAGATGTAAGAAGTGGCATAGGCCCAAGATCAATGCAAGACCACTGCATGGCTTGGGACAACCCATTTGTCTCAGGTAACTCTATGACTACACGATTAATGTTAGAGCATAGCCGCCGCCCACATATGGCTATAGAGATCTTTGGTCTCTTCACGGCCACAGCTTCGAAATATCCAAGATCACCCACTGGAATGATTCTCGCTACTCAATCCCGAATTAATTGAAACGAGGAGAATGGCCATTCGTCCCATGATTGTCTAAAATTTGGCAATATTGTGAGCGAAATGGATTAGTTGTCTAGGATGGAAATTGGAGGCGTTGGTGCCGTTGATCAGTTAAGCAGTTACAAGACCAATGGGCTGACACCTTATTCATTAAATAGCGCCATGAATGATAGGTGCGACCACTACACTTGTGCCCACCTGCCTTTCGAATTCCCAATTTCGGGGCATAGGGTGTCTACCTAGGGTCTCTAATTATAGTTCTCACCAAACTTTATGCCATGCCCGTTTTCATCAATAAGCTTTAGCCCTCTTCCCCCGAGGATCACCGAATGAAATGTCCGCCATCTCCGCGTGACCTCCCTCGAAAAGGCCACCATTCAGCATTGGGCGACATTCAGCTAACTATAAGAAAGGGCTAGACGGAAGCCTATCATGTTTGTCAGAGGTAAACACTTTGCTTTTCAAAACTCCACCACAATAGACACATTCGACTCTGCCGCCGATACACAAAATGCTTGCCAATTCGGAATGGCCATCCTGGAAAGTCGGGCTTGGCATTGCTCTGCTTTTTTTGTTCGCCGCTTCTCGGTGGAGAAAGTCGAGGCATCACGAACACTTGCCCATAGTTAACGGGAAAAGATGGTTTGAAGTCTCGGACACGAGAAGCAAGGCAGAATTCTTCATGTCTGCGCGGGATCTCTTGTACAAGGGCCGAGCGGTAAGTGTACTGCACCAGAGGAAACCCTGAGCAATCTTGGCTGATGTTTGTTGAAGATGGGCAAGGCTTTTCGGATGATTTGCAATTTCGGGGAGGCTATTGTGTTAGACCCTCAATATTTAGACGACGTCAAGAATCATAACGGTCTGAGCTTCGGTAAATGGCTTGAAGAGGTATGGAATATCTGACTGAAATCCACGGTTTGACACTACTAACATCAGGGAGGCTTTCATGGCTCACATTCCCGGGTTCGAGTCCTACTCAGCGTGGGTTATTGATAAAAAAGTCCTGTCCCACGTCGCCCTGGTTGGTATCACGCCAGCTCTAGGTAAGTACGGATGTGTTGTGAGAGGTACTAGAAACTTGACTGACCCACACCAAAGATCGCCTTGTTCAGCCAGTGTCGGATGAAATGACAATAGCCCTGGAAGAAGTACTGGGGCACAGCACAGGTAAGCAAAAGAAAGTGAGGAGATTTTACTTCAGTTTGACTGATTCTATGGCAGAATGGCAAGAGATCGTTCTCCTCCACCGCATACCTCAGATCGTTGCGCGGATTTCTTCCCGGGTGTTCGTGGGCCAAGATCTGTGCCGTGACCCCCAATGGCTTCGAATCGCGGTCAACTACGCCGCCGATACCGTAGCGGGCGCAAGGGTGATCGCCCGTTGGCCAAGGATCTTGCAGCCCCTTGTACATTGGTTCATCCCCGACTGCCAAAAGGTACGCGGGCACGTCAAGGAAGCACGGAAGCTCATGCGGCCTTTCATCCATCAGAGGCGACAAGAGAGACAGAACAAGAAAACTCCAAAGGAAGCCCGGGATGCTATCGACTGGTTCTACGAGGTTGTCCAGGACGAGCCTTTTGACCCGGTTACCTTCCAGTTGACTTTAGCTGTGGTCGCCATCCACTCAACATCAGACATGCTCGTGCAAGCCTTGCATGATATTTGTTCCCATCCCCAGCTGATCGACGAACTGCGTCAAGAAGTTGTGACCGTCTTCAGTGCCGAGGGGTTCAAGAGGTCATCAATTAACAACCTCAAGCTTATGGACAGCGTTTTCAAGGAGAGCCAGCGGCTGAAGCCACTTGCATTGGGTAAGTTCAGTGCTCACAGCACCAAATTTGCAAGGACCCAGCTGATCATGATTCTAGTTGCCGTTCAACGCGTCGCCACAGAAGACATCAAGTTGTCTGACGGATTGCTGATCCCCAAAGGCCACACTATCGTCACCCCCGGTTATGGAATGTGGGACTCGAGCGTCTATCCAAATGCCGACACATTCGATGGCCACCGATTCCTGAGAATCCGGGAACAACCTGAACAGGAGCATGGTGCCCAGCTGGTGACCACGGGCCCTAACCACCTGGGCTTTGGACACGGGAAGCGCGCGTGCCCAGGACGCTTCTTTGCGGCGATGGAGGCCAAGATTGCTCTCGCTCACTTACTGCTGAACTTTGACCTGAAGTTGGCGCCAGGGACTGATCCCAAGGTGCTCGATGTCGGCTTCGCTCTGGTGCCTGATCCAACCGCAAAAGTCATGATCAGAAGGCGTCAGGAGGGACCCCCTCTGGACTTGTTCAGAGTCCCTCTTGCGAAGAAGAAATAATTCAAAGTACGCTAAGTCGCTTATACTTCAGTATGTTGGTACGGTGTGCGTCAAAATACGGCCGTTCAAGAACAACTAATTCGCTGCATCCGCTTCCTGCCCCACTGTTCCTGGCTAGGAAGTCTCGGCGCATTTCCTGTCATGCTATTGACTGCATCATTCTCTGAACTGCATTTTATTTTCTTTCTTTCCCTTGGTGTTATTGTACGTAGTATATATAGAAATCCCGACCATGTGTTCCCAGGCTATCCAGTGATACAGAGTCCTACCGCAGCGGGAAAATATTGCAGTCTCGCTACCAAGTCGGTACTAGTAGTGATCTGGGGTAGCGAGATTTCGCGTCCATGCGATTCCTGAGTATCAATTATTTTCATATCAGAAGAGAAGATGAGAGGATTTATTTGTTGTGACTGTGCTCGGTAGAGACGATTCTAAGCATGAATTTTGAATGATTAAGTGGTTAGGCTTCAATCCTTTGCGATATAAACAGATTTCTTTTGGTATTCGCTGCAGCGGCCAAGTCCAGACCAAATGCAAACCTTTGAGCCGAATTTGTGACATTTCAGACTCTGTAAATGTAGCCTTTAGCTCGGACAAAGAGTGCTGAACTTTTCGTGGGCTCTCACCTTTCCGGAAACGTCACGTTGTCCCCACGTAATTTGAAGAGAACTTCTGCTCGATACAAAGACATGTATTGGGCATCCTCCATGTTGATAATTTCTGTTCCGCTACAATGTCCTGTCTCTGTGTTTTACAAGTCTTACCCAAAGTGTAATCGCATTTGGTATCACATTATGGCGGACCTTAAAGGAATGAATTCATTCATACTAGACCCTGACGTGGTGGAGGATATCCGAGACGACCCGTTAATTCCCGTGGAAACTTTTGAGGTCCTGGACGGTTGCGAGGATCCAGAGAGAAACTATGACGTCCCTACGGGCCAAACCTTTTCCAACGGGGTCTGTCTCTACTACACCCCAGAAGAAGTCAAGCCGCCGCTACCAACACCACCAAAGACTCCCAAAGGCCGCGGCCGCAAGCGACAGGCGGAGGAAGAAGCACAGCCACCAGAGGGACAAAAGGGCCATGAGGGCCTCGGCGTCCTCAACATCCTCCCCGTCTCACCCCAGGTCATCTTCACGCACGGCAGCGGCCGCGACATCTTCCAGAAGGGCTTCATGCACTTCGTGAGAGGGCTGGCGCGCGAACACGCGGTCCTTGCCTTCCGGAAGGACCGGGGGGCCCGCGGCTCCCGCGCGGAGGAGCTGTTCAAGCGGACGGCGGCCTTCAACTACTTCTTCAACGACGCGTACTGCAGCGTCCGGGCGATGGGCGGCCGGAGCTTCGGCGGGCGGGCCGCTGCCAGGGCGAGCGTGTACTCTACAAACAAGAACTTGATACTGTGGAGCTACCCGCTAATTAGGGACTCGGACTGGAGGAAAGACGAGCTGATTGCGCTCTCTGAGGACACGAGGGTGTTGTTCATCAAAGGGGAGAAAGACTGGGTGAGTTGTTTGCCCTAGACTAGGCCAAGTCCTCCAATACCACAGGCTTGTAAACCGAGTCTCGAGTCACTAAAGCTGGCTACTGAGCGCAAATGCTGACCTCCCATTGAATATCCTAGATGGGTCCAGGGCTCCTCATGGACTTCGTACGGAAACAAATGAAGGCCAAGACATGGATGATTAACGTTAAGGACATGGAGCACAACTTCAGCTGCAAGACAGAGTTAGAGGAGGAGAAAATATGCAACGCCCTCGGAATTATTGCTGGGATATGGCTTAAGGGGGACGACATGTCGGATCCGGCAAATCCGACTCCCTGGGATCCCGCTGACGGGACAGAGATGGATGTCCACTATGACGCAGCGACCAAGCAGGTTGTCTGGACCGGCTGGACCACGCGTGCTGAGGACACTAAGAAGCAGGGATTCACTGTTCAGCTGAATGCGGCGGACGGTAGCAAGCTGAGCTTTCAGCTGCAAGGTTGAGGTCTAAGATGAAGTGTCCCATTCTCTGGATCTCGAGAAGGTGTCAGGATCATCCAGACAGAAAGGCACAAGGGACGATCACGTTCTGATCAAATATAATTTTGCGGCATTGCGATCGCACTTTTATTTGTCACCATTGATTCCCATCTTAATGCGCTATTGAATTAATTGGGCCTCATTTCAAGTACACTGCTTGGCTCAGATGAAAGAGAGATTCTGTGGAGCTTTTACTGTTGGTAAAAATGACCGCTCTGGCTCACATGAATACTGAATGGCCCAAGATAAATTCAATACTCTCGTTTAAGGACTGTAAAACTTGCTTCTAATGGAGGGCCTGTCACTAGAAAATGTCCGCATGGACTTTGTTCTCACAATATACTGTTCATAGGAATAGCAATCGACTGAGTATAAATGACACGCAATGACATTGGTCCTGGCTAAAGAAGCGATCCAGACTATGTAAGAGCGATTCATTCTAAGTCGGACCATACCAAACGAGCGACCCTGTCCACTCAACAAGCAACTATCACAAGTCCACCGCGGGATCTCCCAACGACCCCTCAGCAAGGGAATGCGTCTGGCAGACATTCCAATAGGAGAGCCCTGTCCCTCTGCACCGCTGCCTCGAGTGAAGTAAAAGTAATCCCGAATTTGCTCTGGACCTCCTTGGCGCTGGCCGTGGTCCAGCTGAGATCCTTGATGTTGGACATAAGGTGGAACGCCTGCCCAAAGACACTAATTCCCATCTCCTCTACCTCTTTCTGAGTCCGCTTCGTCGCGCGGACTTGTCTGCCGCTGACCTCGGTGAGGATGTCGCGTACTTGTTCGATGGTGAGGAGCTCGTTGCCGAGATCGATCTCCTGGCCGGCAAATTTGGCCGGATTCTGTAGAGCTGCTGCGGCGTACTTACCGATGTCGTTTGCATCGGTGTAAGGGACCTTCGCACCATCTTTGAGGAGGTGGTCTAGCTCTCCGTGGGTCGGAAGCCGAGGGAAGTTTCCATAACAGCCTGGCACGAAGAAGTCGTGGTGGATGACTGCCGGCCGGAGGATGGTGTAAGCCTGGAATCCGCCGGCTCGAACGATCTCCTCGACTGTTGCCTTGGAGGAGAAATACTGGTGGAGGTTGATTTCCTTGGTCGCCTCGTCGTCCCACATTCCCTTGTTGGCAGTGCCATGGGTCGTGGCTACAACAATGGTTTCAACGCCTGCCTTCTGGCAAGCCTCGACGACAGTCTTGGCCTGCAGGGCTTCCAGTCCTGGGTAGGGGAAGGTGTTCAAGAAGACTCCCTGACATCCTTGTGCTGCCTTAAGGATGTCTTCAAAGTTCTTGCTCTCCCCTTGGAAGAGAGTGATGTTTGGGTCCTGCAGAGTTGGCGGGACTTTCTGAAGGTCTCGTACCACGGCATGGATTTTGGAGCCCGCTGCGAGGAGGTGCGAGATTACCCATCGGCTTTGCTGGCCGGTGGCTTGAGTGACTAGGTAGGTGGACATGTTGGATATATTTTGCAGACAAATTGGAGCGATGTAGCTTGTGTGTGCAGATCGAAGGTGTAGATCGGGATGAGACTGATGAACTCCTAGATTTGATTCCCACAGAACAGAGCAGGAAGCAAGCAAATTTATATTAAACTGGAAGCAATTGCAGTCTGCTCAGGGTCAACCGGATTTCCATTTGATTCATAATTCAACACCAATCCACGTGTACTCATGATATGTTGGCGCCTAGTATTCGTCTTCTGTGGCATAAGGCGATGGGGGAACGGGAGGTCCGAAGTAAGCATTGTGGCTCAAAAAGGTTAAGCGCGGAGACACTTACATCTCTTAGACTCGATAAAAGTTGCTTCGTGTGGGGCTCGGAATAGATGGGAAACACTCAGGGATCCTTTGGCAGACTAACGCATCTCGGAAGGATTTAGGGTGAGCTGACAAAAGCAACTGGGCTTAGCTGCCTCGCGACAGTATTTAGAATGGAAACGTCAGCGATCCATCCAAAGCAACTTTCTCCGAACTCTTCGGACCCAACAAACCCATCGCCATCTCCATGATTACCGATGCTGGCTGTTGGAATCCATTGCGTCGGACTCAAATGATGCCGATTCATCCGCCGCCACGATGAAGGCCCGAAAAGGTTGCTGGACGTGTGCAGGTTAGTAGTCTCATGTTCGGCAGTATGAACCTCGTGAGGAGGCTCCTAACAGCGCCTATCCAGCTCGTAAGATTCAATGCGATGGTGGCCGGCCAACGTGCAAAAAGTGCGCCCGAGCCCAGCGGGACTGTGAGGGTTATGAGTTGCGCCTCTCGTGGCCCAGAGAGGATGACAAGAGACGCGCAATGACTGGGGCTAACGCGCCGCCGGTGCTGGTGTCCTCAAGTCAGTCGGGGAAAATATCCAGCGATATCTTCTTCGTCAACACGACGTGGCAAGACATGGAAGTATATGGATATCTCTCAGGGCAGAGACAGCCCTCTCTTCCACTTCGATCCTTTTCACCATTGTGGAGGCAACCTCAACAGCAAGTGAAGCATATGGACCTAGTCCACCACTGTAAGCTGCAGACCACACATTCCAATGCATGGCTTTGTTCGTACCAGATTTCACAGTTGACAAACGTACCAGTTCAAAATTTTGCCCATCTCTCCTTGGTTATGTTCGGTCAACGGCCCTGGCAGATCCGGGACACACTCCTAAGCATGGCTCTGGCACAAGACGCGGTCTCGGGGCTTGCTCTTTTCTACGCATTACTAGCCTTTTCCTCACTCCACCGATATGGAATCAACGAGCACGCTGTACAACTGAAAATACAGGCACTTCAGTTCTTGTCTGCTGCGGTGACGGATGAGCCGCTGGTCTTGGCACAAGCTGCCCAACACGTGGCTGCGTCCATGCTTCTGGGGTCTTTCGAGGTGAGATATGGAGAACTCGCGGTCTCTAGAAAAACGGAAACTTTGCCTAATCATCGCGCAGATACTACATCCATCAGAGGCGTCTGGTGAGTGGCTCTTGCACACGTGGGGAGCCATGGACACGATCCAAGCGACTCAGCTCAAAGATCAACCATACGAGAGCGAGACGGGCCATCTGATTAACTGGGTCCACTACCACGAAACAATTTCTCGCTTCACTGTACATCATTGGCGCCACAAGTCCTTGGTTCCGACAACCCCAGTCGGAAATTGTCCCACAACGCGAAGTATTCGCTCTCCGTCGTTGACAAGATACAGGCCGGTGTGTAAATCCTCTAGATACACCTGTTAATGGCTCTTCACTAATGTTCTTTTTCTAGAACATGCCATCCGTCAATCCTACGTTTGCAATATTGAACCTGCTTTCCGAGATCAGCGACACACTGATTGATCCTCGAGACCCCAGAAGCAGCGATTCAGAGTACCAAGACCACCTCAAAGATATTGAGAAAAGAATCAAAATTGTCCCTATCAAATCTGACTCGGCTAAGTCAGATCCGGAAGCCATGTTCGCTGTGGAACTGTACCAGATGGCGACACAAGTATATCTCGTGAGGGCCTCACAGAGTCCGTGGGAGCCAGCGGCCAATCTCGACCCCTTGATTGATGCCGCATTTTCGGGACCTATCCAGTACTGTAGCTGTGAGCATTTCTTCCCATTGTTGATCCTCGCCTGCGAGGCACATAAAGATGAGCAGAGGGTCGCCATCATCAACTTGATTGAAAGGACGCAAAGGGACACTCGTATAAGGAGTATTCAGGGGGTGAAGGATACAATCCAATCCATCTGGGTACAGCAGGACTTACACAAGGATGACGACGTGTTGGTGGATTATCTGGAAATCATGAGCACAGTGATCAGCTCGAGTAACAGTGTACCATCTTTTGCTTAGGCATCCAAGCCTCCATGGTGTCTGCTACTCTGGTGGATCAAACCCCAGTCATCCTTTGACTGCATGAGATATCCCATATTGGGGCTTGTACAGCTCATGTTGCTGCAATGATTTCGCATGCACAGCTAGCCCAAAACCCAAGTAAGACCTTAATTCGGAATATGAACGCATACTTTCAGTTCTAGTTGCATGAGTTCGTGTCTTCACTTCCGTAGATCTCAGCGGGACGTTGTCAGATGAGCAGTGGTTGGTACAGGTGTCATGGTAAGTCGAAAGCTGGGCCAAGCGGCAGAACCATGGTTCGGCGTGAGCTAAGCCTGAGTAAAGGTGGTTCCATCCCCGATGGAATCAAGCACTACGTCAGAAACAGCACAATATAGAACGGGCTGCGATCAAGGTAGGTCAAAGCGCTTATATTGGGAAAAAAGGTGCTCACATGCCGCGACACTGACTCACAATAAGTCGCCGTCACCTTCCCTCGTCGATCACACTGGCTACGATGTGACGAGACAGTATGACGGTCAACTATCAAGAGAGACAAGCCCCGCACAGACCCAAATAACAAGACAATAGAGGCCTACCGTGGATACTGATCTACAATGTCAACGGCTTGGGCAGCCCGGAGCGGTCGACTGCAGGCATGCATGTGCGTTCCCGAATCACCCCATGCACCTTGCAGATGTGTGGAGCACAAGCAAATTTGACAGGTTGAGATGATCACATTTCACAAGCATATCTCTCTCTGGTGGAATATGATCAAATCGACCTCACCGCGCTCACGCTCCCCCCACCCACTTTTCTTCGTGCATAGGCTGATGTCACCTGTGTAACCTCGATGCAGGTACGTCCCAATCAGTCAGTCTTTGATGGGGCATTCCTCGGCTACGAAAGGTCTCGCCGGATCCTCTCCAAGGTGTGGGAAATTGATAATTCCATGTTAAAAACTCCGAGATTCAGCTCAGCTAAATCGTGCGCCTGCCGTGCTCGACCGGTGGGAAGGGATTTTCGGGCCCCAATTTGTAACGTTGTAGTGCTGCTAGGGAAACCACCGGTCTGGAGTCGCCGACCGCGCTCTTATCTTTGGGCTGGGGACTTGGACGGTACTTGGCGCCGTCTAGGGACGGCATTGTTCAACATTCACGTCACCCTGGCATGGCTGAAAGTGGTGCGGCTACACATATGCACATGCAAATGCGCCGTTTCACCAACGTACGCGCCACGCAGCGGATGGCTGCTGCTGGTCTGGGAGTAAGGCCGAGTCACTCCCTGGTGCCGTCCAGTCGGGCGGATCCGGCAAGACTTTCTGGGTGTAGCTGAGCAAGCCAGTCTGGCAGCTTACCTGCAGCAGATGTCGGCTATTTGTCTCGTCCAACCCAACCTTCTGCATGCGACCGTGATGGGAAACTCGGCTAGTGTGTGCCTGAGCAACGCCAGTGGGTCAAATCAGGTAGCTGCAAGAGCCTACAGTCCTTTTCTTGAAAAGCAAATCGCCCTCGAGTATTCCTTCCCTGCGTTCCCGTTACACATGCACACATGCACGGCCCGAATGCCCGGAACCCTCAAGGCAGTGTCACGTCAAGGAGCATGTTTCTGCTTGTACCATCCTTCAAAGGACAATACGGTGTTTTTAAAAATATGAAACACATTATGAATGACACGAATACCTGCTGGAGAAATGCTCTCATATTGGAATCGAAACTGGTATACATGAGCCCATGCAAATTCTATTGGTCGTTGAGACTGCTCCATTGCAGCCGAACCAAACTGGAGACTCCCACCCTACTTGAATGGGGACCTCCGGTAGAACAACTTGAAGGTCCCCGAGAACATCGTCACAAGTGACTTCTGATCATTTTGGGTGGTGATCTGTTCTAGATCGTGGGCAATTGCCAGCCATTCCGGGTGACCATGCCTGCAGAAGCGAAATTATGACCCCTACTCTTGGCAGCATGGCTACACTCCCCCCTTGGTCACACGGGCACAAAGGTTTGGCGAGCATAGATCTAGACTTGGTTGAAGGGACGGATCCAGCCCGCACCACTAGAGGGAACCAGTGTTCTTATTGTTGCGAAGTTCGAAATGAATGGGAGTCATGAATCAAAAATCCGGCCAGAAAGCTTGGTGTCCAAACATCCCCTCAAAAGATACCGTAGAATTATTAGAATACAAGCAGGTGTTATCTGAAATTTCAGTGAAGCCCAAGAATGTGACTGCAACTACCGAAAACAACACTGTGTGAACCAACCGGGTCCCTGGCCCATACGTGCACGAGCCAGCTCGAGATCCAAGGTGAAAGAACGTCAACTGAGATATTTTCCCCGGTCAGTAGCGATCGAGGATCGCTCCACCGTCCGGTCCACCGTCTTCATCGTCCAAACTTCTGATCGAAGGATGCAATTTTGGTAGCAATGCTTGCAGTTTGCTGTTCACGTCTGGCTTTCTCGTCGCCGGTTTGGTCCGGTAGCATGACGATGGTGTTCCCGTCACGGGATGGCTCCTTGAGAAAGGGCTGGGTTCGAAGTGAAGATAGAGCTTGGTTCTGGGGCTTGCCACCACTGTTGTCGTTTGGGGTGGTTCTATGACGGGGCCTGTCTTAGCGTGTGGGCGTCAAGGACGTTAGGGCTGCATCATACCGGTCCATTGTCCTATCAGCGGTGTTGTGTGGTGCGCAATGCACAGTCCTGATGATGGCGTTGGCGCGCGAACAAACAGGGGTAGAAGCACTGCAGGTGCGTGAGAAGCCTAAACAAAGATGCTGCTGATGCTGATGTTATTCGTAGATAGTTCGTGAACACAAGGGACGAGATTGGGGTTGACGAGGACATTTTCACGCATTGCGTTGAGGGCGATGTGATCTTATATCCTTTTTCGCAGTTTGGAAGATGTCGCCTGCGTCCCAACTTGACACACCTCAAGTCAGCTTGGGGAAACACAACGAAGCTCAGCACACACAGCTTCATCTGTTGATCTGAGCGGTTCGCTGCAGAAACGTCAGATAGAGGAAAGATCAACCGATCTATTGTCCAGGCAGGATATCCGTAAAATAAAAAAGTAAATAGTCTGGAGTGCGCAATGACTGGTTGTGTCAAAAAAAAGGAGTGAAACCAACGCCCCGGTCAAGTTGGCTGACCGTTTAGCGTCGCGTCTGCATGAGGTCCACGTGGGGTTTCCAGTTTATGTTTCAGCCGGATGCCGCCTGGGAGGAACCGAAGTGCCATACGTCAAAATCGAGCGGTCTGCCTTGGGTTGTTTAGCCTAGTTTGCCTGAAGAGCCGCGTGAGGTAAGCATGCGTGGTTCGCCAAGGTTCGCGCCGGGCCAATTTGGGGGTCTCTCGTGGGCCCCCGGACACGCGTGAACCCTGCTTCACCCGTCTCGCTTGAGGAACATGACTATGCCCTCACTTCAGGCATTGTCTACCAAAAGACGCCTACCTTTCCTTGCGGGTCTATAGTCAATACACACTCATTGATTTAAGTCCAGAGGATCTCTATTGTGTAAAATACACTCAGTGCTATTTGCACCCGTATGCGAGGTGGTCATTCGTTGAGCAGCTCGGCGTTTCTCTGCTCTGCCCAAGCGGACTTGCCCCATCACCACTCCCCACCATCAATGCTATCTTCCTGTGTGAAAAGGATTGCCTTCAATTTTACGCTTGGTAAGAGAACGATATAGCGACCTCAACGAGGTATTCCGTTTCTGCAATCCTTTCTCCAACGGCCAGCGTCGCCAGCACGTTTGTTCCCACATTCCGGCTTCATTTCTTAGGAGACGGTCTACCCGATCCCCACCGCAGGCTATATACGACATGCCACAAATGACGGACTCGGTTATGCGGCGCTAGTTATGCAGACCTGCCCAATTCAAAGTAGAGGCGAGGGCCGGGTTTAGGTCCAATGACTTAGACGAGGCTGAGCCTTCGGCCCCTGGCCAGTGCACCATAGTCTTCATGTGTGATTGGTCACCAGCCATAGCCGTGCTGGAGAGACAGGAAATGCTATTTTCAAACCGGCAAAACCTGCCAACGAGGTAGAGCAGGTCGATGATATTTTCACGCTAAGCGGTATAGGCACGTATTCGTTGGCGTCCATCATCATATTCTCCCGGAATTCACAACCGCGAAAAGCCGCCGCGTGGAACGGATCTATCTGGGCAGCAAATTTGGTGATAGCTAGGCACCAACACTTCAACTGCGACTGATTTGCCCTCGAGGGTCACAATAAATCAGACACGACCTTCTAAAAATCAAACAATGCCATCAGTGTCATGCGCATTGGCGACTGGTCATGAAACCCAGGTCGTCTCTGTTTGATTCTGGCCACGCTTCACGACTGTGCCGTGATTGGGGCGTGCATACCTCTCGGGTAAAGCCGTATTCCGCGTGCGTAGAGGCATCACCTCGAAGCGCGGCTGAATCCTGAATTCCGGGCTCGTTTTGTTGGGATTACAGTAACTGACCATGTTCATGTAGATGGAAGTGACATAGAAATGCGGCTTCATTAGTACCCTGCTGTTAGAATATGTTGAGGTCATCTCACGCGAGACACGCTAGATCTAGACCCACTAAGGCAATGGATCCTTCGGGTAACCCTGGTTCATTGCTTGAGCAGCAGGCATATTCATTCCTAGCCACTCCCGAGGTCGTTCACCTTCCTGATGGGTCGCTGCTTAAACCTTAATCCTACGCAAGCCGTGTACCGTACCCGAATGCAGGGGTCGGGGAAGACCCGGCTTCTCCTATTGGCTTCGACCTGGGCCAGGTTCTGCTCACTATTCATGCGGCTCCAGGGCTCCATCCTCATGTGATATCAAACTCTGCCAGCCCAGTGAGTCTTTTGTCAAGAGCACACAAGCGAGATTTATCTTTCGATGCGGCCTGTTTCAATGTATTTGCATCTTTGTCTCACCTCGGATTTATGGATCTGCGATTCATTAGAATTTGCTGTCGGCCTAGCCATGATAAGGTGTGACGTTGGTACCTGACCGTGTCACACGAGATAGCAGCAATGTGCAACAGCATCTTGGGCCCAGACTCTAGTACCAGTGCAAAGATGTGGGGTGTTCGGCAATGGCGGCCTAGGCAGCCTTCACAGTGGGTATGACAGCTGTTGATAGACTCCGTCATTGGCGAACGAGAAATTAGCGGAATCCTGCTGTGCGACATCCTAGAAGGGAGACATCATTCCCGTTGTTCACCCTGTGGATGATTCCTTAGTTCCGCTGATAAATTTAGGGCATCTTCTGAGACCGGGAAACCACTGGCAGACCGGTCAAGTGCCAAATGTGCAGAATACATTTTGGACGAACCGCGCTCTCAGACTCATGCGCAACCATGCCTGACATGTCCTCGGTCGACGTGTAAAATTCGGTCCCGACCTCTCCGGACTTCCTCCGGCCATCTCGGAGCCTCGCTGTCTCCTTCAGAATTTGGAGGGATTCTTGATGAGTTCAGAATTTTGTTGCTATTGAACCCCGCTCCTGTGCGACGCGATCAGCCGGCACACCAGCCAGTCCACTCGCGCTTGGCAATGACATCCGCAGGGCCAGATGTAAGGTGAGACCAGGCGAGAGATGATAAACGTCAGTCAGCTGACAGTCGGACAGCGAGATGACGGGAGAGGAGACCAAACTGGTCCTCAAACGTGGGGTGGCGGCCTTACGACGCCCACGCATCAAGTTCATGAAGACTATCGGATTTTGAGACTTGAATCTCGAGCAAGATGTCATTCAACGACATATTCTAGCCAGAGTGGTGTCCGGGGGTAGATCACCTCCAGGACTCGCAATGGTAGCGAGGACTTTTGTCAGGGAAAGCATGCACACTTTGGTAGTGTAGACGAAAACATCGTATTCTCTCTATTCTAGCTTACAAGATCATACAAGAGCAACATTCGTGACGAACCTTTTTCAACTAAATCTTTGTCAGCCATCCGATCAAATGGAAGAATTTCGGGGCCCGAGGGGATTTCGGGGCCTTCGGGGCCTTCGGGGCCTTCGGATAAAATTATGTGACAACACCAAGTAAGCAAACGGGGACGTACCGGAAAGCACCTAGCCTCCGCCTCTCAGCGCTCCTTTCCGTATTTCTGATCAAAGGCCCTGAGTTTCTCACCCGCTGCGAGCCTCTTCTCCTTGCGGTTGATCTTGACGTTGGTCGTGCAGTCCGGCAGTATGATGACGATGTTGCCCTCTCTGGGGGCCTCTCGGAGGAAGGCTTCCAGGCGGTCGGATGGGAGGGCGCCGCTTTTTGCTGCCGAACCGACGCGGGTCTGAGACTGTTCTGGTCTGTTGGTGGTCAGCACCTGCAACGCTAGCCGTCTCCCGCTGGGGGATGGGGGCGAACCTTTGCATGGTCACACTGCCGTTGTCTCTCTATTGTCTTGCGTTGAGAATGTACAATAAATCGACGTAATGCACCCAATTGCGACGTCCGTGCAGTTTTCATGGACTCTCAGGAGGAAGAAGAGTTTGACAGAGAAGGACAGATCTTTATACAGCAGAGCCTTTCCTGTCAAACTCGATTTCCTCGATCACTCTTGGCCGGACAGCGGATGCGTCGCCGACTGCAGCTACGTCGTGAATGCCCAACCCACGTTGTTGCAGGGTATTCCGTTGCTTGCTTGCTTTTTCTCAGGAAATCATCAGACAGGCTGAACTGAGCATTGAACCCGACCAATGAAGACCTCGGACGACGTGATCCGCCATGGCCGCCTCTCCAATGTGACTGGACAGCGGTTTGGTGAGCTGTCTCGAGGTGACAAAGGCCCCTCCCCTGTCGAGTCCTGTCGTCGTACAAATTTGAAGGAACGCCCAGGGGACGCTGCGAACTTCCCTGGCGGGCCGTTTACGATATCTCAGATCTGACATCTGACAGTTCGACATATCAGATGCTGTAGATCGAGTCAAAGCACCTGTGGAGAAGGCCTCGAAAGCCTTGCTTCTTTGTGCTACTCTATCATCCTATCGAGGAGGGATGATTTTCGTGTCATGACGCCTTCCGAAGATCGAACCAAACTCAGCGTGGGTACATCGACCGAAAGGGAAACAACCGAGATAGAAATAGGCAAGCGCGTGCTAAATTAAAACGGCCACGCAAAGGGACTGAAACAAGAAAAGCATGCATGTGCAATGTCTTAGGGGCTGGCAGGTGGGAGTTGGAGGAGAGGGGGAGTGGAGCCAAGGAACATAGACTCGAGGTTACATTGCGGTGCCCGATAGATGCTCTACTTTGTCTACGTTGCTCCTCTCATCGTCGTCTCTCTTCTTCCCACAGCACTCACCTTGATCCTCTCGGGCTCCGTCTAAGACTGGGATCATACTGTGACTTCCACAGCTGCAGTGATCCTTCGACAAATTTGTGCCGCTCGAATGCCGTCCGAGACAGCCACATGGGGAGTTGTGAGCAGGGATGCCCAGTCGAAATCGGGCCCCGCCCGCGTTGAACGGTGACAGACAGCCCCGGAAACTATGTTCTGCACTTTCGAACCCAATTGGGGGTACACCGAAGAATGCGTGTGACCGACATGGTTGGTTGTGAGGATGCATCAAGACATGCATTGCAAGATCCTGCAGCAACCCCTGCTGAAGAAAATTGCAAAGCAAATGACGGAAATGGCCCTTTTGAATGTCGGGCCTTGCATGCTGGGCAGAAAATGGGTTTTATTCCACAGGTTGGAGGGTTCTTATGATCGAGAAAGCTGCCCAGATGGCTGGTGAGCGCGGGCTCACCGGCCGGTGGCGCCAACACGCCGCAGCCACCCGCCCCCCTAGATGCAGCTGGCAGCTGACGCGGGCGCCTCGGTGTCTCAGGCCGAACAAAGAGCTCTCTCGCAAATCACCAGCGATCTCCCTTCCACTGACCATTGTCCTTGTACTCCATCCACGTTCAAGGCAAAGACGCGCTGCGCAAGGCATTGTGGCCAAGTGGGCCGGCGCCGTTGGACAGGCTGACTGAAAAGCCTTGTCTATTCTCTGCCCACACATTTTCGCGCGTTAGATGCTAATTATTTGGAAGAGGTTGGTCGCACAGGCTGTACGGGTCAGTCGGCTGCAGCAGCAAGTGTTGATGACGAAGTAGGCACGTTCTTGACGTCCCCTCTCGCTGTTCAGAACACCACACTTAATGTACCTTTGCAAGGCTTGCTCAAGCCTTGAAAGACTCATCACCAAATTCAAATGATTCCGGAGGTCCAATCTTGGAGAGTTGGGGTGGCTTAACACCTACACGTGAAAGACAGTGGCGGCTGGCAGACCCGGAAAGATCAACGAACAGGCGTGATGGTCTGCAATGGTGAGAGAGGAAGCGACGACACAAGTTGCACGATTCTAGCTGAATCTAGCAGCACGAATTGAAAAGGCCTAGGCTCCGGGCTGCGACCGACGTGCAGCCCTTGCGGCGCAGCAGAGGCGAATGGGCAGTGGTTTTCGGCCATGATGCCGACGGTAGCATGGCTCGCCTCATTTCCGTCAGTGTTGGAGAAAAGCAGAATGCGGACTCTATTTCACGTCCCTGGGACGAGAATCGACGTGGGATTGCTCTCGGTGACCCATTCCGGTCGATTCTAGGCAGTCTGTCAACGGATGCTGCATGCGTCAACGTTAGCAGCTCTGCTCACTTGCCATGACAGCACTGCGACTAATGATGTTGTGCAACCCAATGCCACGTCTCAGCAGCAACATAATTGATGAAGGAGATTGCCAAGGAGGCACGCAATTTCCCTTGCAGCTGGACAGGCCGGCCAGAACTCAAGTTGATGTCGCTTGCCTCATCCACGACAATGACTCACTGGCTATAAGTTGCATACGAAAGTCGAAGGACTTCATTCGAATGTGACGGCCGGTAGCTATCCGTAAATGGACTGGGCTCCCCTCGCGATCGGCTCATTTGAGCTTCGGGGTTAGCGTGATGTATCTCAGGGGCAAAAATGTGCACTTCTTGGTCATCCGACGGAGCCAGCGATAATGCAGGCCCGTACCGACAAGTACAGCAGAGAGTCGCCGCCTTCGCCAGCAGCTAAAATCAGGCGAGCATTTTGACGAATGATCGAGATGAGTCCTACCTTATGACGCCTTCCAGAACCCGGAGTAAGGCAGGCAGAGGAATCCTCACTGCAGGAGGGCGACAAGCCAGCCCAGACCAGCCGCTTCCGGGGACAGAATTCGTGCGTTCGGCTGAATTAACCCCATACTCCAGGTATGTTCCTGCATCATCATGTTTTCATCGCGTGGTAGGTCACGGTGGCTTTTCCCGAGTCGTACAGCACATGAGACCTGGGCTTGACGCGACTCGGCTCCTCCGCACTTACACGAGGCTGAGACGCTAGTCCCATGCAGGGATCACGTCGTGTGATTGGTCGCAGCCTCGCCTGTTGGCCGAATCGTGCCTGCAATTTATGCACCATGCGCGGAAACGTTGCTAGTGATTCCGCGATAGCCGCGAGAAAAGAATTTATGAGTTGTTTGTCTTGTGACAAGTCAGATCAATTGTGAGTAGATGATTGTCCACATTGTATGCAGCGTAATCTCGCGCGATCAGCATGAGAATCGCCAACGAATGCCCGCTATCCCAATTGTCTTGGATCAGAAGGGCCGTGCTCTGACAGACCAAATGCTATGTTGAGTGAAAATGTGACCTGTGTCATGGGATCTCAGAAAGCGATGGACCATATCTTGTTTTTCCTTTTTCTGATTTGCGGGCTTTGCGCACGTTTACAGCCGAAAACGAACCGTTCTGCAGGATGGTTGTGAGCATTCCGTGTTCGCGAGGCCGATCACAGAACCAGGCTCGACTATTGGCTCTTTTAGCGAGACTTTTGCTTTTTCCTCTGGTTGATAGACAAACTGGACTGGCCGCTGGGAGAGGTACCCACTGAGAACAAGCAAAATGCCGAGTGTGATACGAGATCTGTGTAACCAGATCGGAGACACGATTTCACCAACAATATACGTGGCCCTGGTTCCGAAGGGGCCGGCTGGCTCCCCGAGACCTGTCAACGGCTAGGTTTCGGTCTGTCACCCAGCACTATGACGAGATATGGTGTGCAGCCCCACCCGGGGCCAGGACGGCTTGTAGGTTGCTAAAGTTTAACTGGAAATGGCCTGTCTCACGTCCTTGATCCTCATCTCATGGCCGCAGTTGCCGGCGTTTCCTATAGCGAGTCCCCTGGACCTGTGCCGCCTGTCGTACCACGCGACTGGGCTCGAAACCAAGGAACGGAGGCCGGGTTATGCATCCGATTGTCTTACCCCCTGTGCGTTCATGTAGGAGTGGCAGCAAAAGCGGAAGCCGGTAACTGGCCCTTTCTTCGGTAATTTCCGACTCCTTTACTCTGCAGTGACTTCAGAGAGCTCGATCACAACTGTGTGTGACGAGCTAGTGGCACTGTCATGTGCCGTTCCCGCTCGGTCACACCCGCAGGGTGAGGTCGGAGCTTTTCTTGGCCATGACACGGAAAATTCATGGTGGCTTGACAGAGACACCAGGGTTGTTATCACGCATTGTATCACGCATTGCATCACGGCAGAGCTGCCAAAGCTATCACGCTCTGGTGATGTACAATTTAGAGATTGGCTATCAATAGACTTTCTAAAACACTTGCCTCCATGCTTGGTTAGCTTTGACTTGCCTGGGTAGGCCGATCTTGTGCTGGGGAAAACTGTTATGAGCTCGGTGTACAACCCCGCTTTGTGTAACAGTATCAATTAGCTTCTCATCTGAGTTGTGACCGGAGTTCCATACAATAGAAGTCGGGTCTCGAGGTCCTCTGTTCGAAATCCCTTTTTTCGTTGGTAATACTCGCTCCATTGCCAGGCGTTTCATAGGCAAGGCCGTCGTGCCTTCAGGAGTCCATGATAACACCACATTCACCTTTATCTCTCGTGGACCTGATCCAATGAAACGCTTATGTCTCACTTTGGAAAGCGCTGGAATTTATGAGTGGCTGGTGGGTCCACGTTGTGAACATGTGGTTTAAAGTCTGGTTTTAGTGTGACACGCTTTGGGATGATGATTCTGTCCTGGCGGGCAGCAGATCAAATAATACCGTTACCCCCCTTCGCACTCGTTCTGTCACAAAGCACATTTTCCATAAACCAACATGGTGGGAGGAACCTGAAGTGACCATTGGAGTAATATGTGCACCAGGTGCTGCCGTAGAAACTGGCAAGGACCAGTTTGTCACTGTAACCGGGCCATTTCTTGCTATCGATAAATGAGCCCAGCTTCGGCCAGAACGGAGTACAGGCACTCTACAAAACATCAATAGTAACCTTGTGATGGACTTCCTCGGCATAGGTAATCGCTAATTATGCTCGATTTAATGACCACATGGTTTTGGGACAAAGCTAAGCTGCAATGAAAACAGTTTTTGAACTTGTACTATCAGAATTAGTATTCTGGTTGCGCCTTCATCAAATGCTATTCAGGCTCCTCCTGGTCCAGGTGGCCTGGTTAATTTCCTCTCCATGTCATCTGATGAACACTTTCGCAGATCCTCGCCGAAACTTGGTTCCAGTATGTCAAGGTTCGCATTGAAAAAGGTTCACTGGGGGTACTGAGTGAGAGAAAGTGGAATATGCACCGGCGAGTAAAGGATTAGTGATGAGATGATTACAGCTACCACAAAGAACAGGAAATTGCTGGGTTGTGTGTCCGGTGTTTAGTGAATCCATTTCATGCGAGATCTATTAGATCGAAAATATATGATTGCATCGGATACTCTTCTACTCGCAAACTCGCCCTCCAGTCCAGGACCATATCCAAATCTGTTGATAGCAGCCACGCTGTTGAATCAAGAGAAATCCTCAATACATCTGTTGTTGAAATCAATCATGTCTCCAATTACGTTCTCCCTGTAGTCTGATCCCTATCGATGGAACTCCTCGTCGAAATCGGCTATATAATCCATCATCTTCACCTTCATCTCCCGGCGTCTGGCATCGACGTTTGTGGTTTGGTCTGGCAATGTAGCAAGGGTGTTGCCGTCCTCCGGGGGCTCCTGAACGAAAGTTTGTGTACGCGTTGAAGCAAGACCGTCGGCCTCGGACCTAGAGGTGCCAATTCGAAGACTGTTGGACGAAGGTGCCTTGCTGTGACCATCTTCAGCGCCATGGTCGATAAATTCACAAGAATGGAGCACATACCCATCCATGATCATAATACGCGGCCAACAGGCAAAATCCTGTTCTTGGTCCAGAATTTAACCGCAATTCATGGAAGAAGCGGATCAGTTTGAGAGGACTGCCTTGGGCTGTCCCTTGAGATTGTCGGCTGAGTGGAGATGGTTCGAACCCATCAATGACCAATGTAAAATCGCTGTGAGCTCTCGCAGCCTCTTATACGTCCTCAACTCTTGACAAACAGGCGTGGGGGTTAGATGTTGGCGCACCCCACGGCGGCTCGCTGAGCATACTCATTCTGTCTCTGGCGGTATGAGGAAGCCGGCGCCCTCACCGGTGACAGCCATCCCGTTCACACCAAGCAGAGGTGTTCTTGGCCGAGTCGTTCCATCAAGATTGCAAGAAGCAAGTCCGGTCTATTCTTGTTACCTCAAGACCAGGAAGTGCCTGTTAACAGGTCATATTTGTCTCAGGTCCAATCCGTCCTTTCCTTTGGGCATCGATTCAGCCCAGTTTGTCCGAGATGCTCGGTTATCTACCGGCTAGGCTGGCGACTTTGGGTAAGGCGCGTTGATGGCAGGATCACCCGCATTGCTAGCATCGTTTGGATTGTCTGCCACGTGCGTTATTGCCCGGGTGGGTTGCCTTGCTACCGGGAATAAGGATGGGGTCCACCTTCATTGGCAAGGAGGCAAGATGGATTCTTCAGCTCGCTTAGCCGATCAGGCCTCAATCCGTCAGCAGTTCTCTCGTCTAAATCCTTGTTAGTCTCTCAGCTTTCGCTTAAACGGTGCTTCGGATGGCTAGCTGAGGGGACAAACTCCGTTCAGGATATCAACATGGTTGCCCACATTCCAAAATGATGCATCAACTTTTTTGGGTGGTTCTTATCCGACAACGTAAGAAGAAACAATAACCCCCACTCAATTGAATGTGTCGATCTTTCCTAGGCAAGGGCTGACAGAGGCTAATCTGTAGATTCAAGTCATTCGGCTGAGTTCCGTCAAGATTTGGTTGAAGATTGCCAGTAAAGACGTGCATGGCAGTGCATCAAGTGTGCCGCGATGCAGTGGGCTTGATAGGTTCCAAGGTGACAGCGCCTTACCCGACCAATTACATCTGTTGGTCGGGGACTTGCCCCCAATGTCTCGGAACCTTTTTTCTCCCCGGGTATACAAGGCTGTCTCCAACAAGGCGGGTTAAGGGGCGGTGAGACGCGACCGATTGAATGCAGATTCCGACCGCTAGGGCCCTTAGATTGACGAGCCGGGCGGGACACCATCATCAGATTCGAATGTCTCACAAGTAAGGCTTGGGTTGCCAATGGAATTGCGACCACGTGTTGTTGTACCTCGGGCGTGAACATCAACAGGTCCTTGGCCGACGGCCTGTTGGTCTCAATGCCCAGGAAGCTGTGCCTTGCACAGCTTCGGAGCCTAGCAAAATGTTCCTCGCTACGATCCTGCGGGGACCCGTGTCGAGGCTAACCACTGTTTTGTCCAGCTTTGCGAGAAATGACATGGGCAGGTGTTGGGGAACCTTTAGAGAAGAAAGTATGGGTGACACAAGGCCGGGATCATTTCTTCACCGGCACCTGTACGTCTGTACGCAAGGGCTGAGGGGGGGTCCTGTCTCACAACCCGCATGCGCCTATGCACTTCGGACCGCTGTCGTTCTCGGGGTGGCTGTCTTGACCGTAGCGTTGTATCAGCACTTCTGTCAGCGCTCAGGTGGGTGGCTTGGCTCGGGGCGAGGGTCCGATTTGTTCATACCTCGAGGATCAGCTACTAGGCGCGCAGAGTGTTGCGATTTTGCTTTGGCGTGACATAGAAGTCGGTCCTGAGGTTTGGCTTGCGTAGCGGGTTGGAGGGCTGTGTGATCATCAAGCGCCTCGGGCTTGTGGGTTACGCATGTAAATTAAACCCGGCAACCATATTATCGTGCTACCTGCCAGACGCATATGAAGCAGCCACCAAGCGGTGAGCTTAACAGTAACACCACATTGGGGAGGTCTTCAATACTGATACTTGGCCAATGGACACGTCGGCATGACGCAAGCAGGGTAGTGAGGTGATCTGCGCACGATCGCGATGCTGCAGGTATCAAGATTGCCCTTGCTTTTCCCAAGCACGCTCCATGTCGTCAGCAAAGAAAGACACGGTCTCCCTGGCCCGACAGCCGGGGTGTGTACCCGGATGTGACAGGTAACACGGACACGTGCCTGAGCTGGACAAAGACAAGCTGTTCTCGCCCGAACGCTCCATCAATGCTCCGAGACACGAGCTTGGAGCATGACGATCCCTTGAGCGAGGACAGACACTTCCATTTCGGGTCTGCTGCATGAAGCTGAACGCAGGCCTCCTTCTATCATGTGCATCTCTGGGTTCTGTCCTAAATCTGACCGGTGAAGGTCAATGTGGGTCTTAGGCTCGACAAGGAGGAGCTCAAACCCGGTCCTGCCAGCCTGAATACGTAACAGTTTTTTTGCATTGTGTCGTTTCATCACCTCGTGTGCCACAATTGATATCATTAAGCGAATTAAGCGAGCCATTGTTCACCGGAGTGGATGTTCCTGCACGAGTCCCGCCGGACACGGCTGGCATGGGCAGCGTGGGCGGTCGCCTGTGGTTCAAGGATCATCCATCTACACCTGCATAGGCTTACGGTGAGAGCCCAACATGATTGGAGAAGGCTTGAGCGATGTTCGCAAGGTTCTGCGATCATTATTAACAGAATGTACTCTATTTCCAGTCCCTGCAAGTAGTATAAGACTCGTCAATATCGGCACGCGAGCAACCAGGTGATCCCGATAACGACAATCAATGCTTCTGTCGCAGCCGCCTTCCTCGCTCGAAAACCAATTGATTGAGCCACTGCCGATGTAGACTCACTGCCAGCTGCATCATTACTTGCACCAGACGTCGTGTTCCCAACTCCGATGGCTGCTCCGGACGGTGCATTTGGAACAGAGCTGGGGCTTTCTTTCTTAGAGTCGACGTTTTTGCCACCTTGGCCAAAATTGTGCCCTTCTGGTGACTGTGCTGGGATATTAAATCCTGGTTTCTCACTCGTTAACCCATTGTCCTTGACTTCCTCGTCGGACTGGGATGCGTTGGAATAAGGAGGGGCTAGGTTGCCGGGCCGGGTTCCGGGAGATGCGAAGATCTTGTCTCCTGACTGGGGCGAAGCACTGTTTCCTGCGTCTGGTTGTGTGAGACCTTCCGTCACTTGACCTGGGCTTGAAGAACCTGAGATCTCTAGCCTTGAGTCTTGAGACTCTGCAGCAGATAATTGCGTTGGCGTTTGAAAAGAGGGTGTCCACCAAGGGACCGGCTCGGTGCATGTCTCGACCTGGTTGTTGAATTCATTCGTGGTAGTGTAGGTCGTGCATGACTCTGGGGGTATTGTCAATGTGGCTGTAAATTCAGAGCACGTAGTCACTGGGTAGCAGGTGGTGACCACCCTGCCAAATTGATCATCGTTTCCGGGTGAAGCTGGAAGGTAGAGCGTGCTGGTCATCGTCTCGGTCAGAGTCTCAGTGCCAGTAACGACGGTTACCAACCCACCACCACTAGCGGCGGGCGCTGTGGTGGCGTCGACGGCATCACTTCGGCCCGTAGCGTTTGTGACCGTGAAGCTGGGGCTTATGGGCTTGGAGCTTGTGAGTCCTGGGATGAGGGCTGAAGGGGCGTCTGTGGAAGCGACGAGGAGACCAGTCGTGCTGCTCGCGGCACTCCCGGTACTGGTGCTGCTGTACACATCAAAAGTACCACTAGACAGGTCAAATGCCGCGTCGAGTATGCATCCATTGCATGCGCCAGGGACGTAGCCTGGTACTGCCCGGATAACAAATATCGGCATGCATTCACTGCAGAGCTGATAGGTGAACTTCGGGGTTGGATCTGGAGGAGCGTTGAGCGTGGAAACCTAGATTGTCAGCATCATTCAGTCCACGTTTCATCGCTTGACCGGATCATAGAAGACATTTCCCTTACAGTTTTTACGGTCAACATGTCGCCTGGTGCAGGGTAACCAATAACAGCTGGGTAGAACGGCTGTCCTGGAACGGCTGCCGTATAAATGTCCCGATGCAAGATACTCACAGTCTGCGTGGTGAGCTCATTTGCATCTTTGAACGTCAATTAGTCAGCCTAGTGCCAAGACCAAGGAAGACGTGATTTATACCGAAGTTTACTCACCTTGTCTTCGATGTAATAAATCGCGGGGCTCCAAGATCCTAAAGACTATTACGATGAAGATTATCTCAATTCCTATGACTTCCCTGGCCGGAGTGGCTAGAGGCAAAGCTGTGGTTGAATGACGAGATGTCGGGGACAGTGTCGACAGGCTGTTCCTAAACGTGTTCGTCACTTGAGTTGGGGCCAACCGTGGTGTGGTGAGACTTGAGCTGCTGAAGCCAACTGGCGTCATGATTGTTTGTTGGTTCGAATCAGACGGCAACGAAGAACCCGAAGCGCTTGATAATTTTGAAAGGAAACCGGAATCAAGTGTCTGGCTAGAAACCGAGGACATGTCGGAGGATACAGCCTGACTCGAGGAGATGGGCTGACTTATTCTCGTGGAATCACTGCGGCGTGAAGTGCCATGATCAGTACTAGTAGTTCCCATGAGCCTTTCTGAGTTGGTTTTCGGCAAATTTGAGCTGTCTGAAGTCGATGAAGTATACGCCTGTTTTTGGCTTGACGAGCTGGTTGCAATTGATATACTTGATACCAAGCTGCTAGGACGACTCGGGCTCGAGGGTGTTGAAACAAGGCTCGTCTGGGATGTACCTAAGGACATCTCGTTGGACGTTGTGATCCTGGGTGTGCCAACCAGACTTGAATTTGCGAGACTGCTACTTGTGCTCTTTGAAATGGGTCTGAAGCTTGATTGATCCAGTGAGGTGCTTCCTACCGCTTGATGGGAAACGGTGGAGCTTGTTTTCGTGGATGAAAAGCCTGACCCCCGTTCACTCGAATATTTCGTTTCAGACAACGTAGGCTCGGCTGCAGAATAGCGTGGGCTTGACGAAGTGCTTTCACCAATTCCCCTTGAGCTTTGCGACCCGGTCTGCTGAGCGCTCGAAGAAGATGTTTGTTGATCTCTCTGTGAGGTTTGAAACAAGGAGGTTGACAAAACCCGGTTTGAAGATTGACTAGTACCCGAGGTCGTAAACGGTTCCAATGTGTAATATGTAGAAGATCCGGTGGACTTTTCTGAGACGATTGTTCGACTTTGTGACGCGAGACTGGTCCCTGTACTCCGAGTTGTTGTGGATAGTGAGCCAATGATCAAGGACGACGAACTCAAAGACGTAGAAGATCCTGTTTTTGTGGATAATGAGGGAACAATCAAGAATGGCGAACTCAAAGACGTAGAAGATCTTGCTGTTGTGGATGCTCCGAATGGAGATAGAGTCTGAGACGATGAAGTAGGCTCATGGGTGGTGGATGATTTCGAGGTCAATGGAACCTCAAGGACTACCGAGCTGGTAGATGCTTGACCACCACTAGAAGACGAACTGCTGGTAGCGAATAAGGACGATTTGGAGCGGCTACTCGTTCTCGTTGATTCTTCCGAAGACGCTGAATCAGAGCTTCTGCTCAGGCTCTTTGGCCCTTCAGAGGACGGCTTGGAGCTTGGACTTCTAGACTTTACAGATGTTGACTCAGAGCTAGTAATACCGGGACCTTCGGTCGAAGTGAACTCAGTGATACTGCTGCTGGGCTCTTCGGAGGACCTTGACTCGAAGGAAGTTGACTGAGAGCTCGAACTTCTAGACTCTGCAAATTTTGACTCTGAACTCGCACTGGTGGGCACTTCAGTTGGCGTGAATTTGGTGCTACTGCTCGAGCGCTCTTTAGAAGACATTGGCTCAGATGTTGGCTCAGCAGATGTTGGCTTAGAAGACGTTGGCTCAGAAGACGTTGGCTGGGAGGAGGCTGGCCCGGAGGAGGTTGTCCGGTAGCTCGTACTCGTAGGCGATTTAACCGAAGCCGATTCAGAGCTCGTGCCCATGGTTTTGGATGTGGATTTGGAGCTTGAACTTGATGGTCCTTCCGAAGACGCTGATTCAGACCTGGTACTCGTGGGCATTTCAGACGTGGATCCAGTGCTTGTACTTGTGGGCTTTTGCGAAGACGTCGATTCAGAGCTAGTACTTAAAGGCTTCTCAGACGTGGACTTGGTACTTATACTCATTGGTCCTTCTGAAGATGTTGATTGAGAGGTAATAGTGGTAGGCTCTTGGGATGACATTGACTCAAAGCTTGTACTTGTAGGCTCCTCGGAGAAAGTCGATCCAAAGGTCGTGCCCATGGCTTCTGACACAGATTGGGATTCCGTGCTCGTGGGCCTTTCTGAAGATATTGATTCGCGGTTGGTAGTTGTGAGTCCTTGAAACGAGATTGACCTGGAGCTGGTACTCGTTGGCCTTTCGGACGTTGATTTAAAGGTAGTACTTGAAGGCTTCTCAGAGGTGGATTCGGTACCCATGCTCGTTGACTCTTCCAAGGATGATATTTTAGAGCTGGTACTTCTACTCCTTGGTCCCTCCGATGAGGTTGACTCGGAGCCAGTACTCAAAGGCGTCTCAGACGTGGATTTGGTACTTATACTCCTTGATTCTTCCGAAGATGATAACTTAGAGCTGGTACTCCCAGTAGATGTGGATGCCGTACTTGTACTCCTTGTTACTTCTGAAAATGTCGATTGAGAGGTGGTACTCGTGGGCTCTTTGGATGTCGATCCAGAGCTGCTGCTGCTCCTAGACAAGGGAGACGTCGAAGAACTAATTCTTGTGGTCTCAAGAGCCGTACTCGAACTCGAACTCAACGGGCTGCTGCTTGTAGTCTTGAAGGTCGTACTCAAACTGGAGCTGGAGAAACTGCTGCTTGTAGATTGCGGAACGCTACTCGAGCTGGAACTCAAAGAACTGCTGCTCTTGGTTTGCGGAAGAGTACTGGAGCTCGAACTCAACGAGCTGCTACTCGTAGTTTTGAGGCCCGTACTCGAACTGGAGCTCGACGAGCTGCCACTGCTGCTACTGCTGCTGGTGGTGCTGCTCGACGAGGAAGAGGTGGAGGAACTGCTACTGCTGGAAGAGGATGATTTGGATGTGCTGCTGCTGCTGCTAGATGACGACGAAGTGGATGAACTGCTAGTACTACTGCTGCTAGTGGTTGTTGTAACAGGATCGACATTTTCAAACCTAAACGATGTGATCAAGACACCATTGGTCCCACAAGTACTGAGAGAGGTGGCTGGGGCCTGGTAGGTATACAAACGACGGGGAGTGCTTGCAATAAAACAGTAACCTCGAGAATTGGTCTGGTCTCCGCAGATCAATTCATCCGTTCCCACTGAGGTGGTGCAGGCCCACCCTTTAGTTTGAGTATTGCTTTGTATAGATGCCAGTACACTAGGAGAGTCTTGTGCAGGAATATAAGATGCGGTATAGGCTTTGCCATAGTAGAGCAGCCGCCATCCTGATGGGGAGGTTGTCACAGGTACGAAGAGGTAATCCGTTCTGCCTATGTCGTATGTGAAGACTGCTGCTGATTGTTTATCACTTGTTGGTGTAAAATAGTCGGTTGCCGTGATCAAGGTTGAACGCTCCAAATAAAACTCCGTATTAGTGCTGGTAATGGCCCGGACACGGATTTGGGGGCCCACAGGAGTGTACACCGAGGAAGATGTAGGTAAACTGCTGCTTCTGCTGCTGCTTGTCGAAGAAGAGGTCGAGGAACTACTACTGCTAGAAGAGTACAATTTGGATGAGCTGCTGCTGCTGGACGATGAACTGCTGCTGCTGCTAGACGTTGTAGTAACAGGATCGACGACATATTCAAGTTTGATGGATGTGATTGCAGTGCCACCGGTCCCACAGGCCTGAGAAATGGTGGAAGTGGCAGAGTTGTAGAGTGCCAAGTAAGAGCCATCAGCTTGTGAAGCAATGCAATATGACACACTGGAAATTCTCGCATGTGGGCATGTCAATGTATTGCTTCCCGCCGTTGTGGGTGTACAGCGCAGAGGTGTAAAGCCGAGGTTGGAAGGTGCATTAAGCAGAGTATCCGATTCCGCCGAATGAATCCGCTCTAAATCAGTACCCTTGTTGTACCACAACAAGTTCCAACCTGAAGGGAGCGCCGATGTATAAGCTTCGAAGAAGGCGTTCTGCTGCTGACCTGTGTCGTATGTGAAGACGGTAGCCGATTGTTGGCTGGACGTGGTCACGATCCAAAGGTTCAGTCGATCGTTCTGTATGTAACGCTCTTCATTGGTGCTGGCAACGACCTTCAGGCGAACTTTGGGTCCTGAGGGTCTATAGATCGGGTTGAAACCCGCCTCCGCGAGGAAAATGAAGGTCAGGAGAGCCAGTAGCAGCCGCATGTCGAAAGTAGGGATCATTTCAGCCGAGAATGGGATTTGATCTAGTAGAATGAATGAATGAAACAATGTATCGCGGCTCTTCTGTTCGTACAGGATTGCCTTGGACTGGACAGGAATCCCCAGGCCAGCTTATAATAATTGTATCTGGAGCGTGACGCGTAGGCATTTACTATCATCAGGCAAAACTCATAACATGATGAACTAACAGAGGCGCGTCAGTGTTGTACGCCCATTCGGATATTACTCATGTCGGTCACAATTCTGCGCGTTTGCCATAGGGCAGAAATGAAAACGTGGCGTTGATACAGTGCGACTTTCATCTGGGCACCATTCCCGAGCCATTCACACATAGACAAGAAATTAGACATCTGCAGTCTTTCAAGAAATTCATTTTGGAAATCACATCGCGGTATATTAGCTATGTACTTTAAATCATTATCCCTAAGTATATGGGTTAGCTGGGTGTATGGGTGTATGGGTATTAGGTGTTGGGTGTGCGGGTTGTGCGAATCAGGCCTGGGTAATGTGCTTTGATTTGTTGTAGCTATGGCTGGAGTGATGCACTGGTGCACCCTCTGTTTTGCAGGTGCGAATCTCCATGTTCACGGCAATATTGCTCAATCAGCCACTAAGCCCCACTCAGTCGGTTTTCATTATCACAGGTGAGTCAAGAGTTCTGAGGAGGCTGGACCTCGACGACTCCGAAGCCCGTAATAGTCTCCCCCGAAGATGTCGTGCCTGTCACCTCCACGAAACCCTCGTATGTCACAAACAGACCGTCAGAGTCCGCAAGCTCTTGATCGTCACGGATATTTCTCACTTCGAGACTGGTGCCGTCTTGCAACTCAAGCGTCCAGTCCAGAGGATATGTCACATTCGAGACGGGTGAGGTCCAATGGCGGTCGCCGTCGGCCTTCGTGGCGGGAGAGACGATTTGGACACCAGCCTGCTCGCGGATAGTGGCGAAGCCCTTTTCCGGGCCACCCTGCCAACCGGCAGGGTAGAACCAGATGGAGAGTCTCGAAAACTCTTCCTCGTCGTCCGTCTGGATGTGCAGCTGGAACCAGGTCCAGTTCGTAGAAGGACCTGCTTGCCACTGACGGTCGTACCAAGTGAAAGACTTTTCGGTGTCGACGGTGATTTCGGTGCCGTTCTTTGTAATAGTGCCGGTGGTTGCCCCAGCTGGCATGGACCATTCGTTGACTGGCGTCGGCGTTGCTGGCAGCAGGTCAGCAAATTGGCTTTTCGAAGAGGGGAAAGCACAGCAGAGGTGCAACTTGACTCACTCCAGAGGAAGCTCCCAGCTCCACCGTTCAGAATCAATGCGGACGTCAGCTCATATGTGAGATTGTACGAGAAACTCTCCGCGTCGTTCCAAGTTGTCATAAGTTCCAGCTTATCAGTGGAAGAAAGGCCAAAGTAGAAGCCGTCACCGAGTGCAAAGTCCAATGCAGTATTGTTGCCGGCAAACAAGGAAGATGCATTCCAGAAAGAAGTGAACTGCTGAAAATATGTAGGATCGGTGATGTCCAGAATAGACCCGCGGTAGACACTTCAATCCGGTGTGGCGAGCACGTGCGATAAAACAAGATACTCGTGTCCGTCAGAGCCGGAAATATACGATGATGACCAGTATGAATTGGCGATGTGCGTGTAGATACTTTGGGAGTCTGAAATGTTCCATTGGGATGGCAATAAAGCCGCCTTAGAGGGTAGCACGAGTTAGCGCGCTGCCATCAAAGATCGTGGGATAAACGTACCGAATTATCGTATTGCAAGCCACTTGTGTCTGGGGCAAAGCGAGTGACCCCCTCTGCGGCGGCTAATGCCACGCCTGATGCCATGATGGCTATGTCGTGAATACTCCTGAACTTCATGTTCGTGCGATGGCTGTGTAGGGTGATTTATGGGGCGTGTTTGCGGAATGAAGTGGTGCGATGAAGATGGGGCAGGCCCAAATTCATACACAAGTACTGTAGCATCTATATATTGATGGGACAAGGCGGAATCATGGAGACGAGAAAATTGCGAGGCTATGCTTCATTCAACGATATCTCTGCGTTTAGACTGTCTGTCTCTAGCCCGTCATCGAACAATCAGAGATGACCACCACATGGAGTTGGAATTCCCGGCATGAAGTCAGAGACCGGAAATCCGACTCAAAAATTCACCACGTAGTTCTTTGACGCTAGCAGGGCCCAATCAACAAATTATTCCAGTTGTTCGCCGCCTAGGCCAAGCAATGTGGGACGATGCTGGCAAGCGGCCTGAAGGGGATACCAAAGAACCAGGCTCATATCTGACTCGTAAGATGTGAGCCCTGCAGCGTAGATTTCATAGCCAGCACAGGCGGGTCCAGGATTGGTCGCACGTAATCGGTCTGCTATGTGCCTAGGATATTGGTCAAAGAGGCTGTAGCCGCTGAGGCAATACTACGACGCGTAGGCTCGCCTGCTGTCTGAGGACACTGAGGCTGTGCACGGTCAAGGTGTGCTATCATCGCTGCTTTGCGGATCAGTGAAGTCACTATAAAGCAGTGGGGCCATTCCATCTTTATTGTGGGCCGCCACCTCTCGGCTATGTGCTTGATCCCGCAGCCGGACCGTAGACGGGATCGGACGAGGCGACTCGATTAATTCCGGCAAGGCTAGCATACATTGGTCGTAGTATTACCTATAGCTTCGTGAGTGGAGACTTCCTCCGGTTGGAGGCAGCTCTTCTGCATCTCGTGAATCAATCGACGTCAGCCGATCACTTACACAATTGCTGGCTTCACTTGAGCATGCCATCTTGTCTAAGCCACAATACGGATTATCGATGGACTCCGGACCGACATACGCTATCGAGTACATCGAAAGTGATGATGGCTAAAGTGGTCTGCACTCTTTCTCCTGACGTACTGGATTTTGGTCCTTTGTTCTACTCGACTGACACTTCCAATTCCGACTCCTTGGATACAGAGGGACTCGACGTTGGCCTCCTTGTCATTGTAACTCTCGATTGTTTCCCTAGCGCTAGTTCGAACATGATCATCTACAAGCTTTCGCACGAGGCGTCCTTTTCAATTATTTATCAGAAGGAGGGGCTGGGGGCGGTTGATTCTGAACTGCTGATACCGAATCTGAAATTCCAGCAGACCTCCTGGTCAAGCTGAGATGCACCATCTCCGCCGCAACTACCCTCGGCGGAAGCTCAAGACTTGTTTTCGTGGCGTAAATCAGACTCTTTCCAGGTTTGAATAGGAGTCCGTGATAATAGATGTGCCGTCCGGATAGACGTCATCGACGAAGGAAGACGCCTCCCGGCTGCAGCCTTTGATATCCATCATTGACAGTTGCACATGGTTGAGCCGTGCCTTTGACTTCAGGCGAGGCTTTGCATCCTCGGCAAATGATGTCGACCGTGTATATCATCTCAGGAATCTACCCGACTGGTATTGTAGATTCAATCCTTAGTATTGTGCAACAAGTATAGCACTTCCAATACTACAAACCAACATTTCCAGCCAACAACTCTCATTATTACTTCTTATTCACTCAATTCGATATTCGGCACAATGAAGATCAAAATTACCGCCATATTCCTTCTTAAGGCTGCAGTAGTCATGGCCGTAGTCCCCGGGACGCGCGCCGAGTTGCCAACCGAAGACGTCAGCACCAATGGCACCAGGTCGCTCATGGAGCGAGCGGATAAGGGCCCGGGACACGGAAACGGCAGGGTCATCTGCGGCAAATACGCCATGGCAGACTACCACAAATTCATTGATCTCGTCTATGATTTTGACAACAGCCTCAAGGACGACGACTACAAAATCGACGGCGGGCAGTGCAATCGTGTTCACTGCTATGACACGAGCGCCCTCTGGGTGTGCAATGTAGGTCTCTTCAAGTTCTCTGCTGCGTTCCGCGTAGAACCTTTTTGAAATGGGTAATCGTGAAGGGAATTAATAGAAAGGCTAATGCTCTTCTGCAGGACAACAAAGACATGATCACTCTCAAGGGCAAACAGATCTCAATTGCTTTTTGGTTCATTCGCAACTACTGCTGCGCCGAGGGCCCTAGGACTGATTCTAATGACGATGTCATTTCTGGCCAACAATTCACCCCGTGGGGATGGAATGTCAACGCTGGATACGGCAACTGTAACGATCCTGTCAATATCCGCCCTCATATGTGAGCACAACCCTTCTTCTTTCACGGTTCCCCGTCTGTCATGTTTTGCAACGTTCCAGAATGCATCGCTTTAGGCTCCTTAGCGGATGGCTAACACGTAGTAGGGCCGGCGGCTGGGATGTAAACAAGGGAAATTGTCCCTATAGGGACTATTCCAGCCAAAACTTCTGAGCGGGCGGATGCCACGACAACGGCAGACTTAAGGAACAAATACATACCCATCGCTTTCCTCAGCAATCCAGACCTCCAGATTCTAGAGCCGCTGCATCGCTAGCTTATCATCAGGACGGCGACCGCGTCTAGACATTCAGTCATCCTCTGACAGAATCCCGAAAATCGACGAACACTTAATCATTATGAGGTCTAGTCCATTCAGGATTGATGGTTGCAGGCCGGGAGGAGCACTTTTGTAGCATTCTGCTTTTTCAATTTGCTTGCACTACCAGGCATCCTCTCCACGGGTTTCTCTTATTTTTAAATTCTAATGGTAGTAATATTAATACTTCGTATGAGCTATGCGTCACAGGTATCTCAGGATCTGTTCTGATCTCCTGACTGTAACTTTTAGCTAGCTTTCCTGTGGCAACATAGTATAGAGCACATGAGATTGTGGAATCTGGGCACCCTTTTTGACTGTATTAGGAACCCACCGGTTCCTAATCAACAGCCAGAATCACTTGTGGTTTTGCAATGGTCAACATCAACGTTTATTGTCTGCTTAGAAGACGAGTACGCAGTAGATTGAGCCACTTCCAAAGCCAATCCAACGCAGTACAGCCACGACTTGGGACAAATTGAATCCAACTTGAATTCATTCCGGCGAATTATGGCTATCCACTTTGAACATCCCGGTATCAGCGTAGCAGCTCATAAGACTTTGCAAATCACGGGGCCATAGCCGCTGAGGTCCTTTCCAAGAGACAGCCAACCATATTCTTTGGCATATCCCTTTCTCCTCTATTACAGACAAGAGACCAGAAACTCGCAGCACACCATGTTAAAATCTTGACGACCATTGAAATTTCAGGGCTGGAATACACAGCATTACAATGAAATGTGCTAGAGAATCATTCAGAACACAAGGTGCTCTACATTTGATAATGCTGGATCAGCCTGTTTGGTCCACATGGGTCATCTTCCTTTATTCCGCCTTGCCCAACATGCAATATTGAGCTTCGGTACAAGACAGAACAATTGCATTGTTGCGTGAATAGAAAAGAAATAATGTCTTTAACTTATTCCCACTTGCCTGAGATACCCAGTATCAATTATCCCTATAAATACGTTCTTGAATTACTGATTACACCAGCTTCAGACGAAATTAACGGGGACAACCACCACCACACTTCTAATTCTACAAGAGAAAGCAATGGACTCCCTAACACCAATTTCAAACCAGCAGGTAAGCTGCGCCATGTCCCAGCTCCAGGCTACTCCCGGAGAGCAGTCCGGTACCACCTTCCCCAGATTCTCTGAACTGGCGGCAGAGCTGAGGACAATGATCTGGCAGCACGCAATGGACGACCCTCGTCTCATCTACGTTCACGTCGGTATACCCGGAACTGGGGAGGTGACAACCTTTGACCGGTTCATCATGAACAGGAACTACCTCGCCGACACGAGAAACCCACGCTCAAGCCTTATCGACGCATGCAGTGAAAGCAGTGGGGAGGTGCACAGGATCGAGAGCGGAGATGTCTCCACGACGAGATGGCTGGGTATGCTCGGCCTTGCACAGTTCTATCCCACCAGAGCAGATCTCGTGTACATGGGCGGGCTTCGAGACGCAGGCCGAAACCCTCCCGCCGACGCGAACAGGATTATTCCTCTGAGCCTCGTTTTGGGCAACATCCTTCCGCGGGTCATGATCAACGCCGACATCTTTGTCAACTACTTTGACCCGGACCCGAGCCAGCAGCCCGAGAACCCCATCGACAAGGCCCTCACGGACCTGCGGACACTGGGCAACCAGTACGCGCCCCTCCTCGCTGACGACCCCAATGGTCTGCCACGTCCCCACCTACCAGAAAGCATGGTCTTCATGTTGAACAACTTCCACCTGAAGTGGGACACCGCGTCCCCTTGCACGGTCCCGGAGCACCGGGAGGAGTTCATGACCTCGTGCTGTATCCATTACGATCATCTCGAGATCGTTCCCGACGAGGATATGGACACCTGGATGGAAGCTAACCTAATACAGTACGACGACGACTTGGCGGGTGACCGGTCGAACTGGCGTATCCGTATGGAGATCGTGCCCGCTATCCGCGCAATCTGGGCCGGTTGGCGAAGCCAGCCAGACGTCGCTGCTCAGGTCCCGCGGCTGTTCTTCGCACGCATCAGGCCCTCCGAATGATCCTGGTCCACAGAGCAGTTAGCCGTCCGTGGCACACTGTTAGGTGAGTAATCGAAGGCTTGTTCGGTCTTGTTTTCAGAATGCGGTTCACATGGCCTGCGGAGTCGATCCGGATTATTTGGGTCCCTTTGGTCTATTTCCTTTATTAGCTTTTGCATTTTGATTTGGGTAACAACTCAGGTAAGTCATAACTAGAGAACCAATACATGATAGGTTCACAAAAAAAAAGAAGAGAAAAAGAATCAAGTTTTTGTAATATTAATTCTGCTGCCCATTGCCCATGTCATACTGTGCATTCTTATGTAAGTTCAGTTTTCCTTGTTTCTCCACAAACCTCACCCCACGGCTTCGCCATTCCATCCCTTTGTGTTTTGAAGTATTGTTCCCTTTGTTGCCAACCAGCACACAACACAAATGAACCCAGGCTTCATAATACACATCAGTCACAGGGGGAAAGTGCCGAGGCGGTATGCTTCGTACATTATGCTGAAACCCCCCTTTGTCTTCAATAGCAGAGTCTTTCAAGCCCTTGCCCACTTCTGTCTCAGAAGAATTACATTGGCACCAACAATGCTGTCCATGGCGGCTAAGCGCCAACCCCCAGCTAAGCTGAATATCGAGGCTCTCAAGGGGATACGGCTTAGATGCGTAGACTGTGCAAGGCCCATTGGTGAGGAGCCTGGCTTCAGCCCAACCTTCTGCCTCGCATACACCCTCGTTATATCTGGAAAGCAAGTCACCAAAGCTGAGCGGTCCGTAATAGATGGATTAGTACTCTACTGTTTGAGCTATCCCAAGACCCCATGTCGCACATTCTTCCCCGGGCCAAATGATGATGAGAGGGGAGACAAAGTGTCAGAGCCTTATCACAGTTTGCCATACACACACACACACACACACACACCACACAGTCTTCCAGGTGCTGAGTAGACTCTAGACCGCCCGAAGAGTAAAAGACAAGGCCCCCCGTGATTTACAGCTCGACCGAGTATGTAAATGTAGGTCGTTTAATAGGTGTAGGCAACCAGTTGAGGTGAGCCCAGCTTCCACTTTGTAGTCTGGGACTTTGGCAAGTAGATTCAACTTGCAAATATCACGAATAAAGCTGGCAACATCCAGGCCAAGTAGACTCGCCAGCAGCAGTTGCATCAAGCGTGTTGCAGTAGTATATGAAGAACCTCTATTGCCTCGTCATGTATGTGTGGTGCAACCATGTTGCCATTGTGAACATCTCAACTTGATACCAGACCGTCCGATACCGGGGCCGTAAACACAAACACACAAAGTACACACACATAGGGAAAGAACTTGGGAAGAACTTCTTGTAAATTACAACGGAGGGTCTAAAAGCCACCCAGACGACTCATCACTATGTAAACGCCAGGCATGCTCAAAAACCCAGACCGCGAGCCGAGGCTAGCCCCCTTCCTGCCGCATGGCAGCGACGGTAGGAGACCGCGGCCCCTCCACCAGATCTATCATCTCGCTCCTTTTTGTATTGACCCAGTCCAGTCATTTGCATCCAAAGGAAGTGCCACCTAACTGTCGTCACCGATTACCCCTCCAACCGTCGCACGAGTGCTAGTTTTGTACAGTGGGAGAGATTGAAGCGCGCTTGTGAGCTTGGAGTGAAGCGCTTAGCCGGAACCACCCTTGAAGGCCTTTCCGAAGAGGAGGAGCTGGAGCTGATCGTAGATGGACAGCACACCAGCACCGGCGACACCACGGAGGATGTTGGCACCGGCACCCTTGAACAGGGACTTGATGCCCTCCTTGGCGACGATCTGGCGGAAGGCGTCGAGGGAAGAGGAGTACTTGACGGCCTCACCAGAGGTCATCATCATACGCCGACGGACGGTGTCGAGAGGGTAAGAGGCAATACCGGCACCAGTGGTGACAGTCCAACCGAGAGCGAAAGAGGCGAGGAAGTTGTTGGCGAGGTTACCGGTGAGCAGGACAGGCTTCAGGGAGTCGTACATGCCGAAGTAGAGACCACGGTAGACGACAATACCGGCGACGGAGGGACCGAAACCACGGTACAGACCGGCAATACCGTCAGAGGCGAGGGTCTTGCGGTAGACGTCGACGAGACCGTTGAACTGACGCTCACCACCCTTCTTGGCGGACTTGGCGTCGTTGGCAAGACGGGTACGGGCGTAGTCCAGAGAATAGACGAAGAGCAGGGAAGTGGCACCAGCGGCCTGGGAGTTATTGTCAGCACATGGGTCGGAGCTCAATGCAGGTAGAAGGAAGCGAGGCGCGGGAGAGAGAACTTACACCACCGGAAGCCAGGTTACCGGCCATCCACTTCGCGTAACCGTCAACCTCCTTCTTGTAGTTGAACATCTTCTTGAACTTGTCGCGGAAAGCGAAGTTCAGGGCCTGGGTAGGGAAGTAACGGATGACGTTGGCGGTGTTGCCACGCCACAGGGAGAGAACACCCTCATCGGCGGCGGTACGACGGAAGCAGTCGGCAATGCCGTTGTACTTGCGGTCGAGACGACCCTGCTTCAGCATCTCATCCTGTAAAGCATTTTGGGTCAGCAACGGCACATTTCAGAATGAAGCGTCATCAGATCTGGATCAACAACTGAGACGGCGCAGGCTCGATGGCAGAGACAGCACTGTGATGCTGTGGTGCGGAGTCAAGAATGCGTCCCGAGTCTCCAGCAGGCTACAGCCTGATGACGCAATGGGCATCCAGATTGACTGGACGGCAGAGAACACGTACCTGGTTCTGGATGAGAAGCTTGATACGCTCGATGGGAGCGGCGGCGGTCTTGGAGACGGCGGCAGAGACACCACCCACTGTAGTAGACAGTCAGCTTATGCGCTCTTCAGTCCGAGCTGGGGCACTGGATTGCCAGAGCTATGGAAACCAGTCTGGCCAGCCACCACGGCGACGGAACAAGTGTCAACAACGCTTGCGCCTTGATGACCTGAACCGTGTCGATGGCGAGGAGATGGCATTGAGGTTGTCGAGAATACGTACTCAAGAAGTCCGCCAGGAAAGGCTGTTGCGATGATTGTGGTCAGCGGTTGAGCCTTTGTCTTGTTTTGGGCTTTCACATGGCAGGGGAGGCAGAGTTTTTCGAGCAGCGCGATAAGCCACAAACAGCGCCAAACGGTAGGTTCCAAGCACACAGCCATCTCAAGGAGAACGAGGGCATCGTCCCTGATCAATTGGCGGTGCTGGCGAGAATCGTATCGATGGCGCTGGTTGTTGCGAAGCTCGCGATGTGGTTGCCTCGGCTGTTGGAGCGAGCGAATTTTTTGGGGGCATGAACGGATGGAGGCATTGAGTACTCACGGGCATGCCCAAGACCTTGACATTGTCGTTGGGCGACATTTTGAATGTCTGACTGATCAAAGATGCTAAAGTTCTTTGATGAATGGAGTGGAGATGGATAGAAGAAGAGAAAGGGAAGGGAAGGAAAGATGGAATTCCTGTCGCTGGCAGGAAGGGAGATGTAGACAACAAGAGGTGGATCGCTGGCAGCTGCGAGAAAATAAATCCAGTCCAGGCCAGCTCAGTCCTCCTCCTTCCTTGGTCTGGTCTGGCCTGTGCAGCCGCCGGCCGGGGCGAGCTGGGGGTGCTTGAAAATTTGAAAGTGGGTCCCGATACTTCCCGGCTAGCCGCAAGCAACAGTCCGCAACCTGGCCCGTGCTCCTCCATCCTGCCCGCCAGCCCGTATCTTTGGACCTGTCCTTTTCGTCCTCGTCGCTATAATTGGGAAGCCCTGAAACCTGGCCACCCTAAGGGCTCCGTGCTGATACCTGTGCTTCGCTTGGTGCGGCTGCTCCAGGCACAGGGCATGATCATCTGTGTACCTCAGCGCCCAGTGTTCACTTCAGTGGCAGGTATTCCAGGGCTCATTGCATGCTATCTTACGGGAGCCAAACTGCCCCCGTGATGGGTGGTGGTGGTGGTGATGGTGGCAGCCATCAGATTTGCAGAGCCGTGAGATTATCGTGGCAGCCAATCACACCTGTGCAGTTGCGTGCAATGCCCAGCTGTCCCCCGGTGAACAAACTGGAGCCCGCCCCCAGACTGGCTTTGTTGGCGGTATGGATGGGCAGCGAGTGGGAGGAGGCTGGCCAACAAGAGAGGACATTTCCAAGGTTCAGGACAGCCTGGAAAACCAACGCACTCCACTGTTTATGTCATTTGTCCAAAGTGCTACCTACCTGCTGTATCCATCTATCTCGCATATCTGAGATCTTGGGGCTCTCTACAAAACATCATGAGATCTTTGCAGCTGTCAGGCGGCAACAACTTGGGGTAACATGCGAGCCTCGACTCTCGACATCCACCCTCCATTCGGGACAACCCTCGGGATCTCCCACCCGGTTCGGCTCCAGCACTCACCCAGTGGGTTTAATTAGGGTCGCCTTGCCCGAGCACGCAAGCTGGGGAAACCTGAAAACCCCGAGTAATTTTGCCATCCATCCAGCCCAGGCCGCGTGCTAGGGACGTTTGATATTCTGCATCTTTTCCAGAACAAGGTCGTTACCCGACTCAGCGTGTATTTTCTTCTGAGACAGTGTCCTCAATGCAAGGCTTTCTATCCGAGTCTTTTCTGGCCTTTTGCTGCACAATGCCCACGGCTTCAAGCTCGCCCCCTCCGACCCGGTAGCCGGGGCTTTTCCAGACTGCTCGGTCCAGATCCGACAAAGGAACCAAGACTTGCACCAATGAGGAGGGCAGCACAAGCTGCAACCCAGGTTGTGATGCCAACAGACTGCACTGTCCTCAGCAATGTTGCATGCCATCTTGAAGACTGGCTTTCGATTGACACAACTGCATCATTACAGTGGTGAGCTACTAGTATAGGCTGAGGCAGGGAACAATTCTGCATATAAATTACAGCGTTTCCTTGCTCCCTAAAGGCTGGAGTGTCTCATGAGCATGTTGTGTTCCGCGTTCTTCCAACCGCAAGGACCGGTGGACCGTCTGCAAGTGTGCTCATCCTCTTGGGACTCCTTTGGCCGGGCTCTTGTGGTAGGGACTTTAGATGGCGACCCTCTCAACTAGCTCGTGGGATTGTCATGCCTCTGCGTGTCAACGGCCATCACTGTTGTGGCAACACGGGCAAGATTTGATACCAGTATGGGCGGCCGTTCCTCTGCAGAGGCGAGGGTAACCGTATGGACTAGGAGCTTCAATGACGCCCAGCAGAGACCGCGGCACGTAACAGGATACTGGGGCCAGGCTGTGCGAGGGCCACCATATGCTTGAATACACCGGCCGTATGGGAGACAGCATCAACATATCACTTCGAGATTCGACCATCACTTGTGTGCTTCAATGCTGTTCCATTGCTTGTTTTTGGGGTTCAGAGCACTTCCAACCCGTTGCATGCTACACCTAGCAAAAGTGTAGTGTAGGGTATCCCTCCGGACCGGGCAGCAGAAAAAGACGACACCCGCAGAAACGGACGAGGTCTCGACGCCGTTGCATCATCTTCCTTTCCCAGCAGCCGGCCCAAACTTTGACAAACCGAAAGACCCGAAAATAAACTCCCAGCCTGCCATAATTTGACGTTCCTGCTTGTTTGTGTTCCCCTGCCCTTTTCGATAGACGCCATTCATACGTTGTCATGCGTGGAGGACATCGTCCGCGAGGACCTGGATTTGGTTCTCCGCTACGACGTCATGGAAACGGGGACTCTACAAGAGAGCTTGGTCGTGTTGAGAGGTTTACTCGGCGGCACCGACAGCACGCGCTGGAAGAGGGTGTTAGTAATGTGCTCTCAGATCAGGTGGTCACGCCGTGTCGTGTCTGAAGCCGTAGGGAACATACTGTAGATCTTCATCTTGCTGTGCGTGACGATGGGCTTGATCTGTCCCTTCTCCTCGAGGTCCTTGAGGCACTGGCGGGCCAGGGAGCCGTTGATCTTGAGTCTGTCGACAAGGGTGGCGACGGTGACGAGACGGTAGGACTGGACGTCCTTGTACAGCTTGTCGGAAGTGGCCTTGTCGAGGATGACGGCGTGCTGCGCCTTGTCCTTGACTGCAGTCGGCTGTTAGCGTGTGTTGCGACGCTGGAGATCGAGCCCCATCGTGATGCAGCTGGTTTCAGAGGAGGCGCAGGTGACGCATGACAAGAGGCGTCAAGCACCGTCGCCGTCGTGCATCGCGATGCCCACCTCCAAAATCAGCGCACCCCGAGACCGAGGCCGACAAAGCTGGGGACGAGGAGGAGGAGCATCATGTCCACGTACCCTTTCCCTTGGACCACTTCTTCTTCTGCTTCTTCGCGCCGGTAGCAGCGGGGGCCATCTTGACTGATTTGCTGGGGGTGAGATGGGATGTAGATGGATGGACGGTCGATTGTTTGGAAAGGGCTGGGAGAAGTGGGAGGGAGTAGTAAGAAAAAAGGTCGCCTGCCAAATCCCTACCGGTCAGTGCACCGCACCACACACAGCTCTGATCAGGCCAAAACCCATAGTGGTGCACTCGCGCTCGCACTACCAGGGCGGACTGTGGCAGACGGAACAGCAGCAGAGCGGTGGACAGCTGCGCCACACCTGCCGACAAGCCCTAACGAGTTTTATAGTGGGTCGCGGAGGTCATTCTAGCCAATCAAATATGGCTGTGGCGCAACCACCAAATTTTGGCAAAGGACTGGATTTGCAGGGCACAGTTACAGTGGGTGGTCCTGTGCCCCAGTAGAGCGAGTCGTAGTTGGCCCTGTGGTCTGCTAGCAGCACCAAGCAGCAGCACCGGCCGGAGCTAGCACCCACAGCCCACCACAGGCCAGACAGACCACCACCGCCAGAGCAGACGAAAAAAAGATCTTGATCTTCGCCCGTCCTCGACAACCACGCAACCCACCCGCCCACCACCTAACCGCCAGCGAAGGATCTCTTCCGACGACACCTACCCGCCAATCTCGTCGAGTCGATTCATTCAACTGTGCCCAGCATGTCTGACAACGGAGAGATCGAGGTCGAGGCCGTCTCTGGCTACCAGGTCCTGCCCAAGGACGTCGTCCAGGAGATTGGCAGCGTCAAGCTGTTCAACAAGTGGTCCTACGAGGATGTTGAGATCCGCGACATCTCCCTGACGTAAGACACTCACCTGCCATACACACGAGACACTCGATCTTGCATGCCATGCTCTACCGTCCATGAGCCCTGCCGTCTTGATGTACACGAGAGATGCCCGCCCGGCGAAAAGAGACGACAAAATTCGACTTGCGCGTGGGTGTGTGCGCGCACACATAAATTGGAAAAGACGACACGAGGGAGACGAGACACGACCCAGACAATACAAGCGAGGCATCTTCAGTGAACATCATGACGGGGGCAAACTGGATTGGCCTCATATTTGCTGCTGCTCGAACAAGACAAACGGCACGAACGAGATGCTAACATGACGTCCTGCAGCGACTACATCCAGATCCGCAACCCCGTCTACCTGCCTCACTCCGCCGGCCGATATGCCGTCAAGAGATTCCGCAAGGCCAACTGCCCCATCATCGAGCGTCTCACCAACTCCCTGATGGCCCACGGCCGCAACAACGGCAAGAAGCTGATGGCCGTCCGCATCATCGCCCACGCCTTCGAGATCGTAAGTTGAGCCGACTTTTAGACCCTGGATACACGTACACCATACGCACCTATCGGACATTCAAAGCAACGACACTCTCCCTCCCTGTACACAGAGACAGACAGGACTCCCATGACCATCCAGCTAACACACGCCCTCCCACAGATCCACCTCATGACCGACCAGAACCCCATCCAGGTCGCCGTCGACGCCATCGTCAACTGCGGACCCCGTGAGGACTCCACCCGTATTGGCTCCGCCGGTACCGTCCGTCGCCAGGCCGTCGATGTGTCGCCCCTCCGCCGCGTCAACCAGGCCATCTCCCTGCTGACCACCGGCGCCCGCGAGGCCTCCTTCCGCAACGTCAAGTCCATCGCCGAGTGCCTGGCTGAGGAGCTGATCAACGCCGCCAAGGGTTCCAGCAACTCGTACGCCATCAAGAAGAAGGACGAGCTCGAGCGTGTCGCCAAGTCCAACCGGTAAATTGCCAGAAAGACGACAGCAAAACACAACGCCTGCCCCAGTCGAAAGAAAAAATTCCCGACCGAGGGCCTTATACCCCGGTTCCCCCTGCGGTGGAGTTTTGGGTTCGTTCATCATCAGGTTTGGCTCATTGGTCTCGGCTGGCCTCTCTTTTTTTTGTGTGGTTGTGCGTTGCGTGGATGGATGAACGGGCTGGGGACACGGGATCGTTGCAGTGCAGAGGGATTGAAAAGTGCAAGGCAAAAGCTAGCTGCTATTGACAGCTTAACGTGGTCCCTGTAGTTTTCCTCATGGTTCATGGTCTCACGGACAGACACAACACACAAGAAACAATGGAAATTTTCTAGGTTGGGTCCCTTCTTCAAAGAGAGGTGAACACACTGGAAGTATTCCAGGAGAGTGATGATGATGAGATACCAAAACCACACGCGCACACACAACTCTCGAGTCCTGTGTGTTTCCAGTTTGCTGTAACGATTACATTTGTGTGGTTCAGAGACCCCTTCTATGGCTAGTTGTATCGCTGTCTTGTTGCAAGGACAGAGACCAGAAGAAAAAAATCCACATGCATCCCAGAAACCCAGCGCTTGTTTTTCGTGTTGCCAATGACGACGGCCTTGTGTGTATGGCCTCAGAACCATACCGTCCCTCAACGCCCCTCGAAAGATGCCACACCATGCTGTGAGTCGGCGTGGACCTCGAGCATCCCGGAAAGCCCTTCTCAACCTTCGTGCTCGGGCTCAGCTCCAGTTTCATCCTTGACCTGCCGGGGATCATCTCTGACCCTCCATGTTAACACAGCCTTCCCTTTGACATGGGTATCGTCGATGTTGAAAGCTTTCATTCTCTTTTTGGAAAGTGCGTGGAGGCTGGCCGAGCGGTCGGTCACACTTTCCCTGACCTTCTCGAAGCGCCGCAGCATGTAAATATCAGGGTCGCGGTCTTGGGACAGCCACGCCCCGGTGTCCAAGGCTGATTCAAATCCCGCAATGTCGTGCCACCATTGATACCTCTAGATCTCCGTCTGTACGCACATAAGGCCGGACCACTGCAGGTTGGATCTCCATAGGAGTGAGGTGACGGATAGTACCAGTATGTGTGTGTATGGATGTGCGTATATGTGTGTATGGGAGTAGGAGTAGGTGAGTAAGAGTAGGTGAGTAGGAGTAGGTGAGTAGGAGTAGGAGAGCAGGAGTGGGAGACAGAAGGAAAGCCCTCACCGGACGTCCGGAATGAGCTCGACGAAGTGGTCCCTCCACTGGCGCCGGGTCGCAGCGAGCTCGCCCGGTTGCCGTGTGTCCTTCAGTAATTTATCGTCCATGGGGATCACCCGCCCGAAGATATCGTGGAAGAACGGCGGCGGCATATACTCATTGAAGGTGTTGCGGACAGCAGTCCACAGGATGCGCTGGACCCAATCGTCCTCGCGGTACCTGGCGACGACTATCACTTCAGACAGGTGAAGGTAGTTGGACCGCGTGCGCTCGCCGACGAAAGGCGGTATGTCCGCCTTGTTCTCTTTCTGTCTCTGTTGGTGCGACTCGGGGGTCAGCCGTCACGGCTCTGAAGCTGAAGAGCAGCAAACTCACCATTCCAATTACAGGCTGTACTTTGATTGTCCCAACGGGAATCCGAATCTTGTGGTTCGAGTTGTTCTCGAGGCTTCCGTCGGCGACGTCATGCGTCATGTATACCACCCAGTGCAGGCTGACCGAGTCACCCCACAGATCAGACGCGATGTCCTCCAGCTTCCAACCTAATTCCCGGTGAACATCATACCGAATCCTCATCACGTCTCGGAACAGCTCCGGGAACTGGAGGCTTTGCTTCTTAGGCGGCATAGTAGGGTCATACCCCATGATTCTCGGGCCGAAAGGGAGCATCAGCTTGACAGAGTCCGGGCAAATAAAACCTTTGAGTTTGTACAACTCGGGGTCGTATATCCGGCCTTCGGAGTTTCCGACATAGTTGTATACCCGCGCGATCTTTGTCTTGGTGCTCTTCGGTCCCCCTTGCAGTGACGCTTTCAGCAGATCGGTCACATCATCCGGCGTGTCTCGCTCCAGGCCTTCAAGTCGGTGAAAGGGAATGTCGTAGGCCATATCCACGCGTATGAATGCAGTATTATTGGTGATTTTGGTTGACTGCTAAGAGAAACGTGATGATAACGAAAGACCGGCGTGTACTCAGAGTCGCGGAGTGGAAATGGGAGGGACACGGGCTCAGCTGCCCAGGTGATGATGTGGGCCATATGGTAAAGCTTCCAACGTTCCTTCCTACTTCGTGCAGTTACCAAATTACCTACCGTGCAGCTCGGAAGCATGGTCCGACTGCTTTTATTTAGAATACGAAGATTCGCCTGCAAAAACGAAGGGTACACCGGTACATCACCTCCATACCCAAAACCCATACCCGACACCTATATCCAACACGTATAACTAAGACCTACACCCAGACTCATACCCAACACCTATACACCCAGCACCCACACATCCAACACCTACACACCCACACACTCAATACCCATACACCTAACACCCATACACCCATACACCCAACACCCAACACCTATATACCCAAATTACACACCCAATTTATACACCCTCGTTCAACTTGAGTGTGTAGGTGTTGGGTTTGAGTAAGCTAATTAGGCCAGGGTGATATACTCTGATTAGCTATAGCTATTGTATGGGTTGATATACCACTGTACCCTCCGTTTTTACAGGTGCGAATCTCCGATTCCTTTATTTACGTCGACCGTGGGGCTTACGTTCAGAGAGTGCCTTCCACATGACCTGTTCCGTTTGAATATTGTCAACTTGGGCAAGAAAGAACCAGTTCAAAGGCCATCATTCTACTCCCCAAACTATTGGGAAGACCCTCTTCCTGAAAGCGATTCGTTCGGCCAATGTACGTAAAGCAATCTGTCGTTCTAGATGAAGGGCCGTAGAGGGCAACGGTTTGGAGAGCCCTACGCGTTGGTACGGTAGCCAAATTATGCAATCTGACAATTGCTGGTAGGCTTGGGTACATGTGGGAATGATCCAGTTCATTGTATGAAGCGTAATCTTTAGTCCCTCCATTTATTTTTTTAGTCTCATTCAAAATGGTGCTCTCTCAAGGTAGATACGCAGCTAAGAGGCCAGCTTTCTCTGTACCCCTTGCTACCTGTCTTGGGAACATTCATCTCACGCCGGAGTGCTTGTCTTGACTTTGCCCATACCGTCATGAAAGTACTTATTCACCGGGTAATCCAAAAGCTACAGAAAATTTTGCCACCCAGGAACACTCATTTTCTTTTTGAAGCTCATCTGCTGGGAATCAAGAGTCTGCTACAGCACTATCCTTCTCTGCGCCAGAAAACCCGTTTTTACACCCTCGCCCTTTTAGATGTCCTCACATCAACCCACCACTGAGCAGCATGCTCTGCCCAGTCAGGTACCCCGTCCGACAACACATGGTAACCATATTCGCCACCTCCTGCGGGCTTCCCAGCCGGCCCACGGGGATATTCTTCGGGTCGCCAGGCGTGCCCGCCACAGTCTTCTCATCCGGGATCAAGCCCGTGTCCCCAATCATGGCAGGCGCGACGTCGTTGACAGTGATCCCGTCCCCAGCGAGCTTCCTGCTCAGGTTCCGCATCATGCCCTGCAGCCCAGCCTTTGACGCAGCGTAGTGACACCCATTAATCCCCCCGCCAAACGCAGCCAGGCTCCCGATGAACACGATGCGCCCCCACCGCTTCGCCTTCATGTGCGGCACCGCCAGCTTGGTGAGGATGAAGGACGCGCGCAGGTTCACGGCGAGCGTGTGGTCGAACTCGTCGATGGGTATGTCCAGGATGTCCGGGATCCTCTTGCCGTACCCGGCGTTGGAGACCAGGATGTCCGGCCCCTCCTGCCCGTGCTGCGCGCTGATCTCGGAAAAGAGCCGCTGGATGTCGTCCGCGCTGGCCATGTCCGCCTGGTGGGACGTCACCTTGGCCCCGGCCCACTGCGGCTGCTTCTGCAGCTCCGCGATGAGGGTGTCAATGGCCGCCTTGTTGCTGGAGTACGTCAGGGCCAGGTTCGCGCCGTTGGCGAACAGGTCCTTGGCGCAGGCGCCGCCGATGCTGTTGGGTGGGTGAGAGTGTCAGTGAGAGAGTTGGTGGATGAAATGGGTCTGGGTGAATAAGAGAGGCCTGACTGACCCTCCTGATGCGCCTGTGACGAGGGCCAGGCGCCCCTTGATCTCGTTGTCTACTCCCGGCATGCTGTTCTGAGTGAATCTCGACGAATATCACAAATCTGGATCTCAGAAAATCTCTGACAGGTCAGAATCAGACTCATGAAGCTCTCGAGGTTGCTGTCTTCAACCCCGCAAGCGCTGTGTGGGGGCCCCGTTTCCCCGGCGCGATAGCGGAAAGCCGGGGAAGAAGGTTCGGCTGCGGTCTGCGGATCGTGAGCCGGCCCGGCGGGTAACTCACTTGGATTTGGCGCTCAGCCATGACGGTGTCAATTTTTATTTTTCGGCTTCTGTGCCTGTGGATGAATTTATATTTTGTTGCAGGCCTTTGGGTCTGGTTAGGATTCCACAACAAGCGATCCCTTGAGTAGTACCTGCAGCCCAAAGCTGAAAATGAATCTCGAGAATTGGTGTTCGATGTCACTCCCCTTCTTGCTTTCAGCATGTGGCTTGTGATTATTTTGAATTCAATTCTACCTATTTTCTCGATCCCGTCCCTGCTCATTCACGCAGTCTCCCTGTTTCCCTCTCCTTTTGGTTTCGTATTACCACCCTCCCCATCAATTGCCCCGTAAATGGCTTTGTCGAAGTAAACGCTGATCACCAGAAAGTCGCACCAAACAAATCGGCTCATCCCATCTCCAAGCACGAACTCATCCTTACCTGCTGGTCATCTAAAGCTGGAGCACACCAAACATAACAGACGACAGCAGCAGCCCGCTAATGGTTACGCCCATCGCACTAACTCCCCTCACCGGAGCCGCAGCACTCGAGTCCGAGCTCCCAGTCGACGAGCTGGAGGAACTGCTCCCCGTCTTGCTGGCGCTCGACCCCGAAACCACACTCGCGCCAGTCGCCGTGGGCGCGGAGTTTCCCGTCGCCGTCGCGGTGTCGTTGCCCACACCGTTGCAGAAGGCGTCCGCCCACGCGATGCCGTTCTTGTACAGGCAGTCCGTGATGTCGGTCACGGTCTGGTCGATGGCGAGGCAGTACAGCCCGCAGTCGTCGTTGTAGCTGACGACGTCAGCCGCTTTGCAGCACGTCGTCATGACGTCTGTGTGGTTGCCGCCGTAGGGGACCGCGCAGGCCGTGTCGTTCAGGGGAATGTCGTAGAGTGAGGGGCTGCCGCACGTGCCGGTCGCGCTGGTGGCGCTGGAGGTGCCCGCGGCTGTGCTGACTGCGGTCGAAGTCATTTTGGTGACTGTTCGTATGAATTTGCTGAAAGCAAGTGGGTCTGATTTGCGTTTGTAGAAGTGGTGTGATGTGAGTTTGGGTGATGGATGCGGTTTGAGTGGCTCCTTCACAACAAGTCGAAGATGACGATTAAAGGAGGGATTGATGTACTCGCAAATATATGGAAAAGTCTTTCTGAAAATTGAATTTGACTGAATTGCAGGGGAATCTCCTTGAAATATGAGGACATCAAGAGGTGTCGTCCATAAGTCCATGGTCCGTTTGATATATATCGATACCCCTGCCTGCAGTGAGTTGGTTGGCCCGGACACCAGCGCATTCCCGGCCGCAGGCCTCGTATTCAATTTTAGAGATGACGTTGGGGCATCCCCACCCCCTGAAAAAGCTCACCACACTGGCCACAGCTTCCAGTGCAAGCCACAGGTACTGGCAGTCAGTTGCTGCACCAACAATGCAGTGTGTCTCGGGTCAGATCTCCGACACGCACGTGAAAACGTGTTTCTAGACTGATTGGATTCTCATGGTTTTGGGGAAGGGAGTACAAAAACTGACTCTTCCCCCAGCAGCGCCATGTCGCGGCCAGCAACTCAAGGGCCAGTGGTGATTGGGTCCCCACGCGTCTGCGGCTTGGGGCAACAACAAAGGATGGCCGCACTGGAGACGGCTCCGCCACGCTCATGCGGACCTCGCGAACTTGGCAGGTAAGCACAGATGCATTGACGCCGCCCAACAGCGGTTTGGAATAATTCTGGTCCCCGACCGATGGGAGAAGGCGGCCGATGGCTCCGAAGCGGTCTCGAACAATCCTGATCCACAACCGTCGGCCGAGCTCGGCCGGTGACCCGAGACACGAGATATTGTAATTTGATCGTTGCTGTTCAAGGCTCGTCACCTGCCTCTCTTGCTCTTTTCCTTTGTGTCCTCGACAAGCTGTTTCCGCGGCCACTCAGCCGCGATATCGATATCGCCCCTCGGCGCCACCCACTCGAGGAAGAGGAAGAAGAGGTAGTCGATGATCACGCAGAGGCAGAACAGCTTGCCCGCCCATATGCCGCACCCGTAGTACCTCTTGAGGCGGTCGATGAGGGCAAAGTCGCGCTGGATGCCACCCCTCGTGGCGCCCACGCTGGCCACGTTGTAGAAATCCGCCTCGCTGATGTCCCCCGAGATGCCGTTGTACACCCGCTCGGTGCGCTTGGCGATGTCGGTCCACGAGTACATCTTCTTTATCTCGTTGTGGAACCTCTCCGTCCGGATCTTATTCGCCCGGATGTCGGCGATGGCCTTGACGGTCGCGGTGACGATGTCGTCTTCCTCCGGCTTGGCGAACTGGGTCATGTAGCCTGGCAACACCTCCGGGATACCGCCGACCTGGGTGCATACCACGTACAGTCCACAGCTCGCGGCCTCGACGATGACTGTTCCGAAGGCCTCGGTCAACGAAGGATGCAGGTATATGTGCCCGCGGACCATGACATCGCGAACCTCCTCATGCCTCACGCTGCCCAGCATCTCGACGCGGTCCTGGAGGACGTTCTGCTCGATCATCTGCTCGAGATCGATAGCCTTGGGACCATTGCCAGCGATGATGAAGCGTGTGTTCGGCTGATGATCCAGTATGCGTGGAATGGCTGCGACAAGGAGATCTATGCCCTTGTTGTAGAAGAGACGAGAGATAACAACAATGGTGACGGTGTCGTGGGGACCTAGACGATGGGCCGGGACAGGATAGTCGTTGCCGAACGAGCTGTTGGCAGAACCAGCGCCTGTGCCCTCAAGGGAATGATCAAGCGGCCTAAAGTTGTCAGCCACGACCGCGTTGGGGATCACGGAGACCATGAGAGGATCTAGTGAAGCACGGAGTACGGTGTTTTCCTTGCTGTGTGAACGGTCAGCTTGGCTCACAACTAACGTGAACTGAGGGCCTGGCCATACCTGGTGTTGCTGACACAGATGACATGGTCGACATCACTCAAGGTGAACTTGAGCAACTTATTGGTGAGGATGCTGGCAGCATCGGCAAAGCCGAAGAGCGAGTGATCCGTGAAGATGGTCCTGATGCCCATGGTCCGGGCGTGTAGTGTGGCCTCCCAGCAGAGGTTGCTGAGAGAGGCATGGCCATGTACGATGTTGATCTGCTCGCGTATGATGATGTTCCGGAAGATGGGGAAGAAGGAGAAGACGGTGGGGAAGCTTGCTGAGCGGTAGATGACGAAGAAGGGCACGTAGTAGACCTTGAGCCCATTGGTGAGGTAGCGGACGCCTTTCCGATCGTCGTATGCGTGGGTGATGATCACGACCTTGTGGCCCCTGTCGATGAGTCTCTGGGACAACTGGTATATGTGGCTTTCGACTCCTCCTGGCTGTGGGAAGAAGAAGTCGCTGACCATGGCGATGTTGTATGTTGGCTTCGACATCCTGACCGCGATCCACCCAGTGGACACCTCACTCCCTCGACGCAGGTTTGAGGTGATTCAGGGTCATAACAGGTCACCCATAACGTTCACTGCCATCCAATACTCGAGATGAACGAGCATTGGTGCATCTGAATCAGACAGTGAGCGGTGATGATCTGCTGGGAAATGAGATGAAGCCGTCCGTGGTGACAGTTTCCCCTGTACCGTTAGCTTGGAGTGCAGGTCGCATCCAGTCCAGCTGTTAGTGCACAACTTGAGCAGACAAGAACCAGATAACTTCTTGTCCAGCGATACGCATCAGATTAAGATGCTCAGTCGACTGCATCAACCTTGAATATGACAATTTGGTTATCAAGCTCCCCATATACAGTATTACGAACACGTACACGAAGTACTCCTTGATTGTCTACATCGCTTTGCTCCGCAAGTCCAAGTAGACCCACTAACATCTAGTGTCCCTAGGGTCAGTGTTGATCTCTGGCTAAGCCGATAAGCCGCGATAAGAGGACGGCAGAATTGAGCTTCCGCCAAAAATAATTTCCATGATGGGACAACCCAACTTGCGTTTCGCATGCCACATTCCCTCTTGACAGGTGACCTGCGAACTGATGGAAGATGTATGCTCGTTACATCCCACCACCTAAGGCCTCGTCCAAGCCAAAGCCACAAGCCCCATCTCCCCCTCCGCCTGAGACAGCATCGCCCGCCTCGTCGTCAGCGATCCCATATCCCAGATATGTTCCTCCACCACGAAAACAGCAGAGCGCGACCGCGACATCCACCCCGACGGTCTCAAAAACACACTTGAACGCTGCAGCAATCCCTCCTCCAGAAGCTATCCGACCTAAGATTGTGTTCAACTACGACGAGGACGAACCGTCGCCTTCTAAGAAGCGGAAGATTGACAGCCCAGAGCCAGTCCCTGAACCGCTCCCTGAGCCACAGGAGAAGAAGCCAAAGAAGGAAAAGAATGACAAGAAGAAGAAGAAGAAGCAGAAGGACATACAGCTAGAGGATGCAGAGGAAGACAAGGACGAGAAGCCCGACAAGAAAGAGAGGAAAAAGAAGCAGCGTAACGAACAACCCTTTTCATTTGGGTTTGATGACAGCGCTGCCCCTCCGAACGACGACGACAACGAACTGCCCGCGAGCGTGGAAGAGCAAGATGTGAAGCCAAAGGATAAGAAAAGGAAGAAGCGCAAGCCCGAGGTCGACTACGAAACACCGCAGACGAACACTCCGGACAACAAGACCGAGGTTACAGACAGCAAAAAGAAGAAGAAGAGAGGCGAGGATGAGATTGCTGCAGGGCACAAGGCTGTCCTCGAAAGGGCCTCCAAAGAGCTCAAGAAGGCCGCCGAGCAGCCCAAAACAGAAGACCTCTCGGATGACGAAGGCGTGGAAGCGGTTGAGGCGCATGGTCTCGAGCCCCTACCCCAACCAAAACTAGTGAAGCAAGATGCAATCAAGCCAAGCTACGAGACATTGCCGCCTTGGATAGCCAATCCTATACAAGTAGCACCCACTGCCACATCACCATTTACGGATCTTGGGATCTCCGAGGATGCTTCCACGAGGCTTGAGGCCAAAGATTTCAAGGGAGCATTTGCAGTCCAGACCGCAGTCATACCACTCCTTCTGCCGTCGGTCGACCGCCAAGGTGATGTAGTGGTGTCAGCTGCTACGGGCTCTGGAAAGACTTTGGCCTACGCTATCCCCATGGTACGGGACATCAGCCAAAGCAGCCACATTACTCGACTCCGGGGCCTGATTGTTGTGCCGACTCGTGAGCTCGTCATGCAGGCACAGGAGGTCTGTAATGCTTGCTCTGCCATCTTTGTTGGCCAGTCGAAGAAACCGGTCAAGGTCGGCATCTCCATGGGCAGCAAGGAGTTCGAGCAAGAACAATATGACTTAGTTAAGGAAGATCAGCGGTATGATCCCGAAGGCCACGAGAAGTACCTACAAAGGAAGTTCGACGAGAACTCTTGGCTCGAGGACCTGACCAATCCACGTGGCCCACCAACAGAACCTCTTCCGTGTCATGTTATTGACTATGTCTCAAAGGTCGACATACTCATCTGCACTCCGGGTCGTCTGGTCGATCACATCAAGCGCACACCGGGCTTCACGCTCAACTACGTACGCTGGCTTGTCGTCGATGAGGCCGATAAGCTTCTGGCGCAGACATATCAGGACTGGATTCCCACCGTGATGCCCCTTCTTAGCACTACAAATAGGCCCGGGGCAAGGGAATTCGCCGACTCAAACAAGAGCGGTGTTCGCAAGGTGGTGCTCAGTGCGACCATGACCAGGGATTTGACGCTGCTCAATGGGCTGAAACTATATCGGCCGAAGCTCGTCGTGCTAAGCGACACCATCGCTCACAGCGAGGTTGAGCATGTCTTGCCTTCGCAACTTGAGGAACATGCCGTCAAGACTCGGAACGTCGACCTGAAGCCGCTGTACCTGGTCGATCTGCTCAACAGCGAGCACATGGCTCCTGTGAGCGCCAGTGAGGCCGATGACGTGGAAATGAAGGATGCTGAGGCAGAAGACACGTCTGCCGCCCAGTTCGAATCGGGCGCCTCAGACTCGGACTCGGACTCAGATTCCAACAGCGGTGATGAATCCGACAGCGACTCAGAAGAATCCGATGCCGACTCCACCGCCTCTCCCTCCCACGGACGCGCCACGTCTTCCAAGCCCCCTCCTAAGCCCTTCAACACCACGGTCCTGATCTTCGCCAACTCCAACGAAGCAGCAGTCCGCCTCGCCCGCCTGCTGTCCCTTCTCTCCCCGCACCTCTCCCCACTCATCGGCACCCTCACCTCGACGACTCGCACCTCGGAGCGCAGGAAGACCCTTCACGCCTTCGCGGCCCGGAAGCTCCGCATTCTCGTCGCGTCGAGCCTCATCGAGCGAGGCATCCACCTCGCCAGCCTGGACCACGTCATCAGCTACGACATGCCCAAGTCGGTGCAGTCGTACGTGCACCGCGTGGGGCGGACGGGCCGCGCCGGCAGGAAGGGCCATGCGTGGACGCTGTTCACGAAGCCCGAGGCCGGGTGGTTCTGGACGGCCATTGCTGGTAAGGGCGAGAGCAAGGCTGGGACGGCGCAGGGTGAGATTCGCAGGGGCAAGGGTGTTGGTGTTGGTGAGGTTAGGATTAGTGACCGGTGGGATGAGGACCGGTTGGAGAAGTTCAATACCGCGCTGGAGAATCTGAGTGAGCTGCGTCAGTCGTCCAAGAAGAAGAAGAAGGGGTCTAAACTACAGCACTAGTGGAGGGATTCTCCTGGAAAACTACTGAGGCTTAGTCAGTTTCTCTATCGCAGACAATAAATTTGAGATCTCGATATCTAGTGCAAGACCAGAGGCCAGCTGCGAGTAGATTTGCTAGCTCTTGGCAAACTAAGCACTGATACATTCCGGAAATGGTGCTGTAGCTCTTTGGAAACTCCCCGGCTGTTATGTCACCACCCAGGCCGATTCATATACTCACATCCAACACCCACACATCCAACACTCATACCTCTAACACCTACATACCTAATACCCATACGCCTAACACCCATACACCCAATACCCATCCATCCAGCACCAACACACCCACACACCCAATACCCATACACCTAGCACCCATACACCTAGCACCCATACACCTAACACCCACACACCTATATACCCATATGGTATATAGGTGTTAAGTATACAAATTAAGTATATGAATTGGGTGTGGGCGTTGATCTGGTTTGATACTAGTGATATATGGATGTACTATCCGTTTTTGCAGGAACGAATGTCCGTTCTCCTAATATTACACAACTCAAATCGGCAGAGTGATTTGGATTTCTGGCTCATCATCTGTTGTAATCAACAGGTTGAAGATTAATTGCTTGAAGGTTGATCCCGCCTTAGTATTTGCAATGGATGCTCGTATACAGGCTTGAGCTTATTGGGGTGCCCTTATTCATCAAAATATCGCCGACCTGCCGGAAGCGAGGCAGATCTGTATCGAGACAGGGCAATCGACGACCTGGCGGTGCAGCGGATCATGAGATGACGCCTGCCACACGAGGTAGAGGCAGCGAACGAGCTGATCGAAGAGGCTCTACAGGTTCTTGTCTTGACTGCTGCCAATGTCCAATCTCGTCTGGGCCGAATTGTTGAACCCCACATCCGCGAGCAGGCGTTGCGATGGATGTACGACCACATGATGATCCTGGATGTGGCGGCCCTGCGGCGCATCCATTTTGGGCACAATGGCATCAATACCACTGACTAGGCGCAGGTTGCTTGTCTGTCCCAGTGTGAATATGTAGGACGAGACAGTCAGGGTTGGCTTCAAGATCTGCGAAAGTAGGCGAGGAAGGCTTGGATCAGGATCGCTAACATGTATCAGCTTCAAGGCAACATGGCAACAAGCCCTCGTAGACTTACCGCCGGAGTTGGATTCATTAGCACACACAGTTTGTGCACACGGGCGAGGCTATCCTATCCATTCATTTGCATGGAGCCTCCTGTGCATCCCATTTATAAATACCTATTGGAAACGCTGTGTCTCGCCGGGCTCTGCTTGTGGTGGCATGCGAACTTTGGAACCCATTACCTCGGTGACAAGGTCCCACATTGCTCTTTTCTTCCTCCCTTCATCTCTGAATGCTGGACCAAAGTGGCAGCAACTCGTCCAGACCCATTTACATGGGGCTCAAGCTGTCAAAGACCCATCATTGACCAGCCATCCACAGAGCTGCAAGCCAGCAAGACCTTCTGAACACCTCTTGACGGGTATCCCGGGTTAGTATCAGCACCTCCTTTGTACGTTGCTTGACCTGCCGTGGCCAGCATGAACAGATCACCTCATCAAAGCCTGCTTGATACATCCGAGCAGGGTTTCATGCCTTCATCTTCCTCACCTCACAGCCGGCAGCCAGCTAGCCCTGTTGCTGACCGCTCCCCTTTTCCACAGCCTCGGTCGACGGACATTTATATCAACGAAAAGGCGGTCATTCAAACAAAGGCTGGCACCATGGCCAAACCAGCAACACTGTCCTCGGTAAGCCCACCTACCCGGAGCAAGCTTTGTACCATCAAGCACCTTGGCTTTCAAGCTCTAATCCCGGTGTACCACCGGTGAGTGAATATCCAGCTGACCACCCACATCGCCAGATCCCGGAGGACAAGCCCTCTCACTCCCTCGTCTTCCGCACAGCCTCCTACGGTCACACCACCAACATTGGCAGCACCAGGACCACTAAGTTCTGCGTCGTCAACACGGAGGACGGCCTGGGGGAGATGACCGAAGCCATCATCTCCCAGGACCAGACCACGCTGTGCGTGGCCGTGGAGGCGTCCCTGCTCGTACTGCACGCTCACCCGGAGCCGGGCAGCAGCTACATAGTCGACCTCGAGTCCCTGGGCTCTATGGCCTTCGAGCCTTGCGAGGCACGGGATTCCGAGGCTGGACCGGCGCAGACGAAGCACCAGGGCGGGTCCATGCCGAGCCTGCGGGCCATCCTCGAGAGCAGTTCCATCCCCAAGGTCCTCTTCGACTGCAGTCCGGTGTGCGCGTTCCTGGCCGGCCGTTTCGGGATCACCATGGGATCCGTGGAGGATGTCCAGTGCCTGGAGTTTGAGGGCCGCTCGATGAGCCAGGAGGAGCCAGGCGACGCGTCGAGGGACCTGCGCAGCTGCTTGGAGTAGGATTCCGGCCTGACGCTGGCCCAGAAGCGGCAGTGGGTGGTCAACAACAACGCAAAGGGCCGGGACGGTGCTACCTCTGGCGGTGCGGTGGACTGGGATACCAAGACGAGAGCCCGGCCTCTGCCCTTTGAGGTGGCGCTGTACTGTGTGGAGCAGGTGCGGTACTTGCCTGGTCTCAGGGAGAAGTACCTGGGCCGGCTGGATGAGGCAGGGCTAGAGGCTGCCAGGTTGAGGACAGAGAGGAGGTGCATGGAGGAGAATGCGGAGAGGGAGAGGGAGGAGGCTTTCCATTCCCATTCTGGCCTGTGGATTTACCACTGATGGCCGCGCCAATCTTCGACTCCAAGGCATATGAGAGATCCGTCATTGATAATTGATGAAAAATTGTGTACATTCCTCTGCCTCCACCTGGCTGAGCAGAAGCCTATCAAGATCTCATCGACGATACGAGTCCAGACGCTTCAGGCGTTGTCGGCTGCAATGCTCATGCTTCACACATGCATGTGCTTCCTTTAGCCTGAGTGCACCATACAGCCTTACGGCCATCGCCTTCTGTGGTTGAGGCCAACGTTGTAGCATAAGGGCGTCTACTTATGGTAGGTTAGAGACTGTCCATCAGTTCGATCAGATCAGTATCGACGGCAGTAGAAGTGTTTCAGACGCCATGACCAGTCCCTCAGCAGGCGTGGAGGCCGGAGAACGCGGCATGCGGCGAGACATGTCATGGCAACCGTTCCAAGTGTCTCCAGACTCGAGGGCCAATTGCTCCAACCAATCGAGGCATGGTCTGGCACAGCAGACTGGTCTATTGAGCGATGGGTCAATAGAATCAACGGTTGAGTTCTGAGTGAAGTTTATCATATATTCACTCAGTCTTCAACACTCGATGGAGCCCGGTGCCGAGGCGATAATTTGTCGAGATGACGTTGACTCTCAAGTTGAGGCTCTTTGGAGAACGGGCAGGCGGTGAGCGTATTCTGCAGGTCATGCTGCGGGCACACGCTAGCAGGTGGGCCCCCGCCTAGGCGCAAAATAAAAACCCATCGATTCGCTGTAAAAATCCTTTGATCAGCATAGCTCCGACACCAACTCCAAAACACACATCATTCACAGCGGGCAGCTGCAGCAGACTTCGCCACCCCGCGACAGCTTATCCTCTGGGTCGGCGCTGCCCGCCATGTAACGCCACCTGCCCGCGTCGACCATGTTTCTGCATCCTCGACGCTGAAAATGCGTCTCTTTCTCATCCGCCACGGCGAGTCCGTCGACAACGTTGCCGGCCTCTAGTATGCTCTGCCCAGATCAAGCACCAGTTCTCAAAGTTTAAGCTTGCTAACAGCTGTCCTCCAGTGCAGGTTCTCGCGACTCCGCCCTGACGAACCATGGCATCCTCCAGGCCCGTCGCCTCGGTGCACATCTGGCCGCTCGGTCGTCGGTCGTCGGTCGCGTCCAACGTATCTTCGTCTCGAACCTACAACGTGCCGTCAAGACTGCGGAGGCCGTCGCCGAGATACAGACCGAGCTCGACCCCTCGGGCGAGGTCATCGGTGTGGTACAACTGCCTGAGCTGAGGGAGAAGAACTTCGGCTCGGACGAAGGAAGACGGTTCGGTTCGCGTGGGGCAGAGCAGTCGCCGAGACCACTTGGCTGGATCGAGGCCGAGAGCAAGGAATCCATGAAGGCGAGAGTCGAGCGCTTCATTGACAACCACCTCATTCCTACGGTTCTTCGGGGCTTCCACAGCGATGTCAACCACTCCCTTGCCATCGTCGCCCACGGCATTATCCTCAACGTCCTCTTGAGGTGCATGCTTGCACGGTTTGGCCCAGAAGAGCTGACTAGGCTCACAAGGCCTACGGACACTCCTGGAAAGATGGAGTGGCTGGCTTCCTGGTCAAACACTGGTTACCTCGAAGCAGATCTGCGCTTGAGGATCAGTGCACCTCCAGCCGCTGCTGAACCAAGGCCTGCCGCCGCGCCTGCCAACAATCGCCCCATGCTGGGCTCCGTGGTGCCTCGTCAGGGTTCGAGAGATAATGCTGTTGCTCCAGCGGATGCTCGCCAACCTGAGGCTCCTACCCTCGAGATCTTGATGACGGTCACGACTGTCAACTGCACCGAGCATCTTCAAGGCCTGAAGAAGACACGAGGTGGTATTGGCAGTGCCGCCTTTGATCAGAAGCAAAAGACCATGGACTCGTTCTTCACACGGCCGGCCAAGGCATCGCCACCAGCCAAGGCACCTTCGCCGGTGAAGGCTCCGTTGCCAGCCAAGGATAACGCGCCAGTGGAGTCTCCCCAACCGGTCGAGCCTTCACCTCCGGTCGAAGTTGCTCAGCAACCCAAGGGACCTCGTCCTCAGCCCCCAGCTCGGATTCAATCCCAAGCTCGGGTTCAGCCGCAATCTCAACCTCAACCTCAACCGGGAAAGGCACCCCAGCCAGCCCAGGCAGTCCAGCCTAACAAGGCAGTCCAGCTTGTCCAGCCAGTCCAGCCCTCTCCAGTTGTTCAGGCTGTTCAGGCTCCTCGCCCTATTCGGTCACCGAAGCCAGCTGCGTCCTCTCGGCGAGCCCAGGTCACCCGCCCCATCAAAGCGGCCGAGCCAACAGAACCACCTGAGCAAGTGAACTCCCCTCCGCCAGCCGAGGCCCTTCAACCCGTGAAGGCGCCCCAGCCGACCGAGGCCACTCGCCCAGTCAAGGCACCTCAACCTGTCACGGTCACACGTCCCCCGACCGAAACCTCGGTGACAGCCAAGATTGCAGAAGAACCTGCGAAGGTTACGCAGGCGGCCAAAGTCTTGCGACCAAACAAGGTGAAACGTCCAATCAAGAAGGCCAAGCCCTTCAAGAAGGTCAGGTTTGTCTTGCCTGTCAAGGACTGAGCCACTGGCTGTCCTTACTGCCAAGACAATCCACTTCTGGGCCAATGTATATGGTCTCCGCCCAGGACTGAGCGATACTTCAGTGCCTGGGCGTCCACAACAAAATGGTACGTCGGCTCTTGCCTTGTCCTTTCCACTACTGCCTTCTCCCCGTTGCAATGATGAGAAAATCAAAGTTCACAGACCTGTTCTGAAAATTCCAATGTTGATTCACTTGTTCAACCGCTATCTGATCTGCAACACACCATCTCATATTCTTGCCACACTACTTGCCTTTGAGCTTTCGCTGACAAGAAAATAGCTATCAGTCTTATCCCTCACGAACCTCGATAATATCACCGAAGGCATCAAACGTGGCGACACCGTCTCTCTGGTGTATGCGTTGTCACCGGCCAATCGCCACGGAAATCCTCCCACTTTGTGTTGAAGGCCGGTATATAGGTAGGCAGATGTTGGTCCATGCATGTTTTTCTGGTTTAATTTGTATAAGCGTGTTCCGCACCACCTCCGATTTCAAGTTCTCTGCCTCGGATTGTTCCTGCTGCATTTCGAGATCTGGAGTTTGTGTATTTTGTAAAGAATGTCGTGGGTGTGAAGGGATGGCCGGGGGGATGTACTTCCACCAACCCCCTTGACCCAGGCAAAGGCTTCCCAGCTCTTTGAGTAGGCATCATTTCCTTCCGCAGTTTGCTGTACTCGGGGCTCCGGCGAACTGCCGTCGCGCATCATCAGCGGTTATAAGCATAGCATATCATGGAAACAAATTTACACGAAAGGGTCCCCCCATTATGGCACCTCTGAAGTCTGATCCCTCCGTCCTGCGTGTCTGTCTCCCTGTGAACATGTCTGCTGTTTTCTCTTGGACACACATTCAACACGCCCGAAGGCGCCCAAAAACCGACAGTACTTGCTGTCATGTGGTAGTAGCATCAGTGGCAGCTGCTCACGAGAGATAATATGGGGACCTAGGTGTTCACTAAGCACATCCAAATGAAGTGTTGATGGTCGCTCGCCAGTATTCAAGTGAGTAAGGAGGGGGGCTGGGTTAAAAGGGTTGCTATAATCCCAAGAGGACAGTCAAGTGGTAGTGTCGAGGCTACTCCTGAGCTCTGAGACACTTCTCGCAGGTGTGCTCGCTCACAGTAAGGCTGTTTTGAGTCCTCGGACCCCTCGTCACGCTGGCAGCGAGGAGGCGCGCCGCACCCGTTCCCAGCACAGCCCTCATTGCTGCCGTGAAGCCCTGTGTGGCAGCAACAATGCTGGCGGGCAGGCTGTCTCCGGGTCCCTCGTCCTTTTCGATTCTCTTCTATCGCTGGCGCCCTGTTCACAGTTTCTCCTTGCGACTTCGTGGGAGCCTGGTTTTCATGTCAAGACTGAAGAGCCTCTGAGCCCCCAATTACACATTCCATGGATATGTCATGCCCTGCCACCCCATCATATCATCACACGGTCACATTTAGCTAGAGGCAATGGCACGGAGTCAAGGATCAAAATGTCAGGAGGGTATCATGTCTTTTGGTGCCTATGACCTCTTGCGAGGTATGCATCTATGTACCAAGACCAAAAGAATCTCCTCTCTATGAACTGCTTCATCAAAGGCCTGGGCCTACCAAATCAAATCCGTCTTCGATCCATTGCTCTCACAGGAGCCTTTCTCATCTCATCCTTCCCCTTCATCATTCTCCCTTGCCAAGTGGTCAACTTAGGCAGCAGTAGGAACTGCATAAGTCTCAGTAGGAACGACAGACGTCTCCAGCGTGGTCTTGGTGGAGCTGAGCTTAGGGCGGTAGTGCCGGTCCTGGCCGCCGCTGGAAGGCGCCGTGGTGTGCGTGTTCTTGCGCAGGGAGACGGAGGTGTGACGGAGATCAGGCCTCACGCTGGTCCAGGGCAGGCTGAACTTCGGCTGCGGGGGCATGGGGGGACCGACGATGATCGAGGTGCGGCTGAGAGGCGCCGGGGCGTCGATGGGGGCATCGACAATGCTCGATGGCGCCGGGGGTATAACGGTGAACGTGTTGTCCGTGACGTGCGGCGGGGCGTCGATGGGTCCTGCCTCGGGGGGACCGTCGTCGCGCCGGGTGATTGGAGGCGGCGTGAGGCGGGGCGGGCCCTGGTTGAGGGTCGGGGTGATGACAGTGTAGATCGATGAGCCGGCGATGTCCTCGTCGTCGCGCTGGGTGATGGCCGGCGGGGTGAGGCGGGGCGGGCCCTGCTCGAGGGTGCCGGTGAGGGTCGTCGTGGAGTGCGTCGTCACTGTGACCAGGGTCGTCTCCTCGGCCGAGGTGGACGTCTGCGACTCGGTGCAGGTGTCGATGCTGGAGGTCTCGGTGGTCACGGAGCCGCTTACCGCCTCGGCTGTGGTGGTGGCCGTCGCGCTGGTCGAGGCTGGCAGCGAGCTCAAGCTCGGCTCCAAGGTCGACGTCAGGGTCTGCGTGGACGGGGAGCACGTCTCATGATCGCAGGTGTAATCGAGCGTGGTGGTGATGGTCGTGACGCTGGCGGTTACCGAGCTAGAAGAGCTGGTGGTCGTCTCCGTTGTGGAAGACGAAGACTCGGTCGACGACGTGGAGGTGGACGTGCTGGTGCTGGTCTCGGCGACGTCTTCCGACTCGCTTGACGAGGTGGGAGCTATGGTGATGGTCAAGGTGCCGTTCGTCGGAGGGAAGGGAGTGGAAGTCTCGCTGCTTGTCTCGGCGGTGCTTGAGATGGTGATAGTACCTTCATTGATGTCGGTCACCGTGAAAGTCAGGCTGGTGCAGTTGTCTGTAGACTTTGGGACGGTGACGGTGACCAATTGGGTGCTCAGCACAGTCGTGGTCTCCGTAGACGGAGGCTGCAGGGTGACGGTGTGCATTTGGGTGGCTGTCACGGTGCTCTCCGCAGCCTGGCTTGCCTGGTCGAACTCGGCGTAGCCCGTCGCCTCGGCGTCGGCACGGAGGCCAAGAGTCGTGATGGAGGTGACAGCGCATCCGCCGACACATGAGCTGGTAGCCTCGGCAGTGGCGGTGAGTGTAATTGTGGTGGTCGTAGTTGTGGTGGTTACCGCCAACTCCGTAGCGGCTGGAGGCTCATCAGACCCTACGACCGAGGTGGGCAGGACTTGGCGTGCGTCGAGGTTTGGGTTTGGGCCAGGGCCGCCGACACCTGGGGGCCAGACGATGGGAGTCCCATCCACGCCACGCGCGGTGATCGAGGTGGGCAGAAGCTGGCGTGCGGTGATCGAGGTGGGCAGGACCTGGCGTGCGTCCAAAATTGGCTTTGCGCCAGGGCCGCCGTGTTCGACACCTGGGGGCCAGACGGTGGGAGTCCCATCCACGCCGCGCGCGGTGATCGATGTGGGTAGGAGCTGGCGCACCGTGATCGAGGTAGGCAGGACTTGGCGTGCGGTGATTGAGGTGGGCAGAAGCTGGCGAGCATCGACACCTGGGTTTGGGTGAGCGCCGATAGGTGGCCAGGACGGCTGTGTATCTGCGACGCCGCGTGCGGTGATCGAGGTAGGCAGAAGCTGGCGCTCCTCGACGTCTTGGGTTGGAGGCTCGCTGACAGGTGGGTCAACCCAATCAGCCTCCTGTGCGCCGCGCGCTGTGATCGAAGTGGGCAGGATCTGGCGTGCAGTGATTGAGGTTGGCAGGAGCTGGCGGTCCTCGAGGCCTGGCAGTTTCTCCGTCCTCTGCCGCTGCTCGAGGCCTGGCATCTTGTCTGTCCTCTGTCGCTCTTCGAGGCCTGGCATCTTGTCCGTCCGCTGGCGCTCTTGGAGACTGGCAACCTGCGTGATGATGGGGTCTGGTATCCGGTCGCCATCCCGTGCGGTGACAAAGTTTGGAATCTTGTCCGTCCGCTGCCGCTCATTGAGGCCTGGCATCTTGTCCGTTCGCTGCCGCTCTTCGAGGCCTGGCAACTTGTCCGTCCGCTGCCGCTCGACGAGGACGCCATCGGCCCTGGTGACGGAGATGGGGTTGCTTGAGATGCGAGGCTCGCTGACGCCGTGGCTCGGGGTGCCAGTCACGGTGACGGTGGAGGTAGTAGGAGAGACAGTGGTGACGGGGGCACCACGGCTGAGGGTGACGGTGGGCTCGACGGGGATCGAGTTGCCAGGAGCACCAATGGTGCGAGTGGAGTCGTCATCACCAGTGCCCGAAGGGCTGCTGCCTGGGACAATGACAGAGGGCTCGAGGCCAGGAAGGGTGGCAGTGTAGGTGGTGGTGACGCTGGTGGTGCTCCAGTTGATCGAGTCGCTGACCCAGATGTTGGCTGGAGGGGGGAAAGGCTTGGATGGGTCAGGCGGGGTGGGGTGGGTGTTGCCAGCAGGAGCGCCGACGACGCCGTCGAGGACGGTGGTCGCCAGGGCCGCAGTGGCGATGAGGCTCTTGGCGAGTCTCATGGTGGGTGTTAGGGGTGTTTGTTCAATCAAGAAAGACTTGTTGATGATGAGGCTTCTCTGTGATAAGTTACCTTGAGGGTATTGTCTGTCTGTCTTGACTGAAGGAGGGGTGACAGGTTGAAGGGTTGAAGGGTTGAAGGAGTGAAGGGTTGGTGGAAGAAGGAAGAAGGAATCGAAGGGAACCAGGGTTTAAATACTTTTGCAGGAGACTGAAGTCAAGCCCAGTGAATGAGACCAGTGAATGGGGAGGCATTCACTCAAGTTGACCCACTCTGGATGATCGGACGAAAATCAGTGACTTGCCTAGATGCTTTCTTTTTGCCCTCACTAACGTGGGCTGAAGAAAGTCCCACTGAGAATTGCAAACGGGGCAGCTGGGTAGATAAGATGTGGCAGTAGTAAGTGAATCGTTTGTGGGTTGGGATGGAGGAGGATAGTGATGTGGAGTTCAAGTTCATATGAAAAGCAAGAATGAATATGTAAGTCAGCGAGGGAGATACGTGACACCTTTTTTCAGCATTCAGCGAGGCGTAGCAACTTTAGCTTCAAGATTGGCAGGATCTATCTTTGTCTATCAAGTGTGTTCATTGGGTGTGCAAAGCAAGTCTTCCATAAGCCCTCAGTCTGTTGAAGAGCACACCGAGTCATGAAATGGGAGGCTGTAGAGAATGTTGTACACTTGGAGGCACTTGGAAGCATCGAAATCGTATTGAAAACCTTTTCACATAGCTTAATTGCTGCCGATGTTTACAGACTGGCTACTACTGTCAAAGGAAAGCATCCTCAAGGTGTGAGCATCATGCCTACTGCTCCTCATCCTCATCCAAGCCATCATAATCCCCAGCCTCAGAAGGCAGTTCACCAGGGAACCACCCAAACTCATCAAAGTCCACCGTAAGCTCACCCAACGCTGTAGTCGTGACCCTCACGCCCTCGGCCCGTAGAGCAGCGGCCTGGCCCTGTGTCCCCGAGGGATGTGACCTACCGTCCCCCCAGTCAGCACCTGCTTATTCAGGGGAGCAGACGGGATGGATTGTTGGGAACTCACCTGGGCGATATCATCCCCTTCGAGTTGATCACCCTCTGCCAGGGGACATTGTTATGATTAAACCGCGCGCCGGCGTCCTGGGGGAGGTGCTTCAGGCAGACTCCGACCTGGCGGGGGCGCTGGGCTGTTTGTTTTCAATAGTCAGCTGTGAGCTGATGAGATGAGCGGTATTTGAAAAGAGAAAGGGAGCAAAGAAGCCGGCGTGGGACGGGACGCACGCGTGCCGACGAGCTTCGCGATGTGTCCGTAGCTCGTGACCTTGCCGTGCGGGATCTCCTGCACCGCGCAGTAGACGGCGTGGAAGAATGCTGCTGCCTCGTCCGAGCGGGGCATCCTCTTCGTTACTGGATGACCGAGAGGTATCACCTAGGCAGATCGGGTTCAATTAAGGGCCGCAGGAGTGTCGTGGCTACCAGTATCCTCACAAGCCTGGCTGCTTTGATGTGGTGAAGTTGACATTCCGGGGCGGATGAGGTCACGGCCGAAGGGCATATCATTTGCAAACGAGGTCCAAAGTCTACGTACGGTACATGCAGTGGCAGGGATCAGCCCTCAAGCGCGTTGCAACACCGTATTTGCCTTACGATATCCAAGTTCTATTCCTCTATAAATCTACGTGGACGTCAATTTTATGACGAGATTGGCAATCCCGCGCCGCTTGCAGAAACTTCCCATTTCTTGTCGTCCTGCACCCCATCCAGGTAGATCTTTGCCGCCTTGTCGAAGATGGCCTTCATCCTTGTTGGGTCGATCTTGGCCTTGCGGTCGAACGAGTACACCCCGTTGACTTCTTGTTCAATATCGGTCCTGTAACACCAGACCAGGTTAGTGACGGAATGCCAGAAAATGGGAAATCAGATGTTGAAAACTTACAGCTGAGTGTAAACAAACCCACTGCAGTGCCCCGCATGGACAACACCAATCGCCAGCTTCTCGATCCTCTTCAACAGATCCTCAGGGTCGCTCGCAGTGGTATACCCCCAGTCCTCAGTGCTGAACTTCTTCCCCGTGCCCTTGTTGTCCGCAGGCGCGATGTTGACACCGCCGAACTCGGTATTGAGCACCGGTGCGCCAGACTTGTGCAGCGTCGCCGGGTCGAGCACTGCCGCATTCGGACCATACACAGCCGGGACAAACATCGGCCTGCCCTCGGGCTCGCCCGTCAGCCTATGCAGGATGCTGGGCAGCGTGGAGCAGATGCGCTCGACGTCGGGCCCGTCGGCGTACTCGTGGAACGTGCTCAGGTCCGTGACCACGTGCTCCCAGCCGCAGTTGTCGTTGATGGGGCGGGTCGGGTCGAGCGTCTTGGTCAGGTAGTACAGCTGGCGGATGTGGTTGCGCTGGTCGATGCCCTCCTGCGAGTTGGCCGTCAGCTTGGGGTAGGCCCAGCTCTCGTTTACCGGCGTCCAGGCGATGATGGACGGGTGGTTGATGTCGCGCTTGACCGACTCGGTCCATTCCTGGTTGAAGCGCGACACGTACTCGTCGCTGAACTCGTACGCATTGGCGATCTCGCCCCAGACTAGGTATCCCAGCCGGTCGGCCCAGTAGAAGAAGACCGGATCTTCTACCTTTTGGTGCTTGCGGCAGCCGTTAAAACCCATCTTCTTGGACAGCTCGATGTCCTCTTTCAGCGCATCTGCTGAAGGCGGTGTCATGAACGTGTCCGGCCAGTAACCCTGGTCCAGGCAGAGCGACTGGAAGATGGGCCTGTCGTTGAGCCGGAACGTGCTGTCGCCGCGCTGCCAGTCGATGTTGCGCATCCCGGTCGTGGTCTGCACCTCGTCTACGGCCTTTCCCGACCCGTCATACAGCTTGATAGTCAGGTCGTAGAGAAGCGGGTGCTCGGGCGACCACAGCGCCAGCTTGTCCCGCCACACGCTCTGGTCCTCGGCCAGCGTCCCAGCGACCCGCTTGAACTCACCCGCCGGCAGGCGCAGGGACAGGTCCAGGTTGGCGTACTCCCTGTCCTTGGGGAGATCTCCCTTCACCTTGCCGACCTCGAGACCGAGGAACGAAGCAGTGATCTCGACCGAAGTCGGCGCCTGGACCTTCCGTCCCACAACCGCGACCTTCGCATGCAGCACCCCGCTCTTGATATCATTCGACCGCAACACAGTCCCCTCGCTGCTGTTCGCGATGCGCGTGGCGGGCACAGCCTCGAGCCACACGTTCTGCCAGATGCCGCTGCTGGGGGTGTAGAAGATGCTCTCGGGCTCCGGGCCCCAGTACTGCTTCCCGCGCGGCTGCGTCAGGTCGTAGGGCGAGTCCCTCACGCGCAGCGTCAGCGTGGCCTCACTATCACCCTCGGGCACGGCGCCCGAGATGTCCAGGTCGAAGGGGACGTGGCCGCCCCTGTGGGCCCCGACGGGGGTCCCGCCCACCCAGGCCTGGCACTCGTAGTCGACGGCGCCGAAGCGGAGGAGCAGGCGGTCGCCTCTCTTCCTGGCCTCGTCGGTGCGGATGTCCTTGATGGTGCGCGAGTACCAGAGCACCTCGTGCGCTGCGCGCTCGTTGATACCCGACGCGGGCGTCTGGAAGGCGTAGGGGACCTGAATGGTGCGCTTCAGCGAGGAAGGCGGGGATTTGAGATGCCAGTTCTCGCCGAGCCCGGCGTCCTCATCGTCGAAGTAGAAGTCCCAGGCGCCATTGAGGGATGTCCAGCTCAGGTTGGGGCGCTGGAAATCCGGGCGGGGGTATAATGGGGAGGCCATGATGGACGGGAATGTTCGAGGTTGGAGGCGTTGCCGGCAACACTAAAGGACTTCCAGAGTCTTATTCCTTGGTGTTGGCGTTTCCCGACGATATTCTGCCAGCGTCTGTGGGGATTTATATGCATCAATGAGATGGAGTAGTCAAGAAGGTGAAATGTTGTTCTTCTCCCCTCATCTTGACTGACTGACTGCGTCGCATCTACGTGGGGCAGGGTTTACGTCATAAAAGGGGTCCCAGGTGAGAGTTGCCCGCCTGAAATCCCAACATGCTCCTTCTCTTGCTGCAAGTGATGAGTCGTGTGCGTGAAGGTCCATCTTGCCATTGAAGACGACAATTACAGAGCTCTGGTACAGTCCTGGCAGGTCAGGATAGTGGGGTCCTTGTCAGCCATAATTCTCAGTGAAATCTATAATATCGCCCTCGCACTCGTCTATCCATCTAAATGAGCGAAGCGGCCTGAAGCGTGCAGATTCCACCAGAGAGGTTTCAAATGGTGATTATAACCAGTGAGATCAGATCCCATTACGCAGGAGACGATGTTGTCTATTGCGATTTGTTTGAGACTTGCAGGATCTTGTGTCGACCCTTCCGCGTAAGCTTGATGCTTCGCCGTGTTCCTGGCTCTCCTGTGCGACTCGAGGCTGCATGAATCGAGGGTCTACTGACACAGCTCATGTGTTCAGACCCGCCTCGTCCACTATCAAATCACGGGTAGGCTAACCTGAAATTGTTGTCGACAACATACCAGCTATGCGAGGGATAAATACTCCGTTAGATGGCTCCATGCATGCGCCAGTGCGGCGCAGACTGCTGTTCAACAAAACCGCCAGAACGATAGATTCCACATGCAGGCATTCCATACCCCTGTCCAATGCCCGCGAGCTAAATGGTGCCCCCTCTCGCGTAATTGTTGTTTCCACTTTGACACCAGGCACCCACAGCCCCGGGATGAAAACACTGCTTCTCTCCGCCAGAATCTGAGCCTGCCCCCAATTTTGAACTTCGCTGACCTCGAGTTCCAATTTCGCCCATCACCTGGCCTTTCATACATCTTTGACCCAACAAGACATCACTCTTCCACTATACACAGACCCGGAGAACTACATTGCCGTCGCGCATGATGGATAAAGCGACCAATGAAACCTCGGGCGCGTCTGGCAGCAGCCGGTCATTCAGTCAACCATCACATCTCTGTCTGGCATGCTTGTCCGTGCTCGGGAGGGACAATCTGGAGCTCGAAAAATATTATCCTCACCACAGTAGCCTGGAAGCATTCTTTGAAGCATTCAATACGAAGTGTCATATTTGCTCGTATCTGTTCTCAGTACTAGACATCGACGACCAGGAAAATCTCAAACTAGTGGCCCAGGGAAAGACGCCAGATGAAACGACCATCCGCAAACACATCGTTGGGGAAATATCCCCGTCGGATTTCATTGAAAAGCTGCCAGACCCAGTGAAAAGGGACGCCCGCTTTCGGGATGTTTACAACCAAACTACATCCTGGGTTTCATTCACAATGATGCGTTTAACACCTTGGACGAATTATGAAGCAAACTATAATAATCTGGGCGATGCAGCTTATTGGCAGATCCAAGTCCGGCTGAATCCGATGTACGAAGCATACATTCCGCCACACTTGAGGCCTTATCGCAGTTCGGCAAGACAGCTGTGGATAAATGTGGCATTTGGAATTTCTACATGTAAAGGGCCGTTGGTACTCAGCGAGCGAGGTATATGCATAGTTGCCCTGATGCGACGACACAGGCATTGGCTGATGAGAAGTAGAGTTCAAGAGACACAGGCTTGTGGAAGACCTCCCCTCCAACACTGGCTCAGAGGAGACTTGGACGACCGTTGAGGGATGGCTTCGTGAATGCTCTGAGCAGCACAGTTGCTTGGCCAACGTCAATAAGAACTGGTACCCGACTCGTTTGGTTGAGGCACTCTCGGGTGACATGTTCAGGGTGATCCGCTCAGACTCCAGCTCGTTCAAACCCGGGCGAGGGTATCTCACTTTGAGTCATCGGTGGGGCCACAGTGATTTCACCAGACTTACGACCGAAAATCTTCCAGCCTTGGAAAACGGCCAGCCAATTACGATTCTGCGCAAGATATTCCAAGAAGCTCTAGTGGTTGCCCAGCGGATGGACATTCCGTACGTCTGGATTGACTCGCTGTGCATTATTCAGGCTGGCGACGATTTCGCGGACTGGCGAAAAGAGTCCACAACGATGGCTGAAGTATACTCCAACTCGCGTTGCAATATTTCGGCTGACTGGGGTGACGACGATCACGGCTTGTTCTTCGAGAGGAACCCTCCCTATGAAAGGCCCTGCAGCCTGAAATTGCAGCTAACCTCGTCTGAGACTGGGGATGACACCTTGTCCAAGTCCGGATGGCCGCCAGGTGTTGTCCCAGTCTACATCATAATTCCTTATAGTTGGGTGGAAGATGTGTTGGAGTCGCCTTTAAATCGTCGCGGATGGGTAGTACAGGAACGACAGCTTACGGCGCGTGTATTACATTTCTCGCCCCAACAGGTTTCATGGGAATGCCTCCACAGCGGGACATGGGAGAAAATACCATTTAACCTGCTTCGCAAGACAGGATCGCGAATAGCTGCCGAGGTCATTGGAATTCGTCAGCAGAAAAGCATGAAACGTCTGAGGCTCCATAACCCAAAGAAAGCCATCGATTGGCCGCGCATTGTGGCGCATTATACCGCATGTGGCCTGACTAAACAACAAGATATACTAGTCGCCATCGCTGGAATAGCGAGGAGAATGTTTCCTGTCGTCGATGACATTTATGTCGCGGGTCTGTGGGCAAAGTCTCTGCCTACAACATTGGTATGGAAGCGCTCTGCACCCAAGGAAAGTCGCTGCCCTCCGACGGAATACATTGCACCGACTTTCTCCTGGGCAGCTTCCGATGGGGAAATTACCTTGGGAAACGCCAAACATTTCGCAGAATCTCAGGTCATTGCGTCAGCTGTTTTCATCCGGCACCGGATGAACTCCCTCCCTTGCCCTTCGACCAAGGGGTCACGACCAGGCCCTCCGGCTAGCGACGAGATGCTCACAGACAACGTCTTCGGCCCTCTCGTGGCACCCGAGGCAGAAGTCAGGGTGCGAGGAATATTGCGATCCTGCAGTCGAGTCCCGCCGCTACCAGATCCGCATTCCCAGCCGTTCAGGACCTGCGCCTGCCCATCAACCGATCTCGAGGACCCCGGTATTCAGACCTGTCTCGAAAACAGCACAGTTCTCGAAGTTTATGACGACCGTGCCGCGCACGAGGGCGACGCAAGAGCGGATTCCACCATGTACTATTACACAATCGTGGCGCACTCGATTGTTCACCCCATAACCGATCCGGTGAGTGCCCAGTACGCCTACAACAGTGCCACGGGCATCTTGTTAAGATCAGTGGACGTGGCTATGGGTCGCTTTGAGCGTGTTGGTCGCGTGGAGTATTCCCGTCCGGGAGGCGCGGCCGACATCCTCGAACCGCTCGGCAACGAGCGGGACTTGCCTGCCTGGAGCTACGACGAGGCAACAGGGGAGCACACTTTCTATATAGTCTGAAGTACACATCAACAGGCCATTCCATTAAATCTAGGTACAAGAATGACGTTGGTGAGATGGGCGGGCTTGGCTAAGGCAATGGAAAGAACGGGTGTCTCTCTGGTTGATCAAAGGTGCAGGAATGGGCCAGACGGAGGCTCACTACGGCGAGGATGGTATGGAATTGCGCTGGAAGTCCATTCTTTAGTCTCAAGCATCGACAATGGGATGAGAGCACATCGCGGAAAGATAACGATGCACACACTTCCGATGGCTTCAGGATGCGGGCCGTGACGGGAGACCCGAGAGTGATGGGCCCTGACTTATCCAACAGCATGTATGCGTTTGGACGGCACAGCAAACCACTGCAACGTACGACATGTTAATTCTGCTAATAAGGAATATCATAACAGTCTGCCTGCTCTTATTTGCCACTTTGATATCCCATCTACTGCATGGCAATGCCAATAATGAACCCATCTCCAAGCTATCGGCGCCCGAAATCAGCAAATGGCGCCCTTCACGACTGTGCTCCATTTGTCAGCATGAAACTGCTGGCCCGAAACCTCCGGCTCCAGATGCGACTCCGACCAGTAAGTGCAGTTCATCGTAAGAAGTTGGACCGAGTTAGCAATCTCGGCGTACGAGGAAAGTGATTTTGCGGTGTTGTCCTGTTGAAATTCGATGTCAAGAGCCAGATTAGAAAGGTGTGTCAGGGGGGAGCTGAGCTGGTCAAATGATCAAAACCGGGGGGACACGCTGCAACTCACATTATTGCACCACCATATCGCGCTGTTATAAGAACAGCTCACCTGGCCGCAGATACCGGGCCCTGGCTTTGACACGGGAGTACCGGAGACGTGGTTGAGGTGGTTGATGCCTTCCCATATTGGGTCCGCTTTGGCGGCATCGAAGCGGCCACAGTCTGACCAGGTATCCTGCCTCGCCACAAGTTTGAAAGATCCGTAGGTCTGTGGAAGTCCTCCGGGGGTATACTTCGCCCCGATGGTGCCAAACTCGGCTTCATATTTAGGGTTGATTTCCAGCAGCTGTTGGTAAACCTGCTGGACGGTGCCGTTGAGGACAGCCGTGCGACCATCATGGCTGACCGGAACCTCCCACTGTAGGACCTCAACCATGTACCCTGGCAGTGGTGGTTCTGTACTGAGTACCTGGGAAAGATCTTTGCTAAGTGCTGGTTCCTCGAAGCTGTCGTTTCCCATGTTGGCTGGTACAGGCTTACCTTGCCAAGAGCCAAAGCCCACAGGTATGCAGCGACAAGCTTGAGCATTTTGCCGATCAATTGAGATGCCAGGTCTTGGTTGCAGGGGGAAACAGAAATCGGGGGAAGAACAGTGGCGGTCGTCCGAGGGGAAACATTTGCAGGTTGAAGAAAGGCCCACGCAGGCTCAGCGATATTCCAATATATTTGAGCCTAGCTCATTGACACCCGTTTATTCATCCGTCTGCTTTCGAGCAGAGAAGGCAATGCGGACGAGTGACACCTGAGCTGGTTCAGTAACACGAACTGCCCCGACTGGCAAAACGTCGTGCTGGCTGTGAAACAGTAGGACGATAATGTATCGAGGAAGGAAGACGGGCAAACATTGAAAGCCGTCGCGTTGCCGAGGAATAGATACGCCGCTCTCGCCTGGATGTTGAGACTCATAGGCTTCCTGGCGAGACACAGAACGCGTACCTGCGAGACGCAAGCAAACCAGTGTTCACCTTCCCGCGATGATCTGACCTTGACCTACCAATCATCTGCGCACTTCCACACAAAAACCCAAAAACGTGACCACAGATTGTTTGCCGGGTGTTTGATATGTTTTCCTTGAGGGTTGAATCAGCACTGGCCACTTCAGCCACGGTTGGACGCCGTTCCTTGCAAGATGAATCTGGCTGGCATACGTCAAATCACTCTCACTCCCCCGGGCTCTGTGGCCTTGGCTGAGAAATTCGCACCGGGGGACGGCATTGTTTGGAAAATCGGTTTGGATTGAGAGATACTAAAGCTCATACGGATTGTGGTAATCATATTTCAATACGACGCCGTGCAAGCGTAAGTTTGCTCCAGCAGTTTCCCAATTCTGGTCACAAAAGATGGGAATCGCCCGTAGATGCTGTGCACTACATTCAAGTCTTGCAACATATTCTTGAAATTCTGTACGGTAAATTTCGAAATTTCTGCTGGCCAGGATACGCTGACGAGGGCTGTGGGAGAAGTTGAGCATCCAGGCACAGTCTAAACATTAATGCCGTGACTTAGTTTGGTAGTAACATTCCCTTCCCGGCTTTCCGGCCGATAGAATCAGGGGTACAGGAGCATCCTAGCGAGATGGGGTCACTCATCTGGCCTAATATTGTTAGTGCTTTGCCAAGCGGTGTTGTTTGGGATGAGTGATACCCTTGTCAGGCACAGTGCCCCCATCCTTGTATTTTATTTAAGTATTCTCAGAAACACAAACAACAAGGTTTGCTTTGATGGCCTAAGTCCATTGACTGTGGCAAATCCGGCACAGAAGGCGCAATTTTCTGAAGCTCATTTTCTTTCGGTCTTGAATGTGCCCAGCTGGGATGCCATCCGAGGCCGACATAATGCCTAGGAGATACTGACCGTACCTCTGATTGAAACAAGCAGTTGGGGGATCTGATCATTTGGAAACGCGCCCAGGTAGCTGCATCCGTTGATTGGTCGAAGACGGCCCCAGTAGACCAGTCCAGTTCGTGACTAGTCGATGAATGAACTCTACCAAGAAATTCATATATTACTGTCGAAGCCTTAATTTCCGCAGCCAATCTACCCGACACTGAGCCACAGGCTCTCCTCATTTGGCCCACAGCTCATTGTAGGGGGCTCACCATGACTGAAATAAATACACTTGCAGTTGTGATTTGAGACATGATGGCTCACCAGTATTTTCAAGCCTCTAACCGTCGTCATTCGTTCTTTTCTGATTCTTTTTCGGGTCTCTATTGAGAGCCAATACCACTTGCAGGATGAAGCTCTCTTCAGGTCTCGCAGCCCTGTCTTTCTTTCTTGACTTCTCGAGCGCTGGTAAAATTCGCTTTGGGTGTTCTCAGCTCGCCTATGGCGCATTTGACCCGTGAGTATTCAGGGAGCGACTGCAGAAGACGAGCATAGTGACGCATTACTGACCTGGGGCACCAGTCTCATTTTCCCCGGGCAGACCACGGCCGGGCATCTGCATCAGTTCAACGGAGGGAATGGCCTGAACTACACCCTTGACAAGGCGGACGTCGCCCCCGAGTCTACCTGCACGACATGCACGTTCGCCGAGAACTTCTCCAACTACTGGACCGCGACGCTGTTCTTCAAGGCCCGCAACGGCACGTTCCACCGCGTCGAGCAGATCCCCAACAGCGGGTTCGAACAGGGCACCGGCGGTGTGACGGTCTACTACGCCTACCCGGACGACGGGCGCAAGGTCACGAGCTTCCCGCCCGGGTTCCGCATGCTCGTCGGCAACCCCAGCGCCCGCTCGTCAAAGGACAGGGCAAAGTCCGGCACGTTGACCTACTCCTGCCTGACGTCGCTCACCAGCAGGCCGATTGGCAAGAGCTCGATGCCGACTGAGCCATGCGCTGGCGGCATCATGGCCAACATCCGGTTCCCTCAGTGCTGGAACGGCAAGGACCTCGACTCCGACGATCACAGGAGCCACGTGGCATCTGCCGACGCCAAGGTCGAGAGCGGCGGCGTGTGTCCTTCGGACTTCCCGGTGCTGCTCCCAGAGATCTACATGGAGGTCGTCTGGGACACTACGCCCTTCAACGACCCTTCTATCTGGCCTGAAGATGGAACCCAGCCATTCGTGTGGAGCCAGGGCGACCTGACCGGGTTCGGGGCCCACGCTGATTACATCTTTGGCTGGGAGGGGGACAAGTTGCAGCAGGCCATGGACAACAAGTGTGAAAACATGAAGTGCGACGCGCTCAAGATCCAGAGCATCGCCGATGGCAAGGCCTGTGCGAATACGCTTTCCCCTGCACCCGCGGAACAGCTCGATGGCTGGCTGGAGACCCTTCCCAACAACATCGTCGTTAACTAGGGGTCAGAAGAGGAGTCTCTCATGGGTAGATAGTTTTCTTATAGTCACGAGCATACTCTAACTATTTTGCACGCCCTTTTGTAGTCGCTCTTCCTCGATCGTGTCCGGCCCTGTGAGCTGCATGATGTTGCTCACCTCCACGGTAATCTCGGCTGTTGTTCCGCCCCATAAACAGTCTGCTTAAGAGCCGCGGGACATAACTTACTCGGTGTCAGACTCGAAGCTCTTTGTGGCCTTTCTGATGACTCGAGACGGTCCGACTCAGACCCAGCTGTTTCTCAAAGTCGGCTGCAAAAAGATTGGCATGCTTCTACTGGGCTCGACAGGCAAGGACATTCAAAGGACTAGGTGTCGGGCCGTTGGCTCTGGTTTGTGAATTAACACACCGCGACTGGGGAAACTTTCGGATCCTCGGAGATTTAGATTTTATAACAAAGGCCAAGCATGCCTTTGACCCTAGACTATCAAGATATCCTGCTCCTCCAAACCAAAATCCAGCCATTCTGGATGGGATTGAAGACCTGCGCCGACTCGAAGAGGGTATTCGTATCCCTGTAGACTGTGATCATAGCTGCTCACTATGAAAGCCTCTCCCAAGAGTTGGTATAGCCCTGTAAATACTGAATTACGCAGCACACATGGAGCCATGGTACCGTATAAGATGCAGCATAAGTCCCCTTCTTTTGCGACACCAGGAAGCAGACAATAGAACCCACGGTGCGTAATAGCTACTTTTCGGTTGTGAATGAAAATTGCGGCCATGTTGTGTGCGAATCGTGGTAGTTCATCTTCTATCAGACTCGCCGAATTGGCTGTGGCGGCAGGGTCCCTTGAGACATGCTGTGCAGGAAGCTGTCTTTCCAGACGACGAATGTACATTGATTCGACCTCTTCCTTACGAGATCTGCCGTTCATGCTATTGGTAATCACTGTCAGGAAAGCGAAGATTGGCGAGAATCTTGTATATGCTGACAACCCGTGTCGGTGCTCGTATTCTTGGAGACTCGCCCAGACTTTAGCGAGTTCGGCCACACTGAAGTGATATTTGAGGCAATCTGAAGCGAAGGCCACCGTATCCATAACGATGCCTTTCAATTTGAGATACTCGACCCCATCTTTACCCCTTTCCAGGACAGGAGTAGACCCAGGCATCCTTTCCGGGGAGATTGGCGCATGCCACGGCCTCGTGATTCGTACGCGATAGATTCTGGTCTGCCACTGCGGGATCCAGGAGGGGAACGCGGACGATAGAGTGCTTTCATCGTGCTGGACAAATTGCAAAAGTTCAAGATTTTGAACTCGATCGACGCAAAAACAGGCGAAGGAGCGATAAGTCTCGAGGGCTGTTCTCTCATAACTTATTTCCAGGCCGTCCCTGTAGTCTTTGGCTATTGGCAAGCCCATGAAAGCATAGATGCGATCTCTGGGATCGGTGAACGAAAGGTTTCTCGCATAGTCCAGAGTCATGAGAAGAGAATATTTCGTGAAGGCATGCTCGTTGTAAAATTTGATGCACTCGGATTCGGCCCGGGACTTGTAGCTATTGCGGTGAAGTGATATGATGTTTGGCCTGTGCTTCTCGTATACGTCCCGGCTGCGCGTCGCTGCCCAAATGAATGTGCGCAAAATATGTATCCAATCACAATAAACTCTTCCATAGAAAACTTGGGCCTTGACAGCGAGTACCGCTTCTTGAACGACCCAGCCACGACTGAACCAAGGTTCCTTGGTAAAGGCAGCGAATGACTCCCACCTCGAATCTTGAAGCAATGGATGCGTCAATGGGGGTTTCGGAAAAGAATTCCAGCCCTGGCACGTTTTCAGCGTGTCCTCAACCATGTGATTTACATCACGGATGAAGGAGAAGGCCCGCTCCGCGTGATGGTAGTTATTAGGACCAAAGCATATCAGGACTTGCAGGGCTTGAGAGTATATGTCAGCCATCAAGCGAACCTGATGTGCCTTCTCATGATTGTCGTCCTGGTTGATGCAGATCGAGTCGGCCCAAAGCACACGCTGCTTGTTGGGCAACCTACATTGGCACAGGGAGTCGCGAAGAGTCCTCGTGATGGGAATCTGGCGGCCGTCGCAGAAAATCTTGCTTCGGAAAATCGGAGGGCCCCAAGTGTACGAGATCGCTTCGTACTCAGGGTTTACCGTGAGCTTGTAGGTCTTGATGCTGCCGAAGAGCGGGTCATCATCTTGTCCGGGCTCCAAGACGAGGCACCGGATTTCGTCTTGAGATGAGATTGGACTATACTTGTATGCTTCCATGTCGACATATTCTTCCTGTGCGAAAGGTGCCCATGATGACGGAATCTCGTCCATGGTAATAAGTGGTATTGAGTTGGCTAGGATGGTGTTCCAAAGGTTCTCTCTCTCTCTATCCATGTGTTTTTGTGTGAGTGCGAATATGCGTCAAATGAAGGAATCTGGATGTAGAGTGCGGGACCAATAACCTCGGATACAGGAGTACGATCTGCCTTTTGACACACAATCTTGAAGTCGGAACCCCTCTCGAACAATATGAGGGATGGTGGGCGAGGCAAATCTCAAGACCTGGAACGACTCCGCACAAGGCTTTGCATCTGCTGACTTGGTGGGACTAGAACTGTGAAACCAGGTGTGACTGTATATCGGCCTCCGAATGCGTTGCAAGTGTAACAGTGTGAGCAAAACACGTCACGGGCAGACAGCATCAGTAGCGTTGCAAGCAACTGCACACGCAGAAGTAACGTATGTCTGCACAGTGCGTGTTCACGCCACACCAGTCCAGCATGGTGAGCCCAGATATGCTGTGTGGTCACACAAGCAAGCAAGAGGATCGCCTTCTCCAATGGTGCAGACGCATACAAAATATAAAATATTAGACAGCCTTTTTTGTAACAATGGGCAAATCCCACAATAATCCACCTGGCTAGTGAAGATATCAGATACAATGCTTTCTATATGTATTATCGAATGTATCTGAAGATTTATACAGTATATGCAGAGAAAGTCTAAATGATAGGGGGCAAGTTGACTATTTTCACTCACAAAAGACATTCATCCTGTGTACCAACTGATTCCCTGGCGTCTTAAAAGAGAAGCAGTCTACCAATGCGTCTTCTGAGAAGCAGGCAGCATTGCCTGATAATGTTCTTCCTTTCCTGGGAACAGGTGGCTATATCCCTCGCATCAAATCATCAGCACAGACAAATCCAACACGGCAAAATATCCGTGTCAACGAAGTCCAACAGCGTCGTAGCCGCAAGAGACCTTTCAAGCTTAAATGTGCAATGCATTAGGAGGCCGGCGGAGAAAAGTTACAACCCAACCATCTCCTAGTCTAATTAAAAGTATGTTGGTTGAGACATCTGCCGAGTGCTGGCTGAGTGTCGCATTGGAGAATCATGGTGCTGGGAAAAGGGGGCACAGGTCGCAACGCGGCTGACAGCTGCAGGAACCACCCATGCCATGGTTATGATGGGCACTGGGCCCGCGGTCCGTTCCGCTTGAGCCATCGGGCTGGAGCAAGCTGGTGGCGAACTACATGGTTCGGATGGCGACCTGCACCACAAAATGTCTGCAGACTCTGTGAGCCGATCCGGCGAGCTGGGACCAGGTACGAGTTGACTGCTCATCAGTTGCTATCCGGTGGCGACCGACGCGTGCGCGATACTATATGTCGGAGGAAGCAGAGCGGAGGGGTTTGCATGGGGTCAGCTCTTGGCACCTGCCACTTGAAGCTGGGAGCCAAGCAGCCAAGACGGACGAACATACCTATCGCCTCTGCAGCGCTTGCTTGAGCCGGTTATCTGCCCACAAACATTGGCTCATGCGCGAGGAGAATTGCGGAATGATACCGTAACCTTCTAGAACATGATATTAGCGCCGCTAGAAATTGGCATACTATATAAGGAGGCCAAAGCACTCGGTGCAACCTGGTATGATGACTTCGAGCACGACACTGCCAGGTCCTCCTCATTCCTTCACTTAGGCATTTCACACCATAAGACTCTAGTCCTGGTCTTGGTGTTCTAGCACAATGAAGCCCAGCGTGACGTCCATCATCGGTGCCTGTCTGGCTGCCTCAAGATGCCTGGCGACAGACACGATCAGTCCTGACCTGGTCGAGGCCGACATCACCACCGCCGAGTAAGAACATTGAACCATAGACGTGGTAAGCAATAAAACTGACAGACTCTCCAGGCTTGAGGAGATCCTCTCAGACCTCAACGACATTGGCGACGCAAATGGCGGCAACCGAGCCTTCGGCCTGCCAGGCTTCAAGGCCAGCGTTGACTACGTCCTGGAGAGGATAGGCGCAACAGACGCCGCCGCCGGCGCCCTCACCAACGAGACCTCAGCGCTGAACACGTGGGTGCAGCCCTTCAACCACACCTTCGAGCAGACGCGCGAGATCAGCGTCACCGGCCCGGACGGGGAGGACGTCTACGTGCTCACCCTGCTGTACAACGCCGCCACCCCCGTGCCGGACGGCGTCACGGGCGCCCTGGTCGACACCCCGGTCGACGACGTGAGGGGCTCCGGCTGCTTCGCGGACCAGTGGGAGGGCGTCGATGCGGCGGGCAAGATCGCCCTCGTGAAGCGCGGGGTTTGCGCCATCGCCGACAAGCTCAAGCTCGCCAAGACGGTGGGGGCCGTGGGCGCGCTCGTCTACCAGCCGCAGCCGGGCACCAACTTCTCCTCGGCCACGCTGTCGGCCGACAACATCGGCCTGCTGGTCCCCGCGGGGCTGATCCCGCTCGAGGTCGCGCAGGCCTGGCAGGCGCGGTTGGCTGCTGGGGAGGAGGTCAGCGCCACGCTGCTGGTGGATTCGATCTTCGAGACGCGCGAGACGTGGAATGTGTTCAGTGAAACCACGGAGGGCGACCCTGACAGTGTGGTTGTTCTTGGCGCGCATCTTGACAGCGTGCAGGCTGGGCCGGGCGTCAATGACGACGGCAGTGGGACTTCTGGCCTGCTGGCTATTGTCAATAGCGTGAGGAAGTATACTGGCCTGAAGAACAAGATCCGGTTCGCCTGGTGGGGAGCTGAGGAGAGCGGTCTGGTCGGCAGTCTGTACTACACGCGCAACCTGCCCGCTGAGGAGGTCAACAAGATCAAGTACTACTTCAACTACGACATGATAGGCTCGCCGTTCCCGGTGTTTGCCATCTATCAAAGTGAGAACAGCGGTGGTCCTGCGGAGGATTTGTTGGAGTATCTCACGGCACAGGGCAAGGATGCATACTTTGGGTAAGTTCTGGTCAATTTGCTGTATCAGGGCTAAAAGAACGAAGACTAACTCTGTGAAAGATCCTTCGGAACCGGCTCCGACTACGTCGGCTTCCTCAACCTTGGCATCCCGTCGAGCGGCATCTTCACCGGCGCCGGTGCTCCCACAGACCCCTGCTACCATCTCGCCTGCGACACCATCACCAACATCGACTTCGATGCCATCACTGTCAATACGAAGGCCGCAGGGAGATTGGCTGCTCAACTTGCGTTGTCGTTGGACGGTGTCCCAATCAGGAACACGACCTCTGCCAACCTGAGGGGCAGGATGAAGATCACCGAGAGCTTCCAGAAGTGGACGAGGGCTGAGGAGCGTGCGGTTCTGCAGAAGTCGTGCTCTCACGATGCCCAGAACCAGTTAACATAGTTCAGCTGCACACTGTGTGACTTGTTGACATAGCTCAGTATTACTGTCGTTTATCGGTACACCCAAAAAAGAAATGGAGAGAGACTTCTGTGTACTGTAGGAGATCCAACCAAGTTGCTTGTGAAAGCTTTCTTCTTGCCTCAAGTGCTACTGAGTAGCATATCCAGTTCTTGCCCAAAACCGTCTTTCATCGCATGCCGCCACTTCTATCCGCTCACAAAATTGATGCATAGGCGGCGTGTAGAATGTTGTATAGCCTGCGTTGAAGTAAACACAAATTGAGCGCATCTAAAGACAATCAAGAAGCTGAGGCAGCACGCGCTCTTCGGTGTACGTCCAAATCATCCCCGAGTCCTGCGTCTCCCACGTGGCACCGGTATAGAATGTGTTTCTCTTCCCTTGGAGCGCCAACAACTTTTTGTAGAAGCCGTCCCTGATAGCCTCAGGCTCCACCATGGTATTGTACGGAGAGTGGTCGCTGAAGATGACCCACTCCGGGGTGGACGGCGGCAGGCCCTGAGCTTCTTGGATGCGGCCTACGGCAGCCTCGATGTCACGCTGCACGGCCTCGCCGGGCTTGGGCTGCGGGATCCCGTAGTACACGTGGAAGAGGCCGGGCAGTTCGGGGATGGACGAGATGATGTACGGGCCAGGTAGCGTGGGGATGCCGTAGGGTTGGTCAGGGTCGGTTCCTACTGCTGTGAAGTTGGGTGGTAGGCCTGTGTTCTTGATTATCCCAGTGTAGTAGCCGTTGCCGAAGAACTGCTGGAACAACGCTTCTTCTTCACCGTTTAGGTCGAAACTGTCTCCAGTTTCATATACGTTGATGAGAGGCGCGGTGATCAGCACCTTTCGGGCAATGATCAATTTCTTGCCGTCGGGTCCGTCCACCAGTATGCGTGGTTGTCGAGATTCCTTGCGTGACATTGCAATTACGGAGGTATTGAGCAAGACCCGATCTCCTAGGAACTCAGCCACGCGTTCGTACAGCTCGTGAGTATTGTGATGCTCAGTCGTCAACAATGAGTTTGTTGTAACCGCCTCGAAGAGTCCTTGCCCAAATTGTTTCAGGACGTAAATTGTGGGAAGGTCGAGAATTGGGGAGTACCCTTGTTCGAAGTTGTAGAGAGTTGTCACTGCTCCGTCAATTTGGTACTTGTCCACGAACTCATGGAAGGGAAGTAGAAGATCCTCGTCGACAGGATAATCCAGGTCGTATCCCGTCACGATGTCCGGGTGCTTGCTCAACTGTTCGCCGTAGGCCGCAAATCCAGACGCAACTTCCTCTTGACTAGGAGGCTCCCGGTCCACTACCTCTCCCGTCTCAAAATTGACAAATTGGGAAGCACCGGAAGAGAAGCCAGAGTAACGAATTAGAGGGACGTTAAAGCGGGCAAAGTAATCAGTCGTGAGGTTGAATGGCTCGAACACCACCACGCCGATGTCGACGGTCACCCCGCTGGGATCGACATAAGTCTCCGCATGGCCTCCGAGCTGGGTCTTGGGCTCTATGACGGCGACGGAGAGGTTGTGGTCCACCAGCCGCACGGCACTGTAAGCTCCAGCAGATCCGCCTCCGATTATGGCGACATCGCGGTGAATTACCTGGTGCGGTTTGTAAGAGTTTGGCGAGAATTCGGGTTCTTCAGCCTTGTCAGATCCACGCGCTGCTGCAACGCAAAAGAGGAGAGTGATGAGGTGTTTGTGCATCGTGCCGATTTGCTTCAAGTTGGCAGGGTGCTGAGCGACGAAGATGGTTACGATGCCGCCTCTTTTATAGGAATGCTTTTTCTCTGACTGTGTGGGTGCTATACACTCATTCTGTATACGAAGTGACGGGGAACGCCACAATTGAACCTGTAGACTAAGTGTCGAGAGGATGAGTAAGTGCGAGTGTCAATCACCTGACTTTATGTCGGTAAGGGACGACAAGGGTGTTTATCATCCCGTGAATAGTTGACGAACAATATAGCTGCTTCTACCAAGTACGTGCCACAACAGGGAGCTGTGGTGCATACCATTGGCCGCCGGTATGCTGGTGTGATCCTTTGCACGCTTCCGATGAGGAGGCGTCCTTGTAAGCTGACCTGTGCAACGTCGATCGAGCGGAGTCAATCTTAGGGCTGCATCGCAGGTAATCAGCCACACCGACACTATTGGAGCGAAGGATGCATGATCAATGGACGGCGCGGATCCATGTGGCTTAATGAATGTCAAAACTTGGCGAAGTCAGCTGGTCAGCATGTACGTGGCTTGATAGATACTATGCTGATTGAGAATGCCTTTGTTGGTACGTGAGTGGACATCGTAGCGGCGGCAAAGGAGAATTTGTTGAAGTACTAGTGAATCGAGGTGATAATTGCTGCTGATCTAGATGAGCTGACTTGGTTAAAAACTCTAGAAAGCATGGATTTTGATGTGCTTAGATCCATGATGATTGTTTTAGGATGTCGCTGGAACATGTTGTTTAGACATTTCGGCTACACACAATATGGTAGAAGAGGATGGATACTGTTTATAGTGGAGGAAGGGGATTATATCTATGTATTTAATGGTATGGAATTCCTACACTGTGTGCTAGAGGCGAGGTTTAGAGGGAAAGTACGTGCTTAAAGACGACCCCGAAGGCCGGTGAGATTGGCACACTAGGAGCTCAACGGTATTATGAGCTAAACTAAGGGGAGACAAGAGTTCCTCCTTTACCATGTGCTGCGTTCTGTACGGGTAGCTTTGGCAAGCTTAACCAGATGATCAACGACAAGCCGAGGAGACCTAGTATCACGGGTTGAAGAACCGTCACTCCGAACCGCTGCGCCAGAACCCCTATAGCAAAAGGCAGTACAGAAGCTCCACAACCGCCCAGCGCAGCCACAAAGCCAATCACAACCACGTGCAAATGCTCTGGTAGTAATTTGGTCACGGCTGTTATTGCTGTTGGAAATAGGGGCCCGATGAAAAATCCCTGGAACGCAACAGCGACGGCAGAGACAACGAACCTCGGCACCAGCCAGAAAACGAGTTCGAGGCCTATGGTCAGGACGAGGTAGCACTAAAAGTTAATATCAGAGTCAGTGTTCTCCGTAACGCCCTTCTCATCCCTCTTCCAGTGGGGGAGACTAGAGCTCGTTCATCGACTACGCACCGTGATAGCAAGTTTTATACCAAGAAAGTTCGTAACAAACGGGAGCACGCTCCGGCCCGCTGTGATGCCAAGCCAGTAGCCAGTGGCCACCATACCACTGGCAAAAGGCGCACCATCGCGTTCTCTCAGCATGAACTCGACAACCCATCCGCCAAGAGAAACTCTGTTGGTAATTAAAATTCAGCAAATATTGTGTGGGCCCTGGCAGCAGGGAGTTGGGAAGCAGATTTGGAAGCAGCTGGTGAGGACGTACTCGACACCAACATAGACGAGCACGAACAAGGCCGACAGCCACGCCGAGCGGGCCTCGGGAAGTGTGGTCAGGACTTGGCGCATGCTGGCTTTGGACTGCCCTTCCCCTATTTTAGCCGCTCTCGCCCGATGAGAGGCTCCTGTGTAAGCCCAGAATGAGGTCGTGAGAGCGAGCATTTCCAAGGAACTAAGCCCGATCTGAATAATTCAAATTGTCAGCATCTGTAACAGCCATTGTCTTCGAGGTATTTCAAGCCTCAATGAGGCCTTTGTGGCGTTTCGAAGATTCCCCGTCGTGCTTCTGTGACTTGGAATCTGGGACTGCTTACCATGACATAGTAATAAGTAAACCAAGGCAGATGATAACGCGTGATCATGGCAGTGGCGATTAGAGGGCTGATGACTGCTCCCACGCCATAGCAGGCATGCATGAAACCTAGCAACTCGGTCGCACGCGGCAGGTTACCTATCCATGCGTTCCAGGCCGAGTCGGAGAGGCCGTTGCCCAGGCCTGCGATCATAAAAGAGATGACAAGTAATGGGTATGGGGGATGCAGGCAGTTTATGAGGGCGGAAATCAGGTGGCTCCCACCGCACAGGAGAGCGATGCCCCGCTGGCCGACGGCGTCGTGAAGCCTCGTGTTGAGGATCCCCGACAACACGTAGCCGACGAGCGGCGCGAAAAAGACTATGGAGACAACCGTATAGCTGACCTGGTAGAACTCCTGAAGCTACGAAAGCAGCAAACAATGGTCAGCTGAGTCTTTCTTCGGCACATATGGATTTTGTAGACTGGGTTTCACACCCAACAATGGAATATACTGGGGGAGGACTGTCACACACATAGGGAAGGAAGGCCTGGGAACCTCATCATTAGCAATGTTCGGGTCACTCTCTATGCATGCACTGGCCTGATCACATACCCCGTAAGCAGCGTCAAAAAAGCCCAGCATTAGGAGACTCCAAAAGCATGCGGCCACACGACCGATATTGGATCGTGGAACATTCCATGCTTCCCCCCGATTCTGTTCCGCAGTTTGAGGTGAAGGCAAGTTCGACTCTGCCTTCTCCTCGTCCTGGATAGTGCGAACTGCGTCTGCAGCATTATCTTCAATATTGAGCGTGCGGTCGCCGGCGATATGCTGAGAGCTTTTCTCTGAGCTTCTCTTCGTTGTCATGGTTGGACGCTACCCGTGCGGCGCAGGGTACATCATAGATCTTGTTGTCCAGGTGTTAAAGCTGTCTATGTTACAGAAATTGCGCGGAGGCATTAAGTACACAAGCTCACTGGTTATCCCCGTCACCCGTCACCAGAGCGCTCATGACTATAGTGAAATACCTAGGTAGATTCCTTAAGGGGGCAGTGCATTAAACGGTGGGTCTGACGTCTGATATTAGAATATTCCTGATATTCCCACACCCGGCCAGCAGAATGCAAACTGGCCCTCTTTTCTAACTTCCGCGCATGCACCGGAATACGGAAATGGTATTTTATTTTGTCAAGGTGGTTCGAGAAGTTTTGCGGCATTTTCGATGCCAAAGTCTGAGCGGACCATCAACTGAGGCCCTGGCCACGGCACATGCCAAAGGCGACGTTTGTAACTGCATGTGTCTTACCAATGTAGCTGGCATGCAGTGTTACATCATCCCGTTCATATTATTTGCAAGATATTTGCCACTTACAAGCGTTGCAAACGTTAATTTTGGTTGTGTGTTTTCAACTGGCAGCTTTGGACCCACTATCTAGGTGGGCAAATGATAGACAGAGCGACTTTTGGTGGAGAAGCAACAGATAAAGTTGCGGATGTTCACGGACGCGTCAATTTGACATGTGTCATCTTGCATCGACGTATTCAAGGACGGCGTTCGGACTGGAGCTAGGCCGTGCGCACCCGCTCTAATGTGCTCTCAAGTCATGCTTTAGCCTTTTGCATGCGCGAATCCTGAAAACTCGATGCTTTGTCAGCCAACGCTTACTCCCTCCTTCGATTGAGCTCTGAAATCTTGCGTCCGAGGCAGTGCCCCAGCCTCGAGCCACATACCTACGCACGCTGTCTGGCCTAGTAAACTCGTGGGAGTCATGACGTCTGAATCTCCGGATTTGCAAGCCAATCGACGGCGGATGGAAGCCGGCGAGTTATACTATGCCTTTACACCTGATCTCTTGGCCGACCGGCGCCGTGCCCAAGCCGCGTGCGAACGCTTTAATCGGGCCGGGGAGTGCTCTCGCAGAGAGCTCGCCTTAATGGTAAAGGAGTGAGTGGAAACGGTTCCACCAGAGCCACACTGCATGTGCCGATTTTGGGATAGTGGAACTAAATTCATCTTCTCCAATGGCAGTGTTCTGAACGACAAGACTGCTCTTCCACCTCCTGCTTCGTCTCTTGAGGAGGACGAGCAACTCCTAGTCAATGAGCCCTGGGTCGACGGGCCAGTCAAGATGGACTATGGATATAATGTCAAGTGAGAATTTCATATGTTCCCAAATATGCTCAAAGGTTCACCTTGGCGCAGCGTCTCCATTCAGTACCGCGATGTTGCTAATCACGCAGACTAAGCAGACTAGGGAAGAACGTGTACATCAATTTCAATAGCGTATGGCTAGACACATGCACCATCGAGGTTGGGGATCGCACTTTGATCGGCCCAAATTGCTCATTTTATAGCGCCACGCACCCGCTTGATCCCAACTTGCGGAAAGGGACTCAGGGACCAGAGTATGGGAAGCCCGTCAAAATAGGTCCGGACTGCTGGTTCGGCGGCAACTGTATTGTTTTGCCGGGCGTCACCATTGGAAGAGGCGTGACTGTCGGCGCAGGGAGCGTCGTAACCAAGGACGTGCCTGAGTTCGTCGCGGTTGCTGGTAATCCCGCACGCATCATAAAGGAGGTTCCGACGTCGGGAGAGCACAGGATTTCTTGAGGTCCTCTCTGTGATCTCATAGAGTACACAGAGCCTGCAAATTGGACAGTATTCGAGTATCTTGGCACACATACAGCAGAAGGTTATTGAGAAATACGAAGCAAACAAAGAATTTATCAACGAAATCATTTTCCATCCTCTATACGTATTTTTTCAATCTCGACATCTGCTGCATTGAGTCACAACGCGCTATATTTGAGGCTTCAAAGGTGTCCATGATAGGGAAGGCCGAGCGTCCAGTCTTGGGGAGTCAGTTGGTCGACCGTCGCTTTAAAGACTTCCTTCAAGAATAGTTAGAGTTTTCTGTATTCTGATGCAGAGATTCGCAGATCATGGGTCCATAGGTCTAGGTCATGTCTCTGGTTTTATATGACTTGACCCTGAAATACTCACAAGTTTACAGAGAGTCTCATCTCCTGGAAGATGATTGCCTTTCGGCAGGGCAATTGGAAGCTTAATTGGCTTGCCCATGTAGCATACTCGCACATACCAGGACTGGCCTTGCCTCGTCTCGTCAGGTCGTCCTCGGTATAGCTCGAGGGCTAGGAACGCAGCAAACGGAGGCCAGTGCCAATCAGGTTCGGCCATGGCTCCAAGTGATGCCAGAATCCCCGCAATCGTTGAGTCGTGACAACTTAGGAGGCAGAGTCGAGCTGAGTCTGTTGTTCGCGACCTCATGTCCAACATGCGTTGGACTGTTTCAGCAAGAGCCTTTCCAACCCCTAGTTCCCGGAATTCAGAGCTGTACACATAACCGGCAAATTCCTCTTCCGCGCAGATTCGCTCCATTGCCGCCCGCATCTCTGGGTCAAAGAACTGTATGGGTAAGTACTTGTGCATTTCGGTATGCGCTGTGGCGGACGAAATGGTGTCGAGGATTCCATGCAGCTTCCAAGGTTTTGAGTCTACGGCAATGGTGCCGCCATCGGGCATCCATTTCCCCAGATATTGGTTTATCATAGACATTTCAGTAGAGTTGTTCCCTGGAAGGTGGTTAGCACGACGAGGTCGCGGGATTGTTTCCGAGTCCTGGACAACAGACATTTGATTGCGGCGCGTTTTGTGAAGACATCGAGAAGCGCCTGGAATCTCGGGCAGTAGTCCTCTGGCGGCATTAGGGTTTCATCTCGCGGACTGAGAACAGTGACCGACAGCTGTGTAGGGTCGACTCTTCGCTTGTCAGGAGGGTAAAGACCCCTGAAAACCTGCTGCAGGGACACAAAGGTCCGTTGATACTGTGTACTCCGTAAATATACCGTCTTTGGGTCGTGAAGCGTTTGTGGTAGGAACGTCAAGTGGTCGATATATCTCGAACGGAGCTCGCGTCCAAGCTGGTGAGTGGTTTCTTGGCCCTTGGTGGTCAACTCGCCAAGATTGCTGTCAGAAGGTTAGCATCGCCACGCTTAATTACATCCATTATCAATAAGAGTCACCGTCGACGGCACAGACCAATATACTGGCACGGACGGAGCGTTCGTGTGCGGGACTCCTGTCTCATAATCGTGGTCTAGGAGAATGGCTCGAGTCGTCCGTTCGCGGAAAAGGGCATGGGGGCATGTTCCGGGCCTTTTCAATGGCCAGACTTCCGGAAGTCCAGCCTGATTTAAACAGTACAGGAAATAGCGTCAGATTGGGACCCGAAAATGCTCCTTATGCTCACAATGGGCACAGAATCTTACCTTTCGAAAGCGCGGTTGATTAGGAGTTCTCTCTCCTACCACAGCTTTATTAACCCTTGTAAGGTAATTGAGCTGGTGAAATAGCTTACCATGTCGAAAGAACTATTTCGGTGACAATTTGTTGAGGGTCAGTTGTGTCTATTTGTAGAATGCCGCAGAATAACATTTGAATTCGTTGTCAGGTCGTCACGAAACTCACCACTTGTACGAGCTCCAGGTGAAGCCCTCGAGGAAGCGGGCCATGTTGCCGTTCCATCTGACAGCTGTCCATTCCTTTCCGGTTGTTGTCTCAATTTCTGTAGTCATTCAAGACTGAACGGCAGATGGAGTCACAGAGTATTTGAAAAGTTGGAAATTGAGTACCTCGGTCAACCAACGTCGACCCTACCCAGCTTTTTGCGTCTGCCTGCCCAAGCACCTCCTTCTGTCTGCCCACCCAGTGCAAAGAAATAGCTGCATACGCCAACAGAACAATGCACACTTCAAAATCTGACTCAGCGGGGCTTCAGCTACCCCGCTACACGCCAAGAGCATCAATTTACCTTCCACACCTTTCACACCCTCCGCGCCCTGAGCACTGGTCCCCACACAGGGGACAGGTGGTTTAATCAGCTCCTTGACTTGGTGAATTCACGATACTCAGGTATTGCCGAGCTGGCAAACTACCCTGGAGAACTCATGAATTCATAGGTCTTGCACGATGTTCCGCTGAGATAGTAGAAAGGTTTTTCAACTGATTTGATTATTTGCCGAATGAGTATATCTATTCGATAACCAGATAGAATCAAGTTTGGAAACCGCCAATATTGGAGACCTTCTCAATTAACTCGTCCTTAGCCAACAAGCCACTGTCGAACTGTTTTCTAATAGCAATCAACCACTCCCGACGAGTGTGTCTTTCCAGATCTGCCTCAGAGGGCCATCTATGCAGGAAAGCTGGTTAGCCACGCTTGGGTCAGAAGCTTGCTGATCCCGGGGACCTTTTACTAGCTTTCTCAAAACATAATGTAGGATACTAACTTCTCTAGGAGGTGGAAGATGATGCCTGCGCCTTGAGTGTCGTTCTTCTCAAAGACTTCGTACCGTAGGCACGTCTTCTCCACCTCACGGACCTTGGCGGCCAGGCCAAGGAGAACCTCCCGAACCTAACACCATTAGATCCTCCGGCTGGGCTCTAAGTGGAGCATGACAAAACTTGCCTCGGCTTCTTTCCCAGGCGCTGGGTGTACAGTACACCATAGAATGACTGTTTGGGATGCCATGGTGATGCTGAGTCGTATGACTGTGACGTTTCGAAAAGAATGGGAACGACGTGCGTCTCCGAAGTCCTCTTGAGAAGGTAAATTGAATGTATCAGTCGAAATAGATCAGCTTTGAAAGCAGGTCGTCAATTTTGATCTCGATGGTGAACAAGTCTTGGAACGCCAAGCCCCTTGTGACGTGTATTTGCAGGATGTCAGCTTTGACTTGAATCCTTTCAGGCAAGTTCTGACCTTCGTCGCTGCAAACCTGGCTAGGCTGCATGAGCGAACCTAATTTGTTCCCCGAGAAGTCACTCATGTCTTGCAACGAGTCGTGACCCGAGGCGGGATGTCTATTTAGCTGGATCGTCAAACACCCATGCGGAAATCCTAAGCATCATGCATTGATGTACCTTTCCGATTGGCAAACTTGATCTATCAGAATAGGCTTTGCCCAACGTGTTACTAAAAGGCAACTGTGCGGCGGGAAGTTAGATAATAAAGTTTTGGATCCTGGCGGAGGTGTAGGAGTTCGCGGACCCTGAACACAGTCTGCGTTACATCCACAAAGCTTTGCATCACATCCCGTACGAAATCTTACCCAAATATACTTCTTCAGGAACCGGATCCCCGAGAACTTTGTGAAAGCTTGATTTGTTTACACCATTACATGTGATGTTCAAGTCTTGAGATGGCTCCCAAAATTTCTGCAAAGCCGCGTACGCTCTTTGATGCATTGACACGTGGGGCCATGGTCGGTCTACGGCGTCACGAAGTTTCTTCTCGAGATCGGCATGGATGTACCGGTGTTTGGAAATGAAATATGATGGAGGTTCTGAGAGAGTTTGCACCAATATGCACCTTACGAGAATATGCATTAAGCCCACAAAGTCTGAGTCCAGTACTAACCCAAGAATCTATTATCTGAAATCAAAGGACCGATACTGCTTACTCCTTTCAAGGCTTTAATGTACAATATTTCAAGCCCAAGTCTCAACATACGCCAAATTGTGTTGGCAAGATCAGATCGGGAAGAAAAGTACACAATTCCATGATGTCGACAGTACTGGTAACTGGTGTAAGCTTCACTTGGCTCGTTTCCATTCCTAAAAGTTCTGCTATACTGACGATGGCACTCGAACATAGGGTGCTGGGTTCCTTGGGTCTCACCTTGTCAGCCTATTGCTCGAGAAAGGACATACAGTCATCGCCATTGACTCATTGTGGACTGGCTACCCTGAGAACATAGTCAGACTTGAAAAGCACCCAAGTTTCAAGTTTATACAGTAAGTTCTGTATCAAATCCAACCAAATCTATTTAGTCGGGTCAGCTATGGCCACTGGTCTTGTCTTGGTGAAGCAATTCTAATCAGTTCGAATTTATCTCAACATAGACACGATGTGACAAGACCGTTCCCAAAAGAAGTTCTCCAGGTAGACCGAATATACCACCTTGCCTGTCCAGCAAGCCCAAAGAGATTTGCCGAGGCACCTCTGGGCATTCTGGATACCTGTTTTCTGTATGTTGATTCCGTGACTCCAATCTTACCATCAAGATGCTCCAAAATTCTGTAGCAACTTTGAGGCTCGAGGAAATGCTCGCTTGAAGCTCCCATCTTGAGGTCAAACACAGATTTTCTGGCTCGTAGGATGACTTATGCTTTTCTAATTACGCCTCGACAGTGGTACTAAGAATGTGTTGGACCTTGGGGTGAAGACAGGTGCAAGGGTCTTGTTCGCCAGCACTTCGGGTAAGTTTTCTCCCACTCCTACACCTCCGAGACTGGCAATTGTGCTGAGATCAATCTCTTTGTAGAGGTCTATGGCGATCCCCTTGTTTGCCCTCAGCCTGAAACGTACTGGGGCAACGTCAACTCATTCGGACCTAGGTCCTGCTATGATGAGGGCAAGCGTGTAGCCGAGGCGCTGGCCTATGGCTACCGCCTTCAGCGAGGGGCTGACGTGCGCATCGCAAGGATCTTCAACGCCTACGGGCCCGGAATCCACCCTGCCGATGGCCGAGTCGTTCCCAACTTCATCGCCGCCGCGCTAGCAGGGAAGCCGATCAGCATCACGGGCGACGGCACAGCCAGCCGGTGTTTTCAATACGGAGCAGATTGTGTGGCAGGCTTGCACAAGCTCATGGAGAGCTCGGTGCTCTCGCCGGTCAATATTGGCCGTGAAGAGGAGACAACCATCGGGGAGATTGCCAACATCATCAATGAGATTGTGGCGCGCAAGACTGGACGGCCTCGCGTCCCAATCCGTTTCTTGCCCAAGCCGGATGATGATCCCTACCGTCGCGTCCCTGATGCCTCCAAGGCGCGGTCAATGCTGCATCATGAGGCCGAAACGGGCCTCCAGGAGGGACTCGACCGCACAGTTGACTGGTTCATGACTCTACCAGGGACTGCGAAGTTGTAGGCTAAAACAAGAGAGTCAAGTATTTGGACAGAATAGTTGCTCCAACAGATTAGGTAGACTAGAGACCATGAATTGTAACACGTGTGGAGTTGAAAGTATTTTGCGAGTAATTTTCTTTACAAAAGAAGTTGACCTTCCGGCGACCCTGGGCCACTCTGAGATGGCTCCCGCCTCCAAATACTTTCTTTCCCCCCATCGAATGCATACCTATGGAGAAGCATTCTTTTTTGAGTGGGCTCAAGGGCCCTGGAAAGACCCTCGAGTCTCAGCGTCTATCATGTCGGGGTTGCTATGTTTCCCCGGCCGCAGGTGAAGATCACAAGACAAAATTAGCCATGCAGACGTGATTGGTATGGAGTTGATGTGCAGAGTACCAGCACGAGATATGTCCCCTGCTGTGGAAACCGACACATGTGATCGGGGTCTCACTAAAGCGAAATCATTAATATCTAGCACAACGATTTTCTATTAGAGTAGCTCGTATATGCAACTAGACGATAAATCCATGAATCTCTTGAACGCAGGGGCAAAAGTCACTGTACTCCTCACCTGAATCCTCCCGGCGCACGACCACTTTCGGTTTGGGAATGTGTTGCAGGTCCATGACGATGATCCATCATCAGGGGCTGGGATTTGTTGAGGATCTCGATGCGATAGTTACGCACATTGCGAATCACTTTACTATTCGCCCAATCGCTCCCAGTCGTCATCAACACATGATTCAATCCCTGACTTGACACGTAAGTCTTCAGGGTACTTCGAGACTGCTGAGTTTTTCCCGGGCTGTAAAGCTTATGCTCCCGGTGCAGGGTGCGTCCTGAATATCCGGTTTTCCCCCAGGTTACGGATAGTCTATTTTGCGAAAACTTGCCACAACTTCAAGGTTTCAATGGTTTGCTGGTACCTTCAGGAGCCGCGAGCGCTTTGTTAAAAGTCGTATAATATAATACTACCGGATCTTATACCTCCGCAGACATCCGAAAGGTTATGTCTTGACTTTCCCACGCGAGTCTAATGTTACAGACAAATTGGGTAAAGAGTAACCAAGTGATTTCAAGGCCTGGAACCAGAAGATACATCAAAAGTGGATATTTGAAATACATGCGGAGTTTTTAGCTATCTGTGCGCGTCCGTGCCTATATAATACATCGCATTCTCATCCTCATGCTGTAATGCGAGATCACTTGGTCTTTATTTGGACTCAAACCAGCTTATTCCGCAAATTTGAGTTGTAACAGCACGCCCCAAACGCAATGCCAGTCACAGAGTTCGCCTACTTTGCTGTCAAGCCCGGCAAAAGGGTCCTGGACGACTCCACACCAGAAGGTGTGATCATGACAAAGGAATGGGAGACGGCCTGTCTGCAGCCGGGCGCTCACCGTGCATACTGGTGTATGCAGACTGAAGATCCCACGAAGCTAGTCGGCTTCCTGGACTGGGACAAGGTTGAGAACCACCATGATTGGTTGAAGACCGAGTGAGTAACTTCCCAAAGAACGTGAGGCCTGGTGTTGACAAATGGAAACCCTAACCTAGCTGGAACGCAGAGGTTGTCAAGGACATGCCTACTATGCTGGAGTTCGACGGAACAGAGTTTGTTAAACATCTGGCCCTGGAGCCGTGGCCACCCACGGCCATCTTGGATGCCCAGAACAATGGCCCGCTGGTCACAGAAGTTCTGATGCTGTGGTTCCCAGCCGATGTCACTGCCGAGATGAAGGCAGCGGTGGGAGTGCAGGCCCAGAAGTTCCGAGCGACAGCACTCGACATTTGCCCCAGAATCAAGGGCATCAGCTGTGGCTGGAGTGTGGAAGATGACATCCCCATCATCAATGGGAAGGGCAAATTCGGGACTGTATTCGTGGTGCTCGTCGGATGGCCCAGCATGGAGATGAGTCAGGAGGTTCGGCAGATGAAGGCTTTCATCGACTGTATTGGTTCATTTCGGGGTATCCAGGGCCTCGTAAGCTTGAACAACATGCATGTTAGGTGCAGGAGCTTCGAGGCGCCCAAATAGAGCGGCTACTTTTGTTCACTTTGGGATGAGATCGGCTTCGACGACGCAAGTTTGGGTAGCATTTGAGGAAACTTAGAGTGCATTATGTTACAGCAGAACCGTCTGAGAACTTGGTCTTTTTCACATGCGATCGACCTCCAACGGCACCTGGACTGGCCCACACGCGCCTTTGCAGCAATTCGAATCAAGTAGCTCAGTAAATACAACAGCTCAGTAATTACTACACCTCTAAAATTGAGAATCTCAACCAACTCCACTACTGTAACATCACTTTTAGTGGGGAAAGCAACCTTCGTAGATAGACAAACCAAGTCTGAGGACATTGATAACGGAACGTTTTGACATACTGACCATGTAGGCTAAGTGAATTAGGTATGATTGAATGAATTATCGAGGTCTCGTGTAGGATTCTCTTTCGGTTCACATGCCCGCGATGACTGAGTCGCTATGACAGAAGCGGTGCCGTCATCGCCATGCGAGATGATATCCAGATGATCCGACTGTTGCATATGGTGCATAACAAGGTGGCACTTTGTCCCACGAGATGTGACACTCCCGGCTCGCCCCGGCCCAGAAACTTAAAAAAAATGAAAGCTTAAGCCTTCATTAGCCCGAACTATTGTACTCGGCTGGCAATTACAGTTCGTGCCGACCGAGTGATCTGATGGAGTTCCACAAAGTTTAACTGCGTGGGTCCGAAGTATCCTAAAGTTTGGGATCCCAGCTGACCGGTCAGGGTGTAACAAGACCCTGATCCCGTTGACAAAGTTCAGAGCTTAAAATAAGGTTCGTAAAAATAGTTCCCGCTGTATACACTACTGCTGATCATGAGCTTTGGTCGTATTGTAGTGTCAATTGGTCACTGACCAACGGCGGATCATGCTGTCCCCACAAACATCCAGGGGAGCATACTCGAGCTGACGGGATTGCCCCAGCAGAAGTTACCGATCTACTAATCGCTCTTCATCTCTGTTGGTAATGACTGGTTCATTTGGAAATACTCGAATCAGAGCTTACAAAGTGAACATCTGTTTGTATTCCCCACGTCTCTATGAATGTCTAGATGCGAGCCTGACTGCTATGAATCTGAGGCGCGTTTCGAGCGCGACGTACGCGACGTCCGACTCCTTCTAGATGGAATCCAAGAGATGCAATTTCAGGCTCCAAGTAATTGTGTCCATCGAAAATGTATCTAGGCCTCTTCATCAACCGACGAATTTGCTCCCACTCGGCTGTTGGGGTCCCGTGGCCTTCTACAACGTGGCAGTCAGTATTTAGCACCGGATGAACTGGTGTAACAAGGCAGTGAATGTGTAGTAATTAAGTGCTTACCTGTCGGGAAAAGGCGTAAGCCCTCCCAGGTGTTGAGAACAGCGATCGCACTCGCCCCGCGACAAGTACTTTGAATGTCTTTGCCCACAGACACTCGCTCGTCTGCGATGTGCGCGAGCCCGTTCAAGCTTGCGCGCACGTCGCCCATGACCTTGGCCTCGCTGACAAGAGGGTCAAAAATGCGGATGGAATATCCCGCCAGTGCCAAGGAGCGAACCACCTTGATAGCTGGCGACTCACGCGTGTCACCTGTCTTGGGCTTGAAAGCGAACCCAAGAATGGCCACCGTGGCGTGTTGCGGAACATGTCTGACGATACGCCTGATGCAGCGCTCAGTCTGGTAGTTGTTGATTGTCACGATGTTTCCGAAGTATGATGCCACGGCCTGGAGCCCGAGCTGAGACGCAGTCCACGTAAGATGCATTACATCTTTTTTGAAGCAGCTACCGCCGAATCCGATTGTGGCGTTCAACATGCTTGAACCAATCCGGTGGTCAAGTCCGCAGGCGGAGGAAACCTCTCTGACGTCGGCACCAAGCTCCTCGCAGAGCGCACTCAAGGCGTTGATGCTGCTGATGCGCTGCGACAGGAGGGCGTTTGCTGCCAGCTTGGACAATTCGCAAGAGTGGCTTCTCATCGTCATGATCCTATCCTTCGGGACCCAATGGGCGTACAGCTCGGCTAGATACTGCGCCGCTTCTCTGCCGCTGTTAGTATCAGACGAGCCGATCAGGACACGGCCAGGGTCGAGCAGATCCTGAATTGCTGAGCCCTCTGCCAAGAACTCTGGGTTCGACAGAACCTCACAGTGCACGCCAGGGCGAAGCAGACTCCGTAACACCCGCGCGGTCTCCTCAGCTGTTCCACATGGCAGTGTGCTCTTGTTGACCAGTATGAAATCCTTGACGGCCGTCTGTGCGACATGCTTGATGGCCGCGTAGAAGCTTGTCATATCAGGAGCCAGTCCTGTTGCCGGATGGGATACTTCACCAGTGGTGGATGGAGTCTCGACAGCGATGAAGATTATATCCGCTTCACGGACTTCCTTGTCGATATCAGTTGAGAAACTCAGGTTGCGTCTGCGAGATTCACAACCAGGTCCCAGTCCTCTTGCCATCTGCACGGCCTCAATGAGGCCCGGCTCGTTGATAGGAGGACAGGCTGAGTTCCACGACGCAATCCTGTTGGCGTTCTTGTCCACGATACAAACGTCGACCTCGGGAACTTTCAAGGCGATCACTGAGGAGGTCGGTCCACCCTTGATGGCAGTTCTTTAGTATTCAGGCTCCGCTGCGTGTCATGATACAAGCAACATACCACGTAGCCCGCGCCAACACAACATATTTTGATAGTTTGGTCCGGTGATTGCGCCATGTCTTATAAGATGTCTTGAATCGCATTCAATTAAGATGTGTGTAATAGGTGAGACCACACCTCAAACACGGCTCACTTCTACGTCTCTCTCAAGCGGGCAGGGGCTTCTTTTAGTCTTTTCCTCGCACCTCGACTGCTTCAGACTGCGAGACCTCGGGTCCGTCGAAGCGTACAGCTCCGACATCGATTACTGTAATCAATGTATTGCTTCAACCAGAATAGCGTCCATGCTGTTTTCAAAGTTTCGTGCCCTGGCGATCGAGCAATGAGTCAAGTCTATGCGATCGAGATGGAGAAAGTCCACCCCCCCTCCGAGAGGCCCCTCCGTTTTAATTTCAGACAGCCCTCACCGTCCCCTACTCTGTTAAGTAAGGAATGAAATGCTTAATCCTATATAGAGACATATATTCATTCTTAATGTTCTCGTAACATGTTGGCCGCCTACGTCACGCTTCTAATACTATAGCACCCCCATTTCCTGGTCACTCTCATCACGTAAAAGCCTCGGCTTTACTTACACCTAATACAGTCAATTCTGATACTATGAGTATGGTTATCTGACTATCAAATAGCAACTAGATAGCAGTATACAAAGGTTTTTCAATTTGCATTGGATAAGACCTTTGGGAATTGATAAGAGGGAGCTTGGATTCTCAGACCGGCAGTCGTGGTAAAGGGCTGGTGTGAATTTCGCCCCCTCTATCTGAAATTGGTTCGCTTACACTTACTTGCCTCGTCCTTCAACCTTGCTGCAGAACAGAGAATCAGGCTATTGTGGTTTTGTTTATGTGGGGCGGGGGTGCGAGCGTGTGTTCCATGGGGGTAATTTTACGTACACCCGGACATTCAACTAAACCCTATAGGAAGCACATGCTGCTGAAAGGGAAACGCTGAATGGCTCAGTTCCCAACACCGTACTTTTGTTTCTGTGCAAGAAATCCAGGGTTTTCTTTTTGGCGGTGATGTACATGGTTTGAGACGGGGAGTGTTCCGGTTCCTCTTACATAATTACCGGTGATTAAATTAGAAAACATCCACTTGACTTTTTGTACAAACGTGGGCAGTTTCTGGACTAGTCTAGGACACCCATGGTGTCTCAATCTCAGATCCTCTTCGACTGCGGTAAATCAAGCCCACTCACTTCCAAGCACCATGATCCCCCTATCAAAGCCATTCCTCCCACCGACCTCGGTGCCATACCTTCAGGAGGTCCTGCGGTCTGGGAGATTGGTGGGCCAGGGTCCATGGACACAGCTCTGTACAAGATGGCTGGAAGACATGATGCTGGAGGGCAAGGCTTTTCTGGTGACTTCTGGCACGACAGCTCTGGAAATGGCAGCCATGGTGGTCGATATCTCTCCCGGCGACGAAGTCATCTTCCCAAGCTTCACCTTCGTGTCTACCGTGAACGCGTTCGTCGCCAGAGGTGCCGTGCCCGTCTTCGTCGACATTGAGGACAAGACGATGAACATCGACGTGTCCAAAATAGAGGCCGCCATCACTCCAAGGACCCGCGCGATAGTCCCCGTCCACTACGCCGGCATCTCATGTATGATGGACGAGATCATGGACCTTGCCACTATTCACAACTTGGTGGTTATCGAGGATGCGGCGCAGAGTCTCACCTCCAAGTATCATGGCAAATTCTCTGGGACAATCGGCCACATTGGTTGTTTCAGCTTCCACGAGACCAAGAATTTCACATCTGGTGGCCAAGGAGGAGCCGTGCTCATCAACCAACGGGAACTGGTTGATCGTGCGGAGGTTATCTACGACAATGGCACAAATAGGGTGCAATTTCTCCGCGGAGAGATCCAGCAGTACGAATGGCAAGACGTAGGCTCGAACTATGTCTTGTCTGAATGTCTTGCGGCTCTACTGTGGTCCCATCTGGAACTGTCTGATGTCGTTCAACGGCGGCGCCGTGAGATCTGGTACAAATACCATGGCAAACTCCAAGAGATGGCAGTTGCGACTGGTGCCTTTGACGTCCCTATCGTACCGCCTGGCTGCGAGATCAACGGGCACATATACTGTTTGTTCTTTCACCCTCCTGTTCTTCAGACCTTATATTACACGCGGGAAGCTGACACGTACATTGAGCAGATATCAAACTGAGCGATCCTCAGCGACGGGCAAATTTCATTGCCCACATGAAGCAGAACGGAATTGCAGTGACTCCTCATTATACCCCGCTGCACTTGTCATCTATTGGCCAGCGGATAGGGAGGTTCGTTGGCGAAGATTGCAATACGAGCCGCGGGAGTGAGTCACTGGTACGACTGCCAATTTTTCATGAGTTAGGGGAGGTGGAGCAGGATGAGGTTGTCCGGAACTTACATTCATTCTTTGTATCTCGTCTTGACTCTAGACTATAGTCAAAGAATAACAGAATGTGTCTATTGAGTAGCTACTCGGGTGCGCCGCTTCACATGAACTTCAAATGCTTGGTACTGAAAAGATGCTACGCATGCCACCCTTCGCAACCTGCTCTGACAGGATCTGTTGTCGCGTCGTGCCTGTCAGCGCATCAATCTGACTCTCTGCCAAGCCCCGCACCATTACATGAATATGATCCAGACTCTTCACACTTTGCCATTCCGCCTTTTGCTTAAACCACAGGACGTTCTTGTCGAAGTCAGCACCAAGCCGCTTGTCGAAAATCCGCCGCAGAAACTTCTCTATAGTTGCAGTGGCCTGTGCCGTGGGGAGGCCCGTATCAGGATCAATGGGGATGCTGACTTTGGACCAGACCACAAGGTGCGTGATTCCCTCAGCCAGACCGTAAGGCCAATCGTTCCGGATTATTTTGAAGTCATCGGGGTGATTGAACAGGGCAGCGTCCCGAGCGACAATTGGGTTCTCCCATTTTAGCCTCTCTCGTCGAACGAATTCAGCAATGGACCCAAAGTGCTTCTCAACTCCGGAGTACCAGAGGATATAGTTTCGAAGGTCTTGTGGACTTCGCCGAAGAAGGCCCATGTTGCCTGCATCTTGTACGGTTTAGCACGATGGAATGAATTCATATAGCACCTGTAGCAAGGGAGGGAAATACCAATGACGTTCTTTAACTGCGCCCAGTCATAAGGTCTGAAGTCGTCGAAATGTCCCAACAAGGCGTTGACATCATCCTCGCTGAGTTTGAAAGGCGGGTTCTCGATGATGGATTTCACGTTCATGGCCGCTCAGGTTTGCTGGACCAATCTGAGGCGACAGTAACAAAGTCCGGCTTTACTAGCATCTACAAACAGAGTGATGTATGTAGAAAGAATTCCTTTCAACGCCCCCGTGAATTTACCTTGATTACAGCTAGCTCCTGGGTGTTTCGATGCAACTGCTCGCGTGTTAGTACTTGCACGCAGCGTAAACACAGTTTATGCACATGTGAATCGAATGATGCCGACTTCCCCCGGTATTTAGACTCAGATCTACAGACCGAGCACGTACAGATCCCCACATTCCAGAGTTTATGTACCTACTTCCTTGATTTCGGGAATACAAACTCTAAGAGCCGGTTTTCAGAAACCTAAATTGCCAGCACGGCTCGTGCCGCACACTTCCGCTGATATGGTCTGGCTGGCATTAATATGCATAGGATTTATCATAGGGCTGGGCCGTCACCTACTAGTAGCCTGTCACCTGGATGAGTGACTTTGCACCAAAGGAGGTTAGACAACTACCACTACCTAGGCACTTAAAGGGGTTTTGATGTAGTAGTCAATTGGAGTAGACTTTCAGGAGTGGAAGTCAGGGATGACAAAAGAAAAGTACTACGCCGTTGAAGCAGCAATAAATCAAGGCCGTGCCACCTTGTAAATACATATACAAGCAGGCTTTCATGAACGAAACCGCACTATATTGCTACTATACCCATCTGTAGTCATTTACCCACATGAAAAATTCAACTACTGGCATTTTTTGGACACCTCTGTAGGACCACGACTTCTCCGCTATGCCTCTCTTCAAGCCCGAGAATCCCAACATCTCCGTTCTCGATCAATTCTCCCTCAGCGGCAAAATTGCTGCCGTGACTGGAGGTTCCAAGGGTATCGGCCTCGAAGTAGTCCGCGGCCTCGCCGAGGCGGGCGCCGACGTCGCCCTCATCTGGAAAACCTCCCGCCAAGCCGCCGAGGACGCGGCGGCCACCATCTCCCGCGACACGGGGAGGCGGGTGCAAACGTACCAGTGCGACATCTCGAAACGGGATGCCACCTATGATACCATGCAGCGGATCGCCAAGGAGTTTGGCCGCGGCCGCCTAGATATCGTCGTGGCTAACGCCGGAGTGGTCGCCATCACCCCGGCGCTCGAGGTGACCGAGGAGACGTGGTCGGCTAACAACGGTCCGAACCTCGACGGGGTCATGTGGACGGCGCAGGCGGCGGGGAAGATCTTCAAGGAGCAGGGGAAGGGTAACCTGATCTTCACGGCGAGCATCAGCGGAAGCATTGTGAATATTCCTCAGACAATATCCACGTATTGTGCCAGCAAGGCCGCCGTGGTGCACCTGGCCAAGTCCCTGGCGGTGGAGTGGGCGGACTTCGCACGTGTAAATGCTATTTCGCCTGGTTTTGTTATGACGGACGTACTGGCCGTGTGTCCCAAGGAGTTGCTTAGTACGTGGGTCAGTATGACTCCTGGTAAGAGGATATGTGATCCTGCAGAGCTGAAGAGTGTGAGTACTCCCTTATTCCTCCTAATCAGTCTAATCTTTGGTTAACTTGTTTTTCAACATTGGGTTTGCACACTGACGTTGTGCTGAAAAACAGGCATATGTCTTCCTCGCTTCCGACGCCTGCAGCTTCATGACCGGCGCGAATATCGTGATAGACGGGGGTTACACACTCCCCTAGCAACAGACTGCGTGCCGCCACGTAGCGTCTTTAATCAATTGTTCTTTGTTGACACCCTTAAAAGAGCAAAGATTCAGCCTCGGTGCCTGAAGATGTCAAGTTATAGTGCGCAGTCTGTGGTCAATAGATCAGATATTCCTTTTTCGAGTCGGCTGTGCTAGCTGCCTAGCTTTGACCCGGAATTCGTGTCAAATTCTACTCAGCAAGCTTTCGCCATTTTGTGCCTCTGACTGTGGGTCGTCTTTCCCCGTACTAATGTGGGTGTGATGAAAGGCGTTCGTCAATTTGGAGTATTCCAGTTCTGGCCAAGTGATGTAGCTGTGGCGCCGCCTTTGCATCAGCAAAGGCATCAGCTGATCGTGTCATTGTTGTAAGCGATCGCTTCTGGCTTAGATATGGATATATATGCGAAAAACATTCATTAATAGTGATTGATTCTAGTACATAGTTTGGAAAAGGATGATACCACACTTTAGACTATTTTCTATCTCTCTGCAAGAAGACCAACAAAGTCCCTGCCCGCCGGATCATTATGTGACGAAAAAACAACAACTCCATCATCACTACCAATCAAGCTATCAAGCTCAATATCCTTGTGACTCTGCCCAGTCTGGTCAGTTGTGCTGCCTTTTTGAGACACGTCGTGGGGAACGGCGGGCGCGACACGCATGGGCAACTCCGCCAACATTTCACCAGCTTTGGTCAGGGTATGTTGTTCATTCCTCCAGTCCATTCGCCAGAGTCGATCCCTTGATAAGCCATTCGCTGAAAGTGAAGAGTTGCGTTGGTTGTCCACTCAAGATGTGCGTATTCCCTGAATCTGAAGCGTCGATACAGGCAGGCACAGATTGGCCCAGTCACGTACGAGGCGACAATTAACAAGATGCCCATAGCGTACGTGAAGCAGAGTCCAAACATGCTGAACGAGGTATAGCTACTGCTCAGTATTTTCTAGGAAGAGACGAATCGGTCAGCTCTTTGTATTTGTATCGCCACGCGGTACGAAGCCAACAGCACAATAATGTCAAGTGACAATGCCAGATACGCATGGAATCTTGCATGCGAGGTACATTTACAATGGAAAGGGATTCTAAAATGTTTAACTCACTTGGCTATTACATAATTTCCGCAGGTGGTCATTCCACGGGACATCTTTATACTGTTCCAGCTCTCCCGTCGGATCAGACGGCCCGATGGCTGTTTCAACAAAAGTGGCTTGTATTGACGCCAGGTATGTAGACCACCAATGCGTCACGTCAAGCTGCCATTGATTGGATGGCAGCCCACACATGGTCCCTAATATCAAGTTTGTTTTCGACGCCAGGGATTCTGGCCCAAGTGTCTGCAGGAGTACGTCCAGACTGGTCGCAGAATTGAGTAATTGCTGAATAAACCAGATGAATCTGCTGGCTGTTGCATTATTTGGGACGGCTTCTTGCTCAAGAGCTTGTGATCCAGTGATGTTGAAAAGTAACGCAGACTCGAAGACGGCATCATTCCAGGAGGCCAACGGCCCGCATTGTGTTTCCGGTGTGAGCGCGTTATTGCAAAACTGAAATTTCTCCACACATGCAAGAGGCGATGCAGCTTCCTCGGGCAGATATAACATGCGGGTTCCATTCACTGTATGGTCGACTATCTGGCTGCCGAGGCCGAGGGATGTTCCCCGGTACCACGCATCTTCGGTTTGCTCGTAGAATTGAACGCCGTTTCCGACAAGGAATATGAGATGAAGGTCGCCATCCGATCGGAACAACTCTAGTATCGGGACAAATGCAGATTGGTTGACGCTCGTCGTGTAATTTTCGGTCTTGGACCAGAAATATCTATATGGTCGGATGTCCGTGCTGTAATTAGTCCAACTTACTCCACACACTGGATACAGGGGAGTCGGGGGACTCACCCGAGAACAAAATTGCTTTTGTAACCTCCGAGAATATTGTAATGTCCGGAACCTTCCCTAGTCCCGTATTGAGAGTCACGGCTTGGGTATTCGTATGTGACGTCTTGACTTGGTTCAGCGGTATAGCCGTAATGATACCTGGTATAGTTCCCGTACGTTGCATTTCTTGTGCTAGTGTATCCTTCAGTCACCAGGGGTGCACAGTGAAGTACGTTCCGGAACAGTATTCTCTCACTCGGGGCCGTGTTCAAGCCAAAGTGTTTACCTGAATCGAGAAGCCCGCTATCCAGATACAAGTTCGAGGCATCGGTTCGACAAATTTCGGGTTTTCTGAATGGACATCGAGCTTTCGGATTTGTAAAGCCTGGGAGGTGATCTTTCACGAATAAAGTGCAGTCGAGCGTGCGTTTGCTCTTTGAAGAGTAACATTGCTGAGCGTAGTTCTCCGCGTTTGATACTTGCCGTAACAAATACGGCCCAAGGAGACGTATGGACGTCGTGTCGTCTGCATAGCCCGTCACCATGCCACAATTTTCTCCGGATAACAGTACTTCATCATTCAATGCTGTTGTTATCCATGAGGATAAAACGCTGGCAGTCGCGAAGCCTGCCGCACAGAGAATGGCAGATATTATCACCGGCAATGTCCGCCGGACTCCCCGTGAAACCGGTCCCCGCCACGCCCGGGACAGCAATGCCAATTGCCAGGAATCCGATAAGGGCGAGACAGAATTTCGAAGGATCGCCTGCCGCTGGTGATGGAGGGCATCTCGTGGGTCCTGAGTAGAGTAGCACCGGTGATAGAGCTGCGCAACAAGACGCCAGAAGCGTGACGAGACAAGTGCAACAAAAAAAGCCGTAAACGCGATGATTTTATTTGCGTCTCTTCGATGGAGTGTCAATGTCGATCCCATAATTGATCCGCGGTCCCAGTTTGTCCAGACACCGCAGTACACGGAGTATTGTTCCGCTAGTGGTCCTGTCGTTGCTAAGTCGTCCGCCATCTTGGAGTATGTAAAAAAAAGAAAAAAAAAGAGGTGGAGTAAATTGCTTGTTCGGCACTTGCTAGACAGTACACGATTGCCTGCGACTGTTGAGTTATAGGGGTCAACATCGACTTTTAAAGGTTGCAACTTGTCCCACTGGGGCCATTGCGCAGGGGCTTTCCCTTTTTTCCTTTTTTCACTTTTTTGCTCTTTTTCCTTCCTACTTTCCATTTAGCCCCCAGATATGGCGAAATTTCATTACCTTTCGTGTTGCCTACAACAACCGCTCCCAATCACAATGATATCACAAGGCTCCGATTGGGTTGACAGGATGAACATTTTGGCCTCTGACAGCACGGCGGTCGCCGTTACATCAACTGAGCTTCGAGCAGTGAAAAGCATGGTGGCTACCCAAGTAGCTTGATGAGAAATGTAGGTCCAGGTCTTCAGGTCACACAGAGCCTTGGTGCTGATTGGTTGGTCAGTTCAGGTGTACGACTTCCCCTGTAAATCACCTGAGTAATCCACGAACGACCCCAAGGGCTGAAAGGGGCTGTTGCACCAGCACTCCTGTTCAGTTGGGCACTGGGGCTTGAACAGAGTGTCATTCGGCCCCCAAGAACAGTCGCGCATTGTCAGCCCCGACGCAGGTATTTATTAAAATTTTCAGCTTGGCTTGATTGTTCCGAGGACCTTCCCAATTTGGTCAGGTACATTCGAATATTGGGGGGTTATAGAGCGATGTTTCACCATCTAAAGGACTGTCTAGCCTCGGGCACAGATGAGCGTATCGAAATATGAACGTTGGCAGCATTGAAGACTTAGGCAGCTTGTGCCATAAGGCTAGCTTTGGTCAACCAAGATTCCATCTTGGAATGCACTCGAGGTGAATCTCACGGCCACGCTTCGAGACAAGGCCTCGTTCTCAGGCAGGGACATTTTGAGGAGGCTCGTCATGCGGTGTTCACACCTCGTTCCCGAGGTCTCCTACATGCCTATAATTACGCAGGACATTGGTTCCACGAAACAAAGCTTCTAAATTATCAAATCTAAAGATTGGGGGCGAACACCGGGCCAAAACTTCATGACCCCAACGGCCCCAGAGTGTAAGGTCAGACGGAGTTTTGCTCGCTTCGCTATTCCGGGCACAGAGACATCATCCGCAGTTATTCGAAATGATATGCTTGGGAGATTCTGGCCGACCAATTCGAAGCATGGTACTCCCCCTTATATCTATGCACCGTTGCAATACCGAGATCCACTGGTACGACGCAGGCAGGCCAAGGTCGTCGCGGTACATTCTGTGACAGCAGTCACATTTCTCAACAGCTTTGAGGCCGTGGCGAGCTATCTGAAGAGCAAATCTAGGAATATATTCCATAGCGTGTCAAGAACAGAAGTAGCCATTGCCATCACCCGCTTCCTTTCGTGGGCTTCTGAGGACATCGACCGGTTATAGCTTACTTCCGGGATGCCACAAGTCCGGAGTGAGTCTGTCGTACTCTATCCGACCACCCGGCCCCACCTATTCTGCAGCCCAGATTTTCTGGTAATTTTCATGCTAGCTAGTGCTGGATCAATCGATGCTTTTAGGAGGGTACTTCTTCACAAGTCTGAGGATATCCGTGAGGATTCTGAGATCAGTTAGCTTGGTTGATGGTGATGGATCCATACTTCGCCTTCAGGTACTCACTGCTCTCGGATTAGAGGCAGACCTGGTCTATGTAGGCTGTAGTCTAGGTCGAACTTCAACACATAGAGTGCATTCCTGTCGTCGAATTGCTCCACAGGTTCGCTGGGAGGAAAGTTGCGAAGGTATTGCTCGAAGTAGAGGTTCCCGAATTTGACCATTTCGCGTCTCCAGATACCTAGCTCGTATTCGTTGTGTGCGTAGAATGCAGCTGCGTCGAACACCATGGGTTCCCCGGTCTCGAGGTTGGTCGTGGTGTTGCCCTCCCATAGATCACCATGCACGAGACACGGCTTGACGTTTCTGCCATCTTCAGTGAGCGGATCCAGAATTTGTGGGATGACATCCTTGACGAGGTGAGCAAATGCCTCTTCATATTCGGGCCATGGACCGTTGGATTCCAGATCTTTTTCGAAACCCTGCATATGGATCAGATTCACCGGCGGTCACAAGATTCCGGGGAAACAAACGCGAATACTGCGTATTTTGGATGGGTATACTCACGTAGCTGATAAGTCTTATGAAGTAACGCGTCCAATTTTCCTCCCATTCTATGGGCTGCGGTGTCTTTCCCTTGCAGTTCTTGATGTGGAAGCCGAATTTCCCGGTTGGGGAGACACTCTGACGATGTAGCTGCGCAATGCGGGAACAGAACTTCACCGGGTCTGGTAAGTTCGTAGACATGTCGACAAAGTCACAGAGGAAGAAGTAAGTGTCAATGACTGCGTTTTTGAATTTGCCCCAAGACACAGGCCTCGGTGTGAGCGTGGGGACCAGCTTGTAGATTGCAGAGATAGAGTGAAATTCACCCTCCGTCATCGAGGCACCTGCTTCTGTAGCGCACTGCCAGAATTCGTTAGCTATGCAATATAAACATCACAAATTGCTCTCCGACCTTGAGGAAGTAGTCCTTTTTCTCTCCGTTGAGTGTAGTCATCACTCGAGCGGTTCGTGTCCAGAGTGAGGTTCCATAGCTGCTAGCTTGGAGGACCTGAGTGCCTTCTGGTAAATCTGATATAAATTAGTCTCATCAATTGATTCATTCGGTTGGTCTTTCGTACTTTCGATGACTGCAGGGTCCAGCTGGAAATTCCCTCCAATCTCTGGGATCACATTTCTCACGCTACTTAGTGTTTCCTTGGTGTTGTTCATTATGTTGGGGCTCTCAAGAAAGACACGCCCGTGAGCGACGGGTAACAAGGTTCGTGGAATCTGAACAGTTGGGCGAGCAGCTCACGCATTCCTACCCGGATTATTTTGATGGTTGGAAATTCCCCGCGGGACAATGGTCAGTGGTAATATATATGCAAATGCTAGCTTCGGCGCTTAATGATGGGAACGAGGCAACCGTGTGCCAGGTAGGTGAGTGTTGGTTCGTCTCAGCCACTCAGCTGCCGCTCACCGTCCCAACTGTGCCGGAGGAAGACTCCCCTGAAAGAAGTTGGTGCACACTGCAGCCAGCCAATGTAACACAACAACGCAATGCTCACCCCAAACCAAGGGGACAGATTAGAACTAACTTCTTTTCCTGATAAAGAAGCCACGGCGAACGATAGCAAGGGAGAAAGATAATATTAAATATGGGAATGAGAATTATGACCTTGTTTATCAAGACAGCACGCCACACTATAAAACGCAAAACTACGGGCAAAACAAGCCTACAGCCCCTTTGCGTAACATGATTTATGAAATTGGCCATCTCAATATGTTAACTGGGAGATGCCAATAAGGCTGTACGCTGCCTTAGTATTCTACTCTACATGTGAGACATCCTGTGGCGGGCCTTTGCGCCGTGCATTGTCGACCTCAAATCAAACCAGGTATTGGTGGGCAGTGCTATCTCATCTCTGATGAATAGTTCGCAATATTTTGAATGAGGTGTGTCCAAAGGCTCACAAATACCTGGTCCCATCCACATGGGACCGAACGTAATGAGTTAATGCGCGAACTCGTAGCCTCGAATCTACTAGGTCAGCTTGGATGAATTTTGTCATTATTTCATTATCTCAACAATTTTCGACAAAAACGTATGGGCCGACTTAAGCAGGTGTCGAGTGGATGTACAGGTTTTGTGTACACTGGCCTGCAAGGATTTGACATGCTTTGTGTGTCCAAAGCATGAGGCCTGGTCCGGGTATTGCGGTTATTCTGTGCATGCATAAGTGAGATATATGTCTATACCTAGGTAGGAGAGGACATGCGTGGATTTGCCGCCCTTCTCCGAGTCAATCGTTGTTTGAGGCAGGCCACTATTTCACTCGGCCTTCAATTGAATGGCTAATTGGTCTCATGAGTTTCTGGGCTGCCAATGCTTGGTGCACATCTGACATCACCCAAAAGTCACTGAGGGGAAGATGACGGTACACTGGGCAGGTGGTGGGATTCATCTATGACGCTAACGTGGTATTGTTCGACAACAGGGTCGATTGGCTTACAATTGGCTGATGGAGGTTTTTGGGGCAAAGACAGTGCGAGGGAAGAGGAAACAAAAGCTATAGAAGGCCCGTTCTTCACGGGAGGCTTCCGGACGAGTTCTTGTGTCGCTCCAGCTTAATCCCCTGAATCGCCAATTCCACAACAATAGCCCAAAATGCACACCGTTTCTCAGATCAGCGCACCGACAGGAAACATGTCGGGTACAACAAGCAGCCCTGTCACGCACACTACTCCTAACACCCATGATGTCTCTGGATCAAACTCTGTATGTCGTTTCTTGTCACATGAGTCACTTGGACCTGTACTTATTTGCGACGCAGACATGTGGCACACATTGCTAACAAACATCACGCAGGGTGATACCAAGACCGCAACCGACCACTCTACTCACCAGAGCCACGCGAAGGGAGGAGGTGCCGATTCCGTCGTTCCCCAGAAACTCCAGGAGAAGCTGCCCGAAAGTGTTGAGCGCACCGTCCCCAATGCCCTCCCCGACACCGGAGACCAAGCCGGTCTGCACAGGCAGCAAAACTGAGTACCATGCGGGAAGATGTTACCAGTTCATCAGTCTGGATGTCTGATGATAGTTGCGAGAGCTTGCAGGAGCACACTCAGTTGAAGCAAACGTTTGATCGCGTTGCCGCTGCAGTGACTTGCACGGTTGAACGAGCCAAGGTTTCGTGAATCACAAAATATGTAAAACGTGGCCTTGAAGTTGCAATGGTCTTTTTTGTACATTAGCTAGCGCCAAGACCTACTGCTACTGTTAACACTGACCGTGGCACACAGCTCTGTAAGCCAGACGCACATGCCAGAGCATGACGTCAGCAGCCTGACGTACCACCAGAGAGCCTGGAGGGGTCATTAGCTGAACAGCAAAGGACAGACATCAACACATCCACTGTACCACAACAAACGAAAGTACATGTCACACCACCGCAATGGAGAACAAGCCCACCCCCATCACAAACCTCCCCCTCGACGTCCTCCTGCTCATCTTCCCTTACCTGGACGTGAAGAGCTTCCTGGCACTATGCAGCACCTGCAAGGCGCTGCACCATCCGTCAATACGGCTCGAGCCCTCGTACTGGAGGACCGCCACCCGCAGCACCTTCCGGGTGCCCAACCAGCCGGTCGTCGAGAATGACGGCGCTCGGTGGCAGCAGATGTACCGCCGCCTGCTCACCCAAACCCGGGTGTACACCTGGGGCAGCAACGGCCACACGAGACTGGGCCACAGCTACGCTGCCGACGCCCACAGCCTCATGACTCCCCGCGTCGTCCGACCGGGCCTACCGGGCCTGCCAGGTGGGCCACGGCGCCAGAATCGGGCTCCCGCTGGACTCCCCACCGAGATGGAGGACACTCGAGATCTGGGCGTTATTGCCGACATGCAGTGTGGGGGCTGGTCGACCACTCTTCTCACCTCGAAAGGCACTCTCCACACTGCTGGTGTTATGGATGGGCAGAGGGTCCTCCGTTCGCCCCATCGACTGCAAAAGCTCACATTCCCAGCCCAGACACAGAATGACGAGGTCGCCACCGCCATCCGGCACTTCTCAGCCGGTCGATCACACATCCTGGCCCTCTCGGATAGTGGCAGGATATGGTCGTGGAATGACGCGAACCAGCCCGCTGTGCACGTCAAGTTCGCAAGCCTGGACATCAAGGAGGTGTCTCCCGCACTCGAGGACCACCCCCTTTCCGGCTACGGTGTGGTAAAGCAGGTCGTGGCTGGCTGGAGCAGGAGCTCAGCATACGTGCAAGGCGTGGGCATCGTGGTGTGGGACCCAGCCGAGCCGGAACCTCTGCGTGGAGACAATGAAACGAACACTCCGCGCGCCTTGGAGCATGGTGAGGTACCCAAGACCGGCTATAAGCGCGTGAAGGACACGTCTGAGGAGTCGGAATACGAAAAGGCGCTGGGATCTGAGGTTGGAAGTGTGCTGAACTACATCATTCTTGAGCACTTCGTTATGTTCAACACCGATATCGGCAAGGTCTTCTGTGGACGATTTGGCGACGACAACAGCGTGGATGCCGTCCTCGAGCTCCAGCAACTCCGCACCGAGAAAGTGTCGTCGTTTGACGTACAAGGCTCGTTCCGGCGCTTCGCCGTCTTCAGAAATGACGAGGTCATCACCGCTGACCAGGGCTATCTGGAGGCATGCTGGGAAGCCCGGCACACCGATCTCGAACAGGCTGAAGTTCAGGGACTCGAGAGGATACCCGCACTGCAGCACAAAGACATCATCCAAGTTGCCTTCGGCGATTACCACTACCTGGCCCTGCACTCAAGTGGGAAGATCACATCTTACGGCAGCGAGATGAACGCCTGTGGCGCTCTGGGCCTGGGCGATGGTACCGGCGAGGGAGGGCACTATCGAGGTGTCATATACGACAGGTTCAACTTCGCACGCCAGGGCCATGTTCTGCCCCATGCATACACCCATGGCCGCCAGGTGTGGTTCGACGATAGGAAGAGGGATTGGCTTGACCACATAGTGCACGGCGGCACAGATCCCGACGAGAGCGAGGAACGCAGGGCCCTGTTCAAGAGCAACCGCGACGTCCAAGGCGAAGTGAGCGAGTGGATCGAGCAGGAGAGCAGGGCGTGGGACCAGGAAGAGGAGAAGGGCGGGTTAGGGGCGTACTTTGCACTCGGGGTCAGTGCTGCGGGATGGCATTCTGGGGCGCTCGTCCTGGTTAATGAGGAGCTGGCAGACAAGGAGCCTGCGCATCACTGGGGACAGATGAGGTTTCCGAGACTGATACTCGCGGATGGGACTGAGATGCCCGGGGAGAAAGAGTTTGATGAATGGAGGGATGGAAGGCCTGAGTGGTCGTTTCCTGCATTGACTTAGGGTCGTGGTATTTACTCCCACGGCCCTTAGCATGTAGCTGTCTCTAGCTGCTCTTCCTTCGATTCCGTATTATCGACCGCCCCCCATGATCTCTTACACTTCAAAACATGATGACCTTACGTAAAGCTGAGCTGTGATATATGGAGCATGCGGGAATAGGGAGAGCACGAGAGGCCCTTTGGCGTCTTAAAGTGTGAGTGTCTAGCTACAGTAGATTGGCCCAGCTTGCATTAAGAGAACCGATATTCGCCCCTGCAAAAACGGATAGTACACTGGTACATCGCCAGCACAAACCAACACCCACATCCAACACCCAATTCACACACCCAATTCACGCACCCAACACCTATACACCTAATTTATATATTTGATTATAAAGTCAGAGCTAATTTAAAAGCTTAGGGATAATTAATTATGTGACTTAAATATCTGAGTTAGGTGTTTAGGTGCTGGGTGTTGGGTGCATAGGTGTTAGGTATGTGGGTGTTGGGTCCTGGGCCATGCTTTTGCTGTAGCTGTGGCGCGAGTGATGTTCAGGTGTACCATCCGTTTTTCCAGGTGTGAATATCCGTTCTCTGCATTAATACTGCACGAGAAAAAGAAGAATTAGAACAGGTTATATTATGTAATGGTATCCCCTATGCATATCCGTCCCCAGCTGTGAAACAAGCAAACCAACAGTAAATCAGAACTCCGTTGTATCAATCTATATAACTCCTAGCCGCTATCCAAGTATGAAAATCCTCCTACTCCCTGCTATCCGCGGTTGTTAAAAGGCTCCTCTTGGGATCCCTGCTATCTGCCGTTGTTAATTGACTTCTATAGGGATCCACGCTTGTTGTGTTTGTTAAAAGACTTCCGCTGGGAAGGCTTGACAAATAAATCGAGTCTTCTTGCCTCAGCTTCGTGTGAGAATATTGCGAGGAATATTGCCCCACAATCACGCCGTCCCTGTGGACCGTACCGTCAAACAGCTCATCCATCTCCTCGAGGGTCCTGCCCTTGGTCTCAACGAACAACCAGATCACGACAGCCAAGATTCCTACGTTCCAACCGGCGTTGATAGCATAGTACCTCCAGGCAATGCTCTCGATAGCCAGTGGCGCGGTGTAGAGATTCAGGAAACTGAAGGCGTAGCCGATGGACTGGGCAGCTACTACGCCCTTGGCTCGCTGTGAATATCGCAGGATCTCGTTGGGGTAGGTGTAAGCCAGAAGCATCCTTCAATACTGTCAGTGTGGCCCAGGTCTAATTGGGGATGGGTATAGTCTTACCAGCTGGTGGATACCGCAAGGAGAAACAGGGCAACAACAATGATAGCAGCAATGGAGTATCCTGGACTCTCGGGGTGGGCATCTGAAAGGTTTGAGAAGCCAGCAAGGAGGCCAAGGAGGACTATAGTGGCAGATGTGCCGGTGACTAGGTTACAATGTTAGATTGGTCCACAGTCGCTGGCCAGCTCGGTGGCACTTACTGAGGGGCTTGCGAGCGCCGATCCTATCGATGAGGAAGATGCCACCAACACTGCAGCATGCCTTCCACAACAGCAGGAAGATGTTGATCATAATCGTGGTCCTCTTGTCCTTGATTCCGAGGTTGGCAATGACGTAGCTCGAGAAATATCTACGAGTGCATCAGTCAGTACCAATGTCCCATATCCCACTCAGACGGTAGAACATACAGAATCATGTTGCCTCCTAGGATTTGGTAGAAAATATTCATCAACACCGCGATGCCGAATCGCTTGAAGTTTGGGACTGGATAACACGGTCAGAGACAGGCAGAAAGGAAGAGGGGGGGGGATGCGCCGCATACAAGGCGTGATTAGCTCTTTCCAGCCTCCGTCACTTTGCTTCTCGTTCGCTAAGGCACTGAGTATCTCCTGAACTTCTGAGACAATCATCGAGTTGTGGCGGTCTCCATTCGCGTGGAGTCGAGCGAGGATATCAATTCCCTAGACAAGGCTTAGTTGAGATTCGGTCATAGGCAATGTGGAGTTCTTGCCTCTTCCCTGCGCCCCTTGGCGAAGAGCCATCTGGGACTTTCGTCGACAAGCGGCAGGAGGCATAGTGACAAGATAGAAGGAACTGCCTCTCCCTGTGCAAATTGTGTCAGTGCTGGGTGGTTCAAGTTGACTTCCGAGAGACTCACCAGCATTACTCCCCTCCACGCCCAGTCTGACTGCTTGTCGAAGACCCCGAGAATTATGCATGCCACGAGAAACGAGGCAAACGGCACAGAGACGACCGTGGAGCTTGAGAGGATAGATCTGTACTTGGGAGAAGCCAGCTCCATCACCCACATAGGTGCAACGGACCCGTTGATCAGAGTAGCGAAGCCGATGATGAAGCGACCGATGATGAGTTGCACGGCTGGAAAGATTTGGAGTAAGCGCGAGTCCCGGGGTGGTCGATGGACGTCATCCACCTACCACTTGCTGCCGAGGCCTGCAGGATGACTCCAAAGATGATGCAGCATGAGGCCACCGCAAGGCCAGCCTTTCGTCCCCAGCGATCAACGATAGGGCCAACCATCAGGCCGCCAAAGATGCATCCGGCACTTATAATCGCGGAGTTGAGGCCGGTGAGGACGCTGTTGAGTTGGAAGTCTACCATTTCCGGTTAGCAAAGCACTATAGACTCCGATTCTGACTCGGTTGACGAACGTTCGACAAACGGCTTGACCGTGTTCAGGTTGTTGATCATGCCGGCGTCGTAGGACAGGATGCAGATGTTGCACATGGCCACCACCAGGATAAGCACATGAGAAGCCACAGGGCCGAACGATAAAATAGCCATGATGAAGAATGTGTGAGAGGAAGCAATTCCTTTCTGGTCGATGGCTATGAAATCAAAGCCGGTGTTGGCAGCTCCAAGGCTCTACCTGGAGGGGCAGACTTTTATGTAGCTAAAGCGAGGCCCTGTCTGCAGGTCAAGGCGTCGAGCTGTGTAGATAGCTGTGCTGTGGATGACTCGTCCCTCCCGAGGCCGCCCAAGTTTAGCACAGAATTGAAACCCCTGAGTCTGCGTTTCAATTGTGGGCCCGAAAGGCCCCAAAGAAAGCACAAGGCCCCCCTGGTTTTACAGCCTGCCAGTTTTGCCAAGGAGCATTCAGCCCTGCTTGAGGCTTTCGCGGTTATGTTTTCTTCTGCAAGGATTTCTTTTACGTCTTTTTCCCCCCTTAGTGCTGTGATTCCCCATAGACGGAATGCTTCTCCATCAGGCGACTTTCCTTCGAAAATTTCCATTCGGGCTAGCGCGAAAAATCCTTCATCCATACCTACTCTAAGCTCTCTTTGCTATACGTGGTAATAATTATTCTGATTGTGACCTACTACTGACCCCTCTATGGACAAACAGCATCTGCGACATTGTCCTTCGGCCAAGGCAGACGCAGCCAAGGTTCTCAGACAGTAAACAAACGGTTGCTATCAGGTAGTCGGTGTATTTCCCGAGCATCCCGAGAGAGCCTACAGCGTCGGCCGAGGACTGCCGTCTGGTGGCGATGTTCTAATCCCACCCGTTTTCATTGCCCTCTCTCCATAATTCGCCCATCCCTTTCCATTGACGGCTCGTATCGTAATGTGAGTTTTGGGGACAGGGGCTCTGGGAGGGTCGCATTGTGTAGATCTGGTTGCAAATCGAGATGGATTTCCGGGGCTTTCAGCCCAAGCAATTGCGCGTACCATCAATTGTCCTACGCTGAGCCAGCCATCGACCCGCATCAATAATCTAGGCGGCTAGTGGGTTCGGGAACATCACCGGGGAAGCGGGTCTTCATCAAGTCCTAACTGCCGAATCTATTTCGGTGGTTGGCGCCGCCGGGAGTTGGCGATCATCCGCCCGGAGGATTAAGCCACCATCAACACCACGTCATGATATTCACATGATCCGAGAATACTTCGTATGTGATAAGACATGAGATGTGGAGACCTATTGCCTCAATCCATTGAGTTGCTCCAGAGATAGTCTACAGCCTTTGCATTACCAACCCGACACGGGAGTCTCTGAGCAGGCGGGTGACGGGCTTTCAATACATCGCTCGTTCAGAACGTCAGTGACTAAAGCTCTTTCTACAAAGCACCGAAATTGAGTGTGATTTCGACCCAAGTTCAGACCTCGATATTTGAGGCTGAGCTGTTCATCATATGACAATCTCGTGTGCATCTTGCTCTCGGAATATTGACACATGTAGCACAGTACTGGTGTATAACAAGTCTGTATGGTTTAATACGCTATCTAATATAATTCACCGAATAGTGGTTGCGTATTCGGTCAGGCACGCTCCTTCACCAGTAGCCGCCCTCGGGCGGAGGAACAGCAACGTCATCCAAATGTCCCTCGACGCCTTTCTTGATATCCTCTGCCACCTTTGGAAACTGGTCTATGGCAAATTGTAGCGCGTCCCAAGGCTTCAGCATAGGAAATCTCTTCCTCGCCCATTCGGTCGGAGCCGCCTCAATATCATCCCAAGGAATCTTGTAGAACGCATCCCTGTTCTTCTGTCCGCTCTTATGGACGGCGTTTGACCGGTGATAGCGAATCCTCTGCGTCGCCTCCAGAGCGAGCTTGACATCCCCTTCAGACATGGCTAAGCACTGGGCCACCGTGACGGCGTCCTCCAGTGCCTGGGATGCTCCCTGGCCGGCCGTTGGCAGGTTTGCGTGGGCTGCGTCTCCAATGAGGATCGTGCAGCCTTCCTTGCTGACCCAGGTGTCTATAGTCGGTCTGTAAATGAGTTTGAAGTCGATGGTCTTCCCTACGGGGGTGACATCGAATAGTGCTTGGGCGTCCTCAGCGGGGAAGAACTTCATCCATCTGGCCACATGCTCCCTTTCGGCAATATTGGACCACGACTCGCTCGATTCCTTATCATCCTGGTATAGGAAGTATTAGCAATTTGTTCACGGCGTCAGTGTGGGTCGCTTACCGGGTGAATCAGAACCCAGGCAATATCCTTCCCTTGATTCCAAACAAAGGCCATCAGGCTCAGGTTATCATACATCCAGAACCTCACGGTGTCCCTGTCCGTGTGGTACAAATCACGCAGCCCGGGATGCTTCAGCATAGCTTCGTCGGTCTTGAAGAAGCTCCTGAATACAGCCCAGCCGCTGCTCCTCCCCTCTTTACTGTCGTCATCGAGGTTGAGTACCTGTCCCCTGGCAATAGACCGCGGCCCATCAGCAGCAATCACGCAATCGCCCCAGAGAGTCTCGCCTGAGGAGAGCAAGACGCCGGCTCTGCCTTGTTCTTCGAGGTATTCCGTAACTGCCACGCCGATCCTTATATCCTTCACGAGTGTCTTCGCATGCTCGAGGAAGATGGAGTGGACTTTCCCTCGGTGGCCGGCGTATGTTATGTTGTGTTCCGTATCGTCTCTTGCCCAGGGCACGTTGGTGAGGAACTTGCCGTCAAACTTGCAGAGCTCCATTGCTCGGATTCGGCTACATCCGGAGTCATGGATCTGCTGGCCGACGTTGCCGTTGTCCCATCGGTGGATGATGCGGCCGGCATTGGGGAAGAAGTCGAGGATATCTGTGCTCACATATTGATGCGTTAGCTGGGTTTCGAAGAAGATGGTTGCCGAATTGTTTGGGGTCGTGATGTACCTCCTTGACTGTTCGAATCCGGATACTTCTCAATCACAGTCACATCCATGCCACGATCAGCGCATTCAATGGCCGCACCTAGGCCACCGAACCCAGCACCAACGATGATAACCTTAAGCTGTTTAGTCGCCGTCATTTTGCTACGTAGATTCGGAGTCTTGAGACGATGATGATGCTGGCGCAACTCGAACCTCGCAACTTGACGACATATTGATTTAAAGAGTCCATTGCGACGGCTCACCTTGTTACTGACCCATCCTCCCCTTGGCATCCCCGAAAGAGGTCTTCCAAGATCCGGGAGACAGTCGGGATACGGTGAATGAAATTACGAGTAGGACAACTCGTTATCGCCAGTCTCGGAGCCGTCACCGAGATTCCCGACGCGCCCGAAAAGCCGTGCTGCACATCAAATACGTGTGTTTCGGTGATAGGACCAAGACATTGTCTGATGTTTGAGCAATGGAAATCGATTGGAAACGATACAGACAATTCCAAGATTCTTAGCATTGCCGATTTGATCATCAGCCTCTCTGCTTGGGTCGACTATCTTGTTGCATCTGCGAGACAGATCTGCAGCGTAACAAATACGTTTGATATCACAAACCTCAGCTCAGCCTATCACGATAAACATGGCTGAAGCGAATTCGACCAAGACGTTGACAGAGCATGTCCCCGAGTTCGAGACGCTGCAGGTCCACGCAGGCCAGAAGCCCGACTCCGCGACTCTGGCCCGGGGCGTCCCCATCTACTCGACCTACGTCTTCAACTTCCACAGCTCTGCCCACGCTTCAAGACTCTTTAACCTCGAGGAGGAGGGCGAGATAGCCACTCGCACGGGCAACCCGACCACCGCAGTCGTAGAGCGCCGCGTGACCGCGCTCGAGGGCGGCGTTGCAGCCGTCGCCGTGTCGTCTGGCCAGGCTGCCGTCTTCATGACGATGGTTGCCCTGGCCGGGCACGGCGAGAACATCGTGGCGAGCAAGCATTACTACCACGGGGCGTACAACCAGTTCTCGTTCCTGCTCCCCGAGTTCGGGGTCGACTGCCGCGTTGTCGAAGAGACGGCTGAGGCGGTGCGGGCAGCCATCGACGACCGCACCAAGGCAGTCTACATCGAGACGGTCGGTCACCCCAACTTCAACGTGCCCGACATCGAGGCCATAGCCAAGGTCGCGCATGACGCCGGCGTGCCTCTCGTAGTTGAGAATACGGTCGGCTGCGCGTACTTCTGCCAGCCTATCAAGCATGGCGCCGACATTGTGTGCGAGAGCATGAGCAAGTGGATCGGCGGCCACGGGAGCGCCACGGGCGGCATCATCGTCGACTCGGGCAACTTCAACTGGAAGGACTCAACGCGTTTCCCACAGTTCAACAAGCCCTGCCCTGGGTTCCACGGCCTCAATTTTACGGAGAGGTTTGGGCGACAAGCTTTCATCATGCGCATTCGAGGCCAGATACTGCGCGATGTTGGCTCGTGTTTGTCCCCGTTCAATAGCCAGCAGTTCATCCTTGGCATCGAGACATTGAGCTTGAGGTGCGAGAGACATGCACAAAATACTATTGCACTGGCTAGGTGGCTTGAGAAGCACGAGAACGTGGAGTGGGTTTCATACCCAGGTCTTCCAAGCCACCCACATTATCAGCTCGCACAAAAATATCTCCCTCGGGGAGCTGGAGCTGTGTTGATGTTTGGCATCAAGGGCGGAGCAGATGCTGGAGAGCAGCTGGTTGACAACTTCAAAATGATCTCGAATAACCCTGGGTAAGAATATCCTATGTCGATCCTGAATCTACTGACTGACCATGGATAGATATGGCGATGCCAAAACAACAGCTATGCATCCTTGGTCGACCACACATAAACCAATGCTACCGCATGAGAAGATCGACCTGGGTGTTGCACCAGAGATGGTGAGGGTGTCTGTCGGCATTGAGCACATCAAGGACATCATGTATGATATTGAGCAGAGCATGCGGGTTAGCCCGGCGGTGCCCAATGGTGAGCATTAGTGTCTTGATCCAGTGACTTGCCTCAGCGATTCGTTTTCGGTCACAGATAGATCTAGAGTTGTTAAACAAGACGACAATTCTTCCCCAGTATCCAGGTCTTTTCATTCTTATCAAAGTTTTCAATGTGTGCCGTGACGCTGCTTATCTCCCCAAAAAAACATCCCCCTTTCCCAAGTGGACGGCATAAGTCGGTGAACAGTCAACAAGTGCTCAAGGGTCGGACTGACGCATCGACTGGCGGTTGCTGCATGTAGGAGCCCCAGTTATTCAGAGTGCTGACCATACCCCCATCTGTGGCTGGGGTGCCCATTATCTCGTGGGGCCATTCCTTGGCCGGACAAAATAACATGGCGTTCATCATCCAACCTCTTGCACCCGGGAATCTGGGCATGTTCCCCGGGTCTTCAAGCTGGGTCTAAAATCTCATGCCATTCAATTAGCCAAGATGATCTACGGCTTGTCCGTGGGCTACCAAGTCCCTATAGTGGCGGAGCATTCAGGCGTGGAATGTTCGGAGCCCCGAGTTGATCGGCCGAGGCCCCCGAGACGCCGTGTGTCATGCACGTCATCCACCACCACCCCCTTTTGGAAAGAGCATGGCTTGGAATGGTTGTTCATTGCGGCCTGTTTATAGCCTGCTTCCAGAATGTGTGACAGAAATAACCTCGCCAAATAACTCAGTTTTCATTTTGGCTCAGCCTGAGTGCTGCACCTATTGAACAATAATACCCGTAATTGCTTTTACGGCCACTATCATGTCCGAAAAGATCGAGGCATTCTATCCCATCCTGACAGCCAAGCTCGAAAAAGATGCTTTCGAAGTGGCAGGATGGGGCGTGCTTAGCGCCGTCCTTTGTGGCTTATTATCCATCTGGCTTTTCGCGATTGGCGACAAGATGCCCAAGCTGCCCATTGCTATGCAGGAAGAGGTGCCAGATCGGAAGAAGAGGATCGATATTTTCATCAAAGATACTCGAAGGCTGCTAATTAACAGCTACAACAAGGTATGATGGCTGTTTTCCGGCGCTATCTGGGAATTCAACGGTGCTCATTCGAGAATGTCTAGTTCCAAAATCAAGTCTTTGGAATCACAACTACGGAAGGTAATACACTTAATGGCATCTTCATGTTAGACCCTTCGCGAGTTTTTGCTAACTTTACTGCCAGGTACCAATATCATGATTCCTTTAGATTTGCTGCAAGGTCTAGGAAGTCAAAAGTCTTTGAGCTTCTCAGCCTTCCTCGAAGAAGAGGTTGGTATTTCACACATGAGCGGAACAGCAAGACCAAATGCTGATCAATCCATTTTCTTATTGAGCAGTTCAGCATGAAGCAATACACCAAAGTAGGCAACCTTGATGAAATCCAAATCAGTATTGTGAACAAAAAGCTCAACCCAACTCTTCGTAAGCGGACCCAGCCTCCTTACGAACAGACGCCCACGTTCTAACAGTTCTAGCCCAATATATCCCCGTCATCCAGGAGTTGATCCGCAGGCACTGGCCACTGGAGGATTATGATAGTGAGTTTACCATCAACAAGAACCATGCGAATCAATTGCTTGATTCCTGACTCGACGACTCTAAACTTTTGCTAACTCAGTAATGAAAAGCACCGACAATCACAAAGCCCTGGTCACATGTCATGCGTCTAGTCTCTCGCATCTCAGCCCGGATGTTCCACAGTGCCGCCTCTGCCGAAAACGACCACTGGTTAGACATTGCCACCGAACACGTGCACTCAACCGTCGTGTGGACCGAGAATCTCAAGAAGTGGCCTGCCATACTCCGACCCCTCGTCTACCGCTTTGTCCAGGGACGAGGGTACATGATGCAGCGGTTCGAAGAAGGCAAGGCCCTGGTCGCTCAAACCCTGCAAGAGAAAAAGGCAAATGGAGGGAAGCCTCTGAGCAGCCCTCAGACACTTTTGGACTATCTCTACGAGGGTCCACTTGGTCCTGATGATGTTGAGGCGCATACCATTGCCCAGATCAACCTGTGTGTGGCTGCCATTCAGTCCATGGCTGCAACGGTGACTCAATGTCTTATGGATCTTGCAACACATTCAGAATATGTGCCTGAACTTTTGGCTGAGATAAAGACGGCCATCGAGAGGAACGGGGGCGTGGTTGACAAGCAGGTATTGACAGAGATGTGGAAGCTGGACAGCTTCATCAAGGAGACTCAACGGCTAAACCCTCCGGACCTAAGTTTGTTGCCCAACAGGTAACCCACACCAATGAATCATGGCTAACCAACATGAATTACAGCAAGTTTCCAACGAAAAGCCCTCTCGGACATGACCCTTTCCAACGGCCTGCGCATCCCCAAAGGCGCCCGCATCGTGCTCCCGACGGCAGCCATCAACATGGACCGGGAGTTCTTCCAGGATCCCGAGACATTTGACGGCTTCCGGTACTACAAGCTCCGAACCGCGTCCGAAGAGGCCCGGAACACCAGCCAGATGGTAACGGTCGGCAAGAAGGATTTAACGTGGGGCTATGGCAGACACGCGTGCCCAGGCAGATATATAGCCGAAGTAGCCATGAAGCTTGTAGTGATCGAATTTCTCACGCGCTACGAGATTCGGCTGCCGGATGGTGTGACGGAGCGACCAAAGAATATAGAGTTTGAGGGTTTGGTATGTTGATCCACCTATGCATCTTGAACTGCTCGGCATACTAACTTGTCTCAGGTTATTCCAGATCCCGAGTGGGAATTGACCATGAAGAGCCGCTGAAGGGGCCTTGGCAGGTGTCAGGGATCAACGTCACGTGGGCCCCACGGGCCCCTCCTGCCAAGCAAATAGCCACTATTTAGAGGCTTCCGCGCAGCGTACGCGCCCTCTGCCAGACTTAGACCCTTAGGCTCAACTATTGCTTCTGGCCCATAGGGGCTATTTGGCCCTATCACTCTACCTGTGCACAATGACCCTTATAGTTTGAGCCTCCGCCCCTTCTGGGAGGTAGACTGATAGGGCTCTGACTGCGAGTGCGCTACGAATGCGCTGCGAAAAAGCACCCTCTGAGAACGTGTTGATTGCTATGAAAGCAGCTATGAGTGCGCTACGAATGCGCTGCGAGAGAGTGTCGTCTGCGAGACGTATTAACTGTCACGAGAGCAGCTACGAATGCGCTATGAATGCGCTGCGAGAAAGCACTGACTGTAAGAACGCATTGACTACTGTGAGAGCTGCATAGTAAGACCCTTATTGCCTTCCAAGAGATCTGACTATTTCTAGAGCTACAAGAACGCTGCGAGGGCGCTATGAAAGCGTTATATGTGAGCATCATCTGCGAGAGTGCTGCTGTGAGAGCATGTTGTTTGTGAGAATGTCTCGTCTGCGAGGGCGCCATGAGGGCGCTTCTTAAGAGCTACGTGTTTATTTCAAGCCCATGGTTGAGAGTCAGCCCAACCTATAGACCTCTGACTCCGAGAAGCAAGTCGTATAGGATGGTTATGGCAAAACGAAGCTGGGGCTGATGGGCTATGTGCGCAGCAGTGGCGCTGCGCTATAGCGGTGAGTGCGAATCTCGCTGGGCTTCGTGGGTCTTAGTGGACCTACGCCCCTGACGAAGAAGCTAGTCACTTTGCGTCAAACAGCATTGTTGTTCTAAAGAGTGCCCAGAGGCGTTGCGTGGAAGCAGCGCCTGAGCAGCGCAGACGGCGTGGTGTTGCACTCGAAAGACTTCACATCTGGTCTGGCCCTGTTAAGGGCTCAGAGTGTTGATTGCTGAGTATTACCGAGTGTTGCGGGGAAGCCACATATCCGAAGCAGAAGCTGCTTATCCAAAGTGAGGGCGACGCGAAGAAGTCACTTATCTGAAGAGGGCCTCGGGACGAGGTCATGGGAAGAGAGAGTATGCAAGCAGCGAAGAGATGCAGAAACAATAAATAATCACACAAACAACCCAACCTAAACTATAACCCAAAAAACCGCCCTCAAAGACGACGCGAATGCGCTGCGAAGACGACGTGGAGGCGCTGTGAGAAGGTTATTTATCCAAAGCGAGGTTATCCAAAGCACTTATCCAAGAACACTTATCCAAGAGCACTATGAAAGAGCTGCTTAAATGACGCGAAGGCGCTATAAGAGAGCAACTTATTTGCAATGAGGGCTATAAGGGCAATGAAGGCACTACGAAGGAGCCACTTATTTGAAGTAAAGACGACGTGAAGGCGTTATGAGAGGGCAACTTGTTAAATCAAGAATAATGTGAGGAAGTGATGGTGATGGTAATGCGAAGAAGCTGCTTATTTGATGCGAAGACGAAGCGAAGATGACGGGCTTGAGGACAAGCCCTAGGAAGAGAGGGTAGTCTGTTAGGGATTAACGTCACGTGGGCCCCATGGGCCCCTCCTGCCAAGCAAATAGTCACTATTTAGAGGCTTTCACGCAGCGTACGCGCCCTCTGCTAGACTTAGACCCTTAGGCTCAACTATTGCTTCTGGCCCATAGGGGCTATTTGGCCCTATCACTCTACCTGTGCACAATGACCCTTACAGCAGGTGAGACCAGAAGGTTGACTGTATGTCGTTGAGGGAGAACTCACGGGTCGGTCGGAACTCTGCAAAGGAAATTAAACTGCGAGATAAAATTTGTCATCTTCCAAGCTGTGGTTGAGTTCATAAGTCCGACAGTGTCGGTTTGTAAAGCAGCGGAATATGATGAGTAAAAGCAGGGCAGAGTAATTCAAAACCCTCAGGAAGGAGTCATCCAGATGACAACAGAAAATAGGACCAGTAACCAATTTATCGCATTTCGCAGTAAATGTGAAGTTTCTAATGTAGGGCATGTGCCACAAATGTGCAATGTCCTTGAAATTGATTGGTGGCTGCGCGAAGTATAGCCCAGGTAAATAATCACCCCTCTTCTAATTGTGCCTGGTCTCACACATGAGCCCATCTCTAAATGCATTCTACAATAATCCAAGAAAAGTTACGTCATTGATACTCCCCCAGACAGGAGCATAAACTCGCCATTAATGAAGCGGGACCTCTCCTCCGCAAGAAAAGCCACAGCCCATGCAACATCCTCCACAGACGCCGCACCGCCCTCCACCGGCGTGTCCCTGATCAATACCTCCCGCACCTTGTCCCATTCCTCCTCAGTGAAATGCTCCAGAAAGCTCTCAGTCAGCACAGGCCCCGGTGCCACCATGTTGACAGTGCAGCCGTATTTAGGCGGCAGCTCCTTCGCCCAAACGCGCAGGATAGAGTCCAGAGCCCCTTTCGTTGCAGCATAAATCCCCTGCCCTGCCTTTGGCACGCGTGACGCGGCCGAGCCGACAATGACGATCCGCGAGCCGCCCACCGCGCCAGACATGTTGGGCGGCTCGGCGGGCTTATACGGGGTCAGGTGTGGCAGCGACGCCTGCACAAGTGCGAAGGCACCGCGGGCGTTCAGGTCCATGGCGCGATCCCACATGCTCAGGGTCGCATCCCAGAGGGGCGCGATGGGGACGTAGCCGGCGTTGCTGACGAGGATGTCGATGTGGCCGAACCGGGCTACCGCCTGCTGCACGAGCTCTGATGGTCCACCGTGTGATGCAAGGTCCGCGCAAACGGCGATCCAGTCTGTTTTGAGAGATTGGCCCACAGCTTCACACTCGGCCTTCAGGGACGGAAAGGGGTAGTTGAGGACGATATTTGCGCCACGGTTGGATAGTTCTTCGGCGATGCCTGCGCCAATTCCTTTGGACGAGCCGGATATTACAGCCGTACGGCCGGCCATGGTTCTTTGAGTTTGGATTGAGGATGACATGACCGTTTGAAAAAACTAGGGTGCATATGCCAAGAGTGCAGGGGAGGATGACTCTATGGTGGGCGAGGAGGAAACACTTGAAGCTACTCTATAGTTCACCTCAACAAGCAATTTTTTATCTTGCAACCGCTATCAATTCGTTTATTGTTGGTAGTCAGTGATAGAGAACCGAATGGTGGCTCCGGGCTCGGATATTGTTACCGAGATCCACCGAGGGACTTCGCCACATTATGCATGGGAGCAAGGGAGAGACTCCCACTGGACCGCTTGCGCCTCGATACTTTGATGCAAATAAATCGTGAGATGCATTCCTCGGTTGGCCTTTTGAATTCTTCAATTTAAATAGTATGAAGCAATTCGAAGAACGGAAAAAAAAAACCGCTACGTCTGCCCTTCTCACGTCCAGCTCAAGCCTCGAGAGGGATGCTGGGAATGTCCGTAATGCCCGGAAGATCCTCAATCTTCTTTGTGAAAAAGGCACGCGGAAGGTCAGGACCCCAGCTAGATACCGTAGCAGCAACCGCAGGCTCATCCGCGTGTGGAGAGTCCTCGTTGACCAGGTCGCCGTCTACGTAGTGTTCAACAATGAAGCCAGACGAGTCGAACCTGTGACATAATTAGGACAGAGACAACCTTGAGAACAACCTGTGAGCTACTTACCAGTAGTCAAATATTTGGCTACCGAGCACGTGCCTTCCGACCCCAAAGACGTTGATGTACCCTTTGCGGCGCAGGTAGTGGTGCCCGACTACTTGACTGTCCACGTCGTCGACTTCAAAGCTGGTATGGTGCGCCTTGATTCCCTCCTTGACCTCGGGCGAACCAGCGATGAAGATATTCTACCACTTGTTAGCACGTGTAAATTTCGGACCATGGCTGGAATAGCATACATGATGGTCGACAAATTCCTTGCCCTTGTCGAGGTGGATGAAGATCATACACGTCTTATTGCTCTGCGGTTGGAACAAAGTGTCGGTCTTCTTCATGTTGAATGTCTTGGAGTACCAGCCAAAAACTCTGTGGATCGCGTCGATGTTTACCTCAAACCCGTAGTGACCGAGCTTGTGAACTTTGGAGGGCGAGTCTCTATCTGGGCGTTGGAATTCACCCAGTCGCTTCTTGTCCTCCCATGTGTTCCACATGACCGGTTTTGGAATCTCCCTGGCGTCCGGAACACAGTCCTCTTGTCCGTAGATCAAGGTGATTTCTTCCCCCAGGACGTCCTTGACGATGACCACTTTTCCTCCGCCCGGGGCATCAAAGTCATGAATGGGCGTTGAGCCGGGAAGCTTGGCGGCCTTCTCCAACTCGGCCATGGACTGTACGATCCAACCACCTCCCCGAAACTTTCTCTTGCCATCTTGCGTCTTCTCGGCTACGTAGCAGAACTGGTCTCTACCAAAGCCGCGGAAGTATATCTTGTCATATTTCTTCAGGACCGGGATCAAGCCGAAGTCGGTGAAGAACTGCTCTGCTTTCTCAAGATCGGGGTGTCCGTAACGGCAGTGGGAGAGCCTATCGAGGAGAATGCGACTGTCGCTCGAAGATTGAGACATTTTCAAATTGCGATGTTGTTTGGTCCAGGGTTTCTGATACCTTGCTGATGTCAACATGACCAGCCGTAAGGCCTAGCCATTATATGCACACTCCGCACAACCTGGCCGAGTATCCGAGACGCCGGTGTGGAGGAGTAGATTAGAACTGTGGCACGAGCCCTCCGAGGCGGAAGCCGGGCCACGGGAAATTTGTCCGATGGATTGCAGGAGGGAAACGTTATAGTATTATTGACTGTCGTGATCCAAGATCACATTCCAATTTATCAGGACGTGCTTCTCATGCTGTATAGCAGACCGACGCCTGAATTGAACGGTCACTAAGTTCTGTGACACTCAAGACAATTCTCGTTGACCGGTAGTCCAATCACCTCGTCGCTGCAGATTTTTAGAAATTCATTTTTCACGCCAGGTTCATCTCATTATGTCGTTTGACAGGCTTATTCGATTCCTGGACCGGAAAGGTATCGAGAGATACGGCAATGTTGAGAACGAAGTCGCACCATCGGAGCTTACGGGCAAGACAGTGCAGCTTGTCTCGGGCAACGTCGAAGCTGGGTTCAAGGTCCTAGATGAGAAAGCCGAGGTGGTCAAGGTAAATTGATCAGCCAAGGAATCGTGCGTGTACGACGCTCATATCTCACTCTAGTTGCTCTGCCCATTACCCAGCACACCTATCATAATCTGCGCGGGAGTGAATTACAAGTCTCATGCGAAAGAGACCAAGGCAAGGACGTCTTCCTGATATGCAAAGAATCATGCTTACACACATGGCAGTTCCCGCCACCGAAGAAACCGGTCATCTTTGCAACCCCGCCCGATCGCCTCACAGGGCCACTGGATGACATCAAGATCCACCCAGATGCCCGGGAACTACTGGACTACGAGGGAGAACTGAGCATCGTGATCGGGAAGGACGGATACGATATCAGCGAAGAGAGGGCGCTGGACTACGTGCTCGGATACACCATCAGCAACGACGTCTCAGCCCGCAACCTCCATGCGATCGACATGTCCGGATATCAGATGGGCTACGCAAAGTCGTTCGACGGGTTCGGGCCGACGGGGCCGTACCTGGTCTCGCCGAGGCTCGTGCCGGACCCGCAGGCTCTGGAGCTGAAGACGACGGTAAATGGTGACGTGCGGCAGACGACCAACACGGCCCAGATGATTTGGTCGTGCCGGCAGCTTATCGCATTTGCCTCTCGGGGCCGGACTTTGCGCCGTGGGACTGTGATTATGACCGGGACCCCGGAGGGTGTTGGATGGCACACCAACGGTTGCCTCAAGGACAGCGATGTGGTAGAAGTCAGCATCGGAGGGCTTGGGCACATCAGAAACAGGATGGTATTTGAGACTGGCGCGTGAGCTAGTGAGGTCTAGCAAAACGCGGTCATTATTACTAGCACAGTACTAAATCGTATTGGAGCCATTTGATGACTCGTCTCAGCCGACCCAGTGTTATAGCGATAACAGCGAACCACTGAAAAGCAGCTGAAAGCAGTTATCGTGCCATCTGCACCAATAACGCCCGGAAACAACACACGGCTGAGCTCAAATTCGACCTCACTCGAGACGCAAGGCTGGCAGTAAAACTCTCAAAACCAATCCAAACTATTCATGGGAACGCAAGACCACGAGAGTGAATCTTCATGGACCAACAGATCAGGAAATGAAAGCTCAGACCTGTACACACAGAGATGCTTGACATTGCCACGAAGGGTCAACCAAAGTGGACCCGGGAGATTGGCACCGGCTTGCTAGCATGCATTAAGCTGAGGACGGAATCCTCGGCCGAGGAGCCCGAGTCCAAGGAGAGGGTCGCACTCGGGCTGAGGCACCCATCCCCATCCATTCATCCATGCCGCTCCGCCCCAATAAAACCAAATTTGACATCAGGTCTCGAAGACGTGTCGCGGCCACAACCTAACGAATCATTTCCCCCCCAGCAACCCCCACACGATGGCGGCAGCACCAGCAATCCTGCTCAAAGGGGGCACTCTGCTTCTCCACGACGACAGGGATTACGTACACCCGCTACGACAGACGGACATCCTCATCCAGTCCAATCGTATCGCCAAGATTGGCCAGGGTCTTGTCGCACCCGCTGGCGCTGAGCTCGTCAACTGCAGTGGCAAGATCATTAGCCCTGGCTTCGTCGACACGCATCATCACCTGTGGCAGACCCAACTCAAAGGATGTCATGCCGAGCAATCGGTCTTTGACTACTTGGTTACAGGTTAGATTTCCTGTCCGTAGCCTTATTGTGTGTCTAGTGTGCTAACGCGGCATGTCTTCTGGTCTAGGCTTCTGGCAGAGCCATGTGTACAAGCCCCGGGACATGTACTGGGGACAGCTAGGGGGGGCTTTGGAGGCAATCAACTCTGGAACAACTTTTGTTCTGGATCATGCCCATGGAAACCAGACAAATGAACATGGTAAGCCACCTTGCTCCGTCGGCGACACATCCTGTAAACAACGTGCTCATGCAACGGTGCCACCTACAGCAAACCAAGCTCTATCTGCAACCATAGCTTCGGGCATCCGCTCTATCTTTGCTTATTCGCACGCTCCGTACTTCACAAAATGGGACTCGAAAACCTGTGAGCTTTCGCGTGATATCATGCCGGAGTCCAGCATGGCGCACATCTTCGAGCTCGCCAAGTCCCAGCCATTCGGCAACGGCAGGGTTCAAATCGGCTTTGGGTTCGACTATTGGTTTCTGCCCAAGGAGGCTGTATTGGGCATCTTTTCTGGATTGCGTCACGCGGGCGTCAAGTTGATCACGTCTCACTATGCGAAGAACCCGGCTCTAGGTAAGTTTAGCCTTGTGAGTAACGCGGTGTCATGGAACTGCTTGCTGATACGACTCAAGGTGGTAACCCACTCATCCACACCCTTGAGTCCTATGGTCTCATCAAATCCCCCAGTGACATACTGCTCTCGCACGCAACTGGCCTCGACAAGGGGGAGGTAGCCAGGCTGGTCGAGACCAAAGTCCCAGTCTCGAGCACCCCGGACACCGAAGCCCAGATGGGTTTCAGCTGGCCAATTGCTTTCACCCCGGGCGTCAACACCACGCTCGGCGTCGACTGCCACACCAGCAGCACGAGCTCCATCCTCTCCCTCGCCAGGTCCGCGTCGCACATGGCCCGCCAACGCGACGCCGTCGCGGAGACGGACGGTGGCGAGGGGGCTCCCCGCCGGATGCACCTCCAACCGAGGGGCAGCACCCTGGAGGCCTTCAACGCGGCCACGATCAACGGGGCGCGGGCGGTGCTGCTCGGTGACCAGATCGGATCCATCAAGGAGGGGAAGCTCGCGGATTTGGTGATATTTGACGCGGCGGGCAGTCTAGCGATGAGCTGCGTCTCCGAGTCGGACCCACTGGCTGCCGTTGTGCGGCACAGCGACGTGCGAGATGTGGAGGGCGTCATTGTTGACGGGGTCTGGAGGAAGAAGGATGGGAAGATCTGTGCGGTGTCTGTTGAGGGGACGGACAAGGCCCTGGAATGGTCTGATATCCGGGAGAAGCTGCTGCAGAGCCAGTCTGACATTCAGGAGAGGCATAAGGATCTGAATATGGACAAAGCAAGGGAGGCGCTCATTGCCATGTTCCATATTGACAAGAGTAAGCTCATTGAGAAGCCAAGGGAATAAGGTAGCTTTCATGTATTACAATGGCTAGCATTGATGCATTGAACTTCTCTAATGCTGACGAAGTCCTGGGAGCCATTACGCCCGAGATCCTTCCGCTAATGCCTCTATTGATCACGTTCAAAAGGCACTTCTTTTCCATCGACCCAGTTCCCCGAGATATTAGATATCAATGCTGTGACGAGCATCTCAAACTCCTGTCAGACGCTTGAACCGACCCAACGAGTCTCGACGCACCTCCACGCTGTGTGATAAGTGAGAGACATTGCCACGGGACTTTCAAACTCGATTTTCGACCTGACAAATTCAAAAGTGGCGCGGGCTATGTGAGCTCACCCGAGCACAGAAATCCGCAGTTATCTCAGCGGCCGAAGCCGGCCGATAAGGCGGCAACCCAGCCGCGCGGCTGTGTGCGGGAGCTGGAGGGTTCGTCGGAGCGCTGATGGACGCCCACGCCATGGTGGCCGGCGCAACCCGAAGCTTCGGACCCATCAGGGTTGACAGTGCTTCGTAGTGAGAAAACCCCGTATGGAAAAGCTCTTCACTGTGCGGATGACCTGGTTGAGGAAGATGGTATTGGGTTGGTTACCCCCGAGGAGCTTGGGACCCTCGCGTATCGGAACACCGAGCACCTGTCACCGGGCAAGGCGACGACGATCGAGAGGGTCGGAGATCCGGGCGAGGGCCCGAGGGCTACTGCGAGCGTGGGTAATCTCCTGATATGGATAGTCTTCCGTGTTATTAGTGCTCTTATATATCAAGATCATCGATATCCTTTCCCCTTTCGTGGGTCGAGCTCGACATCCACAGCACTGATACAACCTTGAATCAAGTTTCATCAACAATGCCTTCCAGAAACAGCACCGTCATACACACTGTCGCCATAGCCGGGGTAAATACACGTTGCATCCCACGTGGTTTAACCTACCATGACTGACCACGTTTGTAGGCTGGAGGACACCTTGGCCGCAAGGTGCTCGATGCCCTTCTCGACGAGGAAACCTTCGACGTCACAATTCTGGTACGCCGCGGACGCAAGCTAATCGACTATCCCCCCGGCGTCCGATTCACGACAGTTGACTACGACTCTCTCGAGTCACTCCGGGCCGCACTCCGAGGGATCGATGCGGTCGTCTCTACTCTTGGGAAGAGCACTGGGTTGGAGTGTCAGTTCAAGCTCATCGATGCTGCGGTCGCCGCCGGGGTGAAGCGCTTCATACCGTCAGAGTTCGGGGCGGACCTACAGAATGCCAAGATCCGAGGATTTCCGACGTACCGCACCAAGGTCCAGACGGAGCAGTACATCGAGAAACTGGCTGATCGCACCGGCCTCACGTACACGTACATCTATAACGGTCTGCTATTGGAGGATGGCCTGGAGATGAACGTGTTCGGGGACTTCACCTCTCGAACGGTCAATATCTACGACGGCGGAGATACACCCTTTTCCACCACGAGGTTGTCCACAGTAGCACGAGCCGTGGTGGCAGTTCTACAACAGTTTGAGGCAACAAGGAACCGGGCTGTGCGCATCCGCGACATATCAATAACGCCGAACGAGTTGCTTCGAAGGATATCGAGACATGACTGCGTGTGGGGACACCAATGGACCGCCGTTGCCGTCGATACCTCGGCCCTCGTACAGCAGGCGGAAAGCGAATGGGCTTCCGGCAGATTTAGCCCAAAGGCATTTGCCGCGTTCGCAACGAGGGCGACCTTTGGGAGGGGGATCGCGAGTAGCTACGATGGTGATAACGAGCGGCTGGGGATCGCTGAGATGGCGAAGGAGGACATGGAGGAAGCGCTGAAGGGGAGGTTGGTTTGACATTTCGAAATCTGTTCTAGATCGTAGAGCGCAGTCCAGCCATACACGACCGAGTCTGCTCATAGTCCTTAATTTATATTTAGACAAAGTACACTTGACCATCATCACCAGCGAAATTGCACATCTCGTCCTCCAGAAGGGTCCCCATCATCTCATCCACATGGTACATCGACATTTGAGCATCGTGATTCAAACCACCATGTGGCACACCAAGGCCACCCTGACCCCCCTGCGAAGCACCCACCAGCGGCCACAGGCCCCCTTCCTGGACAGCCGGTCCCCTTCGTGACGGCGGCGCAGAAGACGACGAGGTGGGCGCGGCAGGTCTCCGGCGGCCGAGCTCCTTTTTCCTGCGCCGCCTCGCCTTGTCGATGCTCCTCATGACGGAGCGCCACTGGTGCACCCTCCGGTGCCGCGTGGCCGAGTCCCAGCGGAGCACGGCGCTCTGCTCCACCACGCGCCACGCCTTGTCGGCGTCCCTGACGAGGGGCCGGCTCGACAGCTCCGATAGGATGATGGCGAAGGCGTGCCACTCGTGGTAGCACTTTGTCAGCCACGACCAGTGCGCCACCAGGGGGTCGGTGCGCAGCCGGTACGAGTGCGTCATGCATTCTATTGCGCCCTGGAAGACGCGGCTTCTTTGGTCCTCGTCTAGTTGGGTTTCTTGCCCGAGGGGTTTGAGGGCCATTAGGCGAAGGTTGGAGATTATGGTGCCGATAAAGGCACTTACCAACTACGAAGGAAACAAGACTGTTAGAACAATGCCGTTACAGAGTAAAAGTCGGGGTGGAGCTCACACAATGAAGCGCCTCCCGGGAGGTCTTATCCCCGGAGAACCGCCCCACGATCTTGTCGCGCTGGTCGTTGACCCACGCCTGCTTCTCCGCCACCGTCATGGCCCCGAAGCTCCTCCCGGTGTCCGGGTCGACGCGGCGCGTGTCGATCATGGCCCGCCAGATGCTGGATGCCCAGCACCGGACGGCCGTGAAGGACATGTCCGTCATGCCGCGGGACTCGGCTGGGTACTCGGTCATGCCCGGGTGCAGGTCCGCGTCGTTCACGTTAAGCGGCGGCCTCGCGTCGGCGCTACTAAGCTCCATGCTACACGAACGGGAAAGATGATTAGCCCTGCTGGCTGACAGAAGAGTAGAAATGGACAAACTCACAGGCCAGGAGAGCACGAGTGATCCTCAGAAGCAGGCGTGTCAAGGATGCAGATGCCCCACCACAGCCGGCGCCGCATCTCGGCATCAAACGGGCTGAGGCCGAGCGCGTCCCCGTCGCGGTGCATCCCCAGCGACTGCGCGAGCCGGATCGCCAGCCCCGTCGTGTTCCACGAGTACGTCGGGTCCCGCGAGCGCAGCACGACCAGGTAGACGACAAACACCTGCAGCGTGAGCATGTCATCCGTCTCCATCAGCCGCGAGCGCGCGAGGGCGCCGTCCGCGCCCCGCCGGAACTTGACCAGCAGCGGGGCCTGCTGCGACCCGAAGTGCAGCTCGCAGTCGTCTGGCGAGAGGCTGTTGACGGCGCCGAAGTATACCACGAACAGGAGGGTCTCGATGGGAGGCGGGAGGCGGAGGGGGTTCTCGAAGGCTTGGAGGACCATGGGCTCGACCGAGGGGATGTGCAGGATGGTTGCTACCGGGTGCACATTCGATTTGAACAGCTCCCACGCTTTGAGTCTGTGATGTTGGGGCGGATGGGGAGAATCTGATGCCGTCTGCTGGGCGCAGCTGTTGAATATGAGAGCGTACTGCAGGCTGGAAGATTCAGGCGTGGGAGGTGATGGATCCTCGTCACATTCAGACTCGTCGTCGTAGTCGGTTACTATAGCTTCGTCCATATCCTGCTGCACAAGATAAGAGAGATCAGCAGCGGCCAGGAGATGGGCTGGACGTAATTAATCACCTCGGTGTGCAGAGCCTCCCAGAAGGTCCCGCTCACATACCTCTGCCGGCCATCGTCTCTCACCAGCTTCCCCGTTGAGGTCCCGTACGGTGACTCCACCAAGCCTGACATCTCCTTAGGGCTGACTGTTTGGGAGGCCAGGCCACCGGCTGCAGGATTGCTGGGGGTGGTGGATTGCGCGGCGCCTGCCAAGTCCGCATCCGGCAACGGAGATGGTTGTCCCAGGGGACTCGGAACCTGCGTTGTGGCAGGGTGTTCAGGGCCTGCGAGGCGGTAGTCCGGGCGGTTGCCCGTGCTGCCAGAACCGACGGATCGAGGGGGAGTTGGTGGAGCCGGTGATGTGCGGATGTTCTCACGGGGGTTCTCGCGGTGGGCCGGCGGATGGTTCTGCGGCAGGGCGGAGGAGGAGGAGGTTGTTACGGAGGGCAGCAGTGCGCCCTGTTCCATGCAGCTGGCCAGAGTCTTGAGCATGGGTTCGAGGCGGTGGAGTCGCTCGAGGAGCCCTGCGTCCCGGAACATCTGCCGCTCATCTGAGGTCTGGTGTTCTGGAGGGTAGACGCAATCTGTGCCGGACTTGCTGCAGTGCTGGCATGGTTGCTTCTTATCGCAGCCAACCTTGCGACGGCGGCACGCTGTGCAGACTCGCCGGGGCACCCGGGACTGTGTCTCCTGCTGTGGCTGTGGCTGTTGTGGTTGCTGCGGTTGCTGCTGCTGCTGCTGCTGCTGGTGGTTGCCATGGGACGAGTTCCATGCCGAGACGATGGTGTCGCTGTCTGCCATGGCTCAATCACAGGACGGGGGCTGAGATTGCGGCTTCGTCACAAGACTCCGTCGCCCGCCAGGTGCTGAAGATAACAATTAGAGAGCCCCGGGATCCAACCGTGATATCTCCGTATACGATGGCTCCTGCGTCAGATTAGGCCAGACTAGGCAGAGGGAAGGCTGTCTACGGTGTCAACTGCAGCAACGACTGGCTGGTGCGTAAGGAGATGGTGTCAAGCAAGGAATCAAAGTTCCGCCAACTACGTTCGAAACCCAGGTGATGTCAACAAGCGGGGATATTGAATGGATCACGAATCATGGGGAGGCTGTTTGGTCAGCAAGCAAAGCAGGCGGTGCAGGGAGGTCGTATGCATTGAAGAGAATGAAGAGAGCAGGTCGCAGAGCACTGCCGGAATGCTCAGCCTCCAGGATACGGGGACTTCGTGAACGGAATGCATATCTAAGCATAACTCCATGTCCATCCCTGGCATTAGTCTGATAAGCAGGTAGGGTACGCACGCACTAGCCCTCAAGTTCTATCGTGAAGTAGACGTGTGAGCATAGTCCAGATGTCATGACAGAATGCCCCTATTCTTGGCTGGGCATGCGTACGACGGATAGGCTGGGCCCTGAGTAGAATGAATTGACCTCCCTGGACCTTGAGTTTCGGGCCGCCACCGCCCTACGAGAATAATTTTTACCCACCAGGTTCCATTGCTTAGCGGCTCAGCGGGAGCTTATTGACGCCAGGGACCCAGGGTCCTCCCAGCCCCGGGCTGTCCGTGACCCCCGGGTGGATCCGCTCGCACCCCTCGGCCTCCGCGACGTCGAAATCCCCCGTTTCGGCAGCAATCACAAGGAGGATTGGACCACCTGGATAATGGATGCCATGTCTCAAGTCTTTCTGTGAGAAGTGTAAAACCTCTGGGCCAATCGGTTTACCCAAGACTTGTTCTACCATGACGTCGTCTTTAACTCCCGGGACCAAAAAGTCAGAATGGCTCACCTTACCCACGTCCCAGAGCTCCTCGTGTTTCCGTGAGTAGGTTTCCTCGAATCATCGATCCAATCACGCGAAAAGATTTCCCTGTGTTTTCCGTTTTGAGAATGATAAAAAGAACAAAATAGCGTTCACGTTGACTGATCTCGACCAACCAACGCTCGCAAAGGATATCATCGCATGCCTTAAGAAAGATCCTGTGGTCCAAGACCGAGTTTGGGATCTCGAGCAAGCACATATCCATTGATTTCAGTTTAAGCATAGTCTGCTTCAGAGTTGAGCATCATATTGTCATGGCCTGCCCTCAAATATCTCATGCCTCTCCATGCTGCGTCCAAATTTCTTTCCAAAAATCACCAAGAAGCTCCACGCTCTTGGCATCTCCTGGTGGAAGCACTTGGCTCACGTAAATGCCTCCCAAGCCTCTGTCCCGGTTTACAAACCACCCGATGTTAGGCATGCCATTCCATGTCAGCGTCTTCGCGGGGAGGTTGGGCACGTCTTTCTGAACGACCAGGCCGCCCAGGCCAAAAGACACCTCAGGGTTTCCGGTGGTATCCCCGGTTAGCTGCTTGTGCATGGACTGCGTATTGGCTGTCGTTAGCTTCGGCCAGGACAGTGGGCTGTGGGCGTGAAGCATACCTCCTGTTCTACAAGCCCCCTGTACTGAGGGGTACCGGGCTCGAATTGGGGGATGAACATCTCCGCCACTGTCTCCCTCTTTAAAAGCACCGGCTTGTCCTTCAGTAGGTCCTGTAGAATGGCGATAAAGTCTGACGTAGATGTGATCAGGCCCATGCCGCCGCTATCATTTCGCGCTTGCAGTGGATACGGCGAGGGAATTGGGATCAGCTCCCCGGTCTCGGACCGACGCCACATCTGGGCCAAATTTTCTCTGACGTCGGGTCGCGTGGTCGGACGAAAGGTCGATCTGTCCAGGCTAAGAGGCCAGAATAGCTTCTTGTGCATATACCCCGCTAGCCTAATGTTGTTCAGCCTCTCCACCAGCAACCCAGCCCAGTCCAAACCAGCACCATAGACCCAGCTGCTCCCCGGCTCGAAGAGGAGCGGTAGGTCATAGGCCTCGGGAATCTTGCCGCTCATCACCTGGGGCGCCTCTCCCCTGGAGTTGCGCCATGCCACGAGGATCGGGTGCATGGCGTCGTAGGACAGGCCACTGGTGTGGGTTACCAGATGGCGCAGCGTGATCTTGTTCTTGGCGGGTGTTAGCTTGAAAGACCCGTCCGCCTCTGGCGTGATGATATTCGGCTCTTTGAGTTCCGGTAGGAGGCCATCGACCTGGTCGTCAAGCCCGATCTGGCCGTTTTCAACACATTGTAACACGGCTATGGTTGTGAGCAATTTGGTACATGAGAAGCCCCAAAAAGTGCTGTCGAGTGTGATTTCCTCGCCTTTTTCCTCCCTGACTTGACCTTTGGCCGAGGAATAGAAGATGCCTGGGACAAGGTGTCAGTTGAATCCATCCGCATATGCAACTGTGCAGAGAACATACCGTTCTTGTTGAAAGCAGCCAGAACCACTCCCGGCAGACCTGATGATGGGTTGCTGGTCAAGGAATCCAAGCTTTCTTCGCATTGGAGCTTCATGGCGACGAATTTGCGGAGACTGGAGAGAAAGCTCTTGTGGAAATCTGGTCTTGGTCAAGAAAGTGTTATCGACAAGACCGTGCCTGAAAAGCTCGGATGTACGGCCATCATTATGTCATGGCGCATTAGAATGGCATTTACTTCGTGCACTCCCTCAGGCCAAGTTGAGCTTCTTGACCATAGGACCCTGCTCGGCTCTATCGGCCGATGCCTCAATCGCTGCCTGCTCAACCTACGCTGTTGGTGGCAACCTCTCGGCCGGATCCCGGCCATTTGCCTTTTAGTGTACGTCCTATGGGCTGACATCGAACTCCTCGGCTTCCCTATTCTCTTTACCGAGGAAACAGTTCCATCCATTGCGATATGGCAGGCAACATGACGAACCAAGCCCCATCCAGCCAGGTACCATCGACGACAAAGGATGCTACCACCAACACGGCCCCAGCGCATACCAGCAATGCCGGCCGGAAGAGGCGTTCATGCCTCATGTGCAGTAAGAGGAAAGTCAAGTGCGACAAGCAAAAGCCGTGCATTTGCTGTGTCAAGGCAGGGATCGAATGCGTCTTCCCGGTCACCGCTTCGAACCGGACGGATGTCGGAGGCACCCCGGAGCTCGTCGAGATGCTTCAACGACTCGAGAAAGCTGTACAGACATTGGGCCCGAGGAACTCTCGGAAATCCGAGGCCGCACCGCGTCCAGGGCATGATCTGACCTCTCATGGTGACCCTCAAATCGATCCGAGGCACCCCTTGGGGCCTACCAGCACAGTGGGAGAGGCCGCAACGGAGACTGGCCCTCAGATATGCGATCAGGAGAGCGCAGTGGAAGTTGAAAGTACCATCCAAGGCCAAAAGCCACATGGCAAAGCTCCAAGTGTAGCATCGAGCCACGCAGAGAGTCCCGGTAAGATCGTTCGGGACCATGGTCGAGACACATACGTGAGACGCTGGTTCTGGGACGAAGAAAGTAATGAGGTATGAATGCAATATGATTATTGTTTGACATCTTGCTGATAGGTTGCAGATGGAAAGTGGTTCTCTGTCAGACACAGACAGCGACGACGTCCGCCAGGACCAGGGCCCGATTCAAAATGCTTCGATAAGCCAATGCACCGGAATAATAGGCAACTCGAGAGAAAAGGTCATGCAGATGGTGGAAAAGCAGAAGATTCATCTTTGGACCATATACAAAGATAGAGTCGAGCCTTTGACGAAGCTGTTACACCTGCCGTTATTGGAACAGACCGTGCTGGAATCGGATCCAGTGGACTCCCCCAAGGGCACGCAGTGCGTTCGCTTAGCTGTCTACTACGGCGCCGTCACCAGTCTGAACGAAGAGGAATGTGTCATAAAATTCGGCAACGGCCAAGCCCAAGTCTTGTCACGTATGCGCGAGGAACTCGAGGGACTGTTTGCCAAGGCGTTACTCCTTCACACCGGCGACATCCGACCCTTACAGGCCCTGACTTTATACCTCGTGTTTCTTCGGCACCACGAGCCGCGACTTTCTTGGAAGCTATCGGGCCTGGCCATCAGACTAGCCCAGAACTTTGGGCTGCACCGAGAGGACAGCTTTCGTGGCCTTACGAAATTCGAGATGGAGATGCGGCGTAGGCTGTGGTGGCAACTGGCCACCATGGATGCGCCGTCAGCAGAGGATTACTCTGGGGAATACAACTTGTAACTATGCTCACCTTCTGGATTGTTTTGGGACTTCTGGCTAACATTTCGCAGGCTGGAGATGAGTAGTTTTGATACCCATCCGCCCCAGAACCTAGACGACGCACAACTCAATCCTGCGATGGCAGAATATCCACCGGAAGTGAAAGGCATTACCGAAATGACTTTTACACTGGCGAGCTGTCAAATAACCAGCATGTACCGCTGCATAGCTGACTCCAGGAGGATTTGCGGCAACACGGGTAAAGGCTACGGCGAACTCACCCCGCAGGAACGGGCAGACTGGATTGAGGCATGCGAGTCGAGCTTCTCTGAGCGGTTCCTCAGAGACTGTTCTGCGACAAATCCTTTTCACTGGGTAGGTTCTAAGCCTCAACTGTGTGAACTGGCCCGGCGTGGATAACTGATGTGTGAGCCACAGGTTACTGTCATTCTCACAAAGATGCTCTTCCACAAAGTCAGACTGCACGGATGCAACCCCCTTCAAGATGCTGGAGCCATGTCGGAAGAGACCCGTGAAAGACTTTTCCTCGTCGCAGTCGAAGTCATCGAGCTTAATTACAAGCTCCGCACTGATCCGCGGACACGCCCCTGGCTCTGGCTCTTCAGCTCCTACACCCAGTGGCATGCATTCTCGCTGGTGCTTGTGTGGCTGCGTACGAAACCTCTGTGTCGGAACTCTCGCCGAGCATGGGAGGCCGTGGAGAAAGCCATCGTGCTGCGGTGGGAGCACCCCGCTTCACTGCTGAATGGCAGGAAACCCCAGCAGTGGCGATCCATCATCAAGCTGCTTGAAAAAGCACGCTCCGCACGACAAGAGGCACTGAGCAGGCGAGCTAGACGGGGAAGCACGAATAACAGGAGACATGCCTCAAGCAGAGCTTCACTGGGCTCATCATCGACAGCTGCGTCCACGGTGAGGAGCCAAACATCTTTGGGCAAAACGACCGTTTCCACTTGCACAGCTGCTGTAACACAGCAGTCATCCCAGCAATCGCACACCGCTGCTAGGCCGACTGTAGCAAGTGCAACTGGTCCTGCAAGTCCTCCAGCTACTACAACCAATGTCTCGTCTTCGGCGACACAACTCAACGACATGATTCAAAGTCCTTGGCATGTCTCAAATCACGATACAATGCCTGGTTTCTCTCCTAATGGCATACCTGGCCCGGTTCCGGACCTGGATTTGATGATGATGGATAGCGAGCTCTGTGTTGATGATTTTGAGGGCGTGCAGGACTTTTCATTTCTCGACGAACTCTTTTAATGAGCATTGGTTCATAGACCGGGAGTTGTGGTTAGTCAAGGTGTTGTTCTCATGTCTTTGCTGCCGGTGCATCCGTGCAACTATTTTACAGTACAATTATGAACAGTTTTTAATGCCAGAAAATATTCATCACTAATAGAGTATTTTGACATAGCTCTTGAAAATGGACGTGGAAGAGTGAAAGCCCGCATCGATCAAGACTTACTTGAATGTTATTTATGTTAAATATACAGCAACTAGAATGCTAGAATAATAGGTATATATCCAAGACAAGGTAAAATAGGGCCTCAAATGGAAAGGAAATATCTTCTGAAGTCATGGGACGGTTGTAACCAGGCCCAGCGTGAAAGACCGAGTGGACAACACCAGTCACCATGGGCCCGATACTGAGAAATGTGATAGACTAGACATCCTTGCACCGCTTTATCACGACATCGTCCCGTCATTCTAGCATTTGATGTGACCAGTCCCGTTGAACAACTTCCCCAGAATCTTTCGTTTTTCCCATTAAACTTGTTGAAGTGATGTGGGGTCGGATCTTCGGCCGGCGGAGTGGGTTGCCGGTTCGTTTCCCGTCAGATTCCCCGAAGATGGTGAGTTACTCTCTGGGTGGCGCCCCCGTCCCACTACCACGTAGAGCCAATGCGATGGACGGAAAACAGGCTGACTTCGGATTCCTTGTGACTGGTTCTTAACACATGCTGGTACGACCATAATCTGGTGGTACTAGCTCTGTATCTTCCTAACCAGCTTCGATAGCTTACATCCATGGTGTACTTTGCAGCACGGCATCCCCAGTGTCCTCTACCACAACCACAACCCCAATTATACCCGTGCACACTGGAATCGTCGCACCATGCTAATACTCGCATTACCTACTGCCGCAGCTGTGGCCATATTGGCCTACGGAGTGCTCTGGGTTCTTGTTGACTATGTTCGCGTCCTGCGGCTCAGACGCCGTATGGCACCAGGCCCATTTCCGCTCCCTCTCTTCGGCAATATCTTTCAGATCCCGGGTAGCCGACAGTGGAAGAAATTCGAAGAGTGGTCTATCAAATACGACAGTCCCATAATAACCATATGGGATGGACATACAGCGGTTATCATCTGCAATGATGCCTGGTCCATGTCAAACCTCTGCGACAAGCGAGCAAATATCTACTCATCCCGAGCAGTGAAAACGCTCACCGGCAAAGTGTTCGGGTTGAATAAGTTCAACCAAGCTGGCCTTGCCTATGGAGACCAGTGGCGATTGCACCGCAGGCTCACAGTAAGTTTCAGTGCTTAGCGGCCACTAGAAGATTTGATACTGATGCCATGCTTAGCACTCGGCTGCCAACGCCCAGGTCGCTCAGACGTACCGGACCGTACAAGCCAATGAGGCCAAGATCTTTATAAACGACTGCCTGAGTGACGCTGAAAGATTCGTCGAGAGCGCGATGCGATTCACCGTCTCCATCGTGTCGGTCATTGCCTGGGGCCGGCGGATAGGCAGTGAATCCGACAATGTCCTCAAAGTTGCCCAGGCATTTGTCGGAAGTGCCAACCTCGGTTTCCCGGGCAAGACATACACTGAAGCCATTCCTGTCCTTGCTTCAATGCCTTCGTGGCTGAACCCACTCCCGAACCAGTTGAGAAAACTTGCCAGCACCTCGAACAAGTACTTTTACGCCCTTTCTGTCGAGGGAACCGACGCACCACAGGACAACTTTGCGAAAAGGCTGCTCAAGGAGAAGGAAGAGCATGGCCTGAGTAAAGTGGAGATCGCGAACTTGACTGGAAACTTCATCGGGGCTGGGGTCGAGACCACGACGAGCACCATGTTGACATTTGTGCTGGCCATGTGTCTCAACCCAGACGTCCAGCGCGAGGCACAGGAGGAAATCGACCGCGTCGTTGGGCACGACCGGTACCCTGACTGGTCCGATGAAGGAAACCTCCCATACCTGGCGGCGATTATCAATGAGACACTGAGATGGCGACCTGCCTTCGCTCTTGGCGGACCTCCCCACGCCCCGATCGAGGATGACGTCTTCAACGGCTTCCTCTTTCCAAAGGGAACAGCCATCATTGGCAATCTCTATGCCATCTCACGAAACCAACGAGAGTATCCCCAACCCGAAAGGTTCTTGCCAGAACGATTCCTGGATGACTTCAAGCGCCCAGCCTATCCAAACACCAGGGGTCACAACACGTTTGGCTGGGGAAGGCGCGTATGCAGCGGGGAAGCACTCGCGCAGCAGAGCCTTTACTTTACCATAGTGTCTCTGCTATGGGCGTTCCATATCCGGCCGGGGCTGGATGATCAGGTAAGCATTCGTGGGGGTTTTGTACAAGTCGTCGAACTGACAGATCTTCAACAGGGAAACGAGGTCTCTCTCGACCAAAATGCGTACACTGTGTCTCAAGTAAATAGGCCGCTCCCGTTCAAAGTGCGTCTGTTGCCGAGGTCGGAGAAGATCTCCCGCCTTGTCAAACAAGCGGGCGAGGATGCGCTCTCAGAACTGCAAGCTTACGAAGCAGAGACCAAGGTCACATTTGAGAGTGCACAGTCAGTGTCACTTGACATGCCAATTGCTCATTCAGAGAAAAGCTAGCCTTTTTGAAAATGAGACAGAAGAATACATGTAGGATGGTGAAGATGAGGAGATCGCAGGGCAGACAGAGGGGCATGGGTAAGGCACTTTTGCCGCTTGATGGATGCGAAAAGGGGGTCCAGGGGTTATAAAAGAGGGTGAGGCAATAGCATCAATTATCAGTCTAACATGAAAGACACGTACTACAGATGATCTGATGGACTAATGTCCTCTTAAATAGATCAGGAGAACCTTGACAGTTGTGGAATATTATAAGTGCCCAATCGGGGATGATCGCCCGTTTGTGCATAGTGTAGCCGCTACTTTTCTCAACAACAGTGCTCATAGTATCATCTGAAGGTCGAGCAAATTCTCATCGAGCCAATCTTCAAATTCTTTCGAAGTGACCCAAACAGCTTTCATGCAGCTACTTCTTTTAACGGCACAAACGGTCGGTAGGCAGCAGTACTAAGTGAGCGCCTGACTAAATCACCGAGGCTGGAACGTGATACGATTGAAAAGGTTGTCTACGACAGACCACAAGATGATGCAATTGCGAAAGTGGACTGCAATCGACGCTTTCAAATAGCACAGAAATGAACTTATTAATCACCACGATAGTCCCTCTGGAGCATTGCTCCCATTCAGAACAGAGTTCCCGCACACGCCACGACAAAATACCTCATCCTCCTCAGACGCCGACTGAACCAGGGCCCTGCGAGCGGGCCACCACTCAGCGCCACGCTTCTTCTCCTCATCCACATGGTCACGCAGGATCTTCTTCACAAGGTTCACTACATAGGTGACTCCTTCCTCGACATCCGGGTGGAACGGCCCCGTAGTGTACGTGTCGCTGTTCAAGTTGCCCTGGGCTCCGTTCGCGAGCCACTTGTCCTCCCCCTCGACCTGCGCGAAGAAGTCCAGCTTTTCTTTCAGCTCCTCTGGGGTGGCCGATTTGGATCGATAGACTTCGTATCGCATCAGGCTCGTGGTTGCAGATGTTGGGACGATGGACATCATATAGAAGAAGACGGGTCTGAGGACACTTGTTAGCTTGGCCATGAGCCGGGAACATCTCGCAAATACCGCAACTTACGTCAATGTGACCGAGGCGTTGGGAAACATGTAGGTTGGGCTAACCGAGCTCGACCGCTCTTCGCCCTTCCCACCGAGATGCTCAACCCAGTGCTTATGGCACCCGTACACCATTTGTCTGTTTCCCTGAAAGAAAGGCGCCAGGCCGGGGTGTGCGGTAGGGCAATGGTAGCACTGTAAAGCCAGGTTAGTAAGTCAAGAGCCACAAGATCAGGACGGGGGCCACAAACCTCGTTGTAATTCTCAATCAAGGTCTTCCAGTTGAATTTACCTTCCATCGACCAAGTGTGGTCATACTCGTAGGTGCTCATGTCAAAATTCTTCAACCGCGGCTGCTTGTCCACGCCACCGAACTGCTCTTCCCAACTGACAGTTGGGTTCTCAGCAGAGTCGAGGTTGACCCAAAGAAACCCGAGGTCATCAATGTGAGTGTGAACTTTATAAAGTTTGTAGTCTTCCTTCTTGAAGCCCTCCACTTGGTCAAACCGGGGGGCCTTGGCCAAGTTTCCATTCATACTGTACGACCATCCTATAAGGTCAGCAGGGGTCTTCGAATTTCAAGGCATCCTACTGTCATACCGTGGTATTTACACGACAATACCATCGCCTTTCCAGCATCTTGATGGACTATTGGAAATGCCCTGTGCCGACACACATTGAGGAACGCGTTGATGCTCCCGGTACGGTCTCTGATGACGAAGAAAGGGTAGCCGGCCATCTCATAGCGGGCGTACTTCCCAGGCTCGTCGAACTGGCAAGAGTGCGAGATCATGATCCATGATTTGCTGAAGATGGCCCGCCTCTCCAACTGGTAGAAGCCAGGCTCGCGGTACCACGAAGCGGGAAGTGTGCTCTGCATAGTGATCTGTCAACTAGTGCTGGGTAGGTAGTCTGTGGCTGTGGACTGTTTTCGGAAGAAGAGCCAAACCAGCAAAGTGGCACCAATTATTAAGCCGTTTAACGTTGTTTTTCTGTATTAATTTCTTAGAGGAGGTACTGGAGTCCGCATTCCGGCCGAGAGCCCCGTAACGGGACCATCCCCCGGGATCGACATGGACAGTCAAGTGACGATCCGTAGGGCACGATCCGCAGGGCACCCGAACCTTGACACGACTTCGGGGGCGAAGCTACCCGTCAACGGGATGCCTTAGCTGTCATTTCTTGGCCATAGTGAGCTTTGGGTCCGAATGGAGCCTAAAACTTCTCTGTGGCTTGTCTTGCACTGCTGGCTCGGTATTGCGGCCGAGCGTCCGTGATGCGCGCCTAGGCACTCCACAGATGCGGGTCCGCCCGGCAGCCGCTCCGGATTTCAGCATGGAGCAGTGAACCTTAATTCCAGTGTTAATTTATATAACATCTCTGCGCCGCATGATTCAAGCATCAATCTAGCTCTTAGAAGCAACTGATCTACATCGCTGCCAACAATGGCCTCTTTGTTGCCAACTTTGGGTGACTCCCAACACGATATGATACGGCTGGATGCTTCGTGCGCATGGGCTTTCGTTACCACGAGCGCCTACCTATCCATCACAGCATTTATCGTTACAATGTATATTTATCATCTTCTCGTCTTTTCGCGGTCGTTACTCAAGGCCATGCGATAGCCATTCTCGATCTACCCTTGCACATGATCATGTTCCCACGCTGCGATGGATGGTAAGGACTTCACTCCCAGAAATGCTCATTAGTTCATCTCCGATAAGAATCATGTTAACCTGATATGAAAGCCAAACGTTACGTCCGAGCGAATCTCATCGTGATTGTTGGATTGCTGAGCACGAGCTATAGACCGCTGTTTCTCCGGGGGCTTTTCGTCGGCGCTGGTGCCAGCATGGTTGCAAAACCTATCGCGACGGTAAGACTTGGATTGTCCCATTTGTCGTTGATGTACTGATTGTGATAGAGGGTTTAATTCCTTGTGCCGAAGCTTTCCGGAACCGCATCTCTTGAATCATTCTCACGAATGTAGACGATGCCGTAAATTAAACTCGTGCACCGCTGGTTGGAAGATTCATCATGAACTACTACGAAAAGTGTCCGTTACCGTTGTCAGAAGTGCAGTTAAGACACGATGCACAGGCAGAAATAATGCATCATACAAGGCCATTTGATGGGTAAAGCCGGCGTTCCGGGATTAGAAAAAAGTTGCTTCAAAATTAGAGAAAAGATTCATCAGACCCCATTTCCATCTAGTTTCCCGCTCTTATTAATGCAAATGGACTATCCGCTGAGAAGTTGATATGATCTCATCTGTATATCCTTCTCCCTTCATGATATTATGGGCATAACAACACCCCACAAAGTCAAAGATTTTCCCGTTCTTCTTCGGCCTGATCGCGAACGGCATTGCTCCACCATCAAAAATCCATATCTCATCTCCAGGCTCTGTTTCCCGATGACCCAAGCCCATCATCCCACCCTGTGTGATGAAGAAGGTTTGGTTACCCGTATACTCAGGCCACCATGACAGACCGTTTATGAGCCCGTTCCCGGTTTTGACAAATTCGGACTCCGCCGCCAAATCCTCCTGGTTTGGTGGTCTTTCCACATTTTGGTTGCTATCCCGAATGGAGTCGCCTACCAAGACCCTGTAAAAGGCTTCTTCGAACTCGTCACCCTTCAAACCACCATTAAGGCTCTCTTGAAAGCGCCTCGCCATTTCCATCCATCTCCTCAGCACTGTTGCCATTTCCTCAAGGGGTGGCGTTTGTGAACCGAGGAGGAATCCAGCACCAATTACCTCGACTGTGTCGACCATGACACCAGACAGACCCAGGACTCGCAAGTGGTATTCCGGCACCGCGGCTGTCTCTAACAGGGTCGCCGCATCCAGCTTCCTCCCCGCACAGGCATCATATCGGCCTTTGCCGCAACCTCGAGCCCGGTAGTACGGATCGACGGCAAACATTTCAACGCAATCCATGTCAATGGCCCACCCTGGCAAGCCAGGGTTGAAACCTGCAGGAGAGGTCCGCGGCTCAATGACGAGGGCTTCCAGGCTTTTTGTGTATAGCATCACGTCGAGGGTGAAACCACGGTACACCCGGTTGGTGGGCGTCGTGTGATTGCACTTGTCTGTGTGCGGCAGCGGCATGTCCGATGGCAGGAGACCCAGCAGCCCAAAGACTTTGTCTTGCGGGTAGGCAGCCCCGCGCCGCCGGCATTTGAGGATTGTCGAAATCAGCCCCGTATCCCCATTTGCATGGCTGACCGATAGAACGTTAGTAGCCAGAACGTCCAGGCACTTTTTGGTCATCCCCTTGGCCTCGGATTCCGTTTTTCCAGCCCTCATGAGCTCCCCGGCGATGGATGCCCATCGTGAACCTAGAGTCGTTTTGTTGTTGGCCAGTTGATCGAGCACTTCCCAGTCGAGCTCCAGCGGACCCCACACGACGCTTTTGGACGATGGAAGGATTGTTTCTTGGACCGTCCAGGCGCGATGCCACCACGGGTGCTCTTTGGGAGAAATGGAGCTTAACGCCTTGGTAGCTCCCAGCACCGCGTCTGGGGACTGAAAGCAGTCTGGTATTGGAAGGCTTCCGTCTGCCAAATAGGCGCAAATTGCGAGAGCCCCATTCGCGTCTTCTAGGGAGATGCCGCTGTCGAACTCTCCAAGCCAGACCAGACATCGTGTGCAGTGCGAGTAGATGTGACGCATGAGACGGATTTGACACGCCTTCTCGTCTGTGTCCTCTTGGTTGATGCAAATCTGGTCAATCCAGAGTGCCCTCTTCTCAGTGTGGTGTCGGAGTCGGAATAGAGCAGCATGAAGACTCGCGGTCACCGAGGTTAGTGCGCCTCCGACGTAAATAAATCTCCTGCCTCTGTGCGTGCCCCATCGGTACGAGAGAGCCTCATAGACAGGTTCGTCAGAGAGTGCCACGATGCGGGTGACGCATTTGATAGGTGCCTTCAAGTCGTCGCTGCCGGAGGGAAGGAGATCCACGATGCGTATGTGATTCTTGGGAAGCATGGTGAGCTGTGACGCGACCGAAGCGCAAATAATCGTTAAGTATTGGAAGAAGGGAACAGTACAAGTGATTACAGAGGATGTTGTTAGGAGAGATTGCACTAAATAGTAGACTCCGTTTCTGCCTAAATAATTTGGGGATGCTGACATTTTCAGCCCACGCACGACCGGGGCGCAGTCGAAAGGAACGAACTAGTGCGGAGCTCAAATCCTCAAACTCTTACCTTTTGAGATTCGGTGGGACGATGCAAGTCCAAGAGCGAACCAAATCCTGAGCTGCAAGTCCCACGTTGAGGTTCGTCCGACCACAATGGGTGGTGATGTGCAGTGGGGACACGTCAAGCACGGAGAATGAGTCCGAAGTGCCTGCCTGTGGCAGTGCGGTATACATTAGACTACAATCAACAGACCTCTTCCAAATTGTTTATTATCGGTAAGATTGACCTGCAACGGCTGGGGAACCAAATTGCCCTTTTCATAGCTTTCAGATAAGGCCATGGTCCATCACTGGCGGGTTTGGAGACGACAATTCTAGATCCAGATGGAAAGGTGGCTTGCGTTGATACCTGGCTTTCTTCATGCTGCTGGCCGTATGAATACAACACAACCTATCCGGCCCAGATAACTGGCATGTATCTAACCTCTCGCACGCTGTTCCTGGTATTGTGGGTCTGTTGTAAGGGCAGGTTCACACATATATTGGGTGGCGTGAGCCCTCGCCAGCACATCCAGGGCATCACAGGCTACTTCCTTGGTGCCGTGTAAGGTACGGTAAGCCTGTGATGCCCGGTGGCCTTGCTCACTGGTGAAGAGTACACCGCTCGCGCCCCCATGTAGTGTTGTTGCTTATGTTGGTGGTGTTTGCTGGAATTATACCCGCGGCCTCGTGGACACGGTGAAGCCGACAGCCTATCCGGTGTGGAATTGCCTTTGTAGCGCAAACTGGCGCCCGTGACCTTGCTGATAGTCACGCTAGATGGAACGACTGACCCACCTCCTCAGGCACTGTACATCGCCCTCTGCGATGCTCATAACGTGGGTATGATGCGCAGCGCCCTTCTGGAAACTGCGGCTGGAGTAGTAAGATGGGGAGTAGTCTAGTCGCAGGGGGCGACTGCCGAGGGCGCTGAGGATATGCTTCCGAGTGAGCGGGCCGTCCGGGAGGGAGAATGGCGGCTTGTCGGGGTCCTCGAGATAATCTAGGAGGGTGGCCATATAGCTAGCGTACGGCACAGGCAGCATCGTCCGCTATTGATTCCCTGAGAGGATCGTCAACTTCATAACGCACTGCAGATTGAAACAGAAGAGGAAATAACCTGCTACAGAATGGCCCCATTAGCTATCTACATATCTTTACAAATTACTAGTGCAAGTACATCTAAAATCTGTCTTCAAGTAACTAGTGTACCCTTGCTACTCTAGCTCTGGGATCATGACTGTGACCGATATGCTGCTTGATATCTCAGGAGTGTCCTGGCTAAACTCCTTGCCACTTAGAATGACATGGTCTGATTAGTTCCTAGGCACCATTGCCGGCTTGCTCGAGTTTTCTCAACGTTTAAAAGCACTGCGCCTACTATGAGACAATTAAAGTCCACCATTCTAGCACTGCTCGATATGACTAGAATACGTAAACAATCTATTCCATTCTAGTCACTGCTCGAGCTGTTCAAGCTTTCAAATAAGAGGCCAAGCAAGCAGCAACTACCATCAGACATTGCATTACCAGCAGTCCAGTCGATAATGTCGTCGCGACGACGGCTGAGCCTCTCAATTCAAGAGCACCGGGCAGACATTTGAACAGAGCATGCGGCTTTCCCGCTCCGCAGAACTAGTATAAACCCCAAACTCGGGTCCCATTGGCCCGCAGGATGCGAGCCTTACTCCTCTGGCAAATGTCACGCGCAAGAGTAAGCAGCGGGGCAAGGCGCACTTCCTCACACTCGGGTTCTTGGCGAATCCTGCAAGCCGCCAGTCTAGTTGTCAGACCATTGAAAATCCACGAGGTTTTTCTTTCTCCCTCACCCTACTATTTTCAGTGCATCTACTGATCACGGCACACCTGACCATGAATTTACTCGCTGCATCATCAGCACTGTCAGTACTTCCTTCAACTAAGGAGCCCTCTGATCGAACGATGTCATGGCAACCTAGCGACAATGTCTTGCGAGGAATCAACCTTACTTTCTTTGCCATCACGATGCTGCCTATCGCCTTTGTGACATTCATCAGCTTCTATCGGGTACGCATCGATAAAGATCCGGCACGGACAGCCTTCACATATCTGAAGGTCATGTTGCCGTTGGCACTCCTGTACGTTCGACCTCAATGGTTTCGAGGCGGGAGCTTTGGGACCGTCTGACGGCGCTGTCCGCTGATGCCCGAGAGGGAGGTGCCTGACTGCTCCAGCTGACTTTTGGCTCGCGTAGTGCCCTCCTTATGCACACGATATCAAGTGCTCTCGTGTTGATAGCTACCGGCGTGGACTGGTACATCATCTTCCGGGTTTCTATACACATGAACCTGCTAGGAGGCCTCTTCTTCCACCTTGTTAACTTACTTCTGGTCGTGACACTGGTGGAGGTGGGCAATGGCTTCCTGTTATGTCTCACGGAATCGAGAACAATGTTGCAGAGGGTGATGCGGTATGCTGCCATTATGTCATGCGCCATTCTTGCCGTGATCGCAGTTGTTGTCTTTGGCATCATAACCGCCTCAGTGGTGCTCTTTTCCAGCCCCGGCTCAAACTGGACCGACTTCGAAAATCTATGGAAGGCGGGCGAGAAGCTGTATGCTGCCTTCGACATACTTCTATTTGTTTGGGCTGGGATTTTGATGGGTTTCTCTACGCACGTCTACAACAAGGCCAAGCGCAGCCGTGTCTTGGGAAATGTGAGTTGTCCGTGGCTGCTGCTGCATCGCCTGAAGCCAATCAAAGCTATTACTTGATTGTATGATCTTGCTAACTCACCCACAACTGCAGTCCTCAGTTCTGTTCCTCTACGCCGCTATTCTGAACTTGTTGACCCGCTTGTATTCCCTCATCTACGTGACCCTCTTCCTCCTCGCGCACGTCAAGATCTATATTCCGTCTAAGACCTGGACTGCCCTCTCGATCGTCGGTCCGATCCTCACCGTATGGATATACGCCGCCATTGTAGCCATCATAGTCACCATCGCTGTCCGAAAGCACAATGGAATCTGGACCACCGCGCAGTCGTGGACGGAGGATGAGAGGCGCCCTCTCCTTGCCACAGACTCGAATGCCGCGGGTGTGGACGAACACTTGCCGGAGGCATCTAGCAGTGCAGTAACTACCTGACTAGGTAGTTTGGAAGGGTCTCAGCAGCCCATTACGAGTCTTATCGAGTCAAAGATCCGGCCTTGAACTTTACAAAAGCTTTCCCAGTGCGTCTAGATTGGAAGAGGCCTCGTGCTTACAAAGACCCTTTACCCTGCAGGACTGGATATGCAGGCATCATCGACATAAGGCTCCACGAATCGTGAAGGCCTCAAAAATAAGTATGGAGACGAGCGGTCACAGTGAATGAGGCCAATATATAGAAACATATGAGATTCTGCCAACTCATATCCAAGCTCGCAGTCCTTGTGATACTTTACAAGTAGGCTCAAGTTCATGTACCCACTGACGCACAGCCGTTTCCTACCAAAAAGCCTATATTGCAGCCTATCATATTTGCTCTACAAAAATTTCTAAAAATAAGCCATATATCAAGTTTCCTACTATAGGCCGCAAATAAGTGCAATCCTTACGCAATAAAGGCACTTTAGCCGGCTGACACGAGAGGGGATACAGAGACAAGGCGGCTGTCCTCAATATTTCAATTCAAAGTAAGACGGCTCTACCTTTTATGTAAGCGAAAGATTTGCAAGAAATTGTCGTGGAGGGATTTTAAGCCTGGAGGATGTGGGTTCCAGAGCCCCACTGACAGTGAATGTGACCAGTGAATGGGGCCGTACCTGCCCGCACGCGCTCTCACCAGCCATCGGCGGCATACGCAGAGTTCGGCGCTATTTGGATTTTCCATCGCCCATCAAAGGTGGGATTTCAATTAATTCGCCCGATGCCTCTTTTAAGATTGTTGAAGGGCATATCCCGCGTATGTCGCCAAGAAGCCCCGTTACCCGCTGACAGGTCGCAGAAGGCTCGATGCGGCTAGAGGTCTCTTGCTGAGTGGAGACAAGTCAGAATGGTGGAGCCCTGTTGCTCGTGCTCCACTCTACCAGTTGATTTCATAGGGGCTCTCGGGCTTATACAGTCGATCGATGTCTCAAGCGCTCTCTCGAAACAACCGCTACCGTGTCCAGCTGTGCACCGTTGGCGAAGGCTTGCGTCAAGAAATATGGGCACGTCTTGGCAGCGGCGAGCTTGACTGCCTCCGGGAATGACATGGACGTAGCACTGCTGTTTGATTGCCCGGTGCCAACATCGCTTACATGTTGACGCTCCCATCGAAGCGCCAGGGCTTGTTCCAAAACATGGAGAGTGTCACAACACTGCACGCAAGCCTTGGCATCTCTGGATAGATGGTAGATATTTAGGATACTGAATCATAACACTGCAGAATGTCTCCCTCCACATCTTACTGTCGACTGATGTTTTCGAGGCCAAGCCAATTCTCATCCGACTAAATTTGACAGGTCTGGAATGGTGCTGGCGCCCTTGGCTTCCGTCGTCATGGAGCACCTAGATCAGACGCCCAGGAGACACCGCACGAAGCGAAGAAACGAGACTCGTGAACGCGATTTCACCAGGATTGAAACCGACAGAAGCGCTACTCGCCGTCGCAGGATTCGTCGTGGTGACGACGGGTCAAAAGCGAAAAACAGGGCCGTGGAAGATTCGGATGATAGTGACGACGAGGGAATAGTGAACAACGCGGCGGCCGTCGAGGATTCGGATGAGGAGAGTGACGACGAAGACGAAGCCACATCCACACCTGGGAGCTCGAGCACGATAGCTTCTCCATCAGCACCACCTCCAGGCACCGCGACACTTTCGCCTCCACCGCCGCCGCCGCCAGTCGCTACGCCGCCTTCAGCCACGTTGAACAGTCAAACTCTGCCTCCGGCATCAACCACACTGGGAACTCAAACGTTAGGCCAGTCTGCCACCAACACACCGGTAGCTGCAGGGGAAACCACAGATCCCCCACGAGCTCAGAATGGAGCCGGCCCCAGCAGCCAGCCCACCGCTGCGCCGCCCGCGGCCACGATCGTATTCGCGGTCTTCGGTACGTTGACTTCCCTCGTTATCGGCCTTCCGAACTGGGGGGCTGCTTGTTCCCGATGCGTGAACAAGCATCATACTGACCTGTCTGGAACAGGATCACTAGCCGGCGTCAGCCTCCTGGCCTTCCTTTTCTGGAAACTCTACCGCCGGCGACGCGGCCGGGAGGAGCCAGATCAGAGTTCCGGGAAGGAAATTTTTGTCAGCGGCCCCAAGTCCGACATCCGCATCATGGATGAGGCGATGGCCGCCGCCTACAAGGCGGAGGGCGGCGGCAACAGTACCATCGGATTCATCCCACCACGCGACGACGCCGGTCAAGACGGGACAGCCGACCAAGGCGTGTCGCGGTGGAGCGATTCCACGCCCGGCTGGCTCAGGCGACAGGTGCAAAAGGTGAAATCCAGAACCAGGCCCGACGCTGCCGCCGGCGCAGCAGCAGCAGAAGAGGACGGTTCGTCGCCCAAGGATGCCGCCGTCTCCAGGTGGATGGACCGGCACGCGAGCCGCATGCTCGACCCGATGGCGGCGCGGGCCAGCGTCGCGTCGAGCGGCGCCGCCAGCCTCCGGGGCCTGGGCCCGGTGCCCTCCGTATCGCCCGCCTCCGTGGTGGGCGACCAGCGGGAGAGCATCCTCAGCGAGATGGGCCAAATTAGGCGGGCTGCCGTTCCGCCGCCGCTCGATCCGAAGCTGGTGGAGAGAGTCAAGCAGATGCAGGAAGAGGACCAGATGCGTGAGCAGGAGCGGGCGCGCGGCGGCCCCGCGGGTGGGGACGCCGAGGGAGGTGTGCTGCGGCCGCCTCCGCCCATGGCCGACCGCTGGGGGAACAGCAGTCCAACGGCGATGAGCCAGGCCCGGACTGAGACTACGTGGAACACGTGGGGGGTGGAACAGCGTCGGAAGTGAACCTGGGTTGAGCTCGAATCACCACTACGCTTAGATACCAGCAACATAATCTTAATACAAATACTTGGCAAAGCCCACACACCTATTGATGCGGTAATCCGTCTCCAGCAGCGGAATGGAAGTGACATGTCGATCATGAGGCAGTCAGGCGTATACATTCATTAGCTCTGCCCCGATGGTATCTTCGCCATTGCTGCCTTGCATCTTGCAGGCATGCGTTGCTCTAGGGTAAGTTGCACTGCTCCTCACGTGGATCAGGCCTCTTGTCGCAGCAGACAGGAGGAAATCGCTCCAGAATGTTACTGTCTCTGGTCTCATTAGATGATCGATGACAGCCTTTGTGTTAAAAGGATTCTCATTTGCTGCACATACTTATCCGGAAAAGGATTCAAGTCATATTAGTTATATTGCTATGTTGGAACCAAGTGCTAGCACATTATTTACATAGATGAGTAAGTATAACACAAGGGGCCAGCCTGGATATCCATGTAGTCCTTAACAATAGGTTGATTGTCAGCAAGGGCCATAATGGGCATTGCGTCGTTGATCGAGGCCGGAATGGTCTTGCCCGAGTCTTGAAAGCCAGTGTAGTCAGCCAGTCGGGTGTCGTTGCGGCCCTGCCACTGTGGTGAAGTTTAGCAACTGCACGCTCCGCAAGCCGAAGGAAGAAGTCAAGGGGATGCCTACCTTGGCCCAAGCACGGTCAACGTTGGCGTGGTGCAGGAAAAATAGAGGCTCATTGGGCGAGGTGGCGGGACCCATGTCGCCAAAGATGATGCTGTGGACTGCGGAGCGTTAGTCTTCCACCCAGGCGAGACGAGCATGGAAACGAAGGACGTACTCTGTGCGTGCGGTAAGCCCTCGAGCATTCCAACCATGTCGGCAAACCTGTCGAAGGCGTAGATGGTGTTCATGGTTTTGGAGTTGTACGCCCCCGCCTGCATATCGCCAATGATTGGCTCGCCGTTTGCGTCGTTGCCCATACCGCCGTTGAACTCGCGGGTGAAGCAATGGAGGCGATTTCCGGGCTCATTCATGTCGGGCCAGCCCATAGCCAGGGTCAAGTTCGTGTTGGCAAAGGGTCCGTCGACCACGCAGCGCTGGAAGCCCGGCACGTCACTGCCGGTGCGCTTGCCGTCGCCGCCGAAGCCGGTGGCGGGGTCGAAGACGGGCGAGTTGGGCGTGTTCAGGGCGTCGGCGTCGATGCTCCAGTCCCAGTACGGCTGGGTCCCGGTGAAGCCGCACTCGTCGCGCAGGAGATCCTCGTGCAGCTTCACATACCAGCGGTGCCACGGGAGGAAGTTGGCCACAAAGTGAATTTCCGTGTTCAGGGAGAAGTGGGTGTAGACCAGGTCGTCCATGCGCGTGGTGACGGCGTCGATGTCGGCATACTTGGCCTTGGGGAGCCCGCGCAGACATACTGCGGCACGGATGTACTCGGCCTTTTCGGGGTCGGTGAGCTCGCGCCACTCCTTGCGAATGGCCGGGTTTGCGCAGGCGCCATCGGCACGGGGAATAGCGCTCGCGGCTGCAGCCGCTGCGAGGGAGACGATGTTGAAAACGGAGCGAGGAAGCATGTTACCGAGATGGGGGGATGGATGGATGATGGATGGGTCGAGTTTTAGCGAAAGAAAGACAAGTTAAGCCAAATGGTGAGATAATATGAACGAGTGACTGATGAAGCAGCTGTGTGAGAGCTTCCTAGGCAGTTAGTGAGAGTGGCGAGAAGGGAAGACAACATGTGAATCATCATGATGGTCTTCTCTTATGAACGTCGTCCGGCAAGGTGCCCTGCTTCGAGCCGGCCCCCCTTGGAGCCGCGGCTCTCTATTCTCCGGCATCCACTGTGGCTGTCTTTGGTAGTTGTCGATGGAAATAGGGGGCTCTTGACGTCTGATGGGGGCACATTCGGCTCGCTTCCAGGGGGTTCCTCCCCATCCTCTTTCCCTCGGATCGTAGCGATCAAGGGGTCCACTATGGGCGGGACATGAGAGGGACAATGCTGGGATTGCGTAGAATGAAGTGGATACCTAGCTAATCGACTGGGATTAACTGCTTTCCATTAGTCACTTTGAAAAGCTGTTTAACTCGATTGTGCGGCAACTTGAGCATCGGCTCACCAACTCGTCAGACATGTAGCCAGGCGCCGCACTCGCGAAAAACTCACGATGCAAGGTGCAGTGTATCGACGGAATTGTGACAAACCCGTATCAATCACGAACCGGAATGGCAAGGCTGTACGGAACTCCAACGAAGCGACCCGTATGGAGACTGCCTAACGACTGTGCTGACCTCCTGCACCACAGCTAGAGAATTCCCTGCAGTTCTAGGCGCAGCGCCGGAACCTGCATCTCTGTACACGAGTCTTAAGCCGGTCCAACTACTTCGAACGTCCTGTGTTAAAAGAGACCCACAAGACTGATCTGTGCCAGTAGTCTCGGTTAATAATAAGCATATCTATAAATAGGCTAGCATAAGGTAGCAGATCCCTGTGCAGTTCCTCCCCCTACTCAATACGAACTCGCCCCTTTTTGCCCGGCCACCGTACTGAATTTTCATCACACAGCCATGAGGGCCCTATAGAACACGAGAAGAGCTGGATAGACCCTAGAGACAAAGTGGTCCGCGCGACAGTCTTTAGACCAGGGTCACCTCACACAATGGGGCAGGGTGTGACACTTAGTAGTCAATGGGCGAGGCTTGTGTTCATACTGTCCGCAGTCACTTGGACTAATTAGACAACATAAGGATGTCATCTTTTCATAAATCAGATTTATGCCCACGGGTTCGCGAATTATCTCAGTCACAAAAAAAGCCTACGACCTAGCTTCCCGTCGAAATTTGTGCAGCTACCCTTGGCTACTCGTACTGACAATTACTTCACGACTAGTCTTCCTCCGCCGAGCCGAGGACTTGGCAGAGTTGCTACCCCCCTCGACTCGCCTGCCTTGCTTGGCGCATGGAGAACACACCTTCCACAAGGCTCGCGGCTAACCCACAAGACCCACTGTAAATGGGGAAAAGCTTTGCCAAGTCAATGTGAAGAAATTGATGTTTTATGCAAGGGTTGGACCAGAAAGCCCCGATGTAACCTGCAGCGCTTGTTGCACACGAGAACACGATGGCGCTAGACTCTGTGACGCTTAACCTGAGCCTCGATATTTTGATGGTAGGCTCCGTTGAAACAAGACCGTAATTGGATGGATTTCAACCATACTCAGGTGTCTAGAACAAGGGCACAAGTGACAGTAGTGACGGAGCCTGTTCATCCCACCCCCACGTTGAAGTAATCTTGTCCACATATCTTCAAGTGCAGGCAAATCAGAGGACCATATATATTGTGTGCATCAATCAAAACGAATTGGCTGGTCGCAAGGGACCGATGGAATGCAACGATTTGCGGGCTAATGAGCCCAGAAAAGTGCTTCCTTCCAGGACGGTTGTTTTTGGACAAGTTATTTATGTCGCTGCAATTCCTCTTTTGCCGCAAGACTGCAGACTGTTTCTATGCAAAACAAGTGCACGTATGAAAAGGCCTGGGTTCCGTCCTGAGCGAGGGCCTCGCCAGATTTTCTCATGCAATTAGAACCTACTAATTGAGGCAATGTCATCTGCTCACTGATCCATTCCTGGAGGAGCCGCATTGGCTGTCATGCTAAATCCAGACTCGGGTGAACAGGACAATTCTCGAAGGGGGAGGGGGGGTGTCTACGGACACCAGATGCTTGAAAACTTTTGAGCCGGACCATATTGGATTTGCGGGATGGAATGGGAACGATTCAAGAATGAAGACATGACAGCGCACGCTGAGTACCTGGTGAGAAAACTCTGGATGACCACGACTGAACCTGGGTCTCGTGGAACCGTTCTCACGGCCAAGTCGTTCTCTAACAGTTGGGTGTTCATCATCTCAGTACTTTGTTAGTGACAGACTTTAGATCACAGCGCCGTATACATGCGTATGCATTCGTTTCTTATATCAATGTGTGGTGGAGCACAGTAAGAGCCTGATACTTTTCACTATTAAGGGTGTGAATAGATATATAATATACCTAAAACTTGCTTATAACTCTGAATGATATAATACTTGCTATGGAAAACATCGGAGTGCTCTTTAGTTCAATATTTCCTCTGTAGAACCACGAGATGTGCAAAGTCACTTATGAGGTTTCTTCTGAGCAATCATTGTGCTCTCACTTGAGATGGAATAAATAAACCTCCACATGATCCGAAGTGCCCCAAGAAAGCTGAGTCTTATACCACCTCGCGTTGAATTTCCACATGTTCGACATCCACCGGCTTCTCGTTGTTGTTGTACTCTTCGCCCCGCGATGCCTGCTTCTCCAACATCGCAGCCTTGGCCCTCTCAGCGCCAATATCAGCCAGACTCACACCTGACTTCCTCAGCCTCTCAAACTCATTCGCAGACGCAGCGAACTCGGCCCTCTCCTCCTCGCTCATCTCGGGCCCAAGGAACAGAAACACCAGGTCATATGCCCACACGGCCCCCATGAAGATGCCGATGACCCTCCCGTAGTCGAACCTCTTGACGCCGTCCTTGGGCTCGAGCGGGAACCGCTCGCCGATGATGGCCTGAATCGTGGCGGCTGCCGACGAGGCGAGGTTGCCCAGCTGGTACGTGAGGCCGACGGCGGTCGCGCGGAGGGCCTCGGGGGACAGCTCGCTGAGGTGGATGGGGATCGGGCCCCAGACGCCGCCGACGAAGAACTGCAGGAAGAAGGCGCTGGCGACCAGTTTCATCGAGTGCGGGATGACGTACGCGGGGAGGATGGCGCCGCCGAAGATGCAGGCGGTGCACATTGTCAGCCGCCGGCCGAAGAAGGTGCTGATGTAGCCCAGGGTGGTGCCGCCGATGAGGGCGCCGATCTGGCCCACGACACTGATAACTGTCACGTCTGTTGCGTCGAGTTCCACCTCTGGAGATGGCGAGTTAGTTTGCACCGTCTGTGCTAGTGCGGGCTCTGGGAGAATGGCAAAAAAAAAAAAAGCCAGATCACTTACGGTTCTTCAAGAACGTTGGATAGAAGTCTTGGGAGCCGTGGCTGGTGGAGTTGAAGCCGGTCATGAGTACAACCATGTAGGCGAATAGGAACCAGTTTGCCTTCATGGCACCGCGAGCGTCCTTAAGCCAGGCCCGTAGGCCTTGCGCGGCTGTGTGATGTTCCTCCTCTCCGGCGGCAATGGCAGCTTCTCTTTCAGCCTTCATGATGAGGAAGGCATTCGTCTCCGGGAGGGATAGTCGAAAGGCGATAATTAGCACGGGAGGACCGGCGCCGAACCAGAAGAGTGACCTCCATCCGTGAGTTGTCGTAGGGACAAGCTACCCAGACAGACGTCGTTAGTATTCGATTGCAATGCAGAACTTTGCAGGTCATTGCACTCACTGCACGGTAGAATATGGCCGCCAACAGATATCCCATCGCATAGCCCTGCTCGAAGAGACCGGATAGCAGCCCACGTGCATCATAAGGAAGGTCCTCCAAGGCCGTCGCAGCAGCGGGACCGAACAGCCCACCCATGGCTATGCCATAGAGGGATCGTATCGCTAGGAACTGCTTGAGATTCTGCGCGAATCCAGAAGCAAGCTCAAGAATGATGAACAGGACGAGGCAGATGACCATCGGCCACTTGCGGCCATAGCGATCAGACACAACTCCAAAGATCAAAGCTCCAACCGAGCGGAGCATCAGAGTGACTGTGATACCCCATGACACATCGGCGTTCGAGACCCCAAAGTCCTTCGCGATCTCAGTCACAGTGAGGGACACTGTAAAGAAGTCGAAGGCATCCCAACACCAGCCAAGGAACCCGGCAGCGAACATCAGCCATTGGTGGCGGTCGAGCTCCGACAGGATGTGGATTGGATTGCGGAGCTTCGCACGGGGAGGCTTCAGGCTTGTGGGCCGGCTGAGAAGATATCGTCCGATCTGTTGGGGTGAGTAGAACCACCCTGCGGCCATATGATTCCTCATCTTGGATGGTCCTTTGTCTCTTCTAATACGCTTTGGTGTCTCAATTGGTAATGGGAAAGAAGGAGAGTTCTTGGCTGAGGTGAGACGCCCCGACGACGTACGGAGAGGAGACGATGTCAGCTCTGCCCTGAGGTCCTCGGAGTGGGTGGTGAGACTTTGGCTCAGATATGGTCTAGATCATTCTGCTATACCTTACCAGATCCATAGTCGTTAGATGGTCCGTCCCAACATCTCGCGAATCGTGGTGTCTAGTCAAGGCGGGGAACCCAGCAACAACACACTCTCCGTCCCAGCTGGGTGGTCTCGAACTCTGATTCGGGGAGATCTCCACATGGCTGAATGGTTGCAACGTCCTCCTCATTTGGCATGCCGTCATTCATCTTATCGTCGCAACTTGCTTACGACTCGGACTTTAGTGCGACGATGGGAAAGGCCCCCAAGCTGTGACCAATCGTGAGGCCCTGGTGTTGTCAGCAAAGACTCGTGGTACTATGCAAAGGAATATCCCCTCAACGTGGAACTAGTCTCCAAGAAGGGGCGATAAATTCATGTGGGCGACGTGTTCTCCTACTGCCGTAATGGAGCGTCGCCGACTGCCGTCCTGGGGCCAGTAGTAATATGCTGTGCTTGGCATAATTGCGTCTGTTCCTATGCCCGCCGAGCTGCTGGCTGGTCTTGTCACGTGGCACAATTCCTTTTCTCCGTCGCCTCATCTCTTGGCTGGTCGACAAAATCATTGACCTGGCACGCAACTCATGAGTTGGACGTGCAGCTAAGTGGCCTCAACCGTTGACCCCGAGCTTACCAACCATGAGCGGCGGCGCAGGTTGTGGCCGCCCAGATATGAAGCCACGCTCACAGGTTGCTCACGTTAGTTCCAGCTGCGAACACAGTATGCAGTTTGAGAGGGCGTCGTACAAGCAACGTTTATTGTTAGGTCGTTTGTGGACAAACAGTATTGTGCCTCTGAAATTCTCAGCTGACCATTGGGGCGTGAGAACCATTGGGGCGTCAGACCTAGCGGCGGGGGCGAGCTTACTTGCATTTTCTCTTTATGGCCCTCATCGAGTGGCTTTTCTGCGGCTCGGCTCTAGCTTACTGTACGGAAACTGTCACAAGGCGACCCAGTCAGGAAGGATTAGGTCATTGATATTCCCTTGGCCTTCACCCAGCCTTGCATGTGCGACGCTGCAAATCCTACCCGGCTTACCTCAGTAGCTGAACTGTTCTCTGCCTGGTCCTGCGCCTCACGAGGCCCTCGCATGATGAATTATCTTTTGCCTCACTTGGAAATTGCACCCTTTGTAGCTGAGGACTCCAGGCCTGAGGTCAGCAAGAATCGTCATGAGTTACGTACAAGACCGAGTTGACCTGAATCTTTGATGACTCTCTGGCCAATTCTTGTGGAACAACAGATTGTATAAAAGCCTTCTGCTCGCCGTTTCCAATACAGATAGATTCATGTAGACATCACAACATCCAATTCAACAACAGACACTCTAATCTTCACAGACTTACAATTCAATAACCACCAATTTTACACCATCTTCCAGTCAAAATGAGCTACACAGTCAAGGCCGGCGACACCCTCTTCTCCATCGCCCAGAGCCATGGAATCACCCTCGAGGCGCTCCAGGCCGCCAACCCCGGCGTGGACCCCAAGAAGCTCCAGGTCGGCCAGGTCCTCAAGCTCCCCGGAGGCTCCGGCGGCGGCGCGCCGCCCAGCACCGGCAAGGGCTACGTGAACTACAGCGGGCCCGCGTCCAACTTCCCGAACCCGAACCAGTGGGCCAGTTATGACCAGCTGTGGAAGGACAACGAGCGCCTGATGAAGCTGCACGACTCGGACTCTGAGGTCGCGCTCATCAAGAAGTCGATCGAGACCGTCGCCAAGGAGTCGGGCGTCGACCACCGTGTCATCCTGTGCATCATCGTGCAGGAGTCTGGTGGCAACGTCCGCGTCAAGACCGTAAGTAAATCCCGGGTATGTCCAACGGTCTCACACACTATGCTAACCCCAGCAACCAGACCAACAACGGCGTCCGCAACCCGGGCCTGATGCAGTCCCACAACGGCGTCGAGTTCAACCCCAGCGACCCCGCCGGCAGCATCCTCCAGATGATCCGCGACGGCACCTCGGGCACCAAGGACGGCGACGGCCTGAAGCAGCTCAAGGCCAAGTACGGCAACTACTACGAGGCCTTCCGCGGGTACAACTCCGGCTCGGTCAACAAGGCGGACCTCAACGACCCCCTCGGGGCGACGGCCCACTATGTCCGCGATGCGGCCAACCGCCTGATGGGCCACATCTGGGATGGCATGTAAAGCAGTTCTGCTGCAGATGCATTGACCCTTTTGGGTCGGGGGCTGTGAGACTATATGTATAGATAGTATGAGTTGTTGCACACTGTCATTCGTTTAAAACCGTCGAATCACTAGGCGCGGTCTGGTCCAGGAGGGACTATCTGAGGCTAGAGTTGTGTGCTAGATTTAATTAACAAGTTCGACACATTTCCACATTAACCGCTGGTGATATTAGTGCTAAAGTCTTTGATGGCAAGAGACTTGTAAATAAGTGGGTTGTGATTGGCAATGGACTGCCATCTTATGAAGAGTTAAGTTAGGATTTAGAAGAGACAGATGGATTAGCTGTGACACAGAGCACCTTGGGGTCTCGTTAGGACCTACTAACAGACAGGCCCTTCTCTTGTAAAACGCAGCGTACCACAAACCCCCACACAGCAACGTTACAATCGATACGAAGCGCTTGAGCCCAACTTCCGTGACCTCTCCTCAGCTCCGTTAACAGCGACTTTGCTACACATAAGGCACCCTCTTCTTCACCCGCTCAGCACTGACTTTCCACGAAACCCCCAGCACCTCCTGCCCGCTATCGGATTTGTTCACCACCCCGTAGCGGAACTCAATCTTCTCAAATGCCTTTGTCATCTCCAGGCCCCCCAACGCCCCAAACCCCGGCGCGAGATCTACGTACTTGGAGTCGCGGATCACTGCCGATGCGAACCCCAGGATCTCGGGGGCGATTGAGCTGTGGCAGAAGACAGCGCCGACGATGCTGGCTGCGAGCATGGCGATGGCTGTTACGAAGAATGCGGTTAGCCAGGCGGCGTTGATGGTGTATATTTCCTCGGTCTTGACGGTCGACATGGTCGTGGTGATGTTGAAAATAGGGGAAGATAGATCGTTCGTTGAATCCTGTCCCAGCCTGCCTGCCGATATGGAGTCGTACGCTTGGCTGATCATCAGGTACGTGTTGATAATCTGGCCCAAACGGCGGCTGATATCACTATCTGTGAGATTGTCCACAGCGGCAGATTTTGCATCGTAACTTAATATGTAGGACAGCGAGGTATTCGTTAAATATGTCATCGACGCATCGGCAAGCCCAAACGAGCTCTTGTAGCCACTTGCTGGCGGTAGGTCTCTGTTGAACGGCGTGAAGACGCTTGGGAACGAAAGATGCGTAATGTTGGAGGAAGCATGCTGCTTCTGTGACGCTCGTTGGGCCGTCACCACGCAGGCCGGCGAAGTAGACTAGTTACAATCGACCCGCGACTCGACCCAAAATTGTGATACTCCGCAAGTGGTTGATAAGGGGGGTTCCTGTCGTTGGAACGGTAACTCTCGTGGTAAGTCAGGAGTTGAAGCTTTGCCTCAGAGGCGGCGATACCTTTTTCATTGGCAACTGTCCTTGGGGAGAACTGACTAAAGAATCCAGTCCGGTCCGTTGTGTTATATGCATCACATAATCTCTCTAGCCATAAAGTGTCAAGGAAGGTGTTCCCCCGGCCTTGCACAACTGGGGTATATGTCAAGCAATGAGATGAAGGAGTTATCTGTATGGCAGCAGCATTGTTCGTCCGTGATCTGGAGGATTGTGCGGGGGCCGTGCTGGCCGGGTCTCTCTCTATTTTTGGTGCCGTCTTGTCCCGGGGGGCGTGGGGCGTTTTACTATCCCCGGGCGCAGGGCTGCTTTGGGCCGGCTCCTGAAATAACAGCAGCATACGTCTGTCTGCATGTTCCTGTGTGCTTGTGAGATGTTTGGTCGTATTTTTATGGTCTTGAGCAGTCAGCTAAGGGACGGTCATCATGGAATAGTAGAGGGAGGCAGCGACGCAGGCAAGTCTAACCTATTATCTTGTTATGTTAATAACATTATCTTTAGCTGAATACTTGAGAACTCATTATTATACTTCTTAGGAAAAGCCATCAACCATTAATTTAATATCTCCCAATCCTGCGTCATTACATCCCAGAAGCTCACATTTCAATGCATTATAGGATAATGAATGGTCTTGAACTCGCCCTTGGCAAGGAGGACCTTTTAGAACCCGCGCAGGACCTGGACGGGGGTGTTGTTGGGTATGCCCTCTACCGGCATAGATACCTATCCTCAAGCTGTACGGCCTGCTTGCCGTCGAAATTCCCAGCATTTTGCACAACTGCAGAAGGAATTTGATTCACCTCGTCACTTATAAAGCCTCCCTTGAGCTAGTGGTTCGACTTCGGGAGTCCAGCCTACGCCAACCATGCCCACAGAATGCCCCCCAGCAACATCACCCAGCCGAACCCTCACACCTCTCAGCAGTCTCGCTCTTGTGTTGGCATCAAGTGTGCTTCCGTGGATTGGCAAGCCTAGTGAGCGATTGTTGTATGTCAAGCCCATCAGGGGATCAAAGATATCAGGACCCTGCGTCCTTAGCCCCATAATCATCCCGACTAGCCCAGTGATGATCAGGGCGAGGGATGAGATCACTAATATCGTCACATAGGTGTAGTCGGCTTTGTAGACGGCGTGACTTTGAGTGATCGTCGCCTCAGTAGAGGCACCAACGAAGGGGGCGCCGCTATCAACGATATCCGTGACGTATTCGCCGCCGCCGAAGTCGGAGTTGCTTGACACATTGTATTGAATCGCGGCCACAGATGGACCGTTTGCAGGAATGTGAGGTGGTCCGTAATCCAGAGAGTCTACGCTGGGTAATGTACCGGCGAAACCATAGAAAGAGTAGAGTAGGTTGAGCGCCGAGTTCAGCAGTAGAGTTATTCTTCCTGACAAGATCTCCGGTCCCGCGTTTGCAATGTTGGGCCACTCTTCTTGTGTAATGTTGTACATGGCATTTGCGCGGCTCACAGGAATTGTGGATGTGTCATTGAGGAAGAGTTCCAGCAAGGTAGGGCTTCCTATCCTTTTCCCGTTTGCTTCTTTCAACATGTCCAGCGCAAGTCCTCCCCAGAGATCAAAAACTGTTATATTTTCTGGCCGTTTATCTGTTGTTGACGGACGTATTTTTGTAGCTCTGCAGTGGCCATCCTCGCAAACAATATGCGTTTCAGTCAGAACCTGTGTGACCTTGGATGACACAGTCGTTCCTCTCCTCGGTTGTTTGAATTGCACAAGCCGAGCTCCAGTAAGCGATTCCTGAGAAAGCTGAGACGAGTTGAGTTGGGTCCAAGGAGGCCCCAAGAGCTGATTTGCCCTGATTGTAATGGTTTGATCGAAACCACTGCCATAGTCGGGGCACGTGCAGGTAGCCTCTATAGGCGAGGTGGACGTTGAATTTTGAAACCCTCGCTCAATAATAACAGTACCGAATTCCACCTGCGCGGACTCGATATCAAATTCCACCGTACCATGGTTGGGGATACCCAACAGAGGCAAGCCAAACAATGAACTGAATGACTCGACCTCAGGCGATTGAGGGATTTGGATCCAGCCGTTCTTATCGGCACTGGCAGTGGTTTGATTGAGTACTTGGAGTCGTGGAATCTTGGGATTGCCCCACAAATCCCTTGGACCAGATTTCGTCTCGACATTCTGCATAAGCGCAGCAGCAAGAGAAATCGGCATCGAGAAGGGGAAGTCCTCTCTGTTTTGCCCGGGAATAATGTCGTAACCTTCAACCAGTGTCCTGTAGGTGAATGCCACACCAAGAGGCCCCGTATCCATATAACGTATATTGGTAGAACTCACTGAGGTCTCGTTTGTATGATATAGCACCCTCAGGGAAGCCTGGCCTCCAGCTGGAGACATAGCCCAGAGAACACCTATGAGGACCGCTGGAACTGAGAATGTACCGACAAACCACTGAACGATAAAAGCGTCAAACACCGTCTTTGTGGATAAGAGGGCCCAGAGCGTCTGTTCGGGCAATATATTAGCATTGCCGGGGTACAAATCCTTGCATGGGTGTGGCTTTCGTTGTTCGACCTACTGATACTTGTATGTCTTTCTCGCTTTTGAATCTGCCAATTGTCTTGAGAGCCCGACCGACCAGTGCCGCAAAAATGATTGGAAATACAGTCGGTCCCAGTCTCGAGGCTTGTTCAATCAACCTCCCACTTTTATCACCAATGCTTTTTCCATTCACTGCCAGGGCTCCTATTGCAAGAGCTAGAAACAGTAGGGCGAAAATGATCAGGACAATATCAAGACTAATGGACATAATTTTTGTCGTGTATGCTTGTGTAAGTGGTAGTGGGTGGGCGGGCCACTCTGGAATCGTTAATCCTGCGTACGACTGAGAACCCTGGGAACTGAGCTGGGACTTTGGCTGAGAGGTCGCAGAATACGCGTGCTGTCCGTGCAACGATTCCGTATTCCTGGCCGATAGTTGCTCGCTCACATGGTGACCGTGTTGGCATTCATGTTCAGACAACAACTGTTCGCTAAGTCCATGGGATCTGTCCGCCATGCTTCCTGGTATAATTCACAGTGAAGCTTCAGGTTGATTGGAGGGGCAAATCTGTGATCAAACGCGTTTCTGAGGGCAAATGAAATGCAAACACGGGGTGGTTAACCTCAAAGATTTGTAGTAATGCGATTGTACAAAAGGCCGATGGAATAAATAGTTCTCAAACACCAGAAGGCCTGACATATAAATAATAGCAAACCTCGTAAGGCATCTTTGAAGTCCGTAGCATAGCCTTAAATCCCGGGCAGATCATTTGCCCATATTGAGTCATCTGTTATAAATAGAAGAAGTCATGCATAGACTAGTGCTGCAGATGCTGCTGAGTTCAAGTTGTGGGTGGCTTGTGAAACCACTCCAACCAATTACTTGCACAGCACCAGCTAGGTTGCTCCGAACGACCATGGCAGTGCAATAGAACTATATCAGGAAAGTTTAGATCGAGAATTAGGGCCGCTGCCTAATGGTCGTGGCACAGTCATGGAAATGTTGTGTAACATGCATGGGGCCGTACGGGCAAATCAGTACCTGGAGTACATACAAAAGTGCTGATGTAGCTGAGAATTGTGGCAGAAAGCGAGGCTCTTGACGGCGGGGGAGCCAAGAAAAACCAGAAGGCGGCTATTGTTAGTGATGTTGAGTTTCGTGATCTCATGGGCACAGATCAAATGAGTCTATCCAGTACTTCACATGTCAACACAGTGGCGCGGAGCAATTTCCGGGACGAGGCTTGAGAAGGACACATGTCCATTATGGCATTCAACGATGTAAGATATATTTGTAAGAAAAACGACCAGACATGATTCAAAGTGTAGCACAAAGAATGGCAGACTTATGAACACTTTTTAATCAACAGTGCCAGCAAATGCGTCTTGTTGTTCAAACTTGTGTCCAGTGAGTGAGGAGCACAGAAGATAGGGAGATCCCTACCCCAAGCTAACAAGTGTGGAGGTTACCGCACAGGACCGATGGGACTGCTGAATAGAATGATAACTATTTGGGCCAAGAAAGGTCAATGGGGCCGTAATTCCAGCCGCACCTGGTGTTGGGGTCGCACTGCAGCAGCCACCGTGGGGCTCAAGGACAAAGCGAAACCATGATTGGAACAACCCATCACGCATAAGACTCCTATTCAGCACTTTAGTTGCATCCTGGTCAGACTGCGCAGTATGAGGATTCGCTTTAAGCCATTTGTGGACCGCCCCCAACTGCATATAGGATGTGCCACGGCTTGTTCTAGAATTGCGTGCTGCCTAAGAGACTACATGACCGAGGTCAGAGGATATCAGATTTCGTTGCCTACTCTGCGACGTTACATTATGCGAGTGACAACGCGTCAACACTGTAGTGAGCTTTGCCATTGGAAGGCACTGAATCGGTCATGCACTCTGCACCGTATCCACCCATCGCTGCAAGCCTCAGTGGTGGCGGAGCGGCGACCAGCTCCTCGACAATGAGAGCCGCATAGGTTCCTCCCCTCTATGCATCCTCCAGCGGTTGCTCGTCTCGACCAACTCGTCGCAGCCCTCCACGGCCCACGCCCACTTCGCGAGGAAGCCGGGCGTGGCCTCCCAGTTCCGTGTCTCGTGCGGCTCGCCCCAGACGATGAGCCCCTTGCGCCCGGCTGTTACCTCATCATCTGCGTCAATACTTCCCGATGGGAAGGTCAGCAAGGGTGGCCGCCGCGTCGCAGCGGCGGGGGTGCCTCCCACGCATGTGGCTGGCGTGGAGAAGGTGAGATCACCGATGAGGTCGTAGATCAGGTCCCAGGGATCGAAGAGGCCCTCATGCCTGATTAGGTTGTCGCGGACGCGAGGGAAAGGGATAGCGTTGATCCAGATGGAGCGGTATCGTTTCTGCTGGAGGGGGGTTGGGGCAAGGGAGGGAGGGATATTGGGGTGGAGGGGGTGGAGACTCGTGTCGTGATGGTCTAGCCCGCTGATGGGACAATTGGTCGGATCTCCGTCCGGGAAGTTGAGGGCGTGCTTGTTACTGATAAATGCGCGGAAGACGTTGTACTGGATGAGGTGGAGGAGGTGATCCGATGACAGCGGGAAAGTAAAGGGCGGGGGGTCAAGGGTTGAAGATGGCCCATGGTGGGCGGTGAGTCGAGATTCTCGGGGGGAAAAGGTATGCTCGGTTGTAGGGTCAGATGACTCTATGTGTGTGTGAAGCAGCCGGGGGGATATGTGGGTGGTTGATGCGCCCCCTAATGCTGGCGAGGTCTCTTCAGGGGAAACAACGTCGTGCTCATCAACGCGCCAACGTCTGATCTCGAATGGACGCAGCCTCCGGTTGGCTCCCGCGTCTTCGCCCTTGAGCCGCAGTCCTGTAGAGGCTAGTGAGCACAGTGACGGCCACGCGTCTATGGCAGCGAGGACGGATTTACGGTGTGCTCTTTGGTTCTTCCGGTTCTGTATCCTCCGGCGCTGCTTGTCGGCCTTTGCAAGTGCCTCGGCATCCTCGGAACGATCGCCGATCAGTTCCTCTGCGTCGCTCAGGGGCCGAGGCATCTGGATCAATCTTTGCCCCATTTCCGTCCTGGATTCTGCATGTCGTGGGTTCTTTCCGTGAAGGCAGCAGAGAGGTGGTGTTTATCCCAGTTCCGGGCTGGAGATCTGTCACCGGCAGCCACTTCAGGTTCGCTGAGCAACATAACAAGCCCAAAATGGAGCCCGCGAGCTAGGTAAAATGAGGAAACAATGTCATATTCGCCAGAAACTAGGTCGGAGGTTATACAAAATCCCGCGAGGCTGAGAACGCTGGGCTCCAAAGCGGGGAGGGGGCGGGGGGGGGGGGGAGCCGGAAATGGCAAAAATGTCATCTTCACAACAACGCGCGGCTTTAAACCATGGAACAGGGAAGGCTACTTGGTTTGCTTTGCAGAGTATTTCCTGAGTCAGTTGCTTTGTAAGACAAAGCTTGTCGCATATTGACTTCCGGTGTGCCGCCGTCTGAGCTTCACTGACAGGGGTCTAGGAAACTCTGCTGGCTTTTCTAATCGGGGCGGAAATAAATACGCGTATTAAAGCCGAAATGAGCTCAGCTATCAGGGAAATAAATAGTCCACCGAGGCTCTCAAATCCATAGTCAAAATATTGTGCACCATCATCACTTGATTGTAAATTCCCAACTTTCTTCATTCAGTCACGATGTCCCGCTACGCAGAAGCCCATGCGAACATTACCGGCCCGGGCGACGCTCGTCCAACAGCCCTTCAGATCATCAAGGACGAAGGGGCAGAGGGCAAGCTAGCCGGGAAAGTCATCGTCATCACCGGTACCTCGTCCGGCATAGGCATCGAAACAGCTCGCGCTCTCTCTCTCACTGGAGCAAAGCTGTTCCTGACGGCGCGAAACCTGGAAAAGGCCAGGACCGCTCTGGGTTCAATCCTTGAACCGGGGCGTGCCGAACTAATCGAGATGGACAATACTTCCCTGAGCAGTGTGCGTGGCGCCGCGGAGGCCATCCTCCAGAAGTCCAACGGCCAAGTCAATATCCTCATCAACAACGCCGGCGTCATGGCTATCCCGAAGTTGGAATACACCAAGGACAGCATCGAAATGCAGTTTGGGACCAACCACGTCTCCCACTTCCTATTTTTTCAACTCTTGAAGCCAGCCCTCCTTGCCAGTGCCACCCCTAAAATCTCATCACGAGTCGTGAACCTCTCTTCCTCTGCCCACCATGTAGCCCCGATCAACGAGTCGGGCAACTACAATTTTGAAAAGGGCGGATATGATGCCTGGGTCTCGTACGGACAGTCAAAGACGGCCAACATCTACATGGCCAACGAGATTGAGCGGCGTTACGGATCGCGGGGGCTCCACGCCACGAGCGTCCACCCTGGTGTAATCTTCACGGGGCTTATGCAGCATCTTGATCCCACCATGATCAAAGAGCTGGGCAATGATGAGATAGCGAAATCGATGAAGTCGCCAGAGCAGGGTGCGGCAACGACAGTGTGGGCTGCAATCGGCCAGGAGTGGGAACGCAAAGGGGGAGAATTTCTTGCTGACTGCGGAAGGACAAGCCTCGTGAGCAACGAGCGCGGCATCGATTCGAAGGGGTATGCAGCACATGCTTACAATCCCGAGGGGGAGGCTCGGCTCTGGAGAGACTCGTTGAAGATGGTGGGGCTACCGGACGATCAGTAGGTAGAGAACGTAAAGGGGCTAGACAGATTGCAATTAGCGACTAAATATATTGGGTTCTTGATCACCAGTCGCGTAACTCGCGTTTTGAGTGGCATGTGAGCGAGTGCAGACAAGCGACGTTGGTCTCCTGGGCCTTTCGGTACCCAGGTATGTACGGCTTTTACAGGGAAAGGGGGTTGAGCAACTCCGCAAAAAATTGCGCCTTTGGCACACTCAGCTTGAGAAAGGCGATAAATTGATTCTCGACGGCCCCTGCGAGCGTAGCTATGGGCCTTGGTCTCTATGAGAGAGATTCTTATTGTCAAAGACGTCGGAATTGCACGTAGCGGTACGTGGGTACTTCCCAGCCACCATGCCACCTCAACAACGTTGTTACGTAATCATGATGGTGGCCAACTCACCCCGACTCGTTTCAGGCAGCTCCACTTTACGACATGCGGTCTACCGCGTTCATCCCGTCAGGTCAACAACCTCCCGGCCTGCACCCTCTTCTCCATCCCCAAAACACTTCGGGCATCTTATAATTATATCAAGATGTCGAATAACAACGCTCATGAGAGCACGCCTCTTTTACGGGGCAATGACGGCGCGGAAGAGAGCGGGGACGCCCACACTCCTCCCTCGACTTGGCAGCGCGCGAAGAGCTGGATCTCTTCCCACACCGTCAACCTCGTCCTGACCGCACTTCTTGCTGTATTCGTCGTCTTGTTCCTCGTGACCGCCTTCATTCAGACATCTGGTCGCGGTGATGAAGAAAAGCCGCCTTCCGAACCGTCCCCGGGCGAGGGAGCTGAAATATGTACCTCAGCCGGCTGTGTCCTCGCCGCCTCAACACTTCTCCGCAGCATCTCATCAAGGTGGGCGCTTCCCCAACGCAATATTCGCCTCACGCTGTGTGCACTAACAACGACACCAGATACAAGGACCTTGACCCCTGTGATGACTTCCGCACGTACGTTTGTGAGGGTTTCGATGCCGTCCACGAGATCCGGGAAGACCAAACCGGCGTTGGCAGCCTCCAGATCATGAGCGAGGAAGGTCAGCTGCTTCTCAAGCGCATCCTGGAATCCCCAGAGCCCGCACAGACCTCCCTGTTCTGGACTGCATCTTCACCGGATAAGGAGATCTACCGCAAATTGCACGATGGTTACAACGCCTGCCTCAACGAGACTCAGCTGAAGTCGATCGGTTCTAAGCCTTTGCTGGACCTCCTCACCGGACTCGGAGACCTGTACCCCGTAAAGAAGCCAAAGGGAAAGAAGGATACTTCACTCACTGATGCCGTGGAATATCTCATTGGTAATGGAATCAGAGGTCCCATCTCCATCGGTGTCGGTGCCGATGACAAGGATCCCGATTCCAACATCATCTCCCTCAGTCCCCCGTGGTCTTTCGGTCTACCATCGAAGCAGTATTACAACCGGACTGAGATTGCCACTGCTTACAAGGAGACAATCGGCACCGTCCTCGAGGCTTTGCGCAAGGAAGCTTCACCCAAGCACAACGTGCTCTCGACATTTGACAGCCCAGACGCGCCTGCGACGCTGAACAAGAAGCTCGTCGACAGCTTGGTTGACTTCGAGTACAGCCTGGCTGCAGCATCGCCTGATCCCGAGGACCTATCCGACATCACTAAGGTTTACAACCCTCGAACCTTAGATGAGGCCGAAGCGTATAACCCTGAGATTTCGGTCAAGGACATTATCCGTCTCTTCGCTGGCGACTACAAGCCTTCCAAGATCATTGTGGCATCCCCGCATTATTTGAAGTCCCTAGCAAAGATCCTTGAATCAGAAAGCCGTGAGGTCATCCAAGCATACCTTGCCTGGAAAGTGGTGCAAACATGGGGTGGGTCTGTAGAGGATGACAGCGTTGAGCCCCTCCGCAGGTTCAACAACAAGCTGCAGGGCAAGGAACCCGATGTCAAGGCGGAGCGATGGAGGACCTGCATTAGTGTCGTCGACAGCGATCTTCGTAAGTTATCGCAACCATGAACGATGTCACCCTCACTAACCACTCGTCATTCTAGCCTGGATTCTCAGCCGCTTCTTCATCGAACGTGCTTTCTCCAAAGAAGCGAAGGACCTGGGTGACCAGATCATCCACGACATCAAGGACTCTTTCATTGTCAAGCTCAACCACTCCGAATGGATGACCGAGAAGGTGCGCGAGTTTGCTATTGACAAAGTGCATCTTATCCGACAGAAGATTGGATATCCCACCCGGAGTCCGGATGTCACCAACGCGAAAGAACTTCAAAAGTACTACAGCAGCGTCAACGTATCCGCCGATTCCTTCTTCGCCAACCGGCTCTCATCCACCAGAGACGACGTGAGGCGCGAGTGGGCGCAGGCCGGCAAGCCTGTAGACAAGGCTGAGTGGGGAATGTCCGCCTCTACGGTTAACGCATACTACAACCCACCCGGTAACGAGATCGTTTTCCCTGCTGGTATCATGCAGGCTCCCGTCTTCTATGACCCCTCCCTTCCTAAGTACCTGTCATATGGTGCCTTTGGAGCTGTGGCAGGTCACGAGCTGTCTCACGCCTTTGATTCGTCCGGCAGGAATTACGACCAGAATGGCAATTATAGCGATTGGTGGGATGAGTCCACTATTAAGGCCTTCAAGCACAAGACGGACTGCTTCGTTGAGCAGTATCACAACTATACCATCCCGACGAAGGACGGCGATCTGCCCATCAACGGGAAGCTCACCCTCGGTGAGAACATCGCCGATGCTGGCGGTCTCACTGCTGCGTTCCAGTCCTGGCGTCGTCGGGATGACGAGAAGGAGGACCTTATTCTCCCTGGCCTGGATTACTTCTCGAAGGAGCAGATCTTCTTCCTCGCCTATGGGCTGACCTGGTGTGGGAAGACGAGGGAGGAGGAGGCTATCAGGAGGATCTACACGGACCCTCACAGCCCTGCTTCGTACAGAATTCAGGTATGTAAAGCCCCCTCATTGTTCGCATGAGTCGCGTCCGCTAAAGCCTTCTCCAGGGTACAACCGCCAACTCTCGGGAGTTCCGAGAGGCCTTTAAGTGCCCCGTAAAGGAGCCTACTTGTGAACTGTGGTAAACTGCCAATCACAAAAGCATTGTCATTCTTACGTGGGCTGGGCATGGGTAATCGGGAGTGCAAAAGCTGACTGGGTACTCGAAATTGCATTGGGTATTTCATTCAGGTCATGTAGTCAATTACTGTACAAGCTATCTTCCTCAGAACATAAAACAAGCTCAAACGGGATATCCTCGTAGGGGACCTGCAGGCCCGGCGGCAGGGACCTCAGGCTGAAGTCGGACGGGCGCCGGCCACCCCCGGCCTGGATCTTCCGCCCGTACGAGAACCTCCGGTCCACCACCGACGGCCGCCGCTGGCCCCACCCGCCCTCGTACTCCCGCCCGAACTGGTGATCCGTCGTCGAGTCCTGCTCAAAGTCTCTGCTAAGCGCCAATCTCACTTGGATGGCCCATTGCGGCGCCGTGCGTTTTAAATCGCTGCGCCCGTGGATGTCGCGGTCCATCGGCCGCGGCCAGGGCACGTCGTCGTCGCCGCCGGGTGTGGCGGTGACGGTGCCAGCAGTGGAGTTAGACACACCGCTCGTTGGCGTCAGGAAGTCCAGGCAGCTGTCATCGATCCGGATGAACTCGGCCAGCTCGGAGTCGACGTCGTGGACGGGGCTTATTGTATTTGCTGTTGCTGTTGCGGCCGCCTCGACGTAGCTGATGTCTGGTCAGGCTGGGTCAGCGGTTGTTTTGTGTGCGCGCATTCATTGCTTCAGTCCGGCTTGCTGGGATGAGATCGTCCTGCTTACTTGTTTGGATCTTGGGCAGGTCCATGCCTCGTTGGCGGAACGCGCCACGGCGGGTCAGCATCGTTGGCTTGTGTGCTGGGATGTTCTCCACTTGTGCAGATGCATGTGCAGCCTGGGTCGACCCACGTTTGGTAGTAGCTCGCAGCGCGCCTTTCAGTCTTCTTTCTAGAACATCGTTTACTTGGACTAGTTAGTGTATGGCAAAAACAGATTGACGCTCGACTAGTCCAGGAACCATTTTATCCAGGAGTTTCAGGGGCGGCCTCCCATATTTTCTTTCGACGATGCACGCTGGTCAAATAGCCACGTATTTGGGGCGGGTGGTGCATAGCGGAGCCGGAATGAAGATCTCAATGGAGGGGGGCGCGCCCGGGACTCCCACTGGACCACACCCACTCGGCAAGCCGTGCGGTGTCCTTTATCTCGTGGGCTCCGGGCGGGCGCCCTTTGCAGCTCGCGGCCCGCCCGGGAGTTATAAAGGGCTCGGGGGCCCCAGAGGGTCGAGCTGAAAATGAGGCGGGACGATCCTCGGAACTGGACTTTAAAGTCGGTCGGCTCGTCCCGTAGCATTGGGCGGCTCGGGTGATTGGGCATCTTCCGGTGTGGTGTGCGATCTGAAACCTGCCAGACAGTCAATAGTATTAGTATTGTCCGAAATTCTTGAATGTGTGTGGGGGCGGTTGAGAAGAAAGAAATCCAATCGTTGTATCAAGTCCGGACCGTCATGGGGGTTTAGGATGCAAGGCAGCCCATCGACGTAGGCATGAAATCATGGGATCAAATCGAAAAGTACGTTGTGGATAGTTGAGCAAACCTGAGCAGGTACGGCTTGCGTTGCTCAACGGAACAAATGCTGCGTGAAATGGGTGAGGGCTCATGTGGAGTAAAGCTGGGTGTTCATTCTTTGCAGTCACTCAATTTCCCTGAAGCTCCTTCATCTTGGCCAACGCTTCTTCTTTATAGGAATCAAAATCGATACCGCCAATGAAGCCCCATCTTGGGGCCAGGAGGCCCATCATCTTGTCGGGTTCCAAGCCAGCCTCAGGGTTCTGACCACAGAAGATCTGACCCGTTCCCCTGCTAGAGTCAATGACTCTCTGGCACCTCTCTTTCCTAACAGCACTGTAGGCTTCGAAAGCGTGAGCAATCTCAGACGGCCGCTTGACCTGGCCGAGTAAAGTGCCAAGAATCAAGGCATCCTCGAAAGCCTGGCCGGCCCCGGCGCCCTGCCACGGAGTCGTGGCGTGAGCAGCATCGCCGGCGATACAGACTCGGCCATTGGCGAAGGTGCTTGTAGATTTGTGTTCCCACTGAGAATATGCCTGAGGATCGTCTTGGTCAAGCATAAGCTGTCCGGCACGTCACCGTCAGCATTACAAGAACAACAAGACTGTTTGTAACACGCAGGGGGGGGGGGCAACCTCACCTCTATCATGCCCTTGCCAACTGGCCCGTCAAGCCAGTCACACAAGGTCTCCTCCAGGAACTCCCGCGTCAAGGCCCTCTTGCGATCCTTGGGATGATCTTTCTCGACAGCCGATACGACACACTGCACCTTGGTTCTGTTCTCCAGGACATCATGCATGATGAACGCTCCGTTCCCAGCCCATCCATACTGCCGATCCTGCTCGAAGAACTCCGCGCCGAGGGTGTCCCGCGCCTTCTCAAATGGGACGAGATTTCTGCAGTCCCAGAAGCCGGCAGGGGAAGCTCCCTCGGCATCGGCAGCCCCCTGCAGCACATGCCGTCTCACTGCGCCAAAGATGCCGTCTGCGCCGATGACGGCGTCGAAGGTCACCTCTTGTCCGTCACGGAAAGTGACCTTGACGCCACCCTCACCATTAACAGTAGCGGTGATCTCGGAGAGTGCCTTGCTCGCGTGAAGCCGGTCGGTGGGAAGGGGCGCGAGGAGTTCGCGGAGGAGCGAAGCACGGTGCACAACCCTCCCGGCGTCCTTCGGGTCACCACCACCAAGATCCATCATGACGGTTCCTGCCTGCGGTCCCGATCCCTAAAGAACATCGTCAGAATGAGCAAATCCAGGTCAGTGTCGAGGTTGCGTCTCACAATGCACAGCCGCGTGGACGCTTGAGGTACCGCGCCTGCCTTCTCAAGCAGGGTACTGGCCTCCGCCTCCCCGATGACTTGCTTCAGGGCTCGTTGCGCGTCGCTGGCCAGTCCGACAGCTGCACCGCGCTCGGAGAACTCGGGCGCTGACTCGTAGACGTGGACGTCGAGGTGAGCATGTCGGAGGAGGGCATGTGCGATGGTTGCGCCGGCCAGGCCCCCGCCAATCACGGCAATCTTGATCGAAGTTGTTTCCGTCATGTTTCGTCGGTCGGTTCAGCGAGAGAGAAAAAAGACGATGAGAGAGAAAGGAAAGCTGAAGTCTTGGCGGGGGATTAATATGTCGAATACCTGACTAGACGATAATTAGTAGGCCCTGATAAACGATGGCGGGGAATGATTGGTTCAAATGGAGGCACATTGCGACTGTTGGTCCGTTGGGTCCATTTCCTACTCAGGGACGCTAGCAACACCTTCGGAATGAATGCGTGTAGCATCGTTAGTGGGGCTCTAATGATTCAAAGGCCACCGAAGGCTACCAGCAGGAGGCACAGCAAGATGGTGTGGCTCATGTGGTCAGTTGCAAACGTCTTCTTCCATAGATGTACTGTTTGAAGCTTGGTGTTGCGCCATTGGCAATAGGGGACGGAGTGGGGTGGCTGCTCCGTAACTTCTTCCAGTGTTGTTCATCAACTCAGTAGCACAAGCAACATCAGTGCTATCTGACTATCCGGGGGAGGACAAGTTTGGCGAGCTGGGCGCTTGAGATTGTGGGAAGAAGGGCTACGGGTGCTGCAGCATTGGATACCTTTGTGTGACTTGCTCAGAACAGAGCACTTCCGTCGTGTCCCTGTTCTAGGACTTTGACAAAGAGGCAGAGGAGTGGGTCTGTCCCGAATCTTCTATGATCTAGACGTCTTCAACGCATTTCCAACCGCTCCCATGGCGGTGCTTGTATACTTATCGACAAACCTAGGTATGGTAACGTCATCTTCATCTTCTCTTTGGGGGATTCTTCTCCCAGAACAATCGACTTTACAGAGAATAAGTTTAAATTACCCACTTTGACTGAAAGTATAGTCATTAGTTACCCCCCTGGCTAAACTCATTCTGACTAATTTCAACCATGTTGACCTCCAAAATTGAATTTCAAAAACGGCTTCCGCTCATGAGCAGACGTGATGGCATGATCAAACAAGACTATGCATGTGGACAGCTGCCAGTGTCGCCTCGGACGATAACGTTCCATCCATTCGGCTCAAAAATCTGGCCGCCGGTCACAGGGAACAGGCTTGACTTTTCCTTCTCTAACCAGAAACATTGGCGGGCGATGTCCTCCACAGCTCTTGCAACCTGAGACCATGAGTCCAAATCCAACGGCTTGTCGCTGCTGTCATTGCACAACCAGACTTGGCTACCACCGGAGCAGCTGATTGGGCCGCAAGATACAGGTGGCATGCCTGGGCGACCGGTGGCACCGTCGAGACTCTTGATGGCGTCGAGTGTGGACCCAACACCGGCGGCTGGTCCGCGTTAGTTGCATGTGATTAAGCGTAGAAGGAGTGAGTGTTTTACGTACGAGGCCATCGCTTGGTGCAGACTTGGCAATACCCACAGTCACGACGGTTGTCCATGGATACCATGGAGCGTACGAGATCCTGAGAAGGGATCGAGGGTTGCGACTCCCCGTATTTGTTGAGTAGATCCATGTATTCGGGGTTTATGTCGATCAGTTGTTGATCAACCTCCTGCAGCGTGCCGTTGAGGATTATGGTGGACGATGTGTTGCCGGGGATCGTCTCGACCGCCCAGGAGAGGACGACCACGCTGTACTTTGGGTCGGGGGCTGACAGATTCGTGTTCGGGACCTATTCGGGGGGAGAATGTCAACTTCGGATTGTCAGCTACTTGTTATTGTTTGGTGTAAACTCACGTAAGACGCTGCTGCCAGCATGAAAGCAGAGCAAATTGCGATGACGAATGTGGCAAGAGACATCATTGTGCTGAAGAAGGCTGAACCGTGTGATGGAAGAAAGAGTGGATGAATCCGCCGATTGCTTCAGCCCCTTGAGTATTGAGGAAGAATCGCTTGTCTACTGATCTTGTCTGGAGGGAAGGGAAACAGGTTGCCTGCTGCGACCGACTGCGAAGCGAAGCGGGCTATTTATGGGTCCCAGTCCCTGTGAAGTGAGCCCAGTCACTTGAGAATGAATCACTGCGATGCTGTGGTGCCCAATTACTTCAGCATGAAGTGTTTGGGATTCTGTGGTGCCGCACTGTGAATGCGAAATGTGAAGGCTACAATGAAGACGCCCGACCATCCCAGGAAATTGGCCCAGGCTCTTGATCAGGCTTTTGCAGGTACTCAGCACACAGAGGGTCACCGTCCAGTCTCCAATTCGCTCCCTTCTATGACATTATCATTTCAAACGTCGGCATTCCTTCTCCTTCCATTGAGCCCTCACTCATTTGTGGAGTCAGGCACGATAAGCCTTGACCTCGTCCGCATCGAATAAATCAAACGGTCCCTCCTCTGTGGATTGCTGCTCTTAGTTCACTTCTTGTTAATGAAGAAATCGAGATCCCCTTGCGTATCCAAACCAGTCATATCCAATGCATATTGTCTCAAAGACCTATGTGACACACTTACAAAAGAAGGAAAATCATGGTCTTTCCCCAGTGACCATCCAGATCATTTGCCATATACGCCTTGACACGCTGCATGGGAACTCAGATAGCTTGGGCGATCTTGCTCAGAGGCATATCGTCAATAGTGTCCAGGGCAGCTGGCATGTGTGAGGGTCCACCAAGTGTATAGTGCTGTAGTGGGGGATGGAACTCACGTCTAGTAATACTAGAAACTAACTCTTCGCAGTGGCTCTCGCATGTTCTGTTTATGCCCAAGCTCGAAACCTGGATGATGTTAATCACAGTCATGTTAAGTTTATGTAGTTGTCTATTCCCTTCATGGCGTATCACCGTGGACCCCTATTCCAGATTCCGCCTATGCCGGGATTCAATGCTCCCGTCTTAAGAGTTTCACCGTGACAGGGTAGCGGAGGCAACCAATGAGTACCACCTCGGCAAAATTTAAGGCAACGCGAATAGATGCGTGGCAGGGATCGCTATTAAACTCCGCTAGCGTGCGCTTTACTTTTTCGTTCGTAGGCATGAATATTTTAATAAAAGTCTTTGATTGGGCAAATATCCCTGTGTGTAACCTCACCCCTTTTAAGCTTCGGAATTCTCCTTTATCTCCTGTTTCGCACAATGCCTACAACTTTCAACCACCGTCGCCCAAATCTCAACTAAGGAAACGCCCTGCTGCTGATTGAACGGAACACTTTGCCTCAGATCCCAACGACACAATGTCTCTCGAAACACTGCCAACAGAACTCCTTCACGCCATATCCCAGTTTGTCGCTGCGTCTAGATCACATGACCATCTCGACTTCACCAGAGCCAGCCGTCGACTGCATGACATCGCCAACCCGGTTCTCTACTCCACAGACGTTCATGAGTCTGGTGGTGTGGTTTCCATGCGCCATGGTCTCAAGACAGGGCTGAACAGTGTCGTCAAACTGTGCTTAGCCGCTGGCGTGGACCCTAGCCTTCGCATCAAATCAAGCGAACACTTGGACAGCTGTTATCATCTGGCTTCGCAAAATCCCTCATGTCGACCTGGTGAACCGAGTGGAGCAGTGATTCACTCCCCGGGGCTTAAGTCTAATCTGGAGAACGATCGAAAGGCTGAAAGCCCCGCGTCCAGCGAAAGCTCCATCGATGATGACCGCGAAGGGAATCCTCCGACGGAAGCGACTAGGTACACGCTGAGATGCTATTGGACGCCTCTGCACGTCGCTGCGGCCCGAGGCGATGTTGGTCTTCTGGAAATGCTGCTCGATCATGGCGCAAGTCCCAACTCGGCTGGCATAGGTGTTTGCCCCTGTTATTACCAGTCTCTTCGGCGAACCGTGCGTCGTTCCATCCCTGAAAGCCCTCGGGAGGAGCACAAGCACGAATTCTTGGAAAGAAAGCTCGTCACCAGATGGTCTCCTTTGCATGTTTCGATATGCAATGGGCATCTCAATTGCGCTGAAAGGCTTATTGGTCGCTTTGGCCTGGCCCACGCTGAAGAATCAGACGATGAGGTGCGATATCAAGCACGATGGTTCTCGGCCGAAGAAGACGAGTTACGGTCCGAAGGCAGTCTCCCCCAATTCGTCCGTGATTCTGACGAATATTGGGAAAATCCCATCCACCGACTTACCCCAAGATTCGACCCATTGCCCCCGCTGCATGTCGCTGCAGACAAGTACACCAGCTTGGAAACGTTTGAGACGATTTACTCGATGCTGAAGCGGGCAGGCTGTCTCGAGGGCCCACAGTCAGGCGTCGACGTCCTGGATGCTTTTGGCGACACGCCTTTTGCTGTGGCTTCTTTCTCAGGTCGTTCTCGGACGTTTGGCAGCTGGCTGCGCGACCGCGGCGCTGATATTGACTTTGTCATTGATGGCCATGGAACTGAGCGCCATTCGATATTCAACGCCTTGTGTGCATCTCATCTATATCGAGAGGCCATGATTCTGATGGAAATGGGCGTCAATGTCAACAAAGACAAGAGTCTGGGTGGCGAACATTGGCCCAACCCCATATCCAACATATGTTCAATGTATACGTACGATCCGGAACTACAAAGGGAGGAAGGCATGGCGCTCATGAAGCGGCTGATACACGCAGGTGCGGACGTCAATGCTAGGTCAAGCAACGGCCACACAGCTCTGATGTCTGCCGTATTCTATCCTTTCCCAGCCCTTGTTCGCGAGCTTCTTGATGCCAAGGCCGACGTTCACGCGGCAAACAACCAGGGCATGACTGCACTGCACTGGGCCGTCCTGCGGTGCTTGAAGACGTGTCCCCAGGAAGGACAGCACAGAGAATTCGACACGGCATTGGCTATTATCAGACTCCTGCTTGATCACGGTGCGGATCCAAATCATCGTTCTGGAGGCTGTGGCCCACCCTTATTTGCAGGCGGTTACCGTCTCAGAACTGTGACCGACTTCAGCGATTACATCGACCGTTCCAAGGATGGCCCAAATGGCATGGCCTCTATCGCTCCACTCATGATCAGCAGAGGAGCTGATCCAAACATTTACCTCGAACACTCAAGAAACCTCGGTGGCAAGTCTCTGGCTGTGTCAGCCTTCTACTCGGGAGAATATGATTCTCTCGATGCACTGGTTGCATCCGGGGCCATCGTCACTAGAGATGACTACCTCGGTATGATGCGATCTCTTTTCGACAGGCCTACCAGGCTTAGGAGCTTGGGAGCAGTGGATGGGCTTTTCCGACTTCTCAACTCGCCCTCGTTAAAGCTGAAAGAGCCAAAAGACAGGAAAAACATCATGAATGCCTGGGAAGAAGTACTCTACCACGCAGTAGGGAGGTATCCTCGTCTCGTCCATTGCCTATCCCGGCATGTTGCCTTGACAGATATACGTGGACTTGGCGGGAAGAACGTGCTACATCTCATGGCGCGCTGGGAACGAGACGAGATCACACCTCTCATTCAGTTCAAAGATGATATCAGAATTGTGATGAGCGCCCTCCTGAGATGTGGAGCTTACCGTCTGATGAACGAAATCGACGACTTCGGCCAGTCGCCATTGCAAACCGCAGTCGACCTCGGGAACACTTCCGTCGCGATCTCGCTCATCCTCAATGGTGCTGATTGCCACAGTGAGATCAAGAAGCCCGATGGCTCTACAACAGTGTCCCCTCTGAAGTCGGCCATCAGAAGATATTCAAAGGCATCCTTCTTTGAGATGGCTTCCCAGATGCTGGATATCACGATTCCACATCGCAGGGCAATGGACATTCGAAATGCACGGTACTTGAAGGACTTTATCTTGCATCTCGGAGAGAGCTCCTTTGATGAACCTTCCGAGGCGGCTTACAGGACCAGGGAATTGATGAGAAGGCTGGTTGACCTGGGGGTAGAAGTGGACGAGACCGACGAGGATGGCAACACACCTCTGCACCTCCTATTCCACCTGCTGGAATCCCCCAAACAATGCTCAGAAGGGCCTGGAAACCCCCCAATATCCCACTCTTCTGGAGCCCCTAGCAGTGCTGTGAACAGACCTGCTCATTCCGATATCTCGTTTGACACTCACAGGCCGCGCCTGTTTGAGTTGCGTCAAGAGGAGGGCATGCCTATGAATGGGCACCTCTATTTCGACCACTACGAAGGAGACGACAGTGATAGTGACTCGGACAACAACAGCGAAGGCGAAACAGACGTAGAGACCGTGGATGGGGAGGACGGCGTCCAAACTCATTTGCCAGGCCTTGATACTCCCGAGACCGGCGGCGCGGCGTCACTTTCGACACACATCCACCCTGCCAGCGAGACGGGCAAGCTGGTCAGGAACAACACTGATCTTGGGCGGGACAGGTTCGGCGCGTGGACTGGATTGTTCCTTGTTTTGCTGGACCGAGGCGCCAGCTTAATAGTCAGGAACAAAGCCGGGAAGACGGTCCTCGACTATATCGACGAGCTCAGAGACTGCCAACTTCACCCTTGTCCGGAGATGTACAGAGCGGTCATTCCTGCTTTTAGGGACCTCGTCAAGCGGCCTCCGTTCGATGCTGAGCTCCTTGCTAAATTGGGTGACTCGGACGTCAAGGCTAAGGGTAGCCCTGTTCTCTTCGTCCATGATCAAATTCCCTATTATATGGACGAGAACGGTCCAGAGGATGCACACGAAGCCGAACGTCAAGCACGTGCAAGGGGCGAGACCTGCTGGGAGCCTTACTGGTAGCCAGAGTAGCCTCGCCACCTCTAAGGCTGCAAGGAACTGTATAGTTTGTTAGTTAGGGATGAGACTTTTGATTCTGGGTTGTTCTAGAGACCATTAATGGTGTTCTGAATTTGGTAAGATTGCGGCTTTGTTTAGTTGACTCCGCATTATAATAATGTTATAATAAAATGTTTTTCATCTCAAAGTTTATTTGAATGAATAATTCCTGGAAAGAAAGATATTGCTCTTAATTATATGGTACGAACCAAAGTTACATTTAGCTGAACTGTGCTACCGTTCCTCAACGCAGACCTCGTTTCCTGACCCCCTCCAAGGTTCTTACTCCCCTCTATACTGTTGACTGTCTATGTCGGTCGCAGCTACTGAAATACATATTTTGTATCGGTAAGATCCGTTCTGTTCTTCATATCCTGTTTGCGTTGATGGAATTTTGCCAGATAGTCTCACTTGATATTTGCTCGAAACTCTGACGAAATCTTTGGCCTTCCCCTAAGCTATCTCCAAGATTTTCAAGCACGCTGTTATAACCCTGCGTATAGGACTGTTGCCCGAGAGCTCTCTCATACGGTGTTCAGCCAGTCGCTCGAGCGTCTGCCGTTGTGGCCTTCCACTGGCCGTGTCCACGAGCAAGTTGAACGCACTCCGCATAGATACGTCACCTGCACCTTGAACTGAGGAGAACCCCCTGACGGTATCCACGCTCCTACCCAGCTCATGCACCAGCTCCCTGGCCGCAGTCAGAATAGACGCGGCCGCCGAGGTCCTCTCCGCGATTGTCAGCCGCAGCGAGTCGGCGGCGCTCACCACCGGCGGCAAGCCAGGGATGACGTCGGCCAGCTCGCGCTGCAGCCCCTGCACCTCTGCAGCCGCGCCGTCCACGACCGGCTTGAGCATGCGCTCGACCCGCGCGCCGGCGGCGTCCATGTGCCGCTGCACCGCCCGCCTACCCGCATCGTCAAGCCGCGCGCACTCGCGCACCAGGAGCTGCAGCGCCGAGACCTCCCAGCCCGCGAGCCGGGCGAGCTCCAGGGCCTCCACGACGAGGAGCCTCGCGTGGTCGAGGTACGCGTCGAGAGCGGCCTGGCTGTTGGCTGTTTGGTACTCTGCGAGCAGCGTACGGGATGCGGCGCGCAGGCGGGTCATCTCCTGCGACCTGGCTGCGATGCCGGCGTCGCTGTGCCGCCACCTTCTTCGCTCGTAGTGGAGCCTCCTGCGGGTGACGGCCGGCCCCGCGGTGCTCATCGCGCGGCGGTAGATGTACTCGGACAGGACGTCCTCGCCGACCTGCCCCAGCATCGAGACGGACCGGGAGAGCCAAGGCCACGCGGCCCGGCTCCGGAAGGCCCTCAGCAGGTCCCTCCTTGGCGTGAAAGAGAGGTAGAAGGAGGACATGAGGGGTCTGCCGCCCCACTCGTGCACGGGGAACTTGAGCGCCTGGTGGCTGTACTTCGCGACGTCGACAGACCAGAACCCCTCGTTGAACAGCCTGCTCATCATGGCGACCGGCACGGCTGTGACGCGGCGGACCATGGTCGGTGGGGGATCCAGGAGCCAGTTCGGCCAGCCGCAGTCGTCGTTCTCGCCGTGCATGGGCATGTTGCTTCGGTAGTATGGCCTGGGTGTGGCGGTTGGAAAGGGCCATTGCTGAAGCCAGTTGATTACAGGAGGGAAGCCGTTCTGGGGGTCTAGTTCTGGAGTGGTAACCGGCACACCTCCCCATAACTTCATGACGCCTGCATGTCAGCAAATGAATGCATCGAAAGGTGATTTTAAGATGGCATACCTGGTTCTCAAACGCCCAGCCCTCTTCAGACCGCATCTCTCCTTGGAAACTATGCACCGTCAGTACAGCACAGGGCCGTTCCGGACTTTATGACAGTCATGCCATGAAGCAATCGTCACATCGCCAAAGGTGGGATTGAAGCACTTCGTGCAGCGGGCTTACAAGAATTGGGGAAACTGGCGTCCACTTCCCCCTATCTTTGTGCCAAGACGTCGCAATAAATCCAGCTGTTCCTGTGGCAATTGGCTGAGGTCGAGACGAAAAGGACCGTCATCGTCTGGCCTCTGTTGGCCCAAGGCAGGATCTGTGTTCCAATTGTCGTATTCTGTCATGATAGAAACGGCCATTCGCGCAGCATGCTACATTATGGTCAGCATACAAGTTCCAAAGCAGAAACAATGGTTGACCAGGGTGCGGGCCTCACTGCTAGCTCGTGAAGCAGGACCGAGGCGGCAGCCGTGCAGGTGACGAACTTCTCCGACTTGGAATAATTGGGAAAGAGGAGGGGCCACACGAGCTCTGGAGTGAGGCTGACTATGATGTCGAATCGGTTGGCCGGGTCTCTTGGACGTCGCATAAAGATGGTGTGAGCGGCGGCTGCATCGTCTAGGGTGTCTGCGAATTGGAACTTGATGTATGTTTTTAGTATGTGCTCTGCGATTTCTATCGATTGAAAACCACTGTCGCGCAGGGCTAATGCTTCTGGATACATGTCATGGTCGTCGAGTTCGTAGTGGATGGCTGCAACGAGTCAACACGCTATACTGTGACATGGGTCGAAGTACCTAGGTACGTCGCTTGACAAGTGTCGATAACTTACCGGACATATTACCAAACAACTCTGGAGGGACGCCGCCACCGGATTCATCTAGTCAAGGACATAATCAGTTCTTACTCAAGATGTTGTTGGATTTGTTATGTAAGTGAAAGTGACCACTGCTGGGGTGACCGCATCATGCTTGACGACGCAGAACTTCTAACTTCAGACATGTGGAGATCATAAGCTCGGCAGGGTTTTCCTTTTCTTCGGTAATATCAATGAATGCTTACCATCATCAACTGGTGGTCGCACTGGTATTCGGGTCGTATCTATAGGCGAAAGCTTGTATATGTCGAGCATGGCACGCCAGAAGGGATGATTCGAGTACAGCACTTTAGACATAAGTTGAAGTGTTGGCTGTAGCATATCCCATAGCCGATTATCATTTTGGCCCTGTATACATCGGAAATCAGAATCAGTGATCAAGAAGAATGAAGTGCCCTTTTGGAACACAACAACGTACCATGTCCCACCGGTGATCTGATCCAGCCAAATTATACCACATAATCGGTCTATCCCGCTCTTCGCCTTCTCGTGCATCCTGTACCCAATTACCACGGCGGATGATCCTACGTTTCATCTGTCAATGTCGGTCGATAAACAATCACAGAAGGATAAGCGCTATAAAGGAGTGTTCCTACGGGTGGATAGGAGATGCAAGACCATCTAGCTGCGTATCTCTGCTACTCATACTGGGGTCAAAGGCTCCCTGTATTTTGAGCTGCGGACAGAAGATGTCAGCTCCCAGGTCGTCTCCGGTCGGACAGAGTTCAAAGTCTCTCCGCTCACCTCGTCAGCAGTGTATCCGTGGAAGACCATGCTCTGAAAGTCTTCTGTCCACCCTAGATTATTTTCCGACCCCGGTTGATCACTTAGGGTTAGACCCCCCAGGCCTGAAAAGTTCGGCGACAACATGGACCGGCCGAGGTCGTCACCTGGTGCTCTTTTGTCCGTTCCGAACCGCCTGCGCATGAGGTCAGTAGAGATCTCAACATGCCAATTGCGTGACCCGCCCCGCCTGTGAGACGAAAGAAAACACACTCCATGAACTGGAGGACTTACGTTGCATACTCGCTCGGAAAGACCCATTCCTCTGTCTCTTGGTCTTCAAACACGTCATCTGGGCGGAGAGCAGGGTGCCTTATGGGATACGGCGATTGCTTTGTGTTCATCCATTGCGGAACATATTTGTTGAACGTGCCCCGCAGCCCGGTTTGGAAAAAATTGGGAAAGTTCGGCCCACGCGCCTGGTTCTGCAGTTGTGTCCTGATGGCAGCGAGGTTGATACCCGCGGTGATATTGGTGACGTACTCATTGTTATCCGATCGGCTGTCATCACTGTCTGATGTATCGCTGACATTGTAGTAGTCTTCGTTAAGTGGGTCGGCCATGCTGTGGGGTCAAAACCGTGGCGGATAAACTTTGCAGCATTGAAAGAGAAGAGGCTCACTATGCTGTTCTTGCAAGGCAATGCGCTAAGAGACGGACATAGAATTATATGGGCTTTCCACATGAGCTACACAGGTCGCTGTACATGAAAACAAAGGATCGATTTGCCTGCTTTGTTAGTTATTGAGTGTATACAGATAACCAGATCCGGACAACTAGATTACATCAACTTATAACAAAAGAAATGGCAAGATAGAGTACAACATACTAGTAGAAGTTTAAAATATAATATAAAACCTGGATCGCAGTTACATGAAAGAAGTAAAAGACTGGCAACACTAGCAATCGAAGTCGCAGGAAAGTAAGTCCCCTGATACCTTTTCTTCGAAGATGTTATCCTGTTGGATTTGATTTTCTCTTCATTCTTTTCATGTGAAATACATCCTAATTCCAACTGTAGTTGTTTCCAATGTTTCACTCGAGAAATGACACATATTTCATTGAGTTCGTAGTCTATTCTTCCAGTGTTAGGGTTGAAGCCTGGCATGCATGAAAATAATGGCTCCTCCCTCATCTGTGCCAGGTATAGACCAATTACCCGATACTATGCCCCCGCCTGTCACAATGACGCTCTTCGCATGCGCCGTTCTTCAACTCACTTCTGCTTTCCCTCGATTCTGTCCGCTATTTATAACACTCGCGGCTACTGACAGTCGTAATGTCGACATTCCCTGCGGAACTCGTGATGGCGAAGTATTCCTGCATAGTTTGGAAGTCCCTTGAAGTAATTGCGGCAGTGAGGTTGCGGGCACCAGAACACTCCCAGGCCGTCTTGATCATCCGTGATGTTATATGAGCAAGGGTCCAGGGTGTTGTACCACTGTGGGCAGACTTTTCCTCCGTCGGAAACACATATGGCCCGCATGTAGTCAACCACCAGGCAATCCTTGCCGGTGTGGCATGGTTTGACCTCCACGATGCACCCTCCCCGGTCATATTTGCGGGGCGAAGCCCCATCCCGGGCCCGGTGGGTTTTCGGCTCGGCGGTACATTCCGGCGCTATCCTTGACTTGAGGGTTTGGACAACTCGATTGACGACGTTCGATATGGTTGAGCCGGACGGCCTTGTTGGCTGCAATGTGTTCAACCCTCGGAAAGGGTCGCCGATGCATTCTGTTGATCCTGGCAGCCAAGGGCCACATTCCCACTCCCAGCGCACGTTCTCAGTCCCCGAATAAGTGATACAGTGGCAGTCGTTGGGATCAAAACATCGAATTTCGGGTGTTTCGGTGGCACTGGCTGGGCATGGGACGATGTACTTCCCAGCATTATCGCAGATCTCTGCTATTTGTGACCGGAGTGCGTCCATCTGACCATTGAATGGTATATGAGCCGTCCAAAATAAATCGAATACGTTGGGGATCTTTTCGTGGCGTCGGATAGTTGGCCAGCGAACCGAATAGCAAAAACCCGTTTTCGACCCGCAATTGCGTTTGGACTTCGGGAAAGACCCCCCGGGCACTTTTCTGCAAGATTTGTCGTGGCTCGGGTGTCTACATCGGAGTATGGTAGAATGGTCATGTTTTCCTTTGCTCTGCGGCCTGCGCTCTGGGTTCAATAGACGTGCTAGGCGAATAGTACCATCGTCGTGGTCACAGATCCGCATGTAACCCTCGTGTGCAATGCAGTACCGCAGCCGTGCTGGCTTGAGGCGTTGAGTCGCCGAAAAGAGGCAAGCGGGGTGGTCTGCGCCGCACGCGGAGCAGTGCGTGTACTCGGTGAGCTGACGTAGTCTCTGTTCCCATCGGGGCGACGTCCGGGCCGCCTGGCAGTCATCGCAGTACTCATCCCGGTCAACAAGGTATAAGAATTGCTGCCGGAGGTATGAGTTGGTACCGAGACGGGGCCAATTCAAAGGCCCCGTGTCCGATAGTCTCGCATTACTCCCTCGTAGTGGACTCAAGACTTCGCGGACACATAGAGGCGGAAATCGACGTGCCACCCGCCTGATGCACTCGATACCACTGTTGCTCAATCTTTGAATGATTTTGACGAGCAAATGGTCCGGTAGGGAGAGGAGAAGGCTCAGGTTCTCGTTATGCCACATGGCTGCAACAAGTGGATCCATGCCCTCTGGGGGCGAGGGGCGCGCCCTCGCCGGGCGCCGTGATACAGGAGCACGTGCAGGAGGGAATAAGTCGTCGTATTTTGGTAGTGGTATTTCAGAATGCCGCTGTATACGTCGTCTTGATGACCCTGGTAACGGAGTGGAGTATGTCCTGGTTGTCGTGTTCGAGTCATTCCGCATCTCGGGAGGCGAAATAGTGTGTGCAGCATCGCCATTCTCAGTCGAGTTTCTTGTCAGTCGCGCTTGGCCACGGGGACGGTGGCCAAATGCGCGCGTAGAACCTGTGTCCGTGCCCATTTTTTGATTGCCGATGCAAAGAACACAACTTGAAGTTTGTTGTTATGTGCTGTTCTGCAATGGGGTAATATCTTCAAACATTCGATGGGTTTGTCACCTGTAAGTAACGAAGCTGGAAAGTACATTAGAAGATGAAAAGACGGAAGCCGTGGGATATATTTATTTGGATTTGGGAATATGACCAATTTCTACTAATTCGTGGTTGGTGTTACGCTAAGAGAATCACTTACGTCCCGGGCTTAACTATTGGTTCCCCCGGCTATGGTAGCGTCAGGTACTACAAGCAACTTTCAGAGACCTTTCTTTTGAAGTTTGAACTCTATGACTGCACGGTATCTGTCTGAATATATCATGAGTTCCATGTTCCATCCAAAGTAACGGGCCAGATGGCTTCGCGGGTCAACGTCAGCCATGTAAGGACACAGTAACAGAGCTCTGACACCATAGTTGAACTCCTTAAAAGACTTCTTAAGAGCACGGCAGCTCGAGGTCACCGACACCAACAGAGGCCCTTAAGGTTCGTCATTCTCGTTTCCTCAGGTGAACTCGTTCCTAAAATGATTTTGCTTGTTAGAATTTGGTGATAGCTGCTTGACAAGCTATCCTAGTCCGTGTGGGCAGCACTCGATGATGTCGATAAGTGCCTTCGCAGGTGATGCCGGGACACGCTTCAAGAAAGGAAACAAGTGCGTTGTGATGGGGACCAACAGACATCTGGATGCTCCAATCATCCCTACAATCGTGAGCGGCTATGTACAAAACCACATCCCTGCTGATTTGCCGGCAGATCGATTCAGAATTGAGCAAGAGAGCTGCACTCGATTGTCTGGAAAGGCTGTCACCAAGGCTTCGTGAGAAGCCTACGGGACTGCCACGCAAGTGTGCACAGTTGTGAATCGCCTTGAAACAGATTGTTCGAGAGTAAGGTCTCGGCCGGTGAAGCTCAGCACACCGCTCTGGATCTTTCTGAACGAGAGACTGACGGAGCGTGTCTTAAGAAGCACGTCGTAGGCGCTACAAGGGCTTTCTGGATACTTCATCAAACTCCCTGTTAGAGAAATAGCTCTGAAAGATTGTCTTCTAGTACTGCATGGATCGCTCAGATGGAGATGGACATTTCCTGACGATTCTGTTTTGCAACCCCAAGAAAGTATCTATCAGTGGTGTTCTTTGGGTCGAGAACGGTCGACGCAGAGATGAGAGGTCATCGACTTCAGGAGGTAATCAGGGATTGTCGAAAGTAAAGTGTAATTCCAATGGATGGAAACGGATAGAGGAGTTTGCAAGAACTTGGCTCATGAAGTGCCAACTGCATCGAAGTTGGGGAGCACATCCAATTGGGAGTCCAACTGTTCCGATGATGATTTTGGACCAAGCCAGGAACCTGGACGGAGACACTTGCAAGACAGCCAGGATTTCAGATGCCGTTGGATGACTGGAGGATCCTAGACACCCATGGACGACCGACTCTAGTCATTGTATACAGCACAATGACTAGAGTCGGGCTTCCATGGTGACTAGAGTCGGTCGTCCATGGAAGGGAAGCCGCAGGGTATTGGGCAAGCACCCAATTGTGTTTGTGTCGTAACTGAGTACCAAGGCATGCGTGACTGCTTACTTCGGCACTCAGAAGGAAAGAACGGCCCAAGGAAGGCACAAAATTCCAAAACGGCAGGAGCACCTGCCTCCCCAGCAGGAAGGAACCACCTTGGGAAGTCGCACAGCCAGCTCCCCATAAATAACCAAGGAACCCTCTGCTCGCCCTCTCGTGAAATCTTCCCTTCGGTAGGCCGCGGGAGAATAACCAGAACCAGCCAGCCAGCCAACCAACCAGCCAACCAGTCTGCCTGCGTGCCTGCGGGCCTGCCTACCTGCCTATCTGCCTGCCTGCCTACCTACCTACCTACCTACCTACCTACCCACCCACCAACCCTCCACAGTAAGTGTGTTGCCTCCTCTCTCCCTGTCACAACCTCCTATGGGACAGTCTCCTCTGGGACAGTCTCCTCTGGGACAGTCTCCTCTGGGATAACCTTCCATGGGACAGTCTCCTGTGGGATAGTCTCCGGTGGGATAGTCTCCTGTGGGATACTTTCCTGTGGGATAGCCTCCTGTGGGGTAGTCTCCTGTTGGGTAGTCTCCTCTGGGACACCCTCCCTTGGGATAACCTTCCATGGGTTGGCCTCCTGTTGGATAACCTCCTCTGGGACAGTCTCCTCTGGGACAGTCTCCATCCTGATGACCACTGTGGGCTAACCTCCTATGTAGGCATGGACCCCTGCTGTGTCGACCAGTGCCTGGAGGTGGTCACCTCCATCTCGGTGGTGACCTCGACCTCGACCTCGACCACCACCACCACCACCACTGCCACCACCACCATGGTGCTGCCGGTCTGCCCCCCGGCCGACCTGCCCTCGCCCTCGCCCTCGAATCCCTGGGCCCTGCCGTCGGCTCGGCGGTGGCGGAGGCCGTGGCGAGCGGCGTCGCGTCGGGTGTGGCGGCCGGTGTGGCGTCGGGGGTGGCGCCCCTGACGAGCGCCGTCAAGGAGCTCGCCACTCCTTCCTGGGTGGAGTGGGCCCGTGCGCTGGTGCCGGCGGGCATCACCGTCCTAGGTGCCGCCGTGTTTGGTTGTTTGGGCTGGGGCGCCCGGGCCCTCTGGGAGCGCCGGCAGGAGGACAAGGACAAGAAGAAGAAGGAGCGCGAGGAGGAAGAGGGAGGAGGAGAAGGAGCAGAGGTCGCGGTCGCGCCTGCCTCCGGTTTTGGCTTTGCCCACGGGGGGCAGAGGCCCACCCACCGGTCGCCCCAGCAGTCGAGTGACGAGGTCTAAATTGCTACAATTAATACTACAATGAATACGTCATAATTTCTGCTACCAACATCATGAAACAGGTCAAGAGGCCGTCACAGTGACCTCGGCGCTTGTAAGTCCATCTGCAGTTGCCTTGACCGTGATCTCCCCACTTCCAGTCCCCTTCACGATAGCCAAGGCGTACCCGTTGAAAGCCTTGCGTACCGGGCTCGGGAAGACAGTCAAATCTATCGGGTCACCGTTATCTGTGGCCACGATCTCACCCGGTCCTTCTACCGAGAACGTGATCTCGTTGGAGGCGTAGGGTACCCTGTCGCCGTTCTCGTCAACCACCGTGATAGAGACATACGACAAGTCATACCCGTCACCAGCGATGGCAGCGCGATCAGCGGTGATGTTCAGAGACGCGGTGGCGCCGACAGTCTTCACTTCCTCCTCAGCCCAGACTTCACCGTCCTTGTAGGTCACAGCCCGCAAGCTACCAGGGGAGTAAGTAACGTTGTCCCATCGGAAACGGTACTCGCTCTCACCCTTAGTCACCCTGCCAGCAGACTTGCCGTTCACGAAGAGCTCAGCCTCATCAGCAGACGAGAAAACGTGCACTGGAGTGACCTTGCCCTCGCGCTGGCCATCCCAGCTCCAGTGCGGGAGGATATGGGCGCTGCGGACCTCGGGAGCCCAACGAGCCTGGTAAAGCCACCAGCGGTCCTTCTTGAAGCCAGCGAGGTCGATGATGCCAAAGTACGAGCTGCGGGCAGTGTACTCGTCCCCGTCGTACGGTGTCGGCTCGCCAATATAATCCCAGCCGGTCCAGACGAACTCGCCGCCCGCGAACGGCTGGTACCGCTCCTGCTGCGCAAAGACCTTGTCGGCCGAGGACCCCCAGTAGGGCCCGTACAGCTCGTACGCGCTGACGTACTGCGCCGTGCTGTTGCCGCCGGACCCGTCGAACACCTCGGCCGACTGGTTGCCGACGACGGGGAAGATGTACGTCTCGCGCGAGCTGAGCGAGGACGCGCTCTCGCTCGTCCAGAGGAGCTTGTCCGGGTAGGTGGCGTGGAAGCGCGGGAAGCTGCCGTTGTAGCTGGCGCCGCGGCCCTCGCCCTGGTAGTTGAGGGACTCGACGTCGAGGACGTTCGCCAGGGCGGAGCCGGGCTGGGCGTTGTTCAGGGCTGAGGTGATGGGCCGCGTGCCGTCCTCGGAGTCGACGATGTCCTTCAGGATCTGGCCTGTGGCGCCTCCCTCGGCGGTGGACTGCTCTGGGATCTCGTTGCCGATGCTCCAGACCATGACGGAGGGGTGGTTGAAGTCGCGACGGACGAAGGAGCGGAGGTCTGCCTCGTGCCACTCCGGGAAGAGGAGGTGGTAGTCGTTGTCGACCTTGGCGCGATTCCAGACGTCGAAGGCCTCGTTGATGACGAGGAAGCCAAACTCGTCGGCGAGGTCGAGAAGCTCGGGGGCGGGAGGGTTGTGAGACATGCGAAGGGCGTTGGAGCCCAGTTCCCGAAGGTACTCGAGCTGGCGCTCTGCAGCGCGGTAGTTAAACGCGGCGCCGAGACTGCCAAGGTCGTGGTGGTTGTTCGTTCCCTGCACATAAACACGTTCGCCGTTGACAAAGAGACCCTCTGAGGTGTACTCGAGGGTGCGAATGCCGAACTTGCTCTCGTATGTGTCGAGGACGGAGTCTCCGGATGACACAGTCGTGACAGCAACATACTGGTTTGGTGTGCCGGAGGGCAGCACGCCCCAGAGCTGGGGGTTCGTGATAGTCACCGAGCCATTCACAGATGCCTTGCCTTGAGCATCTACGTCCACCGATGCCTTGGGGAAAGTGGCCACAACTTCATCCGATCCGAGAAGATGGACTTCAGTCGCGATATCAACAGTCTGGGCTTCATCCAGCTTGTTCTCGACCTCAACAACCAGGTCCACCGTTGCCGAGTCCGCGGAAACACTCGGTGTTCGGATCTTGGTGCCGGACTGCGCAACATGCACCTTGGAGGCCTTGACAATCCACACATTGCGGTAGATACCTGCACCAGGGTACCAACGAGACGACTCCTTCGCGTTATCTAGCCGCACGGCAAGGATGTTGTCCTCCCCAGCCTTGACATGATCCGTCAGGTCGACCCGGAACGAGGCATACCCGTACGGCCAGCCACCAACCAGATTCCCGTTCAGCCACACGGCAGCGTGCGACTGCGCACCGTCAATGTCCAGGTAGATGGACTTAGTGCCATCCACGTCAGCCTCGTCGAAGGTGAGATTGCGCCGGTACCAGCCAACCCCGTTGGACGGCAGGCGACCCATGCCGCCGCTGATGCCCTCAGCGAGGAATGGGCCCTTTACGGCCCAGTCATGGGGCAGGTTGAGCTGCTCCCATGCGGAGTCGTCGAAGGAGGCCTGGACGTAGATCACGTCCGCGCCGGGGGCAGTACTATTTGTCGGGTAGGGGTACGGGGTGCCGTCCACGATGAAGTCGTTGGCTTGCGGGAGGATCCATGGCTTGAGGGTGTCATTGTAGGACAGCCCGTCGGGATTGTCCTCAAACCGCTGGAATCTCCACGCGCTGTTGATGCTGGTGCGCTCACGAACGGCTGTCGACTCAGCCCTCGGTACAGCAGGGTGAGCACTGACAGGGTGGGAGCACAACGGCAGGATGATCGACGCCACGAGAAGCCCGCCGGCGTTGCCCGCGGCTCGGAGAACTGAGTGCATGGCTGGCGATGTGAACGAAGGAAATCGACCACTTCAGGCACTCACTCGCGTGATTATCCATCTCCTGCACTTGTGCCGGACCCAGCGGGCCTCTTGTATCTTATAACCGACCATCAATGGCTCGCGAGTCGCGTCATAGTCTGCGTGTTGCTGCTCATAATAGCCGCTCGCGACAAGTCTCCCCCGAAGTATTGTGGATCTGAGGGGTTCGACGCGATTTAGCCCCGGCCTGCAACGCAACGTTGCCAACTTTCAATCACAGTACAACGGTTCTGAGTCCTTCCCCCGCTTCCCCACAGAGGAACCTCGGGTCCGGTGGAGACACTCTGAATGCTTATCACGGCGTGTAATCATCAAAATGGACTAGTCCAGTCCCGGATGCAGGTCCCGCCCTTGGCAGCAATTCATGGATCAGGTCTGTCAACGGGAAATTGCACATAAGCCAAGACTACAATCGCCATTCGGCAGTTGGCAATTCTGGGCGAAAGCTTCTATGTATGAGCACGTTTGGCTACAGTTGACGAATTGATACAAATTTCACAAGAATTGAAATGCAATCACTCGATATTCACCCCTGCGTAAACATTATTGTGTTCTCACAAACAAAGGATATACGAAGAACTTATAGTATGACTGCAACATTCTGCATCCGCATGGAACATCAGTAAAGTTGAGTGAATCAGAGGGCTAAGCAAGCGCAGAATCCCTTTGTTTGCTAGTTAACCTGGTATGCGTCCAAATATCCTTTGCTGTTTGGTTGACCGGAGACCACATGGTGCCTTGTCCACTTCGGATATTATACAAATGTGATTGCAGTGCAATTGCATGTATACTAAATTCTCCTAACTCGGAACCACTGAATGTGGCTCAGAGCACCTGTCCTCGGGTTTACGAGTATATGAAAAGTCCGGCTCAGCCGAGAGTTCTGAGCATCTGTCCAAATCATGTCGACAGTAATGTGATAGTCAGTGTGGGTGGTTTCGTTGTCGTCCTGGCACGTGGACAAGCAAGGCTCGAAGGGCTGATTGTCATAAGTATATTCGATCAACTAGATTTTCTGTAATTAGATCAGTGCAGGAATTCCCAAAGCCAACCCAGCGACCACGGCTCCAATGCCAGCAGTTGCATGTGCTCCAGCCGCCGCCGATCCGTCTGTCGATGTGGCTCCGCTCCCGGAAGCCTGCGACGCTGCTGATGGCGTAGAAGTCGTGGTCAAAATGACGGTGCTCGAGCCCGATACGGAAGTGACAGTGCTGGTCGCGGCAGTATCCGTATTATTTCCATTGGAGTTGCTCGCTGCATTGAAGTCCAGGCCGCAGTCTGTCATCAGAGACGCGACATCTGTAGAAGTCTCATGTCAGCCGTTGTCCAGCATCGAGTGGGAAAGCGCCTTGTCTCTGCAAGACTTCAGCTCGCAATGGCGGTCAGGTGTGTACCGTTGTCATCGTTTGACGTGAAGCCATTCTGCTTGACGCAAGCGGCGCAAGAGTTGAACACGGATTCAGCACTTGTATCACCACACACGCAATCATTGAACGCAGAGTCACCATCCGTGCTGCTTTCGCATCGGGCAGAGAGGTCAATCAAGCTGCGGCAGTCGGAAACACACGCCTGGGGAACGTCGTGCTCGTCGATGTCCTCAGCAGCCACGAGGATTGCTAGAGAGAGGTAACTGAAGGCGACGTTGATCTTCATCGTGAGGTATTATACTCGTGAAGTTTGGCTATCGTTTGAATGAAGATTAATGGAAGTTGAAGCAAGTTGCAGGATCCAAAAATGGGAAGTGAGTTTATTTGAAGAGCAGGTGCTGGGTCTTACACCCGATCTATTTGCGGAAACACGCGATGCGCCTTCGCATTCCTGATTTTCATGCAGTGATCGACATCTGTTGGTTCGCCGGTCAGTCGTCGGCCGGGGATTGCGGATATGACGGCACAGAGCCGAAACCACACAGCCACTCTTTACGTCGTCTTTTGTCATCATGGGTGGTGAGAATGAGGCTCAGCTAACGCACCAATATGTATGTCCTGATTTTGCGGCTCTTCATTTGAGAAGGAACGTCCACGAAGTGCCCAATAGTGGTTTTCATCGAAGATGATCTGCAAGTCAACATACCTTTTTGCCGAAAACTCGTGTTCACGAGGGGAAACCCGTGGATTGAGAAGTCTGAAGTAAATGAACATCAAGTTTGTACAGTGGGAAAGATTGTCAACGGGAATGTTTCTTTCGCCACTTGGACAAATGATGTAGCCGCTAGTGTCAGTTCTTTCTTCAAAGTTGGTAATTGATGTAGTTATTCGTGGTTGGAGGTGAGATATTGTGCTGTTAACATTGTCAATTACACGTAATATTAGCGGCCTAATGCGATTTAAGTGTTATACAATATACAGAGCAATCCGGAACCCATACAATAGCCTAGAATCTGCTTGAAAGAGATCCTCGGCTCAGCTCAATTAAACATGGTAGCCCCTCGAAATCATTATAATTCGATGCACAGTAGAGCACACGTCAGCGTGGACCAAATCGCCGGTCCTACAAGGGCTTTCAATCAACCGGTATACTCGACCAATTCACTTTCTGTCACGTTCATTATGGCTTGGCCGAGCAAGATTTTCTTCCCCTCGCTGTCAAAGACGGCGTAGCTGGCCTGGAGGAACGGGTTTCCTAAGCTGGTGAGCCCACCGACCACGCCATTTTCAACACCTATGATGGATGGAATCGAACATTGTCCAGCCGTTGCGCCTGGGGTCATCAAGAGGTCGAGGGGTACGTGGATCTTAGTCGCGTCATTATCGAATCCGAAGACCATGGACATGGAGGCGAGGCTGCAAGGGACATCCCCCAGCAAGACGGCATTTTTATCCGTCCGGGTCTCGACGCCTAGTGCCTTGGCCATTGCTCGGACTGTATCCGTGGGAAGGTCAAGCTCGGGGTTGCCGGTGTCGAGGAGGGCGGGTTGCGTCCCGTTAAGGAGATTCGCGGATGATAGTTTGTTGGCCGTTCCGTTCTGCCCAGCCCCTACGGCAAGCGCAACAGAGCTAAGCTTGACGACGAATTCTGGGAATTGTCCCTGGTCATTGGCAAGCAGTGGAACCGCTTGGAGTTCACCAGCGAATTTGGCCTTGTCCACGCCGCCAAACGCGATGGATCCCGGTGGGCCCCCTGCAGAGTAGGTTAGACCCGGCCGCAGGATGCTCGCAGGTGTGATTCCCATGGGTCAGCGAGGTGATGGCTTACTGAAATCATTGAGGTAAACACCAAATGCGCTTGTCTTGGTGACTCCGGCTTCTTTCATTCGAATTGGGATGTTCGAATATGGCTTGTCAGATGCCTCGTTGCCCACCGGGCCGACTCCAAAGACAGCGAAGGAAGGGACACCGTCAGGTACGAAGCCTTCCTCTTGGAGTGCAAATTGAGCAGCTGGTATGGTTTGATTCTTGTCTCCCAGCACAAGGTTTGCCTTTACAAAAGGCCCCTGATAGGACTCGCCCGTCCCAAAGGTGGTATTGAGGCGGTTATCCGTCTTCTCGACACCAGCCGAGGCATTTGGACTGAAGGAGCCCAGGACCAGGCCAAACGCGTTCTGAGTGCAGAGCTGCTGGGGCTTCTTGCAGACGGAGCTTCCGGTCTCTGGTGAGATCAGGTCGCTGCTGCCGGTGTCGATAATCACTTTGACCGTCTGAGGGGGGCTTCCAAGGCCGACATCGACCAGTGGAAGGGGACCGGTCTCGTTGCTACTGAAGTGAGCTATGGGCATTTGGATGATTCCAGTAGTAGGTGCGCCGGCAGCGAGAGCAGACAGTCCCTGTGAAACAAGTGTTGACGCAAAAAAGAGTGAGCACAGCTTGAAAGCCATAGCGTTGAAGAGCCAACGAATTTCTGTGGAGGGGATAGGTAAACTGTAGCGTTGGAAATACTGTGCATTCAGGTAGTCTCAACACAACACGTCGCATTAATCACAAAAGATGGTAATTTACCGGGCAAGGTTATGTTCGCTGAATACTCCAGAACGCCAGTTGGGAACAACTCGAATTTTGTGTGGATGCCGAACCGATATATAGCAGTTCTTCTGAGATCACGCACGAACCTGCACAGTAAACATCGTGGCAACCAAGTGCATCGCTAGAAGTGAGGACTCACCATAATAGATCCACTGGACATTAGCCCCGGCTTCCACACGCTCCGGAAAAGTATTAGCAAGGAGAGTCCTACCTTGGTAGTTTGAATTCCTACCACCTTGGAACGTCGACGATACAAGAACCCTGAAATTTGCTCAGAAGGATGCTTTTTTCTAGCTGCCCAATATGAGGCTCAATCACTGCTTTTGCGCTTATGCAAGCTGAAAGCCATCAAAACATGGTTTACCGCATGCTACTAGCTAGAAGGGGAGTAGGCGTGTCGGGATGGGGTTGGATCTCTAACCACGGGCGCACGAGACTTTGGATGATTGAACTAGCATAGAGCTTAATTATCGCACAGCTAGCGATGGAAGCCAATAGATCAAATACTTTCCATCCGACGGGGATTTCCCCTAATCTTTGAAGAAGTGAGACCGCATGATTCAGTAGATGTGAAATGAGACTAGGAAAAGAACTCAGTCGGTAGTCATCGTGGGTAGAAAAGGTTGATGTCCTAGGCGTCGCACCCCGACTAGGGACTCGGGCGGACAGGAACCGCGGATCGTGAGACAAGACAACGGAATCCAAAGTGGATGGCGCGCGCGGGTAAGTTTAAAATTCTCACGATCGAATCCCATATGTGCTCTTTCTCGTACGAGGCAGGACGTTGGGGCGCTAGTCCTGCGCAAGTGCCCTCTGGTCGTGTGTCCAGTACGAAGACACCTCGGAGTATTGTTCCAGGCAAAAGAGGGGGTTCATTTCAGAGAAGACGTATCAAATAATCGGGACCTCGATGTGAGAACAGGGTGTGGACTACAATGGTCTGTTCGACTCCTTGGAGTGACAGATTTCAAGGCCTGGACATAAGCGGAACTTTTCGCTCTCATTTGGTGGTACAGTATGACGTTGTTTTTGTAATATCACTTGTATTGGGTAATGCAATACCAGATGCACGTTGCGCATGTACCCCAGACGAAGAGCTGATGTTGAATGGGAGAGGGCAAGCGAAAATATGCGCGGGTCGAGTTCAGCTCATAACATTAGCGATCTGCGTCTAAATTATCATTGGTTGCAACGAACTATCGAGGCCGGTCTACATCGGTGACGTCTTAAGTCTTTTACTTAAGCCATCTGACAACGAACGAAGCAGAGTTAGGCTTGGTAAAGACTCGACTGGACAAACATAATGCATCTTGATTTTGTTGACGTTTAAGATATAATCCCACTCACCGGCCCGTAGCATGCTCCGTAATGTTTCCGCCTCGGCACGGTACCTGCCTTCACTGCATGCCTTTTCGTTACCCCTACAAAGAATACGACTTCCGCTCTATCCTGCAAGAAGTCATTGCTTTGAGTGCATTGGACAAAGAGCAGCTCTAGATTTTTGCAAGCACCATTCCTCTCATCTGGCATCAATCACAGCACCCACAATCTAGATTCGTCCTTGAGACGTTGGAACGCAGAGAGATCGGCTGACATGCATTCACGAATTCCCATCATAGGTCTTGCCCTACCATTTATAGTTGGGTGTACTGCCAAAGTGCCTGGCAAAGAGACAGGCTGCTTTCCGATGGCAGACCCCAGCAGGAACATAGCTCGTCTCAGCTGGTCCGATATTGGCGATCAACTTGCGGGAGACGCTGGGATCAGCCACATCTGCCAACAAGTCTCCGACGATACAACCTGGAATATAGGCTCAGGCTCCGTGGTAAGGCGGTTCAGAAAGGGAACAAGGCTCCGAAAAAGACTGGGGTATATTGATGCTCCTTAGGTTCGAAAATGCGAATACCTCGCGGGTAACCATATCGACCTGGTTCTCACCAGCCTCAAAGGCCCACGTCCCACCTTCCAAACTTGCCTCTCGCTCATGAACCAAGTAAGAACATGTTTCGATCTATGGGATTGTCGACTAACCAACACTATTTCTTCAGGTCAGAACTGAATGCACATGGGGTGGAGACTTGATCCTAAATTCCCATGTTGTTGAAAATGAGCAGGTCCAGGTCCAGGTGACCGTCAACCTCGGTCGCGGCGGATGTTGATATAGCTCGTTGTTTGAACAGGTTTGCCCCTTGTTGTGGGTGATTCGGCATTCTATGGGGAGCCTTGCCCAGGAGGTCGACCTTGTGCCCTTGTTTGTGCCTTTCCTTGTCACTGGACTCGATAGCCCCCAGGTGGTGTGGGAATTGACTTGAATATATAAAAATAAAGCAGCTCTGGTATCAAGATCAGATTAACCGGATTTTTCTTGTAGGCCAAACAGGCGTCGGCGTTGAACAAGAGGGGTCCAGGTTCAAGTATGCAACCCCCAGTCTCTGGAAACACTCCTGTCCGAGCCCGGCTTGCCTCGCCACCTGCAGTACAAGTACGTACATGCGTAAAGGATCCGACTGATAAGTCCGCCAGTCGAACATAATTTGAAACAAGTAGACCTTATGACGCCTTATTTCATCCTCAAGACTTTTACCCTGATCCAATGTAGCTATCCAGCATTGTGCAGTCTGAACGTCTGCAGGCTTGTCATGGGTGAACAGGCGAACCTCCGACAGCCAAGAGTCCTCACCGTCTCCCAAGGTCCAATCGCTCACCACGTCCATGGGACCTTCGATATCAAGCCATCCGTCTGTGACTGTTGTTAATTTGTCTGGTGGATCATACTGGCATTGAAACCCAATAATTTCACTTGTTGATATCATAACACGTAAGTCGCGTGGATAATCGACCTCTCCTTCCAAGGCAGCCCAGCTCCACGTCGGCGCGCGGTAGGTCATCGGCTTATTCATAGGATGCCTGCAGTTGGACCTGGTCCAAATCAGGGCTTTTGGGAGTGCTTCCAGCCATAGTCCAGCAAGATAGACACCTCCTGAGTCCGCTTGGAACCGCTCCGCGAGGCCCGCTAAGGCTGGCAGTCTGTCTTTCTCCTTGGTGATCTGACGTGAAGTGAAGTCGCGCACTATGAGTTCCCAAAAATAAACTTGAAAGTCCCATCGAGCAATTGTCTTAGAAAAGAAACGTTTCTCGATTTCATTTCCATGGCTTTCCAGACAGTCCCAGAGGGTCATGGAATTAATGTGCAGAACTCGCGGGGACAAAAGCCACTCTTGGATGGTCCACGCCCTACTGGACCATTTCCCCAAAGTTTTGTTTCGTTCAACATCCTGAGCCGAATGCCACCACCTCTTGAGAAAGCGGGGGCCCGCGGATGAACGATGATTCCAAAGGAACATTTCGCATTTTTCGCCAGTTCTGCGGTCTGTGAAGGGAATCCTCGCGTATTTATGAAGTGCGTCTGACCTTTGTTCAGCATTCCAACAACGTTTCTGTAGGAAGCTTTCTGAGGCATCATCACAGAGGTGTATTGCAAGAGTCAGCGCTGATCCGCTGTATATCCCCGCCATGATAGATGCCTCGCGCAGCCAATCCTCAGGGTCATCCTGGACGATGCATAACGAGTCCACCCAAAGATATTCGAAACCCAACCTATGGCAGAGCTTGATAGCATCGCTAATGGTAGAAGGTAGCTCTTGCCATGATATTGCGTGGCGGTACTCGTTTAGATTTGTCGTTGTGGTCATTGATAGTTGAAGGTTTGAGCCCCATCTCTTCGTCACCTGGTTCGAAAAGCTTCACTGTCATCACCTCGTTATTTTGCGCTTCGATCTTCAGAACACGGGTCGGCAATCTCTTCCCGGACTCAGAATAAGAATGCTGGAGACATTTCTTATGCTCGGCTTCACAAGTGCCCATCCAACGGTGCACTAAGCCAACGTGAGCATCAGAGAGAAGATCTATCGCTGGCCGATGAAGATGATACTCGTCAATCGGATCAACTAAACACCATTTAGTCACGTTGATAAAACCGTGAAACAAGGTGGCTTGGTTACTAACCAGGTGAACAGATGAGCCCAATACTATCCGCCTGCAATCGTGGCGCCACCGAGCCTCCGCCGAACACATGAATATCCAAGTGCGATTCCAAAAGCTCGGTACTGGCCCGTGGACTCCCGGATCTATTGTCCCTTTCGATGCACAAAGCAAGTCTCCCGGAGCCACAGCCCTCGATTTGTAAGTCTTCACTCTTGATGTCGATCCTCGCGGATTTCACAAGACGTGCTGCCTCACAAGTGTCCTGAACAATGTCGAAAGAGGCAAGCTTGTCGCCGTCGTCCTGTGTCTGCTCGCCATGGGTGTTTGAACTTCTTGTCGACTCTTCCTGGATACAGGACGGTATCACACGGCAGACTTTGCACCCATGCCTCTCATAGGAGCTTCGCAGGAGCCTCGGGTCAGGGTAATGTAGGTAAATGTAAATATAGCCAACTTGCTTGCCGCGAGGAACTGTTTTCGAACGAGGATGATCCTCCTCGCCAATTCCCTCGCAAACGCCACAGACAGATGAATCGCTTTGATTAATTGCCTCTGGCCTGGTGCCACTTGGTATCAAAATCGTATTTGTGTTCATTCTGTGTGTCTCAGGGGAATCCCGGTCGTATATTTCATGAACTACGGGATGGAGATTGAGGGTGGATGAGGACCAGTTTGCGGGCTTGAGACCTAGATGAGCTCTGCAGTCAGCGGGTACAGTTCCAGGTCACATGATTGGGGGCCACCAGGACCACTTTTCGTGTCGTATAGTGCCTAGGTGACCAGGTGACCTGAATAGCAACTGCACAAATGGGATGTGAAGTACGGATGTGTCCCCACAGATACCCACGTTCTTTGGCCTCGAAAAAAGCCTCTTGCGAATATCGCCATAAATCGTTTGGTCAAAACTCGATGGATCCATTACCTTGAACTCATTCCATTTGAATTTCAGACCGCCTTATGAAGTGCATAAGACTGAATAGTGAGGACTGATGCGGCTTTTTAGGACTACTTAGTCTTCTTGAGGTAGTCTTGAGCTGAAAAGGATTATCAAGGCCTTCAATTTTCGAATTTGTGGCTTTCCGGATCGCATATCCCATATGTTATGAAAATAACTCAGCTATTCTGAATATGCTTGAAAGTGCTTTTCATGTAGAGACTTTGCTTTGTATTGTTTTATCATAAAGTATTAATGAATCCGCCAGCACCCTTACGAGAAGAATCTGCTGTATAGCACCCTGTTTATGCAAATTTCTCTTATTTAGTGTCCTTAGAAGTTGTTATAAGATACCCTCCCATGGGGTACTGACCTTTGAGATACCTTCTAAATGATAATCTCCAGTGGGTTAGTCTGTCTGACTTTGGTTTTAGCGACTCGCTAAGGCCGCAACGAGTCTGGCGTGGAGTGGCCCTAGCTTTTGATACAACTTCTAACCTCGTCGATCAGTGGAATTCATTCGGGCCAGCTGGACTGACACACTGGAATCGGGGTGGCTGTGGGCACCCAAGATAGTTGTCTGTGAACCCCTGGAAGAAGATGCCGTCTTGGTGACATGTTCTGCAGGCGGCTGAGATTGGGCATTGACTTGTCCATGTCAATCGGTGGGCGGCCAGTCCTCCCGAACCAGGAAATCAAGCTCAGGGTGTGGGGTCTGTAAATGAGGCGGTACTGTAGAGAGGCTAGGGCACCAGGAATACTCCGGTAGCAGTCATGTTTGTGCCGTCATATCTACAATGCCATTTTGTGCCTCGAAAGAGTACTCCCCGTAGACTGAAGCACGGACTCCGCGAAGCCACCAACGACGATTCATGCTCATGATAAGATTTTGCGAAGGGGAAAGATATATGCATGGCGCGGTGACGGCGCCCCGTTGGTTGCAAACCACTTGTCTATAGCACGACATCGATCTGACCTCGTGTATAAACCGTTGCGCACTTGCTCGGTTATTGAGTCACGAACATCCGTATGAAATGACATAAATCTGCTTTGACTCCTCATCGCCAGCAGGTTGAAAAGGGTAGCTTGGCTTCTGTTGTCAAACGACAAGATATCTCCTGTACACAACTAAATCAGGAAACATCTCAATTTTTAACGCAGTTTTCAGTCTACGCTTCCATATTTCACGAAAGCAAGATCCATTCATCCACCATGCGTTTCCTCGCGCTCGCAGCTTCCACACTTGGTCTTATTAGCTCCGTTGTTGCCAGCCCTGTCGATGCAGCAACTGCCGATATGGTCACGGTACCCACTACCAACCAGACTGTGACAGATCCGAAACCATGGTGTACTAGGAACAGGAAGATCTTCCCGATTTGGCGCTTTGAATATAAAGTCGAAATTCCCCATGTTCCCGAAAGCCACCCAATCGACGAAGTCTGCGGTAGACTTTGGGCTCGGCTTAAGGAGTGGCCTCTTTGTACGGTCTCCTCGCCACACGGTTGCTGGCAGAAAGACAGGACACTCAAGTGGCACTTCCATACTCACGTCTGGTGCAACAAAGGGATGATCGAGTCTGCATTCTGGGGGGCGACCGACGAAGCAATGTGGGGACATATCACCCCGTGTAAAAGCATTTAGGCAATGTGCGAAGCTGGCAGATCTTCTCTGACGGAGGGCCACGGTATCGATTTGATTCGACTATTCAGTCATTGCGCCCTCATCTTCGACGACAACTATCGGACACATTTCACGTCTACTACTTGCTACAATTTGCACCCGCATAGGCCTTCCCCAGCACCTCGCGGATCTTGGCGTGGGCTATATTCCACTCATTTCACACGGCAAAACGAAGCGTCCATCCAATTACACCAGGAGCGAGGCCGAATCGACAATATGTTTTTTTTCACGAGTCTTGAGATATTCTCTATGCGCTGAGGGTGGCAGTCTATACCAGAGACACTTCTTTGATACTGCACTGCTGGGCATTGTGTGGAAGTAGACAACATGAGCAATTACCACATAACCCACCCAAAGCTAGGAACTCTAGAAAGGATGGATCAGGGCCTTTTTGTCAATACGATCCTTATTGTTATACATAATTAATCAACTACACTCTCCTTAAAGCATTCTCCAGTTGGCGTTTCACCCGTGTAGGCAGCTTGACCACGTGGTTACTGTGATAGCTGCAAGCAATGTTATGTGTAGTTAGTGAGCTCCGCGGCGACGGTATTATCCCTGTCAGTCCGTACGGGAAATTCATTAACTCGATGCCTGCAGAGAACTTGGCCATTCCCAAGAGATGCAGCCTAGCTTCCCTGCTAGCCATAGTAGACGTTAGTCCGTCGCCGAGTTTAGAGTGCTGGCCGCTGTTTGGCCCCCCTGGAGCTCGGCAGCTGGATCCCTGTCCTCTCGCACGAATGGCACACGGCGTGAAATAACAAGAAAAACACGACGGAAATGCTGGAGTCGGGGGTTACCCGGTGGATTCGAGTACGGGCGTTCCCGTCGTGCGATACGCCTCCCTCCCGGCGCGGCAACGCATCACCTTGCCCGACGGTGCCGTGGTGGGCGTGGGCCTGGAGTAGCTGGGCGGGCCCGACTTCGTGGACGTTGTGGGTGAGGTCAAGCCGTTTCTGCGGGAGACGGCGCCAGGGGTGGACGGGAAACATGGACCTTCTCGCGGTCCTCGACAATGCGGCGGCGCGGACGGTCTTTAGGAACTTGCGAAGCTCTGCGGGCCCGGCCCGATGGAACAGGTTGACATCCGGATCTGGCAGCAATCGCGCCGTCGATCGCGTTGGTGCCGAGACGACGCGATTTTCCGGTCCTTGGATGAGAAGGACACTGCCGGTGGTGCTAAACCCCTCGGAACTCAGCGTCGGATGATCCCTCCGGTGGTACAAGTCGATAGCCGACGAGAGTTCAAGTTGGCCGTTGGATTTATGGGCCGCTCGTATTCAAGTAGCTGGGGGTTCGTGCTGGGCCACGATGTTATGGAAGGTGTTATAGCCGACACTAGACCAAAGACGGAAAGGGTTTGCGAGAAGATTCGCTCTATCACACGGCCCAGCTCATCGAGAGGGCACCATCTCCAACTCGCTGTTCGACTTGTTTCTTGGATCCATCGCTCTGGAGAGAGACGCCTCATTCATGACGTCCGGCAAAGACATGGCTTGAAATCCGTCCTGACGCAGGCACGTGGCAGGTAGTCCACGTCTTCGAAAAAGAATACCACAGTAGCCAGTTGACGTCCGTGCTCCGAAATTTGGCATCTCGGTGTTGCCGTCCCGAGGCCACGGGCCCGGTGCGGAACTAAGTAGGACCTAAGCGATCAACAGACAAGCGTTGCAGACACTCAACTCCTCCTTCTTCGTGTTCCTGTACTGTAAGGAGAACAGGTCGGAGTCGCGCTAGCGACCCAGGCTTTCCGAAGGGGGGGGGGGGTGGTTGAGGTAGGATCGGCATGTTATTCCTTTACCACGAGTCTAACGTCTGGGGTGTGGAGTCCTTCTCTTAGTCCTTCTCTTCCGAGGCAGCGCAACGGGATCGTCATCAGATCTACACTTTCCAAATCATTTAGCACTAGAATTGTAATTATCATTGATCTATTCTCACAAGTCACCCCGCATTAGCGTAAACGATGTCAATTACCGAGCATATATTTCCAAGTAATCCTGCTGTAGTCGTTAGAGAGACTATGTATTCCCCATCCTAGACGTCGCAGGCCCATATGCTCTCAGTCTTTTCGTGAGTCGACCTCTTAGTTACCCCGCCAACAGGATGAGGTCCGCACCCATCGCCATTGCCCTCGCTGGCCTCGCTGGTTCAGCCATTGCTGCTCCACCTCCTGCTCCTCAGGTCACACCTGCACCTTCGCTCTCGGATCTTGAAGAGAGGAGTCTCATAGGTGGCCTTCTTGGTGGGGTTCTGGGTCCTGTCTTTTCCGATATTAATTCTGCTGTCAGCGCCGGGAACCTGGGCGCCCTCACTTCTGCCTTGAAGAAAGTCACAGCTACAGCCACCCCTACCGATGTATCTCAGGCCAGCGCCACCCTTGCAGCCATTCAATCAGCTTCTCCTTCCAGTCTCTTTCAATACGCCGCTGCACTTGCTGCCAACGGTCTTGTCGTCGGCGACATCAACTCACTCCTTACCAGCACCCTCGGCCAGTTCACTGGTGCCAACAGTCTCACCAACAGCAACCCCAACCCACCGACATCTGTCTACCCAAAGAAGGGCGCGTGCGACGCACCTTACTCCCTCTCTGAGACTGCCTTGCGCCAGGCCATCCATATTTCATCCACCTTCACCTACGGAAAGAAGCCCCCAGTCATCTTGTTTCCCGGCACTGGCAACACGGGTTACCAGACCTTTTCCGGAAATCTGATCCCCCTCTTGACCGGTGTCAGCTACGCAGACCCGGTCTGGGTCAACGTCCCTGGACAGCTGCTCAACGACGCCCAACACAATGCCGAATATGCTGCCTACGCTATCAACTACATTGCCTCTCTGACTTCTCGCAACGTCTCCATGATCGCCTGGTCTCAGGGGAACATCGACTCTCAGTGGGCATACAAGTACTGGCCGTCAACCCGTAATGTGACCAGCGACCACATCGCCATCTCTCCCGACTACAAGGGGACGGTCATCGCCGACTTCGCCGACTTGACCGGCCTTACCAATGACCCAGCCGTCCTCCAGCAAGAGTATTTCTCCAAGTTCATCACCACCCTCCGGGCCAACGGCGGTGACAGCGGCTATGTCCCCACCACCGTCCTGTACTCTGGTTTCTTCGACGAGGTTGTCCAACCACAATCAGGCACAAGTGCATCAGCTTACCTGCTCGACGCACGCGGCGTCGGCGTCACCAACAACGAGGTTCAGCTGGTATGCCCCGGCGGCGTGGCCGGCTCCCTTTATACCCACGAAGGCATGCTCTACAACCCCATCACTTTTGCCCTCATCCAGGATGCTCTGACCCACGCCGGCCCTGGCCAGACCAGCCGCGTCGACCTGACCACCCTGTGCAAGCAATATCTCGCCACTGGTCTTAACCTCGGCAATTTTCTCGCCACTGAGAATGCCGTCGTGATCGCTCTTCTGTCCCTCCTCCTCTACACGCCCAAGTTGGCTGCTGAGCCCTCCATCTCGGCCTATGCGACTGCTACAAGCATTTGTGCGGCCTCTGCATCTACTGTTTCTCATACTTCTACTATGTTGAACGCTGCCGCCAACGAGGCTGCCGCCACGACTTTCAAGCTTACGACTTAGCTGCGAACGCCGAAGGTTTTGATTGACTGTGTCATTTAGTGCATATAAATACTTATTCGAATTACACTGTAGTGTTGGTCGAAAACCATGGAGATAATGTAATCTAAAATTACATGTCGCTGCAAATACACATCACACATAGTAGGATACAGTATAACTCCATCCTTTCTAGTCCCTACTTAGGTAAAGCATATGCTAAGTAATGAGGTTGGGTAATTGCGAGCAGACTTAGGAGCCAATACGTTGCTCCAAGACTGCGGGCAGATGTGCCGTATTTTGGTATTTGTTGATTCCTGGCAGGCTGGAGGGTTTGCGGTAGAGATGGACTGATACAAGCCATTCTGCGTGGTTAAAACGACACCCATTTTGAAACGAGAATTGATTCTTATGCGCGTGACGTCTCACGGAGCCGCAGCAGAGATAAGTCAGAATAGGAGAAACAAAACTATCCCTCAGTTGGCAACATGCCAGCATCAGTAACCAGACTCTTAATACATGCGAAATTCCATGCTCGTGAAACCTGTCCCCACGGGATCATCTACACCAAGATCACAAGGAAGGTCATCGTTACTCTATGGCTCTGAAAGCAAGCGCGCTGCGTCTGGGTGTTGCCGCTGCCACTCAGCTTCTTCTTCCATAATTCTCCTTCCATTTTTCTTTTGCCAATCCTGTAAGACTGAGAGCACTGCAAAGTGGCCGCCCAATTTGCACAAATGAATAGCTCCACCCAGGCCAGTCGTCCAGCTGCGGCCACCAGCCTTCAGCAAAAACTCAACCATGTCTAGTCTCCCAAGCTCGGCGGCAGAATCAAGTGCCCGTCGCCGACCAGCGGGATGCCCAAAGCACTGACTGTGACTGAACCTGCCACTTAAGGCATTTACGTCGGCACCTTCATCGAGGAGGAATTCTGCCAGGGAGAGTGACCCGCGAAGTGCGGCCGACTGAAGGGCAGTGTACCCATGACTTTCGCTGGGGACCTCATTGGGGTCGGCCCCCTGCACTCTGACCAGATCCCCGAGAAATTCCAACGAGCTACCTACCATGCAAGCGGCCTGCAAGGCTGTGGCGTCTCCATGGTCACCTGCTGGAGCATGGACATTTGCCCCTCGTCGAACGAGCTGTTGTGCCAACTTTTCACGTTTGCAGAGAATGGCCGCGGAAAGCGCCATAGTCGCCCTGCAAAATGATGTTTTACCGAGACTATGTCCTCGCTCATTCAAATCCGCCCCAGCATCTACGACTCGAAGAATTAGGCTGTCTTCTGCTTCTGCGTGGATCAATCCACATATCAATGGTTGCCATTCCTGGACCTGCGGCAGTGGTCTGTGTTGGACTGGAGCACCAGCCTCAAACAGATGGGTGAAAACCTCCAAGTCGCCTGGATATGGATATCGCATGCCGTTTCCGTGTAGTGATGCCTCCAATATTGTGACTTCCCCTCCACAATGTTTGTAGTCGGCGCCTTCCCGAAGCAAAAGATTCACAATCTCGGGTCTATCACAAGAATGGCCGAGCAGAGCGTCGTGCAACATTGTGTTCCCAAACAGCCCGCCTGCCCGAGAATGAACACGGAGTCCCTTGCTCAGAAGCAGTTTCACAACAGCCAAGCTGCATTGAGCACGGATACTCAGTTGGAGCAAATCCATGTCGCCTTCGTGATACTCAAGGTTTCCGTCGACTAATCCGTCCAACAGTAGAATATCACTTGGGTGATATATATCATACGCGTCATCTCTACGTTGATAACAGGGCGTTCCTCGTCCATACAACAACGCGGCCTCGATTATCTCGTTGTCGATACTAGAGCCAATGCCGTGAGCAGTTGCATGTGTCCGAATCCATGTGATTGTCTCGATACGTCGTTTCTCGGCTGTTACAATTCTCGCTGGACTTATGCCGGTTTCCAAAGAACCAAAGGAAAACTTTACTGTGCCATTGGCAACAGCGGCACCTGAGTTCATCTTCACACTGTACAGGAGATATCGACGGAAACTCTCCAACCGACGGAGCTCTCTGCCTGTCTTCTCCAAATGGTAGAATGGGTTTCTCGAGCGAATAATCTCGTGGACTGGTGCCGACTTGAGGAATTGTACTAAATCAATAGTATCCTTGAAAGTGTTCAGCGTCTCCAGATTCCCAGCTGCCGCTGCAGTAATCATGGGATTCCAAGATGAATCTCCTCTGTGATATCGCTGCTGATTATTCGAGAGAAGTCTGACTTCAGGATCTACTCCCAACTGTATGAGGGACGATGCCGTCTGGGTATCATTCAGAGTTGCTGCAAACAACAAACACTCCTCCATAGTTGCGCGGACTTCGAATGCGTCGTTCTGTTTGCAAGACCGAAGATAGTCCAGCAGACCTTGCGGCCCTCCCAGCGCTGCTGTGAATACGCCAGCCTTGTTAATGAACGTTCTATGTTCGTGGCTGCACCGTAAAGTCACAGAATAGAGGCTTCTTCGCTTTGTCGGTGGGCAACACATGACCAATTCATCAATGGTAAGTGATTCAAGGTATTCAGTTGCAACCTCGGGGCGATCATCGTAGCAACATAGTGGTGAGAGGGTTGTTGATAAGATGCCGCCTTGAACCAGCAGCTGAATGTAGTCGGTGCGGGTGTGACCGTCTTTGAGTTCCTCGGGATCCCAGGCGTAGGCCTCACACATGACAAGAGAAATCTTCTGTTGTGTAAAATATTGGTCATGATGGTTCTCATCGTGACAATCCCCGAGAGCGTCAACGAGAGTTGTCATAATTGCTATATCCCGTCGAGCTGCCGCCGAAGCAAATAGTTGCGGCACGCATTCAACTCTTTTGCCGTGCGATCTTTTACACGGCAACGCCAACTTCAACGCACGCTTGGCAACGGCGACCATTCCTTCCGCTCTTGATCCAATTTCCACCGCGATCTCGAGGAAGTGTATTTCGTCAGCGATCATAGGGTTGTTCTTCGCCACTGTGTCCCGCATCTCGAATAGTACGCATGCAGCGGTCGATCGTCGCAGGTCCATGACGACATCGCACAACTTCTCATACACCGCGCAGACTGTTGGTGTTTTGATGGAGAAGAATGCTCTAAGCATGGTAAAGTCTGCAGATACACCAAACCAGTGCAGGAACCAACTGTTGTCGTCGGACATCCAATCGATCCATCCTTTGTTCGACAGGTGGAAAGTGACACGTGCGAGTACGTCCAAGGATGGATTACTCCCGAACAGCCGAGGTCCAGGAATCCATGTCCATCCCGCTGGCTCAGTGATGAGCAGGGAATGTGATTGTACTATGTCGATCAACATGGTCAGGTTCGATCTGAACGGAGAGTCCACATCAGTTCGGGGCAGCTTACCAAAGCTCAGCAGCTCTGAAATGAACCGATTGAATGGGAGGTTCTCCCGCAGGTGCAGGAATCGCGAGGTACCAACTTGAGCTGGCCGGGGATACGCGGTTGTGACATTCCAGTTAGACAAATCGCCCTGATAGGAACTCGAAGCACCGAGTTGTGATACTGAATCGACGTGCTCTGGACTCGAATGATGTCTTTCAAGTGGTGTTGTAACAGCCGGTCTCCCGGACGGAGAGCCAGGCGGCGTTCTGATGATAACGCCGACCGGTAGCTCAGTTGTTCCTATCATCCTGGTTCAGTAGCCAACTTTGGACGATGTGTGATTTAAGAAAGAAATTGTATCAGCTTACTACTTCGATAGCAGAGTTGGCTCAGCTTTCGATTCCTGAGGACATCCTTCCGAACTTTTTTTGTCGCCATGGGGATATTGTTCCACAACACCTCGCTCTCTTTGCCTTGTCTCTTTCGGTTTGACATGTGAAATCCTATGGAATACCAGTCTTCTTTTTTCAAATTCTTTCTAAGCTTCAAAAGCTCTCGTAGTGCAATTTCGTAGTCATGTAACCTATTAGGGTCAGAACCTGATATGGCTGGACGCCTTACATGAATGATAAAGATTGTACCAACCTCAGCAACGGGAATTGATGTCCACTCTCCATGGCATGTTTCACTTGACTCAGGGTTTTGTTCTCGATTATGTATAAGCGATGAAGTGTATCCTTGTGCTGAAGCCACAGGCTTTCAAGGCTTGTGACGTTCAGTTCGGCAGATGACGCTGGATTCATGATTTCATGTAAGGCTGAGCCTTCAACAGAACAGAGGTTCGATCTTGAGACTTTCGCCTTGGAGTCAGGGGTGTAGCCTTAGGTTATGGGGCAAGACAGATGAGACTTTTGAAGGTGTAGAACTCGAGTGAGGAACGTTGAGGTTGAAAGAGTCAGGCGATGGACGTTGTCTCAACGGGAGCGCGTACTGGAACTTTATACGTGAAAGAATTCTTGGCAGACATGCGAACCACAAAATGCGAACCATGTAGGCCACGTTCTGGGCTGGCATCCGAGGTCGGCCTAGTCTAGGACAACACATATGCAGTTGACCAAAGTCTGACCAGTCACGGCCTGGAGACATCATTGTGTAACGGCGTGGATGGTGCCCGAAGGCTTGGTCCACCATGCAATGATAGCATTGGTCCATGGTAACAGAGACACGCCTCTGCATGACGTGAGTGCAATCGTGTTCGGAGGACGCAAACTTGATTAACTGACTGTGACCCGTCCAGCCCACCTCGCATAGGTCATTAACATGAACTGGCGAAGCTACGGCCTCCCAGCCTTCCCTTGTTGAAAGTTCCGTTTTTGCTGTAGCTATGCACAGCGTGAACTTTCGCTTACACTCTGCTTCGCGCACACCCGAGCCGAGTATCACGACAGATGCTGCTGATGCTGACACGTCCATTTCTGGCCGGCTGCAGCTAACCAACTTCTGGAGGCGCGTATTGGCCTCATAATTGTGCACTAATGCATAGGCTCCTCGGGGGCTGTGTTCATTCACAAGGCTCTCCATCTTCTGGGTTCTGCCCACAATCTGAAGGTGGACATTGGCGCTGTGATTCTATGTACACTGCAATGCAACACAGAGAGGGGGCTGATTACCTTTCAAAATTTCCGTATTCGGTAATGAATGTGGTCGGCGTCAGGCCGTGGCGTCTGTGGGGAACAAGCCACAACTGAGGCTCCAGCATGCCGAGTTACCGCAGTCCTCCGGGTTGGCCGCATCGTCAATCCCGCCCCATCGCCACGGGATCTTGACCTTAACCTCGGCCCTCTTTAAGGTGGTATTCCAGAGGCTCAGTGGCTCGCAATCAGGGCATATCCGGAATCTGGAGCTCCTGATTGGGCCTCAAGGTCATCGTTCATGAACATTGCATGCCATCACTTCCTTGCAGAGTCATTGGAACTCTTGTCTCAGGCGGACCTTCACGGCTGCGGCCCATTGCGGCTGATAAAATCAAAATCCCAAATCTAGGTGCCCCCATTCGCTATTTCCCGTTGTTCAATTTGGTGTGACTGGTTGGGATAAAACCATAAAAGGTCATCGCAATTCAGTCCTCACCTCTGTTACTGTCTTCATCGTTCGTCGCTTTTATAAGCATAGTTACTCCAGCTAAGCCAGACACAACTCTACCATTTAACTATAAGGAGACGCATCAAGCTTTCACTTACAACAACGCAAAAATGGCCTTGAATCAAAGCATGGAAGCATACCTTTCCCTGATCACGGTGTTGATCATGTGCATTCCCGGGCTTGCGTTCCTCGTCCAAAGATGGCGGAACAGGCAGGCGAAACAGACGCGTAGTTCAGAATTACTACCAATTTCTGAGCAGCGTATCTGGTCAGCCGTATATCTCGACAAAACAATGTTTCGCGTGCCTACTGCATCACACCACCCCTGTTGTGCACGTCAGGAGCCACATTTCGCCTCTGAAAGACTGGCTTCCCGTTCCATGCCACATATTGACTCTATTGAGCTGGTGGGTGATCCATAACATCGTACTGCCAAAAGCGGAAGTGCTGACACTTTGATGTTACGCTGGCAGGATAGCACCACGATATCATTGCCGCAGAGTGCCCACGTGCGGCCCGAGCGCCCTGCGACGACGTTGTGACGGGCTGTCAACGTTTAAAGGGTTTGGGCAATTGGATATGATCCACCCGAGCGTGAGGTGGTCGCATTATTCGAACATCCACTGCTTCTGCAAGTCGTTTGATGGCGGAGACTAGTTTGGTAACTGGTGGTTGGATATCGTATCAGGACTTGTTCAGTATCAAGTCTTCATCCGCGCGGGATTTTCTGAAGACATTGAGCATGCGACTGAGGTTTAGATGTTTGGTGAATGAAACATTTATTCGAGAGAGGTGGTAGACGTGCTCAATGTATAAAAGAAAAGTTGGCCGGCTTTCGGGAAGCACTTGCTGCAATTCGGGTTCGATCGCAATGCGAAGAAGAGAGGAGATTCTTGTGTGGGTTGTCTATTGCTGTTGTCATTCCCAAATGACGTCCTCAGTTTGTCGTCGACGAAATCAGGGTTAGGAGACTGTGCAGCAGGGATCAGCTCGAGGGCGATACGTGGCCCGTGCTGGCTCAGGGGCTACCCTGGCAAATCATGATTGGCGCAGGCAGGTGCTCGAGCTCCGCTTTTGCCGTGCTGGTGGGCGGCAACAATGGCACCCAGCCTTTTGGAGCTCTGGCGCCCTGGCCGACGTGCTTTTTGGCAGGAATCAAGAGGACAATCAGCCGAGTTTTCCCACGCCCAGAGCCCATCATTGCCGCGACCCAACGACTGTGTGACGGCCGACGGCTCAAGGTGTTTGATACCACGCAGTTCTCATTCCTTTCGACCCCATCGAGACGGCAATCCGCCCGATTCCCCACGCGACGAGTCACCGCGACCGCCAACGAGTCGTTGCGTGTCGTGGCCCGACTGACGTACCTGCGTCTTGTCATACTGCGTCCAAAAGCCACGAAGCTGTCACAGCATCTTGCATGCTGCTTGACAGTCCGACATCAGCCGAACCCCTGTCCCGCGGCTCAAATGCGATTGCGAACAAGGACAATCTCCCACTCGACGTGAGGAGGAAACCCGTCACAACACAGGAGCCATCGCTGTGAGACTCGAGGCGGGCGACGGAATAGCCTCCTTCGACAAACACCTCCCTGGGTAGCTCTCCCAGCGTGCTGGTCGTCGGACCAACCGCGCCCCTCGCATGAACCTACCTTCTTACCTCCTCGCGAACGGGAACCACGTCAACGGAGTCGTGCTGGGAAGCCCACGCACTCCAAACTTCATACCCAGTCGGCCAACGGGAGATATGGCCGGCGCAATGAATCCTGGCGGTCAGGGAGGCAACCCCGGCGGGCTTAACAATGGCAACCCATCGGGCGCACAGCCCCAGGCCACCGAGTATACGCTACAAGGTGTAATGCGCTTCCTCCAGACCGAATGGCACCGCCATGAGCGCGACAGGAACGCCTGGGAGATCGAGAAGCAGGAGATGAAGGGTCGCATCGCGAACCTTGAAGGCGCTGCGAGACGTGCTGATGCAACGCAGAAGGCCTTGAAGAAGTATGTGGCCATACTCGAGTCTAAAGTTAAGGACCAGGCTGCACAACTCAAGGCCGCTGCCGGTGGGAAGGAAGTGGAAGACCAGAGCGCCAAGCCGAAGAAGGTGGACCGTGAAGAGTTGATACAGGCAAAACTGCGGTGTAAGTTTGTCGACGCCTCCTGTCCCAAGTTATTGCCATTCGAACTGACACGATGTACAGCTGCGTCCGAGAAGGTTCCTGGCGCAACCCAGGATCTGGGCGTGGATCTCGAGCGCATAGACGACGACGAATCGCAGCGATCCGAACTTAAGACCTTCCTCGATCAGTGCCAAGCCGAGTTCACCTACCTTATGATCACCCCTGCAAACCCCATGCCTCCACGCGAATCGCCCCCGCTGCCAATCCTAGAGGACCTGCGAGAAGGCGAGGGCTACGGGCTGCCCAACAACCAGCAGCAGATGGACCCCGTGTATCGTCAGGCTCAAAACAACTTGCGCGAAGTTCTGGGAAGGCAGCCGGCTGCTATGAGCAACCATGTGCAACCAATGCAGCAACAATCTGGTGGCCAGCTGTCGGTGAAGAATCCCGATATACAGCAGCCACAGCCAGCAGCTGTCGCACAGCCAATGGTGAGGTCTGCGGAAGGCCAACAGGGCTACGATAGCACCCCGGACTGGCCCGGATCTGCGTCAGTCACCAGCCGGATGATTGACGAGGTGCCCCCAGAGTCAAACCAGGGTCCGAAGCCTCCTGTTCAGTCCGAGAGAGTCGGGTTCGATGGGTCGAAACCAGATGCGATAGACCCTGACGGATGGGATTTCAACGACTCATCGTTCCCAGACCCTGCCGGTCATGCCCAACCGTCTACCTCAAATCGACCCGATACCGATGTTTTCCCGACCGCCGACAACCTACCCAAGTCGCCGAACCGAGGACCATTGGCGCACCGAAGGAAGAGCTCACTGTCAAGACGAAGGAGCGGGGAGCAAGAGATGTCACTGAACGCTTTGGCTCAGAAAGTGGAGAGCGGCAACTTTAAGCTTCGCTTCGGACTTCGCGGCCACCTGAACACAGTACGGACCCTCATTTTCTCGGGTGGCGGAAGCCCCGGCGAGCCCGAAATCTGCACTGCGGGCGACGATGGCCTGATCAAGCGGTTCCACATTCCCCGAGGCAGCCCGCATTCATACAATGCAGCTTCAGCCGTCTCCGACTTGGACGTCCAAGCTGATTTTACACACCGTGGCCATAATGGTGCTGTTCTTTGCTTGTCGTCATGGTCGCCGTCGCCCAACTTTTCCACCGGCGGTCGAGCACAAGGAGACGGATGGATATTCTCGGGCGGCCAAGATTCTACCATCAGGGTCTGGGAACGCGGACGGGTGGACCCGAAGGCCACCCTTGACGGCCATACAGATGCCGTGTGGACAATCTGTGTTCTGCCTGCGACGCTAGGTGCTGTGTTCGGTCAACAAAATCCGTACGGGACCCCAGACCGTATACTTGTCGCCTCTGGTGCGGCCGATGGTACGGTCCGCCTTTGGGCTGTCAGCCAACCACCGCAACTGACCAGCCCACAACCACCTCCAGCCTCAGCTGGTCGAAGAGCGGGTGGAAGTGGGCGAGTCCGCGGCAATAGCATGAGCTCCGGATCCGCGTTCCCCAGCAGTCCCCAGCCAACAATGGCAACCAACAGCCCATTCCATCACACCCTTGTGCACACCATTTCTCGGCCCAACTCTACGGCGTCGCCAACCTGCATAACAGCACTGAGTGCTTCTGGTGAAAACTTTGTTGTCAGCTACTCAGATGCTGCCATAGTTGTTTATGATACCCGAACAGGCGAAGAGATCGGCAGTATGGCAAGCCTAGAGACATACGATGGATCAATCAACACGAGCGTCAATACTGTTGTCGCTACTACCTCGGGTCTCGACCAGGGTCAACAATCAGGCCATGGCGGCAACGAGGAGGACTCTAACTCGGGCGGCGGGGGACCGACTGGCGGCGGAAGGCAGATGGCGGGCAGTGGTGTCGAAGGTGTCATAATTTCTGGCCACGAGGACCAATATATTCGGTTCTTCGATGCCAACAGCGGTAAGTCAGAAACTCTCAAAGCACATTTTTAGCCCTCTTCTCGACAGGTTACTAACGACACCTGTGTTACAGGTCAATGTACATACAACATGGTCGCACACCCCGCCTCCATTTCCGCCCTGTCGCTGTCACCCGACGGGCGCGAGCTCGTCTCGGCCGGCCACGACGCCTCCCTACGGTTCTGGTCTCTCGAGAAGCGCAGCTGCACGCAGGAGATCACATCCCACCGCATCATGCGGGGCGAGGGCGCGTGCGCGGTTGTGTGGAGCCAGGACGGCCGGTGGGTCGTAAGCGGCGGAGGCGACGGCGTGGTCAAGGTGTTTGCCAGATAGGGACTGGCCGGCACGCCACGCTTCTCGGTATTTGATGATGATGAGCAGGAACACTCGCCGCCCCCACCCACGCCGCCGAAGCACGGCCCCAGGGGCGGGAGAAGGAACAGTAGTGGGAATATGAGTAGGGAGATGAGGTCGTTCGTTGCTAGTTGTGAAGGGCTGGGTATCCTCTGAGTAGGGAGAGGTAACTCGACGCCGTCCCGCATCCGACTGGCGAAACTAAGAGGCCTACATCCGTGGCGTCTTCTTGCTTGTGTATCTTGGGTTGATGAGGACGAAGACCTGGAACAACAGAGTACTGGAGTCGGAGGGGAAACGCGTGGCACGGTATATGAGGTGGATGGGGGAACCGACCGACTCCAAGACAAAACAGACCGACAGACTTGACTGTACGAGAACGTGTATACGGAAAGAAGAAAGAAAGATGGGAGAAAAGATTTGTCCCGGTCTGGCATAACATAATTATCGTCCTTGGAGAAAGCATGTCGCGGCGTGGGGAGATGGTTTTTAAAGGACGAATTTGATAACATTTTCCTCCGTGCTGCCTGGCCATTTGGTCACAAGAGACTCTCTTGACCGAGTGACACGGTCCTTCCTTTAATCCTGCCGTGTGATCTGGGGGCCTAGACTGCGATCAAGGAGCATAGGCTGTCTGGGGATCACGTGCAAGCATTTCCATGCACGTTCCTTCCAGATATTAAGAGCAGGTTGCATCACCTGTCATCAGTAAAATATTAACGAGTATTAACAATGGATGCATTACTGGTCTTTGCTCTCGTCCGGATGAACATAGCCCCCGTCAACTTTCTGAGTGACCCAGTATGGGAAACTGGAATCTCAAAGCCTTTGCAAGGTGCTGCATAGTCAACCTCTCATGACACCAAATCATCGAAGAATGACAGGCTGCTGAGTGGTTAGTTGTTGTTTAGGAAATAGAGCTGAGCATCTGTCTTTGACATCCACACCTGTTGAGCAAATGGATTGATACAGGGTGAGTTATTGCGGCAGGCATCTCTGCAGGAGCCCATCTGCAGCCACTTTCTAAGCCCTCTCCAGCGAGGTTGTACATGGGTTCCTTTCATTCTTCTGTGAACGCGCCCAAGCGGAAGAAATTGTCTATCATTTGATCTAATCCCCAAGCAGCTGCCATAATTATGAGGACAAAGATTAACGATTGGCTTCTAGGACGGCAGGGGCCAGGATTCCAATACTCCGGGTTAAATGGTGTTTAAGAGATTCGACTATGAAGCTTAAAGAAGTTGTCTGGTGCGAGTTCGGCGGAACGCATCTTGAGATTCCAGAACGGCAACAAACATACCCGACGACAGTTCTGGGAACACCTCTGCCCCGTGCCCTCGGCCCCCTCCCCTGGACACCCCCCTCTCGGAGAGAGCCCCCGGAGGAACGTCCATCGCACTCACTCGCATCGTTTGAAAGCCCGTTCCTCGGGCTTCACATTCTTGACCATCGTCTTATGACACATGATACCGCAGAAAGCACCCCCAGTCTGACCATAGACGATACGGCACGGACCGGGCGGGTTATCCTCCTTCTTCCTTTTATAGTCATACAGGGTGCTCTGTTTTTTCGGGTCCGTGAAAATGGGGTACTCGAGAGTCTTCACCCTGGCAGACATGCACTGGGGGTTTGGCCACTTGACCTCTTTGTTGGCGTTTACGAACTCATGCGGAAATCCACTGAGAGTCTCCACGGTGCCGGCGGGGGCCTTCTTAGCGAGGGCCTGGGCGGAGGAGGTGGAAAAGGTGACCTTTTGCTTTTTGCCCGCCTCGTCCGTGTATTCACATTTTACCTTGAAAAGAAAGTATGTTAGCGTCTTATGCCTGTGATCGCAGCTGGGCCTTGGATGCGAGGAAGCTGGGTGTTTTTACTCACGGCATCAGCGGCAGGTTCCGCGAGGACGACCACGGGGGTGCCAATTGCATTAGTCTCGGCATCACCGGCAGGTTCATTGAGGATTTCCACAGGGGTGGCAATTGTAGTCATTGCCAGGAAGGCCACGAAGAGAGTCTTGACGCCGACCATCTTGAGATAATTCGGCTCTTTGCTAGCGGCAGGAAGATCTGAGAAGTGGAAGAAGTTTGAACTATTTTGAAAAGTTGCCGCAACGGGGGAAGAGCTTGTTGAATCACAACAAGTTCTCTGATACCTCAACTGGTCGGAGGTCATTTGCTCTTATATATTATGCGGTTTCCAGCTATTGCGTAGGTTTCCCTGACTTGAGAACCAATGTGATGTCTGGGGAGGTGGTCTTGAGAAGCTGGAACGATAGGACTGGCAGCCTGGTCAGCTCATCCGTGGACCTAATGAGGTGGAACAGAGGTCTCGCAGCAGAACATGAGCAGCTGCTCGACCGGGTAGACGGCACCCATTGGCGCTGTTGTGAGCAGAAGCAGATGAGGCTTGAATATCTCAGCCGCGAATTGCCGTCAGAGACAGATCGACCGCGCACTTCGACGCGGCCGGTGACCAACAACATGATCGAGGACATCAGTTGCGATCCAGCGGTCCACTCAGCTCAAGCTTTGGGTGGTACAGTGCATCATCATCATACTCATCCTCATATGTAAGGGGGGCTTTGTCATGAGAATTCACGCATTGAGACAATGTTTACATAAGAGAAGAATTGATTCCCGTCAATGTTGTGAAACGTATTACAGTAAGCAATAGTTCATCATGCATCCATGATTAGATGTTTAGATCTTTGAGAATACCTAGGTGTCTTCAGCGTCCTTGCTCCAACAGCAAGTTCCGTAAACATTACGTTTTACTTGTTCAGTTTCCGAATCTTTTCAACAACGTCTAGCAATATTAGAGGCTTGATAAAAACTGTTAACGTGGTCAGAGGTCCCAGATGTCTCTAGATCAAATGCTAAGAATTAGGTAAGCTATCTGCAAGCATCGACCCCAAGATTGCAAGGCTGTTCAAGCTTGGTTGTGTGTATACCGTAGTTGAGGTCTGAACCGGGGTGGTAGCCTAACCAGGATATTTCGCATTCAGTTGCCTTTGTTCCGCGGAATGCACTTCTTAGCAAGACACGGTAATTGCAGATCGGCGGCCCGCTGTCTGTCTCAATCCAAGTAAGGGAAGAGTCCATTCATATTTGTGTGTGGGGAAACTCGATTGGGGCTCGATAGAGGTGGGCTCACTCAGCTTGAGACAGACAGGGCAAGGGCATCTACCAGCCCACAACTCACCGCTAGGTGGAATGCACTTCAGCCTCACCATGGCTAATATTTCTTGGCAGTCTGGGGGTGGCTTACGCTGCGGCTTCTCAGCCGCTTGCACGCTGATGCTGCGCCAATGATAAAAAGACTTTGTGTAGCGTCTGTGAGACATGCTTCTATCCACCCTCAAACACCCATAGAAGATCTCGATTCAGCTTTCCAACGCTGACTCCTGTTTTCCTTCCGTACACATTACCTCTTCTCCTTCTGTGCATATCAAGGGTATTCGATCGGTCGCAGAGAAAGAAGAAAAATGGCATCCACCGTGCCTCTCCGTGCCGGCACCCTTAATCTCGACCTTGAAACAGGTCCACACCCCGCAAGTGAACTTGAAGAGAAGCTGTTCTCCATCTTCGTTTCCTACCTATCCGCTGAGTCACGCGTGACCGCCACGTCAGCGGCTGCGCAGATCGACTCGCTGCTGGCGGGCGTCGAAAGCGAGACGAGCCCACATGACCAGCCCCAACCCGACCCATGGGGTTTCCTACACGCATTCTGGGATGTATACTTCCGCTTGGGCGTTCAGGTCGATGGTTCTGGGCCGATGGACCGCCTCGCAGCACTAATGTGCGCGCTCAAAGAGCTTCCCACGAAAGTGACCTCGAGCGACCGCCAAGATCTGGTGTTCGCCTGGCAGAATTTGCCCATTATGGACATGGAGCTTTCAGAACGATGGAATCGTGAGTTCATCAAGGCTGCGCGATAGCACCAACCGTAGCAATCAAACCCTTCCATCAGCGAAAAAGGACAGCACCGCTAATGATCTTTGGCTAGAATTTGACCCTAGGAAGATGAGCCCAGGCTCTAAGCATGCCCGTCGATGGTACAACATGAACGGGCTCCTTGTAAAGCTCGATGCCGTAGGCGTGCGAGAATCGCAGCAACAAGCCTTGAACGCCATCGTCCTCGCGCTCGAGGATAACATCAACAAGCAGAAGAAGAAGCATGAGGTACCAGCCGAGAACGTGATCGCGAGCCTGCTCCCTGCGGCGACCCTGTGGCTGCAGGATCGCGGCACCGCCGCAAAGCTGCTGAAGTCCTGCCATGAGGGTCACTGCCGCGGCAGCGGCGCTCATGGGCCGTTGTGGAAGCTGGGCGAGGAGGACGAGGACGGGGAGTGGTCCGGAGGCGGGTTTTCCGTCGAGCGTTGGAAGTTCTGGCGGCAGCGGCTGGAGGACCTGCCTAAGCATAAATGCGCTGATGAGCGGACTGGGGAGATCTGTCGCAAGGCGTTGGAAACCATGGCCGAGGTAGAAGCCAGCTAGGGTATCAGTCAGCCATACTTTCTACAATATTGAAGTCGGGAAAAGTACTCTTTGCCATCCTGTTCTGAACAGCTAAAATGTTAAAATGTGACACAGCGTGCATCACATAGAATGATGTTACGGTCATCGAGGATGAGTCTACTGAAAAATGCCCAGCCGGACTGATTGAATGAAATACTATCTTCTTGTTCCATATGCAAAGCAATGGATTCGTGCATCCGTCCTTGCCTCTACTTTTCCCTACTGATGGAATCGTGTTCTAGTCTGATATTTACGTGGATACAAGTTGCGATTATCAACCCAAAACCACCTGTCTCTTCTTCAACTCTACAGCTGCTTCAGATCGTTCACCCCCTTCTGTCTTCCTCACTTCCTCGGCTAAATCGGTGTTTCCCAACAACAAACACTTGGCTACGACCTTCCACGCGACTTCTTCCTGTTCGCCACCCACTTGCACCAAGACCCACGCCCTCGTCAGCGAGCAATCCACTTCTATCAGATCCGCCGGGACCGCCACCACCACCGGCGTCGTCTCGTCCGTAATCATGGACCAGAAATTCTTGGTCGCGGAAAATCCCGTCGTGAGTGCCTGCTCGCCATCTCGGCCGCACGCGGCCCGCGAGGTGGACCACGAGATCCAGTAGATAGACCGCGGGTCCGTGATCCATGTCAAGAAGGCGAGAGCGGCTTCAAAGGTGAAGTCGTCCTCGAAGCTGTCCTCTTTGAACCCGTAGCAGGTCAGCAACTTCATGAAGCTCTCCGCGCTCGGTCGAAGAGCTTGGTTGGCCTGGAAATCCGCGAAAATGCCAGTGTTGTAGTTGTACTTCACCACGTCGCGCTCCAACTGCGCCCACAGCCGTCTCGCCAGGCCGCACCCACCGGCAATGACGGACGCCAAGAACTGCCGCCGAGGTTCTTCTAATTCCTCATCGGATCGGTAACCTTGCATGGGGTTGGGCCCTGGTCTCTTGAGGGGCGGAGGCGTGCTCTTGATCGCATCTGGGAAAACGGCTAAGGTCCTTCTCACTTCCTCTTCGGTGGCGCTCTCGAAGGAGTGTCTGAAGAAGACTAGATCGAGCTCAAGCCTGTCCACTGAGATGCTGTGGATGCCTTTCATGTCTCCAAGAGTGAACTTGCGGAGTGTCGTGTCCGTTGCCGTTATAGGCCTCATCATCCAAGACTGAGTCCCGCCCAGCATCAGAGACTCCACATAGGCGAAAGACAACGGTGTTTTTTCCCCAGCTGCCAGCGCTAACATGACTGCTAGATAGTAAACTTCGTCCTCGGTGGGCTCCTCAGCCCGGATGTACGCTAGGCCAAGCCCGAGTAGATTAATGCACACGCTGAGCCGATCACCCGTCTTTGAGCAGTTTGTCTGAGCAACGCTGTTGAACCGTCCCATGAAACTGGTCCTGGTCGCCCCGGCCTTGCGATCTGGGCTGTCGCGGAGCGGAGATGTGCGGTCGTCGAGACCTGACAGAATCGGGCTGACATAGACGCTGTCTGGCGTATCGTGGCCAACCTCGATCATAACCGTCGCCAGGATCGAGTGTAGTGTCAACCACTGTATCGTGATGGTTTTGTGTTCTCCGTGTCCTAAGACGAACACGGTGTTCTGCACCTCCTGGTGTCTCTTGTTCGACCAAGGCTCGCCGACGACGAACTCATGGAAGCACCAGGCCCGCTTCCACCACCGCGCCCGGGCTACCTTGTCAAACAGCGAGATAAGGATGGCGGTCTCACTGTCTGTCCTCTGTGCACCAATGTTAAAGCGCAAATCGGGGACGTCATACTTCCTGCACAGGGCGACCTCGTCATTTGTGAGTTCAACATCCTCAAGGAGCACCACCAGTCGCCGGCATGACTTGTAGATGATATCCATGCACGCAATGGCCCTCTGCTGCTCCTCGTGGTTGTCCTGGTCCATGCAGATCTGGTCCATCCAGATGCCCTCCCGAGGGTGTCCACGTAGCCCCAGGATCGCGTCCGCGAAGCGCTTGCCGATGCGCCAGAGACCACCGGGCTCAGGGGCCGAGTGCGGCGTGCCGGGCCAGTTCAACTCCTTGCTATGCCAGCTGTAGCTGATCGCCAGGTACTGTCTGATGGCGAAGGCGCCGTCGAACGGGATGCCTGAAGGGCTCGAGCAGACCAGCCGGAACGGCGTGTCGAGGATGACGTCCGATGTCCGGGGGCGGAACCTCTCTGCTACCTCTGGTGACCATGATTGGAGGTTTTGGAGGATGACATCGGCTTCTTCGCGGCCGGAGTCGAGATTCTCGGTAGCCTGAGAGAAAAGGTTGGATTTGTTGTGCCGGGTTAGGGTGAGCACGAACAGGTCTTTCGAGACCTGCTCCACCTTGAGAATCTCCTCGCTTCCTGTAGCGGGGTATTCTATTAAGGCAGCCATCGTCAGGGCCCAAGTACTAGAGTCTTGGGGGTGATGGTAGTATGATGGGCAGACTTAAGGTCACGCGAGCGACGATCGGATTTTCCCTCGGGATGCAGCTCAAGCCTAATTGGGCATTTCAGCTCCGCCACAGTCTTTGGTTCAAGTCGACAGATTTCCTCCTTCCGCTTACCTAAATCATACGACCCAATTCGAGTCCGAGGAAATTTCTGCGTAATGACGCTACGTATCCGGCTTGTAAATCGTTCTACCAGCTTCGAATTGCGAACGTTATATGAAGAAATACAATGATATCCACATGGATGTCTCCCCGTCAATTGCAAAATGTTTCGTGCAACCCGAAGAAGCTTAGACATCCCGAGACAATGGTCGCTCTCCTGTCTCTCATCCCTTGTGTTCCATTCGGCCCCGGCGCCACAGAGGATTTGTTAACCTCCCCATTGGAAATTGGACAAGCCAGCTTTGCCATGTTGACTCCGCAAGGCAACCGGCGCCTCGTATCAAACCTTCATCCGAGGGAAAATCCTAGGATGGCAACTTGTCATTCAGACAAACATGTGCAAACCGACATGGCCGGTAAATTGGCGAGTAGGCGTGTCGGAGTTCCAGGCGCCTACACCGTGGACGCCCGATAATCGAGAAGAGAACAAAGTCACCGTATTATAATGTGTCTGCCTAGATAAAAAGAAAAGCATGGTTATATTATGAGAAAAGGGCATTGTCTTGGTTTATTTACGTTTGGCTCTCTCGGCCCGAAGCGAAGTCTGTCGGGTGCTGCCACTGCTTCACTGGTTTTTTAACAATGACTGGCCCGCAATATTACGACGCAGTCTTCAGGTACAACATCCTCACTTCTTACCCCAGCGGAGACGAATTTCTGTCATCTCATGCCATCAAAGCTTTCTTACACTTCTAGCAGAACTCGACGTTCATGCTCGATAACTACGACTGGCAAAGAGCATTCATCCCTTACTAGTATTATTGGTTCCTGCCCACTCGCCGTCTATGTAGAAGGTGAAGTGAGTGTTGATGGAATGACATCGTTCCATTTGTTTTGAAGACCCAGGTGGGTTTCATTGACCTTTTCCATCTAGCGCCTGGAATTGTACCTACCTGAATACTTGCGTGACGAGAATTGCGCTCGCAGAGCTTCCCTTCAAAATAGGCAACAATGATCATCCCATAGGTGCTTATCGAAGATTGTTATGCCGGGGCAGTGGATCCCAGCTGGGCGATCCATCCCAATTCCTGCCTACTTAGGCGGCACAGCCTCCGGCCAAGTCTTCGCTTGTGATACGCGCGAGCAGCCAAAATGCACGACACCGCCTCGGTCAGCAGAGCCGCCGTTCAATCATGGAGGATTTCAAGCCCGAGCCGAGCACGCATTGGGTCCACTCGGACCCATTGGTATGCTGTGTTACCCGACAATTTGGATGCGATTGGTTCGCTTTCCCTCTCGCATGCGAGTTGGCGGCGATTCTGGGGGCTGAAGCTGGCCCCTCTTTACGTCCAGACAGGCTCCACCTGATCCTATCCTCATATTTAAATCTTCTGTAACCACTTGCACAAATTGTTCTCGTCGTCGGCAATGCCGTCCTCGCAAGATGTCCTTCAAGGTCCAGCTGCCACCAGGGGTCCAGCGCCGTCGCCTGCGGTTGTCGGCGCCTGAGGTTTCCAATGGACCTGCCAGTCTCTGCGAGACGTGCCGGAAGGCTCATTTCGCTGCGTTGCGCGACGATGGTCCATTTTGGGTAAAGTGCAATTACTACGTCAATCAATACGTGGAATTGACTCACCCTAATGGAGAAGCACATTCATTGCCCGAGGACACATGGCCTGATCTACCCCGTCTGCTTGATTCTGCCCAAGCAGGCTGCGGCTTTTGCGCATTTCTACGAGAGGCCATTCTCTCTGATAAGTTCAGCGAGGCGTGGAAACATGTGACCGATGGAAGCACCACAAAAGATGATCGCCAGCGGCTCATTCTTTCGTTCTGGTATGGGATGGAGAAAGAGATATCATCAAGCCAAAACCAGTACGCACCTCGTCGTCATGGTCTGCGACATTTGATTGTCAAAGTCACCGTCGATTACGAGCTCAGCATCTTTATGCGCTTTGAAATAGAAGCCAGTACTGGTAAGGAGCCTGGTCCAGTAGTTTGTGGCATACATGGAGTTGCTAACTTCTGGGTTGTGGTCGCAGACGATATAGCTGTCGCAGAATGGCTTGCACTTGCGCCTCCGGCTATACGAAACTACGGCGACGAGGAGATCACCACTTTCCTGTCAGAAGAATTGAAGAAAATACCCGTTAGTCTTGAAGATGGCCAAGACAATGCAGACTTTTCCCCCGAGAGGCTCATCGATGTGGGGTTCAGCAGCTTGCGCCTGGTTGAGTGGGATAACATCAGCACCGGCTCGGCAAAACGACCAGAATATTGCGCTTTAAGCTACTGCTGGGGTCCTTGCGACGATGCGAAATCTCAGACCAAATCTACGAGCGCTAATCTTCAACATCACCTTGAGAATTTGGTTTTCGACGATCTATCACCCGTGTTGAAAGACGCGGTGAAAACCACACGGAGCCTTTGCATACCCTACCTTTGGGTGGACTCTCTCTGTATTCTTCAAGACGATATCTCAGACTGGCAAAGACAATGCAGTCAGATGAATGACATATATGGAAACGCACGTGTCACTCTTATTGCGGCGTCCTCAAGGACGTGCAGAGAAGGGTTCCTCACTCCAAAGAAACATGGGCTGCGATTTCCATACCAATCAGCACGCCGCCCTGACATCAGTGGCTCGTTCATGATGTATTTTACGCATGCGTGTGGCGAAGACACATCTTTGACCTCTGATTTGATCAGCGATCTTCACTACGATCTCACCGCTAGCCAGTGGGCCCGCAGAGGCTGGACGTTTCAAGAAGACGCCATGGCAGGCGCGCGCATCGTGTTTGGAAGCTCTCGTGTGTACTTTAGTCGGGACAATAACTATGTCTCGATGGATGGGACTGCAGGATTTGTGAATTCGAAGTCAGTGACATCCTTCCAAAGCTATGACGAGTTGCATCGAGCGTGGGAAAACATCCTGCGTCGCTACTCTGCATTCACCACGTCATCGTTCACGAACCCAACGGATCTTCTTCCAGCATTGTCCGGTTTGGCAAGGCTCTTTGGAAACATATTGCAGGATGAATATCTCGCTGGGCACTGGGCAGAGAATCTGCATTGTAGCTTGATGTGGTCGGACAATTCTGATCAGGTGCGCCGGTCTCTGGACGACATCACACAGCGGCATGGCCAAAAACCGTACCTTATTCCCTCGTGGAGCTGTCTCACACGAGGTGAAATTTTATCAGTGCTACCTGACACTAATACCAGTGGGTGTCGATCAGAGATCACCATCCTCGAGCTTCACATGCCAATGGTCGGGGAGGATCCCTATGGTGCGATAGAAAACGCTTGTCTAACGTTGGAAGGCTTTGTTCTAGATCTGGCGTCTTTATTCTGGTCTGAATCGCCAGAGAGGTTGGTGGGCTCTGTAGGCAGTCACGTCGAGATTTGGTTGGAAGATCCATTCTCCCCTCCGAGACCGATGTACGATTTCACCATTTTCGAGTGGACGCCAGCAGCATTCGATTCGCACTCTCGATATAGAATCGACCTGGACTTTTACCAAGCCGAATGGGGCATCGACACTCTGGATGGACTGCGCAGAGGGTGCTACGATCAATTAATCTCGCATATGACAATGCTACTCGTGGGATGTGAGGAAGGATACGAAGGCAATATTTTGACGCACAGATTTGGGTATGGTCTTATCCTGGTGCCTTTGGGTGGCCAATCGGAACGCTGCTTCCTCCGTGTAGGGACCTTCTATCCCCTCAGAATCGACGAACATGACGATTTGCCACGCCTACAGCAGTTAATGAAGAAAAAGACGATCAATATATACTGAGTCGCATGGATAATTCAAGTTTCGGAGCAGTAGACACGGACGTCGGCAGGAGGGCATATTTCATCAGCTGGTCGGGTCGAGGAGGCAACAATGCGGTACCATTGCGAAGGAGAGACTCAATAGACAGCATGAGTAGCCAGCCGCTCACGTATCTTAAGATAATTTTCCTGCGATTGAAAGTGAAGGCAATGAGCTCTCGTACCCATTGACGCCAGGCACTGGGGAACTCAGCCTAACGCTACCTAGGTACGGAGAAGGGGCGTCGCCCTCTGTCATCGTCACATTTGGTATGATTTCAAATTGGTCATGACCTCAATTGGTTTAAGAAATGAAAACATTTCAAAAGAAATAGCATCCACGATTCCATGATGCTCCTGCCGGCTTAGTTTGGTTTGGTCCCGAGCATTTACACTCCCAATTTGACGGAAGTTCCGGGCCGATCACGTCGGTGCCGAGGTCGGCACCGCATGTGGCAATGTGCTACTGACTACATGTCTTGCAAGATTGTGGCGGACCCTTTTGCATCAACATGAGCCGTGTCACATGTCTGCAATGGAAAATCTTCATGTCGGAAAAATCTTAGAATATCTGCCCCTTGACGTTCTAGGGCAGACAGAGCGTATCAATCGCCTTTACACCCAGATCACTCTCTGTTTCCCGATTCCAGTCGACACCCCAACCTTCCGGACCGACATCATCGACAACTTGGAAAGAGGACTTGCGCGACTGAGCAAGGAACTCCCGTGGATCACCGGCGAGGTCGTCCAAATTGATGGGGATTTCAACATCACCCCCGGCAAGACTTCTCTGGGGTTTGTGGTGAAGGAGCTCCAAGATGATGTCGCAGTGCCGACCTGGGACGAGCTCCGAGAAGCAGACTTCCCGTTCCGCATGCTCGACGAAGATGTCGTCGCACCGTGCAAGACTATGGTCGAGCCTGATGCAGAGCGACCAGTCTTTTTGGTCCAGGCCAACTTCGTGAAAGGCGGTCTCTTGCTTACATTCAACGCTCAGCATGGGAGCATGGACATGGCTGGCCAGGCTCAGGTTATCACACTGTTTGCCAAGGCATGTCGCGGTGAAGCCTTCACGAAGGACGAAGGGGAAATCAGCAACATGCGGCGGACAGACCGGATCCCTATAGCCGACGACAAGACATCAGACGCTTCTGAGTCGCAGAAGGCCAAACCGGAAGGGTTGGCTCAGGACGTGGAAGCTAACGCAAAGCCACGCGAACCGCAGCCAAGTTCGCCTTGGGACGACCTCGTGTGGGCGTACCTTGATTTCCCTGCTGCCTCTTTGTCCAGCCTGAAGAAACTCGCCAGCCAGACTCTCACGGCAGGCGTCAGCTTCGTATCAACAGACGATGTACTCACCGCCTTCATCTGGCAGTCCATCACCCGAGCACGACAGCCGCGGCTGGATAGCCCACGGTCAACACCGACAACACTCACTCGCAATGTCGACGTCCGCCGTCATTTCGATCTGCCGCCCACGTACCCTGGCCTGATGACCACCGCGACATCGCACACGTATCCTGTCGATGACCTAGTCAACCAGAAATCCCTTGGCGCTGTCGCTTCTAGTCTTCGCGCGGCGTTGAGTTCTGACTCACTCAGGAACAGTGCTGTGGTTCAAGCCACAGCCATCGCCCGGAACAAAGGCGCAGCGGCGCAAAGGAGCATTGCGGTTTTGAGCAACCCCAGTTTTGACGTCAGGCTCAGCTCTTGGGCGAAAGAGAAGTTGTATGATCTGGACTTCGGTCCTTGCCTAGGGCAGCCGGAGGCTGTGAGGAGGCCAAGATTTGTGAATGGTGCCAGAGAGGGACTGGTTTATTTTCTCCCGAAAGGAAGGGATGGGAGCATCGTGGTCGGCATTTGTTTGAGGGGGGAGGATATGGAGCGGCTGAGGATTGATAGGGAAGTTCTTCAATGGTCGAGGTGGATTGGCTGAGCATTTAAACTGTTGCTCCTTGATGTTCAGCACGCCCGGTTTATTTTTGCTGCAGCGAACGTGCAGTGAGAGGAACGTAAATACATCTTCTTTATGACACATGTCTTAAGAGAGTGGATAATCATGGGCAAGCAGTCTTAGCACTAGCTTTTAAGTCTATCACTATAATTTTCAAAGTCAGATTTTATAGGCTCTTTAAACATGATGACTCAAGTCCCATTGTATGCATAAAATCATACATATGGAGCCTGAGAAGCTCACTTTCTCTAACGGACCTCGGGTGGCATTTTGTGCAACCGGGTCCGTCCCCACTGAACCTAGGCAACAATCCTTCATAAGCGAGATCGTGTCCAAGTACTTATGCGCCAGAAGCGCCGACTCTGGGAACAATTCCTCATTCTATTCACTGTTACTTAACATCTCGCCTACCCAGGCAAATGCTTCATTCCCACTACATGCAACCTCAAGACCAGCTCGATTTCACCTCCATGTCTACCGACACGCGCTCTCACAAGACCAACGTGGCCTCCCACGGCCCTCGCGAAGCTCCTGTCACGCCAGAACAATCAAGTGCGCAGAGCTCGTCTGGGGCAGAACACATCGAAACCCTTTTCAAGAAGGCATTTGAGGAGGCAGAAAATATGACCTCCGAAGGGCGGCGGGAGAGATCTCCTTTTCTGAGTGAGTGACAACACAAGGTTGATTTGCATCTGCATATAAATACGTCGGTCCGCTGACTGTTGAGAATTTTGATTTATCAGAGAGCTGGAAAGCCGTCCCAGTGACTGTCGACAAGGGTATGGAGATCTTGGAGGAGATGGAGAGGGAGGAGGCCGCAAAACCTGATGGGACTGAGACGACTGGTGCAGATAATGCCTCGTGACGGCAGAGCAGCATGAAGCAATCGTGATTAGGCACGGATTCTCACGCTTCCGAGAACTTTGGTATCTACATCGCCATCGAGTGTACTTCCGCTTGGAAAGGAGTCATGGTTCTAAAGCGAATCACTATGACCTGCGCCGTGTATGTACCATAGCGTCATATTTCCACCGCTTCGCACTCCAACGCCCCACCAAGTCCTTCATTACAACTTCGACATCCTATCACTGTCCGCAAAGGACTCGGCTGCCTACGCAGCTGGTCGAGCAAGGAGGGTGATTATGCTTTCAGGCGCAGGTGCCGCCGTCACTGGCGTCTCGGCCTCGCGCAACTCACGATGGGCAACTGTAGGGTCGACGGCAGCACTTTTTCAGTACTTCGATACTCCGGATCACGCACGTCAGCTTGAGGCACATGAAATTAATATGTTTGTTTATTGAAAGATAATACAATTTGGAAAGTAATGTGTTTAGATCCAATGAAAAAGTCACTTGTTTACAGTGAGTCCCTAATACCCCTTGGACAATGACTAGCTTGCAGTCTGGTGCACTTATACTGTTATATCACAGAACTTCGTCATGTCCACCTCCGGTTTCCGAAGTTTGTACAGAGCCTTTTGTCTCCCGTCGTGCATATAGAAGATACCAGCTGACCCAGTCGGCAGCAGACCTTGAGTCTTGGGTACCTCCCAATCGTAGTGAAGCAGCAAATAAATGACCACCAGCTTGATCTCATAAGTCGCGAGGAAGCGTCCCGGGCAGGCGTGTGTCCCATGTCCGAAGAACGTCAGGTCCGTTCCGGTTGTCACCGACTGATACTTGTTCTCAGAACCCGGTTCCTCGCGTGCGCGTAGGAAGCGATATCCGTCGAATTTCTCCGGGTCTGGATATAGCTCGGGGTTGGTCGCCGGCATGGGATAAATCATCATGTAGGCTCCTTTTGGAACCACTGTCCCATCCTTGAACTTCACATCTTCTTGGGTAAGACGTGGCATATTGGCTTTCCGGTGGATTGAGTCAGCGCACAGCTATTGAAAATGCCAGCCGAGGGGGTAGAAAGGTGGGTGGCTTTTCTCTTACCGGCAGAGGCTGGATTCTTTCTCATGCTCTCCCTCAAGACGCTGTCCAATTTCCGCATCTTGAACAGCGCCGTCTTGTCCATCTTCCCAGTCTCCTTTAGGACTGCCACGCACTCGTCACGCAGGTCTTGTATGTATTCAGGATGCGCGAATAGGTCTCTCATCAATCCGACAGCGGTCCGCGTGGTGGTATGGATGGCTGCCATAGAAAGGGATATCTCAGCAACGGCCAGGTCAAATTTGGGGTCGTCTTTTCCCTTCATAGAGGCGATAAACCAGTCAACGCTGTCCAATACCCTACGACGCGGGCCTCCGTGCTTGCGGAGCTCCTCCATTCGGCGGTCAACCTCGGGTCGAATCATTGCACGGGCTTGGTTCACCTCGGCCCTGATTTTGCGGCATTCAGGCAGGAACCAGTGGGCGATGGGCCGAATGAAGGGGGGCAGGGCATTCAGTCGTTGGACGGCACTGTGGACGTCTTTCACATAAGATGTGTTGAGATACTGCCATTCAGGGTTGTCCATGAACTTGGTGCCGAGAAATATCTTGGTGGTAAGTCGTGATATGATTTGGAGAAACATTGACTGCATGTCGACCTCGGTCCAGTGATTCGGGTGGGCGAGAACCTTGTCTAGTGTATTTGGCAGCTCTTCAACCATCGGGGTGATTGTGAGGGCTGGGAAGTGAATTTGTCAATAACCTAATGTTTTGTGCGACCAAGATCAAGACTCACCAAGCACCTGGGCAAGTTCCTTCCGCACTGCATCCTGAAAAATCGAGGAGCTATTTGACGTGCCAAATGGCTCAAACCCGGGATAGTTGGCGTAGAAGTCCTGAGTCAGGTCAGTATGTGTTGAGGCCAGGAACAATACATCGCTTGCGAAATACCTTGTGAACGAAGGCACTGAAATCACAAGCTGGGTTACTTTTCATTTCGTCGATGTATTTGGGCGAAATCAGCAACTTTGGGCCAGATTGTGAGAAGTCATCAACGCGGAAAGGTTGGCCGTTGTACTGCACGTTCAAACTCTTGGTTAGCAACAGCGTCCAGAGCGTCCCCAGGTGAGTACTTAGGTAGAGGCTATGCAGGGGGTGGCCACTGACTGCGTCAAGTCCTTTGCGCATGAAGGATGCTGCACTTTTGGTGAATTCCGCCTGAGGCTTGCCGTTATTGATGATGGGGTATTTCCTCAGCCTCCATGATAGCCAGAGCTTGTTGACCCATTCGTGGGCCAAGATTGATACTAGCAGTACCACGCCGGTGCACAAGCCTTTGACGTACCAATCGGCAGACTTGACTGCGTCGAACACGTTGGAAGCCATTTTGAGCAAAGTTTGATTTTTAGTGAAGTGAAAAGAATTCATGAAACTGTGACATTGAGCCTGGATCGACTTGAAATAGGCCTGTAGATATGTACAACAACACCTCTGTTGTGATGGGTCTTTTGATCAGGGGGAATACGAATACGGTACCGACCTCGGGAAGTACGAGATCGGTTGTTGGCGTGGTCGGTTTCGTACAATGAACACCACCTGGGCACCACACAGCCGGCACTGCACTGCCTCCAACTCCTGTCCGACACTCGGGGTCTTTATGAACGAGCAACCCGACCCCGACTGGAATGTTCAAGGGCATTTCCGTCAAATAGCAAATTCCATTGGTGTGACACGAGCTGAGGAGCATTCTACAAGCGTCCACAACCATTTCCCCCTCCAACATCAAGTATTTCCCTTCAACCCACTTGTCCATTACTGTTATCATGGCTTCAATCGATTTCCGTTCTTGCAAAGGTCTCGTATTCGCCATCACTGGCGGTGGTGGAGGAATTGGAGGGGCAACAGCCGTTCGGCTCGCCCAACTTGGGGCTGCAGCTGTCGCAATTGCAGATGTGGACGAGGGAAAAATGGAGGCTGTGAAGAAGGAGATGTAAGACCCGCACAAGAATTGCTGAAGGAGGAAGGTGAATGGCACTGACAAGACCCCAACTCCAAGTTTGGCCGCCAATCCTGACTGCAAAGTCATGACAACGAAAGTGGACGTCATTGACGGGAAACAAGTTGACAACTGGATCGCATCAATCATAGCTGAATTCGGTCGGCTAGACGGCGCTGCGAACATCGCTGGAGGCGAGAGAAAGGGAGATCGGAAGGCCGACGACAGAATCACCGAAATTGTAAGTATGCAGCGCCAAACGTCCCAGAAGCAATCAAGACTGACGGAACCTCACCTATAGGTCGATGAGGATTGGGAGCATGCCATTGACTTGAACTTGAGAGGTACCATGAACTGCCTGAGAGCCCAACTCAAAGTCATTGCACGGCCCGGCGGGTCGATCCTTAACTGCAGCTCCGGCGCCGGCTTGTCTGGCCTTCCTCACCATGGCGCCTATGGCGCGGCGAAGTGGGGAATCCGCGGGTTCACGAAGACAGCCGCAGTGGAATATGGGCCTGAGGGAATTCGGGTCAATTGTCTGGTGCCGTATGTGAGACCCAGTCCTCGGACACTAGATCTTGGGTGAAGTGTGCTGACAGGCTCGTGATGTCCCAGGGGCCCCATCGACAGCAGTCCTGTGTTGCATGAACTCGCGGCTAAGGGACTGCTTGATTTGCAGTGGATGGCCGATCATTCAGCCATGAGAAGACTGGGAAAGCCAGAAGAAGTTGCAAAGATGGCGGCTTTCCTGCTATCCCCTGATGCTTCGTACGTGTCAGGCATTGATGCTCCAGTTGACGGCGGTGGCTGCGCGATGGTTGGTTATGGTGATTGGGCATACAAGAATGCTGCAAAGTCTAAGTGACGGAGAAGGCCGGAAAAGACCTCAGTTGCTACGTTCTTTCGAGAGAGATCAGGTCGTGCAGTATGATTTGTCCTAAGGTAAATTGACTTGATCGAGAGACTATGAACCTTGAGTTCTCCAGGTAGGCAGACTGAGGAGAGGAACAAAATTTGATAATTCTCGTGAAGGACGATGAAGCTTCAGTAATTGCATACAGCATAGCAGGCAAAATTCCACAGTTGTCTGGAACTCGTACTTTTTTCCCATTCAGGTCTACGAGCATCAACCACAAGCGGTCGAATGTGTGCGTTCATTGCACGGGAGATCCTATGCTCACGTTCTCAATGACATGTAATTGCTCAAATGCCCGAAGGATCAGTTCTCACTACGGCATAAAGACCACTGACTACCCAGGTACCTTTGATTGCCAGGTGATTTTAGAATGAGTTGCCATTGTGCACCCATACATGATGATTTGCAAATTAAGATTTCAGAAGCCCGGGACCTCCGCTCTGGAAACTGAATGCCATTTGTCTGCTCTCTAGTCATTCCAGGGGTGAAAAGCCACAACAGGAAATAGGAGGCCCCGGCTATAATCGTAGCGGAGCAAAACCGGTTCCTCGACAGACCATTCAAGATAACAGCATGCCATCATGATGTCTCCATATAATTACCTCTGCAAGGAAAGCACCGGGGAGATCGACACTTCCGAGACTCCTTTCTCCGCACAATCCTTATAGCTTAGTTAATTGTGAGGTGGCTTGCAGCGGCTCGGGGAGCCACTGTGCCAATGGTGTTTTAGACCGAGATTCCCGTCTCGTATTCGTTCACTCTTCGGTCTCGCATCTGCGGGCGATCTTCACCTAAACTTTTCAAGTTGTGCAGCGCGGCACTCATGAAAGTCTTGGGACTGTCAAAGTCGACTTTTGAGCGACCGTAATTTATTTATAAATAGTAAGTGCGTCCAAAAGTCGCTAGTCTTAGGTCCTGAAAGTGGCTAAGGTCAATCCATTGCCCCCTTCTACTCCGCATGACACAGGTTATAATTACCGCAGCAAACAATCGAAAATCTATCCAATATGGCAACCTCCACTAAGAAGTATCGTGTTATTCAAGTTGCCACAGGCAATGTCGGAAATGTGTCACTTCGGGCTATCATCGAGCATCCACTTATGGAGCTCGTCGGTGTGCTAGTCTACACCAAGGACAAAGTCGGAAAGGATGCCAGCGAGCTATGTGAATTGTCCAATCCCAAGCTCACTGGAATCAAGGCAACCGACAACTTGGAGGAAATCTTGGCCATCAAGGCCGATGCGGTCGCGTACATGCCCAGACAAACCAACTTCGAGGAGCTCAGCAGGATCCTCGCTTCTGGCAAGAACGTAGCGACACCGCGTACTGATCTCCTCAACCCGAACTGGCTTCAGCCCGAACACCGACGTCTCGTCGAGGAGGGTTTGAAAAAGGGAAATGCGGCTCTGCGATCCACCGGAAGCAGTCCAGGTACAGCCACGGAGATACTGCCGCTGGTCATGCTCTCCTATCAGCGCAAGCTGGACTGCTTGGTCATGAACGAGTATGCAAACCTGGCGAGCCGAACGAATTCAGCCGATATGATCTTTGAGCAGATGGGCTTTGGCAAGCCGGACTCGGCGTTTTCAGAGCAGATGTTGAGCAAGATCGCCGTGGACTACCAAGGCTCGATCAGGATCACAGCTCAAGGACTGGGGATCGAGTTGGACGAGATCAAGGCAATCGGCGAAAAGGCACTGGCCCTGGAGGACATCAAGATCGCGTCTGGTCTGGTTCCCAAGGACACGGTCGCAGGGCTCAGGATTACTCAAGAAGGTATCTACAAGGGCAAAGTCATAATGAAGCACCGTGTCCATTGGCTGGTCACCACCAAACTAAACAAGGACTGGGGCGACGAGTGGGATCTCGACAAGTACCAGTCAGGGTTCATTCTGAGTTGTAATGGCGATGCTCCGTGGAAGATGCACATCACTTTCCCAGTTTCCGACGAGTACTACCCGAAGTTTACGCCCACTCTGGCCGCGTACCCCGTGGTTAATCTTCTTCCTGAACTCTGTGACGGAGAACGTGGATTCCGCACAACACTTAACTCTCCGGTCCCCACCACCTACTTTGACTTTTGATAGCCGAGAATTCTAGTCTAGCAGCACTGAATAAATATCCGAAAACATTCTCTTCCAAAAAAGTTGAAAACCAATAACATCCCGCCCTCGTTCTAGCAGGTCTTGCCTGTTCAGAGCCAGGGCAGTAGATTAGCTCCTTCGCGTATAGATGGCTTATCTAGGGCGGGCCGGCTGCGAAATATGGCCTGCATCTATCTACGTACCTCCACTCATCCAGTTATGCTCAGCCAGCGGACCGGGTCATCCCGCCCCCCTTCGCCAGGCGCCCACATGCTGAGACCAAAACACTCTTTTGTGAGTTCCTGGGTTTAACGGCAATAAGGCTTCAGCCACACTATGTTTTTTTAAATCAACTATTTATTAGTCTACCTGCTATCTACTCGGCTTTTCAACTATTATCCAATAAACTTGTAAATAAAAAACAATTGAGAAAATACAATTGTAATTGTGCTAGCATTGTGGCTCATGAAATGCTTTAGTCCAGCCACACTCACAGCACTTCGCATATCCTCAAAAGTTAAGTTGATTTAATCATTTGCTGAATATGGCGAGCAGCGACGGGGCCTGTCCTTGACCAGGGCACTTGAAAGGTCGAGAAATGACCGGAGCTTTCAGCTCAGACAGGCCTTGGTGAAACGCAACGTCTTATCCCACGACTCACCTCACCAAGGCCGATATCCATCACATACGGTACAACTGAATTGGTATGCTCGCATAGAGATCAAACGACCATTTCGGTGAATTTCACCCTCTAAACTCGCTGTGTACGGAGGCTAGCCCACCCAAGAGATCTCTTAGTTGGCCTAGACAACCTTTGTGCAGCCAGGTCATACCCCACTGGACCCAGGCAGTATTGCTTAAGTAAGCACACAATGTGCCAAAGTATTTATATTCTACCGCAGGCGCCCGGACTCTGCATACACTAAATAACCCGCAGTCGAATATTATACGATGGACGAGCTCTTCCAGAAGGCAATGGCAGCCCCCAAGGACCCCAATTTCACGAGTCAGTAAATTTCTATGATCTATATCAGCGTCCTGGCGGTGCGCAGAGTATTCTTTGTTGTTTAATGCGTCCCGTCACTAACATGTCTGCTCCGGAGAAGAGAAGTTTGGGGAGGCCGCACCAGCTGACGCTGCAGCCGCCTTTCGAGCCCTGAGACAGTGCCAGGCGCCGATCATGGAGGAGCCTCCACATAGCAGCCCAGCCAGCCTCTTTGCTCAACCGGCCGCATCGCGGGCGGATGAGGACCCGGCGCCGGCAGCCAAGACTGCTGGGAAGCGCGACAAGGAGGAAGCGAAGGAGTAGGCAAAGAGGTGATCGCTTTTTGAAGGTGGAAAGCAGTGGTATCATGAAGCCGGTCTACGTAGATCAGATATAGGTGGTTTAATTTTGCAGAATTTGTGATACCTTGTAGAGTGGAAGCACATGTTGACAAAATGAACTCTAACATATTCGATCCATTTGTTCAGTTCATCTGGTCACTTGATGCTATAAATACCAACAATCATCCAGTTAGAAATGAATGAACTTGTTTCGCAACCATTTAAGCCTGCTACTGGCCTCCGTGGCTGAGCATCAGAGGGTCATTGGAAAACATGCGAGCGGCCCACGACATCCGAGCAGGCGGGAGACGCCCTCAGCAGGTGGCTTGGCAGAGGTCGCCGTCATATTTCACAGTACACATCAATGGCATGCGCACCCAAGACGAGCTAAGACTTGGCAATTGATGAACAACTCCTTATAATTACGTGTCATCTCCAGTTGAGTGTCCGACGCTCTGAAATTGTAGGGACTATTGAATGCAGCACCTGTTTACCCACCTGCGCACGGCACGCTTTACACCGAGTGCACTCTTGGCGTTGATTAATTTATCCGTGAACGCCACATGGGAGCCTTTCAGGGACAGGGACCATTTGGTGAACATAAAAGCATGTATGGTGAGAAATCACGACATGTGCTTTGAAACTTTCTAGGTCTGTCTAAGGAGCTCTCCCAAGTCTTGCCGTCACGCCTGTACCGTTCGCTGTTAAGGATAACGATGCAACTCAATACCCTCTTGGCGGCCCTGGCCGCATTCGCCACCTCCCCGGTGTCTGCAGCGCTTCGTACTCGGCATGGGTATTCGGCCCTCCCAAAGCGCCCAATTATCACCCCGGCTCCGTACGGTACTGGCAAAGACTTCCCCTATTCGCCACCGAGAGACGAGGGCCGCTATTGCTACGTCGAGCCGGGGTCCGCCAACGGCACGACCCGCGACGATGCACCCGTGATCTTGAAGGCTTTCCAAGACTGCAACGGTGGAGGCACGATCGTGCTCGATCAGTCGTACCTTATCGGTTCGCCTCTGGACCTCACTTTTCTTGAGCATGTGGACGTCGTCATAACCGGAGAAGTGGCCTTCGACGACAGCGATGTTTATTATTGGGCGCGTAACAGCTTCAAATATGCCTTTCAGAACATGTCTTCTTTCTGGAAGGTTGGCGGAGAGGATATCAATATCTATGGTGACCTCAGCAACAACCGCTCCGTGATCAACGGCCGTGGCCAGGCATACTGGGAGGAGAATTCCAGAAACAGCTCAGTCAGTCTTCCAAGTGCAGATCATTGATATGATTTGAGAAATTGGCTAATGCAGATGGTACTCAGCTATTGAGACCCCAGCTCTTTGTCATTGAGGGAGCGAAGGGTGTGGTGATGTCCAATCTTCGCATGCGCAATTCTCCCAATGTAAGCTGCCTGACATGAGCACCCACAGCTCTGGCCGCCGTGCATCCACACACAAGTAGCTAAACAATTGGCCTTCAATAGTGGTTCAACATGATCGCCAACGCAACGGACGTGATCATCAGCAACATGGACCTCTTAGCCGCCAGCACCGGCGGAGTCAAGATCGCCAACTCGGACGGCTGGGACACGTACCGCTCCGACCGCGTGGTCATCCAGGACTCAGTCATCATCAACACGGACGACTGCGTCTCGTTCAAGCCCAACAGCACCAACGTCGTCGTGCAGAACCTCGACTGCACCGGATCGCACGGCATCAGCGTCGGGTCGCTCGGCCAGTACAAGGGCGAGACGGACATTGTCGAGAACCTGTACATCTACAACATCTCCATGGCTGACGCTAGTGATGCGGCCCGCATTAAGGTCTGGCCCGGCGTTGAGACGGCGTTTCAGGACCTCCTGAACGGCGGCGGCGGACTGGGCCGTGTGCGGAACGTGACGTATGACACTTTCTACCACGATAACAACGACAGGGCTATCACTATCACGCAGTGTTATGGGCAGAAGAACCAGTCTATTTGCAACGAGTTTCCGGTCTGTTGAACCATCTTCGCTATCCGCTTAGCTATACCTTCTTGCTGACTTTCGACTGGCAGGCCAACTTGACCATCTCCGATATCACCATGAGGAACTTCTGGGGCACCGTATCAGACAAATACGACCCAGAAGCCGGAACGCTTGTTTGCAGTGCAGCAGATGTAAGTTCAGACCCCGACCCGAGTCACTTGAAAAAATAGGTGGAATGCAAGCATGGCTGGGTACTCCTAAATTCACTGACACTCCGTACTATCACAGCGCTGCAGCAACATCGTGGCCCAGAACATATCTGTCAACGTGCCCAGCGGAGAGCCGCCCATTTACGAGTGTTCAAACGTCGATGCTGAGTTGTTAGACGTGACCTGTGTAGACCCCGAGGGGGATCGGGATACTGGAAGCGGATGACTTTAGAGCATGTAAATAGATTCGAAGTCATCAAACAAGATGTTTGAACAGCAGCTTGAGAGATAAGTATTCAAGGCTCGACTTGGATGTCTGTTCAACAATGAATTGCCACATAAGTCACTTGTCTCCCAAATTGGACCTACGGATAGTCCTTGGGTCATTTGCCAATCCCCTGCTTGAACTTTTTTGGGTGGGGCCGACGTTGGCTATTTAGGTATGGCACGCATTGTTTGCCCGCTGAAGATAATTTCGTTTGGCAGAATAATTCCTCTCTGTTTTTGCATACTATCTTATACTAGTATTATCTCCTCCAGTGATTCCGGTCTAACCACTTCCATCAGCTCTCCATCCATTACCAGAGGCAGAAAGATAGGTCCGATCAGCTTGAAGTGTTGCTGGCCGCACGGACGAAGTACGAGAGGATACGAAACACCGGAGACGAGGGCCACACAGTCGCCTTCTTGACTAGCTGCCGAAGCGAACCCTAGACCGCCAGTACACAACTCAGTACGCTGGCACCGAACGACGTTCAACCCTCCCGCTCCGAGAGACTCCATAAAAGCATCGAGCCTGTCTTTTAGAGACTTGTCTTCTGCAAACAAACTTTCAACCCATAGTGTTCCTTGGTCATTGGCTGTGCTTAAAAGTAGCCTCCGCCACCACTTCCATAATACCCGTGCGGAATTCCTGTTGTCCGTCAACACGTCGATGAGCTTGTTGGAACGGTCTATAGTTTTCAATCTGTCGTTTTCAGTCATCTCTGACAGGGCGCCATAAACCAAAGAGGTGAACAAGCAGACCTCATTCTGCCGAGCCGTGGCCTCGAAGTTGGAATTTGAAAGCTCGTTCCGGTCGATGTGATGGACGTGTGTAATTTCGCGTGACGCAGTGACGACTCGAAGAGCTGATTGTGACTCGGTATTGCTGCTCCTAGTGGGAATTGGCGCAAGGCGAGAGGAGATCTCTGTTAAAACGATTCCATGGACGCAAAGATGTTCTCCCTGATTGCGGAACTCCCAGAACGGGGCTGACTCTGGTGATGCTCCTCGATAGTATCTTGGTAGACATCTGGTATTGTCATAGTCGGAGAGGCTGATCAAGCGATCCCAAAACCGTTCACGCGGCACAGATCCCTTGTAAAAGTTGTAGAGGCGCATCCAGAATTCCGAGTGCATCAATACAGAGCCTTGTTGAGCACAACCAGCTTGATTTGGACCCCAGGTTGGAATCCAGTGCAAGGGTTCATTCCAAATGTGTGGTGTTTTCAGTCTCCAATCAATAACCCAGGACGGAAATCTCTTCTCCGTATCAGCGTTGGCGAAAAGGAGGATGTCAAGGGACTCTGTTCTGTGGATCAAACTAGCCGAAAGCCTCTTGTAAAGGACTAAAAGGCTTCCTGGCGTGGCGAGATCGTCATCACTTAAGATTCCCAGTGTGCCGAAGTACGCGTCCTTGGGGTCTGTTGCCTTCCTTGTCCTCAGTTCCTGAATGATAGAGCTCGACTTCACATAAAGGTTGGTGCTCAGCCCAAGCTCCCTACTCATACGTTTAGCACTCATTTTGAGTAGCAACATATAGGTGAACCAGATTGGAAATTGAATGAGTGAGATGGCCCACCACCATTTTGGGTCTAGGCCGGCTGGAATAACGATAAAGGCTGAAAACATTAAAAGTCCATGAAAAATGCCACAAAGGCCATAATATGACCACTTGGCCCAGTAGAGACATCTTAGTTGTCCGTGAACCTTCATGCCCAGGGCGTTGAATTTGTCAGAGCTCTGACCCAGCAGGTGTTGCCTCATTGAGTGCCCTGCGTTGCCGTCTGCAAACCAGCACGAAAGGTTGGCCAGGTTGAGCCATGGCACATAAGAATCCTCAAAGCCGAGCACCCAGGTCTGAGTGCGGAAACAGTCAATCGACTGTAATGCGCAAATAAGGTCTCCCCATGGTATCGACCGTTCACCGCAGACAACTGTGCTGTCATGTGACAGCACCGCCTCCTGAAGAGTCCACAGGCGCTCGATCCGTGGGCGCTTGAAGATCTTGTCTATAGCTGACCGGTGCGGATGTAGTTGGAAGGCATGACGGCGCAGGAAAAGTGTGAATCCGGCTCTGACAATGTCGCTGGCTGTGCCGCTGCTGACTAACAGTACATTTGTTGAGAGATAATTTATTGCTTCGGCAGTGCCCGTTGCAGCTTCTCCCAGCCAGAAGTATGTTGTTCGAGCTGACTTAAAGATGGCTTGCATCAAGGGAATCTGATGTGCTTTCTCCTCGATGTTCCTCTGATCAATGCAAACAGAGTCAACCCATATGGTCAATGCTCCTCGTGCCTTAGTGAGATGCCACAGGGCGGACCAGCAGTTTGGTCCAATGCGAGCTTCGTGCTGGTGTCCGCCGCAGTGAATGAGAAGTCGGTTGTGGCGTTGAGAGGCGCCTGGATCTTGCTGGCCCCAGACATATGAAAGAGCAGAATATTCTTGATTTTCCTGCAGATCAACGATACGGAGACGTCCATGGAGCGCCGGTGCCGTGTTGGGATCCAGTGAATAGATAGGATCCAATTCGAGCAATCGGATCTGCCTGCAAGGGTATGTGAGTGGAATGCAGTTATGCAGAGATTGCACTGGAAAGGCCGACGAAAGTTCTTCGTAGCCGTATGTGCACGTCGAGAAGTCTTGGGTTGCTAGGGGTGCTGGAGCCTCATCATAGCTGTAGGTAGCCATCGCCCGCGCGCTCTAGACGCTGAGGCTCTGCTATGAGGTCGATGGTTTGATGTTTGGATGACGGGTGGTTGATTACTGAGATTCAGCGAGCTCAGGCATTCAGGACACAGGCCCCGCACCTTATATAATTAAAGGAAAAGGGTGTGGCTTGCAGCTCTGTAAGCTTCAACTGCTAGGTTCAAGCCTCAGAGGAGAGTCTTGCAATGCGCCACCTGTTGTGCACCCGTCACTGCATACAACCAACTCAAAAAGGGATAAGGGGCGGTTTGTTCAGCAGCTCTCACTGGGCAAGCTTTCACACCATCTCTAACTGCATTCGACCGTTTTGAGGACTACTTTATACACATGCATTGCGAAAGAGTCCAATGGCGAAGAAGGTGGGTAGGACTGACCACAATAAACGGTCGGTACCCTACCGGCTGTCTCGTCCCCATGCAAGCTAGGGCCCTTCAGTGACAAGCCTTTCCAAATTTCATCAGTCGGTGGTAATTATAAGGCAACGGGGCCAGGAACCCGGCCGTCATTGACACAACGGCGGCTACCCAGAACATGGCGTCATTCAGCTGGACAACCCCTCCTGTAAGATGGTAATCGACGAGATTCTCCACTATTTCCATCGTGATCATCGATATCATGCTCATTCCGAAGGCAGTCTTCGCTGCTGCGAGCCAGGGGAGGCGGTCGCGGCCGAATTTGAGTAGAACCGTCTCGAGCAAGAGGGATGTCGAAAGTCCAGAGGCCACTACGCAGACATCAGCGTTAGCCAGATCGCCAGACAACCCATTGAAAAGATCTTATGAAGGCTTCAAGTAATTACTTGAGATGGCCATGACAGCCTGCATCTGTATGTCAGGGTGAAAGGCTTGCAGGTACCACATCGCCGAAAAGTCACCCAATGTGCATCCGACAAGGCATCGAAACGTGTTAATCCCAGCTCGACGCCAGATCGGCCGGGAGAGCCAAAACTCTCGAGATGAGGCAGAGGGCGGCAGGGCTCTTGGTGGTTTGCTGCAGCATGACGGAGGTCGCTCGGCGTGACGGGATTGGAATCGTGGACTTAAAAGGCTGGTGTATTGAGGTAGAAATGCAGAGCCTCGCGTTCTGGCGCGTGAAGCCCGTTGCTGGCGTATGATACAGGGAAAAGATAAGGGCGGTCGTAAGAGCATTATGCCGATTTCTGAAAGGAATGTCGTACACTTTTCCGGGCGGGAGCGTCAACTGGTTCGCAATAATGGTAGAGCTGACGTTGTAATGAGACTGGCCGTGTGTACAGACCAGACGGACTCTAGACGTTGGAATTCTGGCGTATGACGCATTATGTAATCATCGAACACACATCCTTGCCGATCACGGCACCGAAGAGCTCGGCAGCGGGAGCACCGAATGGTCCGCGGCTTTTGTGCGGCTCTTCCGCCCTTCAGTTTCCTTCTGGCTTTTCCCGAAGAACGTCCTTTTGACAGACCAACATACGTGCGAAGAATTTAACGAACAATCAAGGGTCTACTAGTAGTATTAAATCGCCCCATACCGGTCTCAAGATGTCCGTCGCTGTGTTATGTCCTTGTTGACAGGTCTTGCTTCTGCCGCTTGGAAGTTGCTGCAAATGTGAAGGGTGATGCCCATTGTACGACTAAATGCTGCAAAGCTCCGGTAGAAGTTGAGTGGTCTACAGTCAGAACTACAGCTTAGACAAGATGATGAGATAATTTCGTTGTGTTGCTCTGTGCAGGTGTTTCGATGCTCGGTCAACCGAGGGTGCCCTGATCGGAGGTCATAGATATGCATTCCTTTAGATTCACAGTCTTTACCGCAGTCAATAGACCATTCCACCTTCTTTTAACTTTCATAATTTGACTCACCTGCTTGAAATCTGTGGATATCGCTGCAGACCACACTTGGAATTGCTCCGAACCGTCGCCGTGAAATTGATTTTTGTTTAAAACACTTCTATTATACACTCTATATCTACATCATACAGTCTATTTCTCTCTATCATATTTACCGTGAAATCATTCAGTACTCATTCTACTTACACCATAGTGCCCGTGTGATAATAATCCCGGATGACACTTATAAGGAACACGCCGAGCCAGCATAGAACAAATACAACCTCGTTCGACGCGTGTCTGATATTAGATCTAGTGCACCCGTTAGATGCCTTTCTGGCCACGGCGCGAGGCTGTGTTCCCCAGGACCCATCCAAGACAGTGATGAGCGACCAGACAACAATACCAGGGGACAGGATCAGGAACCAGGCCAGCGCAGGAACAAGCCAGATCAGGTCCTGCACGAGGGTGTCGTTGGGCCCCAGGAATACAAGGTACGCCACCTGGAGCGAGAGGCAGCAGAACATGTCGACGGTGATCACTGTGTCGGCGACGACGCGATCGAGCATGCCTCCAAGCAGCCGGCGTCCAGTGACGGCCGAACTGACGACCATGCAGAAGATGATGATCGGGATCAGGCGCGACTTGAGGATGGTGAAGATGTGCCAGGGTGACAGGCGCGAGACCATGCACGGGTACCAGATCGTCTCGATCATGGTGCCCCTCGACCAGCGCACCTGCTGCTTAACCCAAGTGGAGAAGGTGTCGGGCGTGTCTGTGTACACGATGGCGTCTGGAACGTGATGCACGTCGTAGCCGGCCCAGAGGAGCCGCGTTGTTAGGTGTCTGTCCTCGTTCGTGATCTGTACAACCAATAAGGCAAAGCGTTAGCAATCTAGCAACACTAGGACTAGACCGGATCATGACTAGGGCATAGCGGAGCCAGCATACCATTTTTCGGCCTAGCACTCGCTGGCAGGACCAAGGGACCAGCACCTTGGTCAGTGCCGAAGCCCGAAACGCACCACATGGGCCCGGTTGGCACTCGTTAGCCCCGAAAATTGCCCCTTGGATTTTGTAGACATCCTGTTGGAACCAGTAGTACGATGTCGCGACCTTCGTGATAAATGTCGGGTTGGGGTGGAAGAATCTCATATGGCCCGAAACCCCACCGATGTTCTGGTCGCTACTCAGCTTTCGTGCCATCTTCGGTATGGCCCCCGGAGACACGGTTGAGTCTGAGTCGGTGCTGAAAACGAAGTCGATGGACTGCTCTTGAGCGAGAATCGTGGCGACTATTAGCGTAGTAAATAGGATGTCCTTCTTTGATCGGTGCGGCTGAACAACGCAGATGGCTCTGACGTCGCGAAGGTGGGTGGGAAGCAGGTCTTCTACAAGGAGCTCTCGGAGGTGGCTTTGTAGACGCTCCGTGATAGCTGCCTGCCCAGTCTCATCATTGAGCAAGTCTACATCGGCCAGAGTTGCTAGATGTTCCAACGTCTCAGAAAGAGGCTGAGAAAGCCGGAATACAACGCCATCCGGGTAGATCTAGGGGTTTAGGAAGCCGTTAGCAATACAACAAGTTTCCAAGGACCCGTGAACGGTGTGATCACGCTTTGTCGAAGGATGTCAGTTCTGGTTGCAGCTTACTCTCTGGAAAACGTCTACCATCCGCTCATCTTCTACCTCATCACCATCAATACCCGCGACAATAGTGGTACAGCTCGGCGTGCTGAAGAGACTCTCAAGACACCGGGCGTAGAGTTCTTCATCCTCACGCCACCCGACAACGCAGCCAATAACCTCCGGTTCTTTGTCGATGAGACTCAGGTCGTTGATGCTGACTGAAAGCACCTTGGCTTCTTCAAGCTCACACAGCTCGTGCTGTTGTGGTTCAAGCCGCGGCAGATGCTTCTCGCCGGGAAAAGACCCGTGGTCTTCTATGTGCTTTGGCTTGTGCTCGGAGTTCAGATGGGTGTACAGGAAAGTCAAAAAGAGTTTGACAAGGGCATCGACCGTGAGGATCAGATAACCCAGTCGAAACAGGGCAAATGCACCGGCCAAGATCCCCGAAGTCGCGGCAATTGTGAGCACTGAGTGCCCAATGCCCGGTGTGATGAGCCGGAGCATGTTCGTTTCTCGATACTTCCGATGGTGGTTGCTTGGGAGTATCGAGGGGTTGGTTGACTCGCTCAAGCACACATTTCTAGATATCCAGAGGAGAGAGAGTCAACTGACACTAGTGTCCATTTGCTGCAGTTCACGAGAACTACCATAGTATTGCCGGAAATCCACCATCCGACTAGGGCATCCGCGAGTCGAGTGCGAGCGTGGCGATAGGGACCCACCATCGTGAGAGAACCCGCGCTCGGAGCTTCTACATATTGAGAAACAAACTTTCGGACTGGAGGGTCCAGATCAAGGGGACGAACTGCTATGCTAGATTGGGTTGATCTCCCGAGCTTGATTGCGAAGATCTAGACCGAGGTGGAGTATCTGGTCACCTACGTTTCACCCCCGACCGCCTAGAGCCAAGAGCTGAAACCCACCGGCTGAATTTTCGTTGGCTAGCCCGTGACAGACGCGCCGAACCTTAAACTTTGTTTGTACCCACGTGCTGGAAGAGGGAACCAACCTTGCCTTTGCAGACGCCCGCGCGCTGGTGAGAGAGACCGTGCACTGTTTTTTTCAGCTCCCCGACAGGGCGCAAAAATTTGGGGGCGACTTGGCGCCCAATCACCTCAGACAGTAGAGGCTGCTCGAGTTTCAGTCACTTAAAACTGTATGCGCAAGAGCAGCACGTACCTCGCTAAATTTGGCGTGAGTGAAATGTCTTCTTAAAAGACAACTAAGCCGTAGTTGTCCTCATTACCATTGTTGTTGATGCTGATTGCCTCAATTACGAGTCCTATGTGAAGCTTCCGATCCTGTTTCGAAGCTCTTATCGAGCAACCCTGCCTGTCATCTGTAATTTGTTCGAACACTTTCAATTTTCATGTTGATCAGGCTTATGGTGGCAACATACCACTGCCGAAATTAGCAATCCATACCCTAGCGAAAAGTTTCTTGCCCCTCTCTCATGCAGTGTCGTACGCCTTGCCACTTTCACCGCTTCCGGGGCCTGAGTCGGTGGTTCTCGTACGAGGTGGAGGCAACCGGATGACACAATTGTTTGCCTCGGCCATTTCATATATACGCAAAAGGGCCCTCGATTTTGGAGGGTTGGCTTCGGTGGAAGGATCGAGCACCTCAGCCCACACCTAACGAACATGGCTATTGTCTCGTGGACAATCGTGGTGGCCTCCCTGGTCCTACAGGCTAGAGGGCACACTCTTATGCAAAACCCGATTCCTTTTCCCAGCCAGCTCAAAGATAATGGCCCGATGAACAAAGATGGCTCAAATTGGCCATGCAACGGAGAGAAGGACTTTGACCCAAATGGCATCATGAATATTTGGGACCGCGGCTCAACGCAGCACTTACAGTGGGTTTTCTTTCTATTTTCTTGTTTTCCCTTTCCGCTTTATCGTGGCCATCAGCCGGACTTCCCCACCTAGCACTACTTGCCCGGCAGCCTCCTTAGTTTTTTACTGCTCAGGGCAATTGCAGACCCCATGTCTGGACGAATAATCGACTAACATGTGCGTGTCGTGTCATCTTTGAAGGGCTATGGGAGGTGCATCACATGGCGGCGGATCCTGCCAAATATCCGTGACCTTGGACACGAAGCCGACAGTCAGGTCCATCTGGCGCGTCATCCATTCCATCCAGGGCGGCTGCCCCATCCGCAACCTCACCGAGACCAACTACGGCGACAGTGCGACCACCCTCCTGCCCGACGTCTACAACTTCACCATCCCGGACTGGCTGCCCCTCGGCAGGGCCGTCATGGCCTGGACGTGGTACGGCCGCTGGTCCGTCCCCGAGATGTTCATGAACTGCGCGCCGATCATGGTCCTCGGCGGGCGGGGGCCCGACACGCTGCTCAGCGTAGATATCAGCCGGGACGACAGCGAGCTGATGGCCAAGTGGAACCAGGCCCCGCTCATGTTCGAGGCCAACAACGGCAACGGGTGCTGGACTGCCAACCAGGGCAGCTGCGTCGAGTTCCCCGAGCCGGGCGACTCGCTCGAGGTCAACCACGAGTGCCCCTTCGATCGGGAGAAGATGTTCACTGGGACTTGCGGCCCAAGGCAGAGGCTCGCTGAGCTATATCGGCCCGGGTTTGATGGTTTGCCGTCGGGTCTGTCACAGAGACCGTTCTTGTCAATCTTTGCCATCATGGTCGCGGCGCTGCTGTTTGCGTCGGTGTTGACGGTGGTCCTCAAGCGGAAAAGGGGTGTTGTATATAGGAAGATCTCGCACATCTAGATGTCGATACCATTTCACTTGGAGAGACAAAGACTATATCCAGGCCCAGCATGCGCCGCAAAGAATTAGTGGCCCACTTTGTACAAAAGGCAGTACTCACAATTCATCCGCCCTCTCGCCATAAAGATTCAAAATCGACACTGAATCTGGTCGGACTTACCTGCAGCCTGCAGCCTGAGGAACGAAGAATAGACGAATGGCCTCGACTGTGCTTAGGTTAATCGGTGGAGTAGTATACTACTTTTAAATATATTATTAAAAAGCTTTTAATTATACAACTATAGAGATCATGGACGATGAAGGAGCCGCATTGCAATCAGTTGAGCAACATATGCCTCAAGCAGATCCAAACGACCAGTCTCTGCATCCAGACTCCAACATATCATGCAACGGTCTTATGGCCCTGGTTGCTGAGGCCAACGCAGAAATCGATGCTCTATCCCCGGAAGAGCTCAGAGGTGAGACTTCGGGAAATTGAAATATTACAGAATGAAACTGCCCAAAACTTCCAACTGGCCATAACTTTGAGAATAAAGCCAAGGCCGGTAGTCACATCAGGGGGATATCGCCCAACAGAGCCACGAGAATTCTGGGTGAGCTGGAGCATGGCCCCCCTGATGGTGAGGAGGACGATGAGGCTACTGCTAGGCCTCAAGCGGACCAAGATGACCAGCCTTTGCATCCAAATTCCAATCGCTTATGCAACTGGTTTATGGCGATGTTGGCCAGAGAGCAAAGCGAGAATTAAGTGTATGTCCCCAGAGGGGCAAAGAAGTGAGGACCTTAGCAACTGAAACCGTCTGTACTGGTTAGCCCTGAATTCCCAACTGATCATGATTATAGCCTTTTTAGACCTGGGTGACCCCGCGGAAGCTATGGGGGTCGGACACGAAGAAGCCATGAGAATTCTGGAGGAGCTGGAGGGTGGCTGGGACAACAATAGTGAAGAGAATAACGGGGCTGCGGAGGCTATCACGGTAGAAGATGGAAGAACCAAGACAACCAAGGATAAGCAGGATGGCAATAATAAGACCGCCCAAGAGGCCGGAGGTGCACAAGATGGAAAAGAAAAGGTAGTGGAGCAAAGGCAGGAGAGCAAAGATCTTCCCACCCCAAAGTCCTATGACTTGAAAAACATGCCAGGCGCCGCAACGTATTCCATAGCCAAACTACTCCCTACTATTTTGATACTATGTCAGACAAATTAAGAATCCCACCCTTGATTATGACATGTAGTAGATGTGCCATAGGAGCTTCTGAAAAATTATGAACATGTTTTGACTATTTCCTATTATAAATGTCAGCAACCTAGATGACACGAAGCTTGATTATCCTCATAAATTGAGGGATGCTGGCCAAAAGACCAGAATTTCCAGTTCCCCTGCTTGGATTCAGAGATATACAAGGGCCATGCAACGGCGTCAGAACATATATATTGAAGATTGCCAAACATCCTCTCCGGATCTGACCGCGCCCAGGTGCCTTCTAGGTGTTCCTTGAGACCCCATTTTGAAACCATATAGTAAGATCAACCTTCGTCCTTCTGCGAGTAATGTTGATCGGCCTTTGTGTAGGGGCAATGTAGTCCAATTCCAAGCGAGTACCACTGTCTGGGACCTCGAGGCTCATCTTGGATCCATCGCATAGGGATCCATCTTGGCGGTAATGCCTACAAGTCTTGACGACGTCGTTTGGCCGGAATTCACGGCGATTCAGTTTTATGCTCTTCTCCACATGTGGCTGCGCCGGCGCCAGCTGTGAGGCATGTTGTGAACAAAGCCATAAGGACTCCGACTGCGTCTTGAACTTTGGCCATCGCACCTCCTTCCACTGTTCCACTGTTCTCTGCCACGCGTTCCCGAATTCTACTGTCAACATGATACCTGTGATAGCCTTCCACTGGAAATCGTCGACATCAAGGGGGTCGAGGCAGGAAATTTGTGCAAGAATATCCTCAATTTCGGACGGCGAAAAACGGAAGCCGTCGCATGTTTCCAGGATGAGGTTCAAGGCATCGAAGACTCCCAGTGCAATTCTGGAAAATGTCTTGACAACCTCATTTTCCGTCAACTTCCATGAGTGGTCTCTGTTACTATACTCCTCCAGAGAGTTGATGTCTTCCAGAAGTCCGATATCCATCAAAGCTTCGACGACATTCAAGTTCCCTTCAGCGAGCGAAGGATTTGTGACCGTAAAAAGTGCATCGAATAGCACATCCGACACCGGCTTCTTGTAATCGATTGCGATCTGCAGTATCGGGTCGTTCTCTTTGACCATGCCGAGAAGGCCATAGATTTGATCGTGGCGGTGTGTACATCGGCGTTGGCAGTGATATTGAACCAGCTCCCAAGAGGGTTGTGGCTCTAATGGCGTTGTGCCTGTTGATCCTCGCATATCAATGAGGTCCATCATGAGGTAATAATTCCCCTTGTTTCTGTATTTGAAGCCTAGCATTGCTTGGAACAGCTCTTGGAGATCAAACGAAGGGGTTTCCTGCATCTCAACGACGACTTTCTGCGCCATCGCTACTTCCTGCGTGACCCACATTCTCTTCCAGTACTCATGATCCTGCACCGAACGGATCGCTAAGGAATGTCGTGGAGGGGGTCGGTATGCCGGTCTCGTAAACCTCGTGTTCCGATGCTCAATGTACTTCATGTGTTTTTGAAAGTATTTCTCTTCCCACGCAGATAAGCCAAGCCAGATTATGACACTCTCGGCTTGACTGTAGATCAACCCCATCCTTGGAATCTGCTGTGCCTTCTCTTGTTCGTTGTCCTGATTGAGGCAGAGGCGATCAGTCCACAGCAGACACTCGAACTGCTTCTTCCTCCACATGTGGGCAAGGAATAGCCATAAGTTCACATGTATGTCATAACGGAACCAAAAATCAATTTTCTCATCCCGAAGATAGATTGTCCTTGAACGTGCAGGATCTCCCCAGACATATGACAACGCTCGATATTGCGCTCTTGGAACATTGACTGCTTGGTCTAGCGAATGCTGAGAAATTACGCAAGAAATATGTTGGTCGTAGAGGAGGTCAGGAACAATCTGGATGAGTCGAATTGAATCGTGAGAAGCCAGTGGTGTATACCGGTATGCCAGTGGGTGTTCGAAAACAGGGTAGTTTTGGACAACAGTAAAGTTTTCCATTATATGCTGCAGGTATTCCTGAATGAGAGGATGAGTGGAAGAAGCGACTTTGGAGCTAGAGAATTCCTCAAAATGGCTGAGAAACACAGAGAACCTCAGTCAAGTCCTGCAACTGCGCTTTATGTGATCAGAGCCCCGCCTGCCCCGCATAAGCACGTCTGCCGCTCTTTCCACAGTGTCTCAGTCTATATTTGGGGGCTGGAGTGATTGTGGCCCGTTTTCTCCCGAGACAACTCCACCTTATACTACCATCCTGATCATTGCTTTTTGGACCCGCCTGACCCCTCCCACTTCTTGAGGCAGTCGCGTCTCAATCTTTGATCTGATCCTTAGCCGACTATGTTATCTCTTGGCTTTTATCGCGCGAATGAGTGAGTGCATTTTGGCGTTCTAAAGTTCAAAACTTCCAGCTGAAGAGATTGCCCGTCAATTCGAAAGACTAGAAGAACCTTGTTATATGTCAGAACAAAGAAACAACCACCAAAAGTGGATGTGTTTGGAATGAAGGTTTCGAATAAGATCTCCTTGCAGGCAGCCATTTGCTGCCTACCTCTACCTTATGACTCCAATGACAAAGGATACTGTAGTATTTATAATGAAATTACTCTTGGGGTACCATATGGTACCTTTGGTAGATCTTCTACAACATATGGGATTTTACCTATTGGGAACTTTCAAAATTGGATTTCAGTCTTGCCTTCTCTTGGCTACCAGCAAACACAGCCACCAGCTGATCACTCTCGCTAGAGCTTGACCAAGAAACATCAGTCGTTCTTCTTCAAAGTCGAGTCCATACTTAGCGATGTTCTTCGAAAGCATAACCATGGTTCTTTTGTCCTCTGCCTTGTTGTTCGCGAATGCTGAGTATTTTCCCTGGGAGGACGACCTTTCCTTTTTGGACGACTTGTGGGAGCTTCCTGGGCAGTCCATCGACGGCGCTCTATTGACCTGGCTTCACTCTTCTGAGGTCTGGGCCGATTTCTTGAGCTGGGTTTCTCAACCACGTAAGTTTTCCCACGAAATGCAGCACTTTGTATCATACTGAGCCTTGACCAGATATCTTGGCTGTCGTGCTTTCCTGGTGGATCACATTCACTATGGCCTGTATAATCATGACGTCTCTCCGTTTCGGTCCGATTGGAATTGTTGCAGGTAGGTTTCCTAACCCACTAGAAGTTCTCGTGTTCCTCGTATTGCATGATTTTGATAACGCTGGACTTTAGGGACCGCTGCTGCGGCTTTGCAGGTTTTTGTATGCGGCAAATTCACGCCGACAGCGGGAATGTCCGCCACCTTGGCTAGCATGGTCATGTTCGAAACGCTGACGAGGGCGGCAATCGTTTTGTCCGCGCTGCTTGCCACTCTTGTAGCAGCTACGGTCTGGGTGTTTGGTTGGGAATTGGGTGTTCTCATGACAGGTCTAGAATGATTGATGATCGTTCAGTGTATGCAGTGGGTATGGATACTGAAAGTCACTGAGCTGATGCCGTATTCCGGTACCATCGATAGTTTCCCGACGCCCGACAAAGTCAATGCAGGTGGCTGGTATCCGAGCTCTATTGAGGTGATTATGTAGCAATTCTGACCGTGGAATGCGTGCCGGCATGAGATATTCTCAGCACATAGCTTGAGCCTATTTTTCAACATGACTGTTTTGATGTTGTTGACGCTGCATTCTCCCAGAGAAGGCAGATATCTAAATTTGGAGCCAATCCTTTCAGCGCTTCTGAAAAGTTTCGCCGATACCGAGGCAGCTAATCCGAACTGGTGCAAATCGGTCCGCCCGAACGCTACCATCTCCGCTCTTCTATCCTGGCCAGACTGGAGATGCCGAGGTGCGCATAACCTTGGCAATACCCGCAAGATTGGGTTCTGTACCTGAGCAAAGCCTCGCCCTAGCTGCATATTTGGCCAATCGGCATCGATGATGCAATATAACTGGATCTCCAAGGGGGAAATAAGTGGACGGAAATAGCCACCTTTTTTAAGCTTATCCTGTTGTGCTGCACCAGATATCCTGATAATCAATATTATTAATCAGGAAAACTTGTCCTCAGTCCACCTAACTATAGTACTCCGTACAGTATCCACCGTGGTGCCGTACCATCCGTTTCCAAGCCGAGAAGACTGAAGTAATCGAAATCCGGGATTACATATTGCGCTGCAGGCGAGTCAGATGTCTTCAGCCGTTCCTACTCCAAGTATGGTAGCGCGGGGCGGCGTAAAACCTTAAGGACGCAGGCATGATCATGTTGTAGGTACCGTATCTGGGTAAACCCATATCCCAACATCACCCCACAGCCAAGTAGCGTAGGGCTCAAAAAGGGGTTTGTCGTCCAAAAATGGGATGACAGTCTTGATGTTGCTCCACAACGGCTACCACGCAATTCATAGCTAAAGATCCACCTGCGCGAGTACAAAGAGGGAATGTGTCCCCCGTCGTGATTTCGGCCGAGCTTGCTGCTTCAGCACCCGCACCAACTGCACTCACTTTCGTTTTATTCGGCCGAGATGGAAGTAGCCACCGTCAACGATGCTCAGTTCGAGTACCAGACCGCCACGGTCAATGGGGTCACGTACAATTACATCGTCGCAGAGCCGGCGTCGGGCAAAGTGGCCGGAACAATCTTTCTAATCCACGGATGGCCGGACTTGTCCCTAGGATGGCGGAATCAGATCCCCTTCCTGACCTCCAAAGGTCTAAGGGTCATCGCCCCAGACATGATGGGTTACGGCGGGACTGATGCACCTGAAGACTTGAGCTTCTAGTGAGTGAATCCTGCTCACTATTCCGCCTTGGAAACGTCTAAAGTCTTACGAAGACTGACCAACATAACTAGCACTTTCAAGCGCGTCTCAGATGACATCGCCGCCCTCGCCAGCCATCTCGGCCTGTCTCGCATTATCCTCGGCGGACATGATTGGGGTGGAGCGGTCGTCTACCGCGCCGCTCTCTGGCAGCCTGACCTGGTCGCAGCCTTCTTCGTGATCAGCACACCCTTCGCAGCCCCGCGAGCCACCTACGTTGACCAGGCCACCGCCCTTCCCACGCTGCACTACCAACTGCAGTTCCGCACAGACGAGGTCCAGGACTATATCGGAGCCGCAGATGCGCAGAACGCCACTCGCGTACGCCAGGTGCTCAACACAATCTATGGCGCCACGCTCCCCGGCGGCGGGTCGGCCTTCAACGCGAGCGGCGACGGCTTCACCTTCGAGCTGCTCGACGAGGTCACCGAGGACACGACTCTCCTGAGCACGGAGGAGCTCGACTTCTACGTCGACAGCTACCTCGCCGACCCGTTCAACCGCACGCTGAACTGGTACCGCACGGGCGAGCTGAACTGGGAGGACGAGAAGGTGTTTGTTCCCGACGGGGCCGCATACACGGCCAAGTACGCACAGCCGGGGCTGTACATCGGCGGGACGCAGGACACGGCGCTGCCGCCGGTCCTGTCGACGGGCATGGAGGCGTACTTTGACAGCCTGTCACGGGGCGAGGTGGATGGCGGGCACTGGATCATGTGGGAGAAGCCTGAGGAGGTGAATGGCTTTGTCGATAGTTGGTTGACCGGCTCGGTGCTGGGGAACCTGACTATCGGCTTGAACCTCACGGCGGGGGCTGCGAGCGCTCTGGCTATTCGATAAGTCTAGCTTCCAGCGTATCTAGGAGAATGCATATTCAAATACTCCATTAGACGTCATCCAAACAGCTTTGTTTGTGCTGCGTCAAAAATGTTCCAGAACGTAGCGTTCTCTAACTTCATGCACGGAGTAGACTTCTGCAGCATTTGGTGTTACGTTTGAAGAGACCCCCATGTTGACCTTGTTTGGCGTAATCTTGCTTCTGGTCATCCAATCGGGACCCTTCCCTCACCCGTCGTCTCAGCCGCCAACCTTGAGCTGTTCAGCACCACACGCTCACTGCATACTCTCATTTGCAATCAATCGTATCAAAATGGCGCTAGTGACCTGCACACAACCAACATGCCCAAGATTCGTATGCACTTCTTTCAACTCTCTCAATTTAGCTTTAATCCATTTATAACTTATATAAAAAGAAAGCTGCTTCTTTTCTAATTCTATTTCTTCTTTTTATTATTGAATTAAGTGAGTGAAGGAGGAGGAATCTGCATTTAAATTGAAGTTAAAAATAACCCAAGTTAAAGTTAAATTTAGAGGGGGGGTGAAATTTAAGAGTTATATTAAAGCTACCAGGGAACCCAGGGTGAATTTAGTCATTTCTGCTTAAAAACACACCCTTCTTAAAATTTCAGATTCTTCTTCAAAATTACATATTAACACACCTCACACCTTCAATATTCCCTCCACCCTCCTCAAATAAGTATTAAAAAAATCAGAAAAGAAGCAGCTTTCTTTTAATATAGGTCTTTATTAAATTGAGAAGGTATTCATTATATAGGAGGTGTAAATAGTTGAAAAACGAAGTGCATATGAATTTTGGGTGTGAAGGTGTGCAGGGGAAGGCCCCATTGACTGCAGGCATTCACTGGGGCTCTGGGCCCCACACCCCTCAGACACAAAACCCCTCGCCTGCGATTTCCATTAAACCTCTTCCTTACATAGAAGGTAGCGCCGTCTTAATCTGAATTGACGTATTGAGGACAGCTGCCTTGTCTCTGTATTCCCTCTCGTGACATTGGGCAGGTTGGTTGTGTGCAGGTCACTAGCGCCATTTCGATACGATTGATTGCAAATGAGAGTACTCGCGTATGTGCACAATACATGCTCGCCGTGGTGAGACACGTTTTTGCCCCTGCATGCATGCATGGCATGTCAGGAGCCACCAGCCAGTGACAGGCCTCTGACCGGATCCCCGAACATTCTGAGCTTTCTCTCGCATTCTACGGGAGCGCTTGATTGCCTGGCCAGAACAGCAAGCGACATCGATCTATGTTTCCGTGACGGATCACGGATGCCATTCACGCCCGCGCCTCATGCGCAGTTCTACCTGGGATGCGCTGGATCGTGAACAAACATGCCAAGAAAGCAACACATCCCATGTAGACACAAATCTGCATGGTTTGATTGAACGCATATGCGTACGCACCACGAACGGCATCTCTCTGGATCGGGCTGAGAGTCTCTATGATAGTCGGAGATGCCTGGAGCTCTCGGATCTGCGCGCTGGAGAGAATCCCGGCGAGGTGAGTCTGCGCCTCCAGGCGGAGCATGGCGTTTGCCGCGGCGACGCCGATGCTCCCGCCGAATACGCGCACTTGAGACACTATTCCTTGAGCGACAGCTATATTTTGTAGCAATACTGTCAGCTCTTGGCTCACGTTTGCTTGTCGAATGGAGTTGATTGAGCACATACCATGGTCCTCGACCTCCGTCTCCTTGGTCGTCATTAGGCTGACAGTCGAGAAGGTCAGGCCGATGCCAAAGCCGGCGATGACCTCGAAGCCGTAAATCTTCTTATCAACTTCCAGATCGGAAGACGCTGTCGACAACAAACCCACTCCAAGGGTGACCAATGCTGTGCCGGAGACAAAGGTGTGAAAGGTACGGTTCACCTTGCTGCTCGCAGCACCGCCGAGGAAGGACCCCACAGCAAGGGCCCCGAGCATAGGTAAAAGACGCACACTGGCTGTAGAGGGGCTGTCGAAATTGACTGTCTGGGAGCGAAGTGGCAGGTTGAATATAAGAACGAAGAACACAAATCCAATGAAGGTGGTTGCGCTGCATCGTCCGTTAGAGTCATGTAGAGCAATTTCCGCCATTGGCAGTGTCGAGTTTACTCACATGATACCAGCCAGCATAATTCGGTGGGTAAAGATGCGTGTTGGGTAAATCGCGTCAATTGTAGCCCACCTACTTGTGGACTTCGCAGATGGGAGCGAAAGCCAATACTCCCATGAAAACAGCGCCGGCCACGACAGGCACCCAACGACCAGCGGTGCTATGACGACGGCACTGCTCCATGCATATCTGCCGCTACCGCCTTCTTCGATGCCGAAAACCACCAAGACGGCTGCACAGAGAAGGAGTAGGCTCCCAATGATATCAAAATTCGCTATTCTTTTGCGCACCTTGCCTTCGTTAGGTAATACACGAGGTGTAGCGATGGTGAAAAGTATCATCGGGATTATTCCACAAGGTACGCTAAGTGTGTCAAGATCAGCATAACTCCAGACATATTGTATGGAACTGTTGAACTGTGTCAGAGCCTAGGTCAAGGAAAGAGACGACCTACTTGATCCAGAAGATCCATCTCCAAGATGCACGCTCGGTCAGAATACCACCAAGGACCGGCCCCAAAACACCGGCGACAGCAATTGTGGCCCCGATAAGACCAGATATGAGGGGCAGCGTCTTGGGGGTACTGATCTCGAGGGAGAGAATGAGCGTCAAGGCGTACAAGCCAGAACCCCCGACGCCCTGGAAGGTACGAAAGATGATCAGCTGCTCGAGTGTTTGTGCAAAGCCACAGGCGAGTGAGAATGCCAGGAAGACAGTAAACGCGGACAGGACGGCTATTTTGCGGCCCATGAAATCGCTGAGTTGTGCGAAGATGACCGCAAATCCTGTGCCAATAACGTGTGAGATACACTTTTTTCTCTCGTTGAATCTGGGTGGATTGAGCTGGAGTTTGCGGCTCACCAAGGTAAGAGAGTGTGTACGCCAAGACGGCCCACATGGAGTTCTCTAACGAGTTGAAGTATAACGCAATAGTATACAAGGACGTTGAGATGATCGAGTTATCCATCATTGACAGCAGTAGGCCGATACATAGACTGTGGTTCCCATCTCAGCAAAAGACCCAAATGCGACTCGGCTCGGACGAACATACCTCAACAGGATCAGGTACACGCGCCATGCTTCTAGCCGTGGGAAGTCCTCAACTCCATCGATTTCGGCTTCTTGTTCTTGGCCGCTAGATTGCGGCGACTGTTCTTGCAGAGCGAGAGCCTCATGGCTTTTGGCCTCGGCCGGAGGGTTCTGTTGCATGCTGAGGCTGGGTTCTGGGGGCATGCCTGTTCGATCTCATTCGCAACTGGTGGAACAAGGTGCAGAACTCAACAAGTGAGTGCTTCTAGATAAGGCGAAAGGCGACCCAAGCCGGATCAACTATTCCTTCTCGACTGCAAGATGGACCGATGGGTTGACTCACCCCCCTTAATTCCTATCCACCTCTTGCACTCCTTCGTACTCGCCCGCAGCTTGCTCGCGTTGGCTGCTGTAGCTAGACCTGGCGAGCCAAAGGCCCTTGCATGCCTCAATAGCGGGTCTCAAACAATGCGAGGGCGGACATCTTTCCCGGCTTGGTGGACACAGGGTGATGGAGCTAGCCTCGTCTGGATGCAAAAGGCATGTTGCCTTGTGTGTCAGAGGCTGTTTATTACCAGTCACAAGAAACTACAATACGATTATCCTTGCATTATGCGGCACAGTTAGCCCACATCGAACTTGACGCTATAAATTTGACCAATTTTATAAATGCACTGCGCCGCCCGGTCTCGCACACAGTGAAAAGGCCGCGTCGCCGCATCAGTTCATATTTCCACCACTTACACGATAGTCTACCACTTGCACGCTCCAGCCCTAGATCCAATTTGTGGAGCACGCGCGATGAGAATCCTTTGCTTACACGACCACGGCACGTTCTCGGCCATATTCGAGACGCAACTCACGAAGGTCCGCGAAGAACTCGGAGCCTCATTTGAGAACATCTACCTTGACGGCCCGGCAGAGAGCGAGAGGGTACGCGGTGATTTATCCCGACTCACGCCATTGCCATCCTCTTGGCTCCACCGCATGGGGCCTGGCCTGCGCTGCGTGCTGACCGGCTGCATGGAGTAGGGATGAGTCAGATGGTCCCGGGCCCATATTTCGGCTAGTTCACCGGGTACACGGCGGTCCAGATTGACGAGACACACGCGCTCATATCGTAGACTATCGAGGAGGACGGCCCATTCGACGGCATATTCGGTTTCAGCCAGGGCGCCATCCGTTCACCAATCTACTGCCATAAGCTCGGACGGGGGTCCCTCGACCCCAGCCTATATTCACTCCGCTCCAACAGCTCATGGCTCTCCTGGGCCTGCGCTGCCTCGCATGACCAGTCACCAGTGTCAGGATGACGCTGTGTGTCACTGAATCTCTTGGTTGAAGTCTTGTTGCCCGTCGAAGGGCTAGAACGGGCATTGTCGGGCGAAAGGCGGGTGCCACGCAATGAATTGATCAGAAAAACCTTGGTTTCTCCTGACGTGGTCGAGCCGCTCGTACTCGCGTCGGGAGCCGATGACGGAAACTGAGTTTCTGCAGTGAGGGCATTGTCGGGGGCGGAGGCATTAAGAATGACGGCTTTGATGTCCACGAAGTCGAACCGGGGTGCGCGTCTCCACATGCGGGTGCGGGCGAGCTCCACGACGAACACGAGAGTAACGAAGATGTTGGCGCCCAGAACGGCATAGGTGTATCTAGCACTTCCAAGTACAAAGCTCATGGACTGCACCTCAGCCGTCGCCATCTGTGTACCGTTGAGGACCATGATCTGGGCGGCAGAAGTCGCTTGTAGTATGTCATCCAGCATTGATTCAACTGAAGTACTGATCCCACGAAGCCTCGTCGCATTGCTTGATCCGTTTATGTTAGCTACGGCGATATTGGCGTTGAGCGCGTCGCCCAGGAGGGACACCCAATATGACATCGCGACGACGACAGCCAGTTCGCCCAGCCGAAATATTGTGCTTGTTATTATCTCATTGCTGGGGAATGGAGCTGCCACGTTTTGCGGCACGACAGCGATGGACTTTGACGTCGTGTTGACGGAGACAAGAAAATCGTATGGGTCGAAGAAGATCTGACACTGTGCCTGGTGTAAAGACGAATATTGGCTAGTCGAGAAGTTCCCGCTGTCGTCTGGCCTTGCAGCCATAGCAACGTAATGTTCCCAGGTCGAACCTTTTTCAGCAGAGCCCGCGCTCATCCCGAATGCACTACCGTCTTCCATGGCTGTGGCAGCGGATATCGCGTGGAATCCATTCGGGAGATATCCTTCCAAGTTGTAGATCTCGAAGGACAGGCCCAATTGGGAAGAGATGTTGAATTTATGGAGAGAGAGCCGTGATGATGCATTGTAGATGCAATCCGTTGAAACCTTGAGTCCAACCTCGTGATATTGGTACGCTAGGGCGAGTGTAGCGAATGACTCTGTTAGGCCAACCGGTGATCCCACGCCAAAGCTTCGTGTCGTGTAGACATATCCGGTTTTGTCCAGCTTGGCGTGGGAGCTGACTCCGCCACGGGGACTAATGGCCTGCCTCGCCTTGCTGAGGATGAAGCCAGGAAAGTCGCGTTGTGGAAAGAATGTGAACAATCCCGCCACATCAGTCCTGCTGTAGCTGCTGTTGGCCCAAGCACCCCCATGCACGCCGAATGAATTGGAATACTCCGGTATGAGAAGGGAGTCAGCGTTTGACCTATACACCATGGCAGGCGTGATAGCCCCTGCCCAGAGCGCAGCCGGCACCATGTTAAGGGCCACGAACATCACGGTGAAGCCGATGTACGTGATTTTCAATGACCAGTCAATTCGGTTTACACAAAGTGCGTTGATCAATTTGAGTGACTCAAGCGTGAAGCCTTGACTAACGAGCCAAAGTCGCGCTGTCAAGTTGAGAGCACAACCTATGTGCTGTTAGCAGCCCAAGTACTTCACATAGGGTGACCTAGGCCTTCTCACAGAGAGCCGAGACTAGAATTAGACCAAGGATATGCGAAATCACCTGTACCACGATACCGACTCCCGCGGGGTTCTGTGCAATCAACTTGGTCAGGTAGAGAGGACCCATCCAATGTCGAGACTTCAATACTGCTAAATAAGCACAAAGGGCGTTGGAAACAAATAGTCCGACGAGAATGGGAAGCTTCTCCCGGTTCCGTGCATTCTCCTCCGGTGGAGAGTGGGCTTTCCCGTAAAGAACCATAGTTTGTGTGAATAATGAAATATCGCCAAGTCGTGAAAGCTTGTGGTAAAATAGGGAGGAGGCACGTCTCAGTTCTAGGCGCAGATACGCTAGCGAATCGTAAGAAAAAGGACGTTTCTGTATTACAGTGTGTCTGCTCAAATAGAAAGGAAGGCATAATGTGTTTAGTCCTGAAGAAGGGCAGATAGCCCTTATTTATGCCCGGTCTTCTCGGCCCGAAGCGAATTTAGTAGAGTGTTACGAGCAACTTGCCCTGCCACAACTTTGCTACACGAAGAATCAAAGGTAACACAGGGCAACGAATGTCACAGGTACCAAGCACTGAGTGAGTGGGGGCCGGAATGCTAGGCCAGTGTGCAAATCAAGACGTGCACAGATAAAACTTAGACGTTCAATGATCACATTCTGTGTCTTGTTCTTGTTAATTTTTGTAGAACGCTCCAGGGTTTGAGACAATACTGTTCTGCAGCACTCTGTATAGCATCTCCGTTTCGGTAGAAAGGAGCGCTGACCTAAGCCCAATTGACGCATTGAGGACAGCTATCTATATGTCTTGGGATGTGTCTGTCCTGTGGCAAAGGCTTGCACCTTTTCCAGTTCAAGGAAGTAGCTGTGAGAAGAATAGGTTTTGGCCTTAAAAAGGCCACCAGCAGTTCCTGTTCCAAGATGAGTTCCACGACAGCCACCACACTGCGCCTGGGCGATAAGGCTCCCACACTGGCCAATAAGATATTTACGATGCCTGATGGCATGCGCTCTGTTAGCTTAGTGGCTTAGCGAAAGACTTCGCCACTCTGGCTTAGGATCTCAGCTTCTGGAATACCATCTGACACCACCAGTGGGATACCCCCTACCAGCAGGACACCCACCACCAGCGGTACTGCAAAAAATGGCTAGCAGCCACACAAGTCCAATTGCTTCACCAACAGCCGCTTTCCACGAAATTATGAATTCTCCCACTGTGGCCCTCTTTATCTTAGCCAGCTCTACACCCCTGGCGCCTGCAAAATAACTTCCCCTCTCAAGGTATCCTAGCTAGTGAAGGATATTAAGGGGCGTGTGGCACATGAGACGATGGCTTGGTACACCGCATATCTACTAGCTTAGTCCATCTTGGGGAGCTGAAGGACCTTTTGCAGATTGTGCTCTGGTTAATTTGAGCTGAACCACCAATCCGACGGGCGCAGCCTACATATTACTACGCTGTGCGACCTAGGGACACGAGTAAGAAGAAGTAGGATTCGGGGGGTTGTGCATGTGCTATAGATATAGCTCAAGTACTATGCAAATTTCGGGTAGTGCAGATATGCCCTGCAATCAACAATCGTCATATCAGGACTGCCTGATTCAGATGTGGGGGTGATTAAGTAGTCTTGGTCGGGCTAAAAGGAGACCACGACGAATGTTCTACGCAGAATTCTGACAAAAAATTCGTAACAGTTTATTTTCGTGCTGTATATAGACTAGCTGTACCATATCTACCAGAGTTCTATCATATTATCCAGAACGCATCACTTTATATTCTCATGTCTCTGGAGAAGCCTCAAGAGGAGAGCTTTCTTCATCAGACTCTTGACGTCTGTCCCGAGCCTGGGATGTGTAAAGGTGCGTGCCAGTTGTAACTAACACAACCAGCGTCGTGATACAAGTCATCAATAAGATGATGTACAGATTGGGTGCCATGAAGATGACCAGCTCATCGGCATCTGTGGCATAATCGCACTTGGCAGACGGCCAAAAAGCCTTGCACAATGCTCTAGACTGCTTCGACGCGACTGAGACACTGGTAACCAGGAGCCCGTACACGAGTAACTGGGCACCCCAGTAATATACAGAACGACGTCTGCAAGGTTTTGGTAGCACGTCGAAGACGCTTGTTACCAAAAACAGATGGAGGAAGCTTGCCAGTGGAGCGCCTACCAAGAACGCGCCTGGGAGGGTGGAAATTATCGTTGAAAGAGAATATGACACCCCAATATCCAAGAAGAGTTCGTCCAAGAACCAGAACATGAGGGAAATGACGAGCAATAAAGTGAAGACAAACGTATGCTTGGCAAGCTGGCTCGCACCAAATTCGGATTTATCCAGATACCGAACACATTTGAGGCTGCCTCGTGGGAACGCATCCGTATCCTCATCAATAGAGCCAAAGGAATGCGTCCTGGCATGAGACTCGAAGATGGCAGGGGAGAGTGGGATATCTCTGCCTATGCAGAAAGTTAGTACTCTCTCGCTCTTTTCTTTTGGTGTATTAGATACTGACCAACTTCAACAGGTGATGCCTTTGAGCGACTGTCTGACTGCAGGGTACTATCGCTGGGCGAAATCGACCTTAGAAAGCCCACCACAGGTCCGAGAAGGAGGAACACTGGCAGAATCTGGCCAAAGCTCCAGGACCCGCCACGATAGTCACCCCGTGGTGTTTGGTAGCCGTGGACCGAGTTGTCAGGATCGGGATTTAGTGCGCCTTCTACCGTGTAGAATTGAGTTGACACTTGAAGGATTCTGCTCAAGCCATATAAGGCGAGAAAGCAGACCCAGAGTATCTATCGCCACAGGTGAGCCTCAAGAGTGAGCGTAGAGCGCTTGCCAGTTCGCAATAGAACATACCTCAAAGAACATAGAGGACCATAGAAGTAGCCATGTCCGCAGGAGTATAAACACACATAATAATGGCCGCACTAGCAGTTCTCTCCACATCACGCCCTGCCATGCTCTGGAGAAACCCTTGTTTGCCATTTTCCAGAGAGCCATCCGAATCCTCTCGCTCATTGATCTTCTTGTCGATTTTGTAGTTGCGAGAAGCTTGGGAGTTATCTTTCCAAATCGAACAACAAAACTGAAGGACATCAACGCAATAGCCATTATTGCTGAGCCGAACTGGGCCGCAGTCTGCGTCAGTATTTTGGTGCTACCCCACTGAAGCCCCAATGACACTGAGCGAAGATTGTTGGCCATGAACTGCGGACTGAAGAAGCAGGTTGCGTTACAGTTCCAGGTGAGTATGAGGTCTTCTCCTCCATCGTCCTCGGATATTGTGATGGCTGCCATAGGTACCATTGCAACCACGAGGATGATAAGCAGGATAGCCATGAGTATCATTCGGGAATTGCGTTCCCAGGAGCGTCCATGAAGATATTTGGACATTATGCTCAACCCGGACATGTGCGTGACGGTTGCAAACCAAGCGAGGTAGCATACCATCTGCCAGTGGGCACCCTTAAGGACAGGAAGGGATACAAAACCGGCAAGCAGAATACCAAGTCCTGTTAAGATTTGCAAATCGCACATATTAAGGTTGCCCTGCAAATACGTAGAATAGTCAGTTTCTATGTTCCTTAGCTGGTACCTTGCGAGACCCGAACTTGCCTCTCCTAGAGCTTCAGTCAGGCGATTTTGATTACGCGCCAAACGAGCTGCAAGCTGGGGAACCCTCCTCCTGGCCCAACCTCGCGTACTCCTGAGCACCCAGTCATCGACTGGGTTGACCGGTGCTGCATCGCAAGTGGCAGCATCATATGCCCAGAAGTAGTAAAGGATCAGGAAGACCACAGCAACAAAAGCTCCACCGATGAACCCGATAATGACCTGATGATGCGGGGAGCGTCAGCAGCGGTTCCAGGTATGCGTGTGGAAAAGATGTTCGTGGCTTTACCCCAGTTCCGCAAAGGTCGTCGATGCCCACCGGGTAGTCGCTGCAAGAGCTCTCGCAGGCCGAGAGCCATTCTGAAGACATGGTTGCTGTAGAAGACGCACCAGGATCGATCTAGTCTTCAAATTCTGTCCTGAGGTGGTCTTTACATGCCTTAAATGTGCGTGCTGACGAGAGCTGAAACCCAGAGCCCCCACCGAGGCAGGCAGCCCGATCCTTCGGACAGGGATTGAAGCGCCGACCGAGACTGAGAGAGTCGGACTGTATCACAGGCGCTGACTACATCTCAGGCGAATTAAAAAGCAATTTATACGGATTTTCAAATCACATGCCAATAACATTGTTGCTTGCAGCGTTGATATGGTTTTTGCTATCAACTTCCGTGTAACCACACGCAGATGGTTTTCGGCCATTAAACAATCTTCATTTGGACTAGTTAACGAGTTGAGTGGGCCTTGGACTACCGTGCCTTTAGTGAGAGGTCTGCTAAGTCCCACTGTTGACGTGACCAACGTCTTGAGGTCTGAATCTTCAGAGTGCGCCCTGAGGCGTGTCCGTAAGGATACTGGGTGCGGCTCTCGCCGCGTGTTGAGTGGACTATAAAGTCAGTTTGTTAGCCACTCAGAGCTCATACCTCGCAGCATTTCTGTTACGCCTGTTGTAAAACTTGGGTTGGGACGCAGTCGTGGGCGGTGCCAACACCACCTCGGCCACGCACGTGGATCCAATCTTGAGCACACAGCTAGCGGTTGCAGGGAGTGAATCAGTCTCGGGGTGTTCGGAAGAGCTCTTACAGATTGCAGGTTCAGCGATGCGCAGCTGAATCAACGGTCCGTCAGAGGTAGCCTGCCAAGTCTGCATACGATTTCGGTGATCGACCTGGATGGTGAGAAAAGGAAGTCGCAGGCAGCCTGCAAATGACTTCGCTGATCCACGTAGGTATGCGGGCGGGGAAAGTGAAACCTAGTGCCTAGGACGAGTTGGAGGTTCCGAGGATATGACGCTTTATATATCTCGGGTCATACCCGGGTAGGCAGATCTCCAGTAGTGCAACAAATAAATGCATTCAGCTGTCGTTATGTCACGACTGTCTGATCCAAACGCCGTGGCGATCAAGGAGACGGCAGATCATATACGTTACCACCGAGGCTCTGCAATCGGATGCACAATGTATTACTGGACTGAAAAGCCTTGGAAGCCGTTGGGTGCTGCAGGGTCATGGGGGCAAGCCTGAATCAATGTACTACGGATGGCGCTCTTCGAAGAATGGAAGGCCCGGGTTTGGAGCGATTCGAGATGTCGGTTTAGCCCAAGTCTGCATAATGAGTTCTCAATGCCGACTCACTAGATCTTGTATTTCGGTTCATCGGAACGTCGATATGTGTACAATTTCATCCTCAGCGTGGGCATGGAAAAGACAAAAACTACACCAGAGACGCTCCGTCATGGTGAAATGCGCAGTTGCAGACTGGAATCAACTACAGACCTTGTGATTGCCGCCGCTGCAAGGGCACTGTTCTTGCCTTCGGCCGGATCATCTGCGATAAATTTATAATATCTGAGAGTCATTACCAAGAGTGGAATGTCCCCCGAACACTGGTGGCATTGTGATATTTCAGCATGGCTGTGGCGGAGAGGGAGCCTATGGAGCTTGTGCCATAGCGAAGCAGATGCTCAGGCTATAAGGGAGACCTGATCAAATCATCCATATCTGTTTTCCAAAGCTGGTATTCCTCCTGCTGCACCACACGTCCATCATTCACCATGACGAACTCTTCAGTCTGGGCTGGCACCTCCGGGACACTGCAGCACAACGTTTACCAAGGGGTATGGATCAATTGGTCGAAGGGTCGCATCATGGGTGCGACTTTGACCCTCGATCACACACTTGGCAATCTTCTCGTCGCATTCATCACAACTTTCGTAGGAATTGTTGCCACGGCTACCTGGCGCTTCTCTTGCCTTTGCTTCCACCGCATCTACTCGTCCTCGGACCCTCGGGACACCTTGCATCACCAAAGACAGGCTAGTAAGTTTCCGGGAAGGATCTTACATCGGGTAACCACAATGTGGAAGACCTGAGCTGCTAATAATAGTTGTGATTTCAGTTCTACGAAATTCTTCTTCTGCCGCATCGGGCTTCTGGACAATGACCAAACTTGCCTGGGCATGGCGTCGTGACTCGCCAGAATTACTGGCTCGGACTCTACCAGCATTGGCGCTGTCTGGCCTGTGCCTCTGTCTTTTCACAGTTGCGGCCGGAGTTTCCTCATCCATCTCGTCTGAAGTGGAAAACGAGGTGCTAATTGACGGGCATGATTGTGGCGTGGTGAATACGACCAGGCGTACGCCTGAAACAATATCTGTTCGGAACGGGTATATCTCACAGACATTCAACAACGCGGCGAGCTATGCACAGGAGTGTTACTCAAGTAATACTACTGGTAACTTGGACTGTACGAACTTCATCAAAGACCGCCTACCGGGAACTATGGACGACCAGGCCTCATGCCCTTTCCAAGATGGCATGTGTCGAAGCAATAAATCCAATCTTCTCCTCGACTCTGGATACCTTGATAGCCGTGAGCACTTTGGGCTGAACACACCGGATAATCAGCGCATCTTTTTCCGGACGACTTTGCATTGCGCACCTGTCATTACGGAAGGCTTCTCCAAAGATGTGAGCACGTCTGTCAACAACTACACGCAGTATCTCTACGGCCCGTCACTGTGGAACAAAAGCTTCACGTGGCAAACAGAGGATATCAACGCCCAGTATTCAAGAACACAAGACAATAAGCTGTCTCATTTGACCGCGAATTTGGGCTTGAGGTATGTGATTCTCGTCAACTCCCAGCTGTAGTTTTTAATCTCGAACTTGCCAAACAACGGTTTCATGTGTAAAAGCCTGACATTGACTGCTGAACTCCAGTGTCATGTATGCGAGAGTGGTCAATAAGACTGTTGATCCCCAGGGTTCGATGTTCACGCCTAATACTCGACTCTTCCGACCAGACTCAGACTCAGACTCGTTACTCGTGTTTCTTTCAGGAAACGGCGTGCTTTTCTACGAACACACCATGGATCCGTGGTATCGAGGTTTCATTCCGTATGCCAATGGCACATCGGGTTACGCTTTTCCCTATGAGTGGAACAAGACCATCTACCGACCAGACGAAGCCGCTTCGCCAATGGGCTGCATCGAACGGTATCAATACTGTAACGCAGAGCGCAAGTGCGGAAAGTTGGCAAGCTTCCACGACGCCACTACAGCAGCTGCGCCATTCTTTAACGCCTCTTCAGAGCAAATTGATGGTTATGCCAATATCTCCGGCCGGATGTCTTCCCAGTTCTTCTGGTTCCAATCAATCATAAATAACGCCTACGACCTTGCGACGCTACTGGATAGCCTAGGGGCTGCTTCTCTTGTATCGCGTCGTAACTTTGAGGTGGGATATTTTGGGCAAATTCCCAGCAACCAGTGGCAACTTGACGCGACTCACTGGTGGACGACTCTGCTGGCAGCAACACAAGCCGCCTTTGTAAGCGCGGCTTCAGGCCCGACGGACCCATCATTGTTCCAGAATACGGACCGTCCCGAGAACGAATATGTGGAGCGATTGTGCCGCAACCAGGTGAGGCTACACCTATGTTACCTACGGTTGTCTTCATTCTTCTGAATCACGTGTCGGCCTGTGGGTTTCGAAGATTATATCTGTTAACGTTAAAACTGGTCCCAGAAAATTCGCAGCACCAAATACACGTCCTTCAGTTTATTTGGGCTGTGCTTCACCTTCACCACCGGAGTCCTCATAATACTAGTTTCTTACCTACCAGAGCCTATCTTCGAACACCTCGCACGCCGCCGCAACTACGAAGAGTACAAATACCTCGAGTGGACCGGCAACGAAACTCTTCAGCTACAGCGTATGGCTTACCAGGGCGTGGGCTCGGAAGCATGGTCGGGATACACAGACTCCGTACCCAAGACTCGGCCAGGATATTTTCTGGCGGATTTACACGCCGCATATTCCGATGACCAACATGAAGAGGCCGGCTCAGCTGCAGAAACATGCCCACAAACCGCCAACGCCCAGGTGTCTCAGTCACAGGCCACTTCGAACACCGATCGACCGCAATCAGTCACAAGCGTTGACGACACAGGGTCTAGTACTGCCGTACGGACCTTTTCAGCCTCAGATGAGATAGAACTTCAGGAGTTCGTGTCTCCCACAAATGCCCCTTTCTTGGAAATCTGACCTAGGTTGATGTCTACTGAGGTTGGCTCGGGCGAGCCGGACTCGCCAATCAGACTGGCAGTGCAATCATCATCGGATTCGAGGACATAGAGTTTTGTCGGCGACAAAAGCATCCTTCTTGTACCCGGTCTTTCGAAGAGTTGACCAAGTGCACTACTTCGAGAGAACCAAGGTGGAGAATATTTGTGTTATTTCCTTTGTTTAGATAGCCCTCATCCACATGAGTAACCACATGTGCATTTCTTTTGCAACATTATCGGGCACTCTTTCGCTCTCATAGTATTCTTTTCTTTGACTTCTCTCTTTCCTAGTGGGATATTCTTGAAAATATATAATCGTGACATTGGAACATAGATTCGGAGAGGAATTGACCTGTACTGATATCATGCAATGAAATTGGTCGTATTACAGACCCCTCCAGACTGAATACAATCATCCTAGTCGTACTAATCATAGAACTTCGCCTTTCTCCCTCCAATTATCTCCTGCTCATTAGTCTCACTCCGCGCCTTTCCATTCCTATTCACACCCGCGCGGACCCGCGCCTTGACCCATTCCCCGGCCGTGATCCCAACAACGTCCTCCTGCACCTTGTCATACCCAAGCCTCTCCAGCACAGGGCTCCGCACGGGCCGCAGCTCGAGGTCATCCTCCGGCCTGACGAAGTACAGCACGCCCAGGCGGTCGGCGTCGCGCTGGTCGGGCGGCGGGACGACGACGCGGTGGATGCTGCTCTTGAGGAAGCCGTTGGTCAACATCTCGAGCGCGTCGGCGACGTTGACTGTGATGCTCCCCGGGTGGGGCCTGACCCATTTCCACCCGCCTTCTGGGGCGCGGACCTGTAATGCTGCGACGGGCTGGCGGAATAGGAGGGTGAGGGAGCCGAAGTCTGTGTGTCCTTTCACCCCTGGTGATTTGTCAGTGACTGGAGCTACCCAAAGTGGTGAACTCGTGGAATTACAGACGCACACTCGCGCGAACAGGTAGATCGATAGAGGTGTGAGAAGATAAAATTCCACATACAGACGTTCTCCAAAGCCTCATTCTGATCTTTCGAACGACGGTGATACTTCATGTACCGTAGATGACAATCTGACTTCTCATCATAACGGTGGCTGTTCGAGAAGTAATTCTCGTTGGGGAGCTCCAGGACAATGGCGAACAACACCAGCAGCTTATGCACGATGCTATGATGGATGTGGCGAGCAAAGTGCTCTATCTCTGCCCGGTTGGCATTGATGACCTCGGGCTGTCTCCTCTCGAATGCTGGAATGAACTTCGGGATGTTAAAGATCTCTGTGTTGTCGAAGAAGCCGGGCTTAATTTCCTGCAAGGCGGGGTTAACAAGACATTTGGTCTAATCACCGTGGTCCGATGTATGCAGAACTCGTCTCCTTACTCTCAAGCCGAGAGGCTTATACCCGTTGTAGCCACCATTCTCCAGGTCAGCCCTGTACGAAAGCTTCTCTTCGGTGGGGAGGTCGAAAACGGCCTTCCCAATGGCAAACTGTCTGTCAACCTCGTCTTGACCCAGGCCAAAATTGATGACGTAGAAGAATCCGATCGTCTGTAAGGCCTCGAAGAGCTGCTGAGCCAGAGCTTCTTTCCCGCCGGGTTCATCGAACTTGGCCAGGTCCAGAGTCACCAGATCGGCCCAGTCCACTGACACATGAGAGCGGCTCGTCAATGTTGTGCGACGATGTACAAAGGCCATGGGAAATCTCACAATCGTGTTTGGTCTCTGGAACTTGCGTATATGCAAGTTTTGGAGCCTTCGGCTCGGGTAGAGCACTGGATACTTCTACGACTGAAGGCATTTTGGCAAGTTACTGGTGAACATCAGACGTTGTACGTCTTCAAAATCAAGACAGGTTGATAGCGAACGCATATTCGTCTTATACTACAGCCCTAGTGACGGCACCGAGTTTCGGTGCTCTACCCTGGTGTTATCCCCGGCATGTCGCAGACATCGCGGGGAGATACCTAGGCAGATTCGTCATGTTGGGGACGGGTTGCGAATACCAGCCTTACTAGCCCTACTATTGGTCAATCCCACCCCCACAGAAGCACATTGACGTACCTCGTTGTGAGCTCTCATCCCAAGCAATGGGAAACACGAAAGCAGAATGGGATTGCCAAGACCGAAGCAGGCACAACGTCTTCACTGGTGTGGGGGCGTTGCGATGACTGGGCGATGGTGTGTAGGGCATATCAGCAACCGGCAGAATATCGGTGGTTGTTTGGCTGGGGTCGTGCTTCCAGTGTAAATGACACCATCGAATAGTACTCCACACTGAAATTCAGGGGTGTTTGCTGCTGCTATTGTGTCAGATAGTAACGATGCCGTATGGTACAAAGGGAGCCGGCCATCATCGGTCCGTAGACGATTTTGAATTTACAGTACCCAGTCGCGTTTTCTTGTTTCCTAGCCCTGCGACGCGCTATTGGCAGCCATGGAAGCAACAAAGACCGTCCCTACCGCGATCAGCGAGGGCGATGAATCAACCCAAATTGCACAGTCAAAAGATGACCTGCACTTCGCTCGTCGCGGGGCCGATATCGACGAGGCGATTGCGGCGGGGGATATCTCAGGCTTCGACGCCGAACGTATGCGGGCTCGCGCGTCCTTGACGGCTGAGGAAGAGAGGAAACTCATGCGCAGAGTTGATCTGCGCATCATGACCTTGTGCTCTCTTCTGTTCCTGTTTAAAAATATTGATTCGGACAACATATCCAATGCCAGGATCATGAACAAAGGGACGGATAGAAATATCATGACACAACTGGGCTTGACGTCGGATGAGTACAATTTGCTCACTGTGTTCTACTATGTAAGTGTTGCGTGCTTTCCTGCGACACAACATGCAGATTCATCCATTCTAAATTTCGCGACAGGTGCCATACATTATTGGAGAAGCCCCGTCCAACCTACTGTTGAAGAGGGCAAGCCCCAGTACCTGGCAGTCCAGAATCATGGTATCTTGGGGAATTGCTCTTCTATGCCATGTGCCCGTGACGAACAAGGCTGGGATTTGGGCAACTCGCTTTCTTCTAGGATTGGTAAGTCTTGCACGCAGAGCCGAGAAACCGGGCCACCATGTCCTCGCTCACACACAAGTCTAGGCCGAGGCCGGAATGTTTCCAGGAGTGATCTTGCAAATGTGTTATTGGTATCGACCGGATGAGATGTCGATTCGATTGTTATATTTCTGTGAGTTTTCCCGTTGCCTACCAAATGGAATTAGGAACTGACAGGATCCATACAGACATACTTGGAAACTTTTCAGGCGTAGTCAGTGGTATCTTGGCATTTGCATTCGACAGCATTTCAGGTGCAGGAGGGTTATCAGGATGGCAGTGGTAATTATTTCTGCTTTGATCCGGACCTAGATTGACATTAGCTGATCACCGGGGTATGTCTGCAGGCTGTTCCTCGTCGAGGGTGTGGTGACAGTACTCTTCGGCGTTGCCATTTACTTCGTCCTGCCAGATTGTATGAATGATACCCTGTCCTCACATCAGGTTACGCTTCTGCTGACGTCGTTGTGATCAGTCCCACCTACGGCAAAGTGGCTCACTGAGAAGGAGAAGGCCTTCATCCAGGCCCGCCTACCTCCCAACGCACCTCGAGCGGAAGAAATGGATTTTGATTTCCGCGAGATCATCTCTTCACTGAGAGACAAACGGCTTTGGCTCTTCACCTTGATCTGGGCCACCTTCACCATAGGGACCAGCGGTGTCAGGTTCTATCAGCCGACAGTCATTGCAAACCTCGGTTTTACGTTAGTACCACTCGACTGCAAATGAGTTGCGAGAGCCAGATACTAATGCCGACCAGGACAATCGCACGCGCTCAGCTACTGAACCTGCCCATCTCAATACTCTCCATTGTGGTAATCGGCATCACAGGGTTTTTTGCCGACAATGGCAGACTGCCCAGGCCGGTCTACCCTCTAACCCTCATGGCTATCATCCTGGCTTGCTATGGAGTCATGGTAGCATATCCTAGCAACGGCGCCGTCTACACGGCCACACTCATCGGAAATGCCGTAACTTCATCCTGGTTCCCCATGATGTGGCCCTGGCGTGTGCAGACGACCTCCCGCGCGACGGGCTCCGCCTTCTCCATCGGATTTGTCAACAGCTATGGTCAGATCGGCGGCGCGGTTGGTCCGCAGATATTCCTGAGCAAATATGCACCGAGGTATACGCAGAGCTTCGGCGCCGCTATGGCTTGTGTTGGGGCCTGTGTCGCCGTTACTCTGGTTACTTGGCGGGTGACTCGGGAGATTGAATGCGAGACAAGGAGGTTAAAGAGGGCCAAAGTCAAGGCCAGCAAAGATGGGTTGGCAATTTTGGACGATGTAGTTGTCTGAGAGCCTGCGCGGCTGAATCGCGGGGTGCGCCAAATGGGGTGCCGGCACGTGAAAAGTCGATGTAGCATACTCACGGTGTTGGATCCAGATTTAAAGCAATGTTTAGGTATTTTCGTCTTCTGGCACTACGGAGAGTTGACCTCTATAGAAGATCTAGATTTGCTTAACCCAGTCCCGCCAGCCGTTGCCACAGCATTCCGCCCACCGCATACAAAAGTGCGGGCAATCAGTAGATAACAGGCCAGTCCGATTCCCAGCGGATGAGGTTGATGCCCAGAAGCGCAGTGCCAGCGTTGTTGTAATAATGGTACACAAACACGTCGGCATCCGCGTCCGTAAAGACAGATGGGTGACCAGGTCCGTGAATCGAGCCGTGGCTGGCCATCACCTCGGTGCCGCCTCCATTCGCCATGCTCACGCCGCTCTTGTCCACGTACGGGCCGCTGATGCTGGTGGATCGACCAACCATGGTGCGGTACGTGCTCGAGGCGCCGGCGCAGCATCTATCGAAGGACACCCACAGGTAGTAGTAGTTGCCGCGGCGAGTGATGTAGGGCGCCTCGACTGCGCCGTCGTTGGTGGTGCGGCGGGAGAGGGAGACGAGGCTCGATCCGGAGCGCTTGCCCGTGCTGGGGTTGATCGAGATCATCTTGACGCCGGACCAGAAGCTGCCAAAAGAGAGCCACCAGTTGCCCGAGGCGTCGACGACGAGGTTGGGATCGATGGCGTTGTAGTCGACGGAGCTGGACGACTCGATGACCAGGCCCTGGTTGGTCCACGACCCCGAGGCGGCGGTGGGGCTCGTGGCGAGGAAGATGGCCGACTTCTGCGAGCCGAAGCTCGAGGCGGAGTAGTACAGGTAGTACTGGTTGTTGTGGAAGGAGATGTCCGGGGCCCAGAGGTTGGTGTCGCCGTTGGTGTACGGCGTCGTCCAGGACGCGCCGTTGGGGAACGCGGCCCCGGCGTCGCGCCACGCGGTGCGGTCGGTCGAGGTCTTGAGCGCGATGTTGGTCCCCGTGTGGGCCATTATGTAGGTGCCGCTCGAGCTCTTGATGACGGAGGGGTCGTGGACCGTGGTGCTGCCCGAGACGGGGCCCGGGTTGGGATACGCCGCGCTCACGCCCGAGGCGATGGACGCGACGGCCAACATGCCGCCGTAGAGTCGCTTCCACATGGGCGCCATCTTGAGAAGAGGTCCGTGGTGGCTCTTGAGTCTCTGTACGGGAGCTGCTGCGTGTGGCCGGTCTCTCTACTTGGGAGAGAGCTGCGGCAGGAGCGAGTGGATCCAAGAGGCGAAAAGAAAGATTGAAACTGGGCCGGGTGGTGAGCGCAAGAAGCGCAACACTGGATGCGGTTTTGACTCCATGCTCTTATATTTCAGGTTTCTTGGTGTTTTCATTTTTCGTTGGAGTCCAAGTCACGATGCACGATTCGAGTAGCTGTGTGGTTCACAAGCGCGCCACGGAATAATTTCAAGGCAGCCCGGAGACTCTTGGCCCGTCTCGTGACCCTGGAAGTGCGCCCCATTCAGAAGTTGCGACATTGTCAGCGGAAGGGAGGTTCCGAATCAGAAGACCACGAATAGTCTGGGCACTCGCTGCTCGGCCTGGTTGCAGAATGAAGTGAGCTGGATATAAGAGAGTGAATGGAAAAACACCTAGACAATGATTTCTCTAGATATGTCGAACAAGGCAGGCCGAACTGAAGATCCTCTGGCTAGTCCAAGGCTTGTCAATTGTAAATCATGCCAGATTCATTGCTTCCATCACCTGCAGTGCTCCAAATATGTTAGAAAAGACCGAGAGGACAAGCCGGGTGTCTTTACCTATTTGGATCTCCCGGGCCCACTTTCACGCGGCACTATGAAGCTTGGCACAATTCCGAAGAGCTTAGTGAGTACAAATGCCGTGGCAGTGTTGCGCGCTTCCTTGCGGGGTACAGCCACAAGGCACTGTTGGGTTCGTGGATTTGAGCTGGGCCCGAGCCTTGGCAAGCCGTAAGAAACTCACTAACTAGGTGGTAACGAAGCAACCTGCAAGCAAGCTGACTCACCTCAGCCGTATTACTTGATACAACCATGTTCGGATATCCGCAATGATCATTGCGTATCCGCGTCCGGAGACGGGGTCTGACTAAGGAGGGCGTCCGTGCCGGGGAGATCACCAGAACCACCAGAGTCCGTCCGGCTCCGCCGGTGAAGTTGGGGTGAGACAAGATGAACGGCAGGTACCTTCGCAGACGCCAGAGATCAGCATTTCCCAACCCCCACAACCGTAGATCGAATAGTCTGGTTCTGGATTTTGGAGCCTCTGCAAGGGGATCCACAGACAAGCAACTGTGTTCAAATAGGCCTTGGCCCTTTGCACGAGAGGGAGTTCGTGATTGGTGTTTGTCGGGCAGAGTATCGCATCGGCCACCAAATCAAAGCAATTAACCCTCGGGACGGAGAGCCAAATATTACCAAGGATGTGCTCACTTTTCTTCATATCTTTATTCAAGCCGATCCAAGGCTCCGAAAGTCGACGAGTTTGACCAGCTCGTATCCCTGAATCTTTCAAACATTGCAGAAGCACTCGAGCTTTTCCTGAAATTAGCTAGTCCTGGTAACTGAAGTGTAAAAAGAAGTCTACACGGTGTATATACCTAATGATGTAATAAGCTCCACAAATTCCCATCTGACACGTCAACAACGAATGGCAACATCCTCCGGCAGCTAGCGTAAACGCACGCACAATAATAAGGAATTAACATAATCCAATCGGAGTCACCCAACACGCAAAAGCATGCACGCTGGAAGTTCAAATCCTGCCTTCAAGCGTGGGCCCTGGCGCCCTCTCGTCAGCTTTCGTCCTTGTGGCTCTATGTGGCATACCATCGAGTTCCCTCACTCACTGCAATTGCACATCGAGCGATTCTGTGTATCGCCTTGTTCATCATCTCCAGTTACTTCCTCAGTCTGCCGCCATAAATGAATACAGGGAAACCGTCTTGTGTGCGCAAATCGCTCCCCAGGCCCGACAATTCAATAACGATCTCCTAGTATCTCCTTCGTCCAGTTGTCCCATCTTGAGGCATTGTCGACTGCAGATTCGACATGGAGCAAGGTAGCATCGACGACAATCTTGAGACTTTGGAGGGATGGTACACGGAATACATGACGCAGAAGGACCCAACCGCGATACATGATGCCTTTGACTCCGAGTCACTTGACCTCCTCGAAGCATCCGAATCTGAGACCTTGCAACTCATGAGAGATATCGACGTGACCGATGGCTTCTGCTCAACATGCCATAGTATGTTGGACAATTGGCCTGACTTCGAAACGCCAGAAGAGAGACGGGTTGCCATGACTGATGGGAATAAGGGACCGAAAATACATCCATACTCGCCATCTACTGGTCTTCATCCAGGGTCTTTGATTAATCATGATAATCAAATCAAATTTGTCTTGCCCTGCCAGGGACAGATAGTACGACTGGATTCAGCAACAAGAAAAGGTTGTCGATTCTGTGGGCTCACTTTACAAACGATTAAAGATAGTCATTGGCTGGTTCTTTACAGAATTATTGAAAGGCGACTTCGTATATTGGGAAAGCCTTCAACAATCTCGCTTGTTGTCGACATATTGAACACTGGGAACCGGCTATATGATTTTATTGAAGTCGGGTTTCCGGGAAGACTGTTCCAAGTATTCGCCTCGTTCAGCCCACTTACACTGATGGCCTTCCATCACGGAAAGTACTGTCAGTTGATCGAACACTTCGAAGCTTCAAACCTGATGTTCTAACCAGTCAATAGCGAACGAAATTTCTCAGCCTTTTCGTGGCACATCTTGGCAAGCTTTGGCATCACAAAGTTCGTTGATGAAGCTTGCACAACGGTGGACAATCAACTGTCTTCAATTTCATCCGGATTGTAACCTCGAACAACCGCGTTGCTATCCCAGTCGACTCTTGTCCATTGCTGTGGACCCCATACGACTTGCGATCACGACACAGTGGAGAGACAGGCCTTTGTACGCGACTCTGAGCCATTGCTGGGGAACAGCTAAATATGAGACGCTTACAACGGCGAATTTGGATGAGCTGCAGCGTGGCGTGCCCGACCGATTGCTGTCCAAAACATTTGTGCACGCGGTCCAGATTTCTCGAGCTGTAGGGCTCGCGTACCTGTGGATCGACTCGCTATGCATCCTTCAGGATAGCAATAAGGATTGGGAATCAGAAGCAAGCATGATGGCCTCGGTTTATGGAGGATCATCTCTGAACATTGCTGCCTCATCTGCGAGAGATGGAAGCGAGGGTTGCTTCCTCAAACCCCCGAATCATTCCGGTGGATTCACGGCGCGAGTATGTACCAACAGAGAGAAAAGAATAGTCGAATTCTATCGAGCAGACGAGTATCACAAGAACGTTCTTGAATCTCATTTAGCAACGAGAGGCTGGGCTGTGCAAGAGAAGGGTTTGCCACCACGGACCCTACATTGCGGCGACCAAGGCCTTTTCTGGGAGTGTAGGACTCAAATGGCTTCCGAATACTTTCCAGATGGCTTCAGCGAGATGAACACCCATATACACACGTCAAGTGTGCAGTGGGATAAGAGCGATCTAAAGCGGTATTGGACAGGGTTGATGGAGTGGTACTCCAGCTGCGCCCTGACCGACCCGGGAGACAAGTTAGTAGCACTGTCTGGTGTTGCGCGAGCCATCCAACAGAACACTGGCGATCAGTATTTTGCCGGTCTATGGCGAAAGAATCTGGCCCAAGAACTGTGCTGGTTCACAGCGGACCCGCGGCAGCGACCCCGCTACCGGGCACCCTCGTGGTCTTGGGCTGCAGTTGACGGGCCAGTGCTCTCTAAAACTTTTGGTCCCAGTTCTGGTGACACTTTTCATGCCCATGTGCGCTCAGTCTCTGTCATCCACTCTGGAGGAGATACTTTTGGGGCTGTGTTGCACGGAACCCTTTTACTTCATTGCGACATGATCATCTGCGGAACAGTCGTAGCCGAGGACATAGCTAGGGCGAGGAGAAGGTTGTGCCCAATCTGGCATGATATCAACCCTGATCAAGGACTGGGAGCATGCTTTTCCAGTCTTGGTCAGACAGGCCACGTGCTTCCTTTCCAATTGGACTGTGCTGAGCAAAAGGACTCACGGGTTGGTCAGGTCATATATTACCTGCCATTTTTTAACAGGAAGGCCCTCAGCGATTCCGGTGGGCTTAAGACTGGTCTTCACCGTGTGTTTGGACTGGTTGTCGAAAGCATAGATACGGCCCTTGGCCAGTACAGACGCATTGGTTCCTTCCAGTATTACGCACCCGGATGGTGGGATGACCATGATGATGGTTCAGACTGTTTTCTCCTCAAAGATTATTTCAAGTTTATGACACCAATACGCGGTGTTTCATCATCTGGTTGTGGGAATCTGTCCATAAACATTGTCTAGCATTAGGAGCTGAAATCATATGTTTTTCTCCCTATGTTATCGAGTTCATTGAATAAGCTCCTGCAAAATCAACGGAGACCTTGTCACCATCCACTAGGTTTAAACCGATACTGGAACTCGATTCCCAATTTGTACAAGCTTAAGATGGTCCACTCGTGTCTCATAGTTGCTGGTGGTGAGTAACTTGTTATGACGCCCAGGCAGATTTTCCACCGGAGCATCGGACATCGTAATGGCTCTCCACAGGCCCCCGATACGGTAAGTGAAGCTGAACTTGGGAACCCGCTCTTGTTGAGAATGAGCCATCGTACCTGCTCACCGGCCAGGTTCCGGTTCCCTTGGTTGAAGTTCGGCTGTGGGTGTATGACATAGTGAGGTCGCTCTTGGGGTTCGACTTGGCTATGCGGTCTCGCGTTTTGGCCACGAACGGTCCATAGCATGGCAGGCATGCCGCGATGATGGAACAGTTAGGTTCAATCAACATGAAAATGTACTGGGTCGACTGGCGATCTATCGTGTCACGGAAGACTTATTAGCTGCCTTGTGCAAAAGTCCCAAGGGTTCTTGCCGACTCACAAATTTTGTCCTGTGACTGGACGAATCCCTCGAGACTTTCTTCGAGGAGTATCAAACGGATAACGGCTGCAACACAACAGCTTCGAGAGTGATTGTCAGTCGCCCAGAGCAACAGTCCATGAGGATTCTATCGAGGCTGACTCACAATGCGCCGAGCCAGAACATGAAGAAGACCATAAATTTCTTCCTGGGAGACAGCAGCATGCGGAAAACGATGGGTAGTGGGAAGCACAGGACCACAACATCAAGCGCGAAGCTGCTGCCCACTTGTGCCAAGCCCATAGTTGCCAAGTCGTATCGCATTCTGGCCCCATGCCATGATTCGGAGATGGGGTCATAAAGAGTTATTAAGAGCTGAGAAAAAGTGGTTAGCTATGCATCCCAAGGCCTCCTATCCGCTATGAACGGATAGGTGAGCGCTTCTTTGCGGACAACTCGAGAGAGATGGGAAACTCACACCAGTGAATATGAAACACCACGCGACAATGACGCCGATCCCGATCCAGATACACACGCTCAACTTTTGGGAAATCTCAAAAATGCGTTTATAGAAAAGCAACACGGATATCTTGACAGACGATAGCGGCAGTTGAAGTATGCATGCCGTCAAAAATGCAACCTGGGGCGAGGAGGCTCGCATCATCAGTCTCCATATTTGCTGGCAACCAGCGCATCCCAACGGTGCAGCCACGTACCTGTAGAGAGTCATACGTGCCCTGAACGCTGTCTATGCTGTAATAGTCGACGCCGGACTTGGCGGCAAAGACCCAGAACAAGACACTCATTGGGAATGTCAGGAACTGGTCCCGGTTAGCAGATGTATGGCGAAAGACGTTGTGTTCAAAGCAAGGCCGACTCACCCAGGTCGCAATGACCCACCAGTCGTCCGCATGGTAGGGCTGACGTATGCGTCGTTTGGCCATGAGACGAAGGTAGATAGAGACTGCCGCCAGAAAAGGGAAGACCACGGAGACGGCGATGAGAGGTGTGGTGATGACGGACTCCGTGCGTGTACTGGGGCTTCCATCAGCGAGAGGCATCTTCGTCCAACTCGTTTCCCGGGGGGGGGGGCCTCTCAGGTCAATGTCAGAAAACAATATTGCAGTTATGGTCTATACAGACTAGGCCGAGAGACATAGCCTCCTGTGGGAGTAAACGTTGCTAGCATTGCTTTGGTTTTGTGTGAGACCACCTGGGAACCAAGACGTGGTTGCTTGGGATCCTACTTGTTGACCAGGGAGAACAAAAGAACACGCGTATAAGCGCCAGGGCTGAAAGTCAACGTCGCCATCGACGCCATCGCACAGACTGGTCGAATGACTATCCGGTCGACAGCGGCTGCATGACAAAGGAAATATTCATGTGATAGACATGTGAAGGCCCGATCCACGTCTACAATCGGATTCGTTTCGTACCCTACTTTCTTTCTTTCCTTGAAACTCTGCAAATCGATGAGATCAACACTGCAGGCGTTGGAAACTCAGTTGAAGAGGCCGGCAAGCTAGCAGTCACATGTCTTGGGTGTCCTCAGACCATTATTAACTAATAAGTACTGTTCTAGAAGAAGTTTGAAAGGTACATGGAACCTATAGAATCCGCGATAATGGTCGAGGCAGAGTGGGCTGCGCTCGGAGCATGAGGAATCCGCCTATATTTTGTAGTCAATCTGGCCTACCAGCATCGTTTCAGCTTCTTGGCGCGTGAACAGGCAGGTATATCAACAAGGGGCGAGGTAGTTCATTCCAGATGGGGTTCGAAAGGGGTCTCGACTGTCTTCGGCTTTCGGTAGGCGCTAAGGAGCGTGTCTCATTCCTTCACCAGATCTTTCTCCAAGGAGATCTAGCCTATGCCGTTAAAGGAAGGAGACTAGGATCTAAACCTCCCTCCACTCCCCGGCTTGATTAGCTGATGATCTGATAAAATTGCTGGTGAGCTACAAGCTCCACCGCTTCCGTAAAGCTGATCTGATAAGATTACAGCCTTAAGGTTCAGATACAACTAGACAGGTCCGCCGAGCTGAATGACCCTCCAGGTGCCTGAAACATTACTCTAGTAAGCACTATCGCGCCGATGGGTGGCCTTCCAAGGCCATGGTTGACCAATATCATCCACGTGGATCGCACACTGGAGTGCATCTGCCTCTGTTATCTTGGCCCAGTCATTCAGTGGCAGATGCATCACCTCTTACCACGACTACAAGATTGACGGGGCTCTACACAGATGAGACTCGTGGACAGGCCTCGGGTATGGCTAGCGATGACCAGGAGGACCGCCTCGGCCTGCCTGGGCCTTGCACCCAGAAGAGATGAAGTTCAGTCCCAGAAGAATATTGATGTGGGCTTACAGACCATTATCGTCCTTTCCAAGACCGAGTATGCTCGAAATCCTTTGGAACGGCCCCTTGGAAGGAAATAACGTTCCGGGTAGCCTCCTCCCTTCATGTCGTCCTCGAGCTGTGTTTGATCTCGCTCGTCCGTCACGCGGCTTATGCACCCATTCTTTTGCCTCAGAAGACCTAGGCTTTGCGCAGGGAGACTCACGACTCGCCCGCTAATAGTACGACGCAGTCCGTATCGACCATTGGCTGCTGGCAATCCACGCTATCATTCAAACACAAGCACTTCTCTAGCGCATCAACCACGCAGTGCTGTGGTCTGCCGTCTTGCTTCGCGGGTCTCTTCGTCGGCCATTATGGCGAGCTGGTCTCCAAATCCGGTCTGCACCACATCGCTATCTGCACTAGAACCATCTCCGGCTCGCAACCTATGGGTTCGCTCAAGGACTACGTGTAAAAGACTCTGACGGCCCGCGCCGGTGGCACCCGTCCTCCAGACCTGCGCAATCCACTACTCTTGCCAAGCGTCTTCTTCACGCCAATCGATCTCCTGCTGTACGGGTGGGCGTCTCATTGCCACTTGTTCTGGCTCATCGTGGCTGCCGGCGCCTGCTTGCTATCCCTCGGCATGGATATATTCGACGCCGTCTTGAGTGCGTATGTCATGAATAGGCATCCGAAGCACGTGTACTTGCAATGATGCTCCACTTGATTCGTAGTAAACAGATTCGAGCAATGCGTGCCTATGTCAGAAGCGCCTGACATGTTGGATTGAAGCGCTCTTGGCAACAGGTACGCTCTTGTCCATAGAACCGAAGGACAGTCGAAACTTCTGTCAGGATGATGGTGGCGACTTATGTTGACTATGCAAGTAGTGGGCTTAATCCGCTATAAAACCCAAGAATGTTCTCAACCAAGGCATGACTACCTAAGCGGACATGACTGTCGTCTGTGAAACATCTTAACCTCTTCCAGGGGATCTACAGGCTGCCCTATGTAGGCCCCTGACCCTTGAAAAGTGGGATGACCCGTACCTGCAGGTCGCAGACCCAATCAGATCTTGCTCGGTACGGGTTCCGAACTGGGAACTGACAGGCTGAGGACCCTTGATGCTTCTTGCTGCAAACCCCTGCCCGTATGCAGGCTTGGGCAGCAAGGTCATCACATGCCATGGCGTGCAGGGGCGAGGGGAGACCTTCTTGAGATGTATGCCGATTGCCATCCCGCTCCCATCTCATCCCATCGGGGCTCCACTCTGCGTGGCGAAGTCTGTGCCAATTACAATTAATCCTGCATTTCTGCCGGGGCCCCAGACCTCGGCCCCGTGCCTTTTTTTCTGAGAGCTAACGAAACTCCCAATGCATGGCACAACGTGGCTTGTCTCGAATGCGCTTTTGTTGGGATTGGCACTGGAAACGGTGACGGAAGGCGCTGCCACGAATTGAGATTGCCCCCACAAAAGGAGGCCCCTTCTGTACAACGCGCCTGCTGTCCACTTAGGGGGTCCGTGATGTAATCTGTCCTGCACCTGCCCTGCTTTGCCTGCCATGCCTGCGCTGCATGAGTTTTGGATTTGGGATCTGGATTTTCTGAATCCAAGCACAGGCTAGACTGGACTAGACTACCTTGGCTACCACCTCAGCACGTACTAACCTAGCTTTTCATATCGACCATCTCCGGGACGCGTTCCCTCTTCCTCTTCCTCTCAATCCTTGGATCCTTTCCACTCCACCTCACCTGCGCAACCATGGCGCGCCAATCCTCGACCATGACTGCGACAACAACAACGACGACGACGACGTCGCCGCCAGCGTCTTTGATACCAGCGGCCAACGAGTCTCTCGCGAAGCCTGGCCAGCAGCCCAGTTACCTGTCGCGTCGCGGACCACACATCTCGGACCTGCCGTGGACCTTCTCCAACTGGTACCTCCATATCGACTGGTTCAAGACGACCCTCCTCGTCTTCATCCCCATGGTCGCCTTTTACTATGCATACTACACGCCATTGACGCGCCCTACCCTGATATTTTCCGTCCTGCTGCATCTTTGGGCCGGTATAGGTATCACAGCAGGGTACCACCGCCTCTGGTCTCACTGTTCCTACACGGCAACGCTGCCGCTCCAGGTCTTCCTCGGCTTTGGTGGCGCCAGTGCCCTCGAGGGCTCGATTCGCTTCTGGAGTTGGGGCCACCGCGCCCATCACAGGTTTACCGACACCGATGCGGACCCGTACACGGTTCACAAAGGCCGTGAGTCAAAATCCAGCCGAGAGGCTACTTACACGACTCCTACTCCTACACCTCCCCCTCCGTTCTTCCACCAATTCCACTGCATCGCTCGCCTGGCGGCCTGAGAGGGGCAGGCTGCCTTTGACGATGATATCCCACACGACAAAACGTGCTGCTCTCTTCCCGCAACGAACTCGATGCTGATCACCGGAGCACAGTGTGGCATGCGCATATGGGCTGGCTGCTCCTCAACCAGGACTACAAGAAACACGGCCGCACCGACATCTCCGACCTCGCCAATGACCCCTTCGTTGTCTGGCAGCACAAGTACTACGCCCCTATTTCTATATTCTTCGCCTGGGTAATGCCGACCTTGGTCGCGGGGCTTGGCTGGGGAGATTGGAAAGGTGGACTCGTATACGCTGGTGTCCTTCGCGTCGTGACGGTTCAGCAGAGCTCCTTCACCATCAACAGCCTCGGACACTACCTTGGCGACCAGCCTTTCGACGACAGGCGCTCACCCCGCGACCATTGGATCTCGTCTCTGTTCAGTCTTGGCGAGGGATATCACAATTTCCATCATGAGGTACGCATATCCCCGCCGCCACGCACCGGTGTCAGCAAGTCTCTACGCCGTCCTTCCACTAACTAACTTGCCCACCAACAGTTTCCTACCGACTACCGCAACACGACAAGATGGTTGACCTACGACCCGAACAAGTGGTGCATCGCCACCTGGAAATGGCTAGGCCTCGCAAGCGACCTCCGCACCTTCTCCCAGAACGAGATCGACAAGGGCAAGCTCCAGCAAGAGCAAAAGAAGCTGGACCGCAAGCTAGGCGTCCTCGACTGGGGCAAGCCCCTCACCGTGCTGCCCCTAATGGAGTGGGAGGACTTCCTCGACCAATCGCGCACCCGCGCCCTGATCGCCGTCGCCGGTCTCGTGCACGACATGACGGACTTTGCCCCCGAGCACCCCGGCGGCAAGGCGCTAATCTCGACCGCCATCGGCAAGGACGCGACCGCCATGTTCAACGGCGGCGTCTACAACCACTCGAACGCGGCGCGCAACCTGCTGGCCAAGTACCGCGTCGGCATCATCCGCGGGGGCGGCGAGGTCGAGATCTGGAAGGTGCGGGCGCAGAAGCGGGCGGAGATGATACGGGATTATGATTATTCTATTGTTGGTTCCAAGGAACACATGCAGTAGATGGGCATGGGGAGGAGTTGGGGGGAATAGAAACAACAAATAGAGTATACTAGACGAGTAGATAGTTGGCTTGCTGTAAGGCTTATACGACAATGAAATGGTTTTCCTCCATGGCAGTGTTGTGTGACGAAACTTGGTGAAGACATACATCAATTTCGGATGGGGCCTGGAAGATCAGGGCTCTCGAGAGGCTTTGCCGGGTCTCGTTCAGGCGTAACCCAGGAATGAAATACTGCACACAGCCCATGTCTATGGAAAAAGCTAGATCTACCAGCCTCTTGAGTCTTTTTGTGTATGCGCTACTGCCTTCAATGTCTGAGGTCAGCAAGTATACCACGACCTTCATTACTCCATCGAGCTGCTGTGCATGGTGTTCCATATTTGATTATCGTGGACAGTGGCTGGTCCAGACAGCCTGTGAAAATGTACCAAGATTGACCCGGACGGGCCTATCAGGCGATGTAGATATGTTAAGTTCAAAGAGTTGGAAATAGACGGGCAACCGGTAGTCCCGCTTTGAATGCTCGACGTCTTCCAAAGTCTTGCCAGCGGACATGACGGCGTACAATTTCTTGTGCTCTTATGTTGCTTTTGTGCGACGCTGTGAATGGGTACCTATGTACTGCAATTAGGGGTGATCAGCAACTTATGATGATGATGGAGCGTCCCCTGTGATCATCGTCGCCGCATGACTTTGCATAGACAAAGACAGTTATTTTACGTTTAATTGCATTTCGCATACATCACATGTCGAAGCTGAAGAATTGCACTAATCACCAACGCGTTCCACGAACCTAGGTATGCAACCACACAAGCCATTGCTCACGTTGCATGCATGTCCCAAACTGGTTGGTGTCACTGCCTCTGCCAAGACTCGCCTTCCGCGGTTGGTGTTACAGAGCCCATGGAGTGCTGAACAATACCACCCGCCGACTCACCGTTGCCTTCCGTCACTGCACACGTACTTCTCATTTGTTTTCGTTGAAGAATTGCGCTTGAATTATATTTCAAACAAAAAACACTACTCTTTCGACCGCCCTCCCGAGTAGGTACCCCCCGTTGATCATCTCATCATGGTCTCAGAGACAGCAAAGGCGGGCCCGGTCTCCTTCGCAGCCGCGACACAAGTCGAGAGACTAGACTCGCACACGTACAAGGTCAACCTCGACGATGCATTCTGCGTCGGCAACGGTAAACGCCCCACCACACTCCGTCCCCCACAACCGACAAGAAACCTTCAACTAACACCACCCCCCAGTCCCCAACGGCGGCTACACAGCCTCATGCATGCTCGCCGCCGCCCGCGCGCACCTCGCCCCGCGCGACCAGCCCGACACGCTGACAGCGCACTTCGAGTACCCAAGCCGGACCAGCCCCGGGCCCGCGGTCGTCAAGGTCGAGGACGTCAAGATCGCCGGCCAGCTGTCCACGCTGCACCTGACGCTCTGGCAGGGCGGGCTCGTCGACAAGGCCCCCTGGATCACAACCACCACGGGTGGTGGCGCCGGTGCCTCGCGCCGCATCATCCTCGCCTACTCCACCCACACCAACCTGCGCACCTTCACGGGCATCTCGTTGCCGACGGGCTTCGAGACGACGGCCGCCGCGGAGCTGCCGCCCGTGCCGGACTTTGAGGCCCTCAAGGCGGACAAGGGTGGGGATGGCAAGTGGGAGGAGTCTGACCCGCCTGCGGCGATGCGCAAGGCCGCTCGCTCGCTGCAGAACTGGAAGTTTTATATCCCGCGCGAGGGACCGCTGACGCCTGGTGTGCTGGATATGTGGGTGCGCCTGTCGAGCGGGGAGCGCATCGCGCAGGGGGCGCTGGCGTATCTTGTGGACTCGTACCCGGTAAGTACATAGCCTTCGCCAAAGTGCTTCTGATTCAAAGCTGCATGCATCCAAACCTCTTCCTACGTAGGGGCCTCTCCAACAAACCTTCACTACACTGTCCTATCTTGCCTCACGTCGCGCGTGCTTTCATCATTTTGCGGCCTGTCGGCTGACTTTAGCACTTCAGTACAACCTGCACGAGTTCCTAGCCGCGCCGGAGCTGCGAGAGCTGCTCCAGGCGTCCCGGAAGGGCGAGGCGGCTGGTGACACCCCCGAGGGGAGAGACCTCAAGGCCAAGGACGAGAACCGCGCCGGCATGTGGTTCCCGACGGTGGTCATGAACATCGAGGTAAAGAAAGCGCTGCCGGAGGAAGGGGTCGAGTGGTTGGCTGTGCGCGTGACGTCGAAGCAGATCAAGGATGGGAAGTTCGATCTTGACGTCTCGGTGAGGGATGTGGATGGCGAGCTGGTGGCGCTGAGCCATCACGTTGCGATGATTCTGAGCATTGAGAGGAACACGAGGAAATCAAAGTCTTCACTGTAAATGACAGTGATGATAGCCGCATAGGTCAGAGCGAGATAAATATACCGAAGAGCGCATGCGTGCGGAAAAAATTTGGTTGTGGACTGAAAGATTACATTAGGCATTTTTGGAACAGTCACAGTCGTCGATCAAGAGTTTCTGGTAGAATCCTGTTTTCTATCTCGGTGATGATGGTATTACGAGCCGCATGACCACTCTTACGCCGGCTCTACTTGAGCTGAGGCAATGCCCACTTGACCATCCACTCGGACTTGAGCACCTCGTCTATCGTCAGACGTTCCTCAGGCCGGAACCTAAGCATGCCACGCATCAAGTCGAGGATTGCACACGTCTCTTGCTCCTCAAAAGCCCCAGTTGCCTCTCGTTTCCTTCTGTACTTTTGCACAAATTCCTCGAAGGCATCCTCAAGCTTCGGCCAGGTCTCCCGTGCACCGGTTGGCCGGCGAGGAACTGCCGTATTAGCATCCGAATTTGCCCTCTCGCCAAGTCGTTCCCATTGTTTTCTCCAGCTCTCGGGAAAGTTCGATGAACCTAGGACATCAATCTGCTGAGCCACGATCTCGTCCTGTGTTTCTGACTCGCTGAAGATGAATTTCATCCCTAATATCTCCCAGATGGCAGTTCCGAGGCTCCATATGTCTGAAGGGTACGATATGTGATTGTTCGGCTCAAAAAGAGTCTCAGGTGCTCTCTTAGCCAGAGGCGTATTGCATTCCTTCCCAAGGCGCTGCTCCGTAGCTGGCGAGAATGCCTCGCCGAAGTCGCTGAGAATCAGGCCGTGGGCATCGGCCAAGGTAAACTCTTGAGCCTTTTTACCGAGATAAAGAGGCACTACAGCATGCGACGGCATGTTTGAAGTGAGGGGCTTGTCATCTACCCGGGAGATGGGCACTGTCTCAGGCTCGCCAAATTTCTTCCTGAACTCTGGGATCGAGAGCTCGTCGAATGTTGACGGAAGCTTGACCAGCACGTTCCGGAGATGAATATCTGTGTTGGTCCGTTAGTATTGCGTACAGTAAGTAGGCGGGGATGTAGTAAGGCAGACCTCCATGCACAAAGCCCCGTGAGTGAACGAACGCAACCACAGTGGCTAGTTTCGCAGCTAGAGCGCGGGCGACTTGAACGGCAAAGAGACGACTGAATGATGCTTCCTTCAGGTTTCCTTGAGCGGGCGTCACCGTGTAACACGGATGTGTCCCGTTGGGTCCTCGAACATCGAATGCCTCGAGAATAGCCGGCACTGCGGCGGCTCGTGAGCTTGACCTTGAGCTATTTAGCGCCTTTAATACCTCTCGCTCTCGTCGAGGAAGTGAAGGGCTCGATATCCCGATCTTGACCGCGACATAGCGATTGTCTATCTCGTCTCGAGCAAGCCAGATTGTTGAGTAGCCTCCAAACCCAAGTTTGTCCACTATTTGATAGCGATTGTGCAGTAGGTCGTTGATTACGACAGGGTAGTACCCGCCAGGCTCGTAGAACTCCAGACGCTCTACTCCATTGATCCAACGATACTTGATTAACAAGTTCGGCGACACTGTTGAGAAAGAGGGACGAGAACAACATTCGTTCGTCACGCGTCGTGCGGCTGAATGGGCACGGAGAAGTCCGGATTTGAAGTTTGTTAGCTTCGAATCTCCAAAATTCACAGAAACGTTGAATTTGAAATAGTTAAACGCCAGTGACTTTGTTAACTGGAGCATGGTCGGGGCCAAGCTGTGCTAAGTGACAGAAATGAAATGCCGTTCGTTCATTATCAGCTTAACGTAACAAAATTACAATATTAAGAGCTAGAAGCTGTCAGGGCCGTGGGGCTGATGGTGCGCACGGGCCCTCTGGGCCCCATCAAGTTGGCTTATCTTATTAGCCCAACTGGCCTTAAAGGCAGCTGCAACCTAACCTTTAAGTAATTTGCTTTTCCTTGCTTTTTCTTAAGCAACCTTAATTATAAATTAATTTTTTTATTGTTACTTTATAAGATTATTCTAATTTTAGTATAATATAATTATAAATATAAAGTTCTAGAGATGATATTATATGTAGACAACCATATCCTTTCAGGCTGAGAAGCAAAGGGGGTCTGGTCGTCTAAATAGTTAGCGACAACAAGCCAACCACTGAACCATTGTCGTGGACGCTTCCACGGGAATGACTCGCGCCAATTTAACCTCTCCTTTGAGAAACCATATCCCTCCCCGGTGGGAATGGACGCTTGCATAATCGCCAAGATGGCGATCATGTCTATGCTACGCTAATCTTACCTCAAGCTAAAGCCGGGGGCAGCGATTACAAAAATGGTATCTGTCGGCATTTTGCCCCTCCCTTCTTCGTCTTCTCCCATTGCAATCCACCTCAATCGCCCCATGTCTCCCCATGTCTTCTCACGTAAGCGTGCACTCTAGTGTCGATATTGCAATTTCTGAACTGATGTCACTCTAGTCTCTTAAACATCAGTAGGGAGTCAGTATGGAACTCCCAATGCCGTGCGACGTCTGGGAGCCCAGTGACAACTGGCTCGGGATGTCTAACCAAGCCCAAAGGAAGAAGTTGCAAAACAAGATCAACCAGCGCGCTTATCGTAAGTTCCCGGACTTTGCAAAACAACCGCGCTTGATGCTCATCTGTGATAGGTAGGAGAAGGAACCCCAACCCAGATCAACACCATCCCATGTGTTCACATAGCCACTCGCCGACTGCCGATCCAGAGCCTGGAGCACTCGCAATGGAACTCGCCAGAGCTACAGCCGAGCATCATGAACACGAAGCAAACCGGCGCACATCGCATGAAGCCAACGCCGACACCCTTACTGCCACGCTTACCCAAGGATGTGCGCTTATCAAGTGCCCTCGACGACTTGATCTGGCACGTAGTCGCATTCAGCAGATCTACGAAGGCTACTTACTCCATTCACCACGGCCATCAGCTTTACACATTCTCACCCGGCTGCGGTTGTTATCCGCGCTCGCCGACAACGCCGCCAGCATACGGTTTCCCCCGGAAGGACTCTGCAGGGAAGATTTCATCTCACCCTACAACGCAAGAGGTCCACTGGACAACAGAGCCCTGGACCCGCTCACATCCGGCCCCCCGGCCCTGCAACCTACTTCCCTGCAGCGGACGATTCTCCACCACCCTTGGATCGACCTTTTCCCGTTTCCACGCCTTCGCGATAATGTACTCATCGGAATCGAAGCTGGAGCCGTGGACGACGACGAACTCTGCACGGACATCTTAGAGGTCAAGGACGAAGACCTGAGCGGTCGGCCATCTCTTATAGTATGGGGTCAACCGTGGGACTGGGCGGCCTGGGAGGCCAACGAGGCTTTCCTCTGGAAATGGGGGTTCCTCGCGCGGGGCTGCCCCGAACTGCTGGAGGCGACGAACCGCTGGAGAACGAAACGCGGTGAGAAGACTTTTGTTTTGGGAGACTACATGGGTAGTTGTTAACTTGACCCGTCAGCCGGCATCTCTGGCAGTAGCGGCTAAGAGTGTTTGACAGGGATTGAGATAAATGCTATCTGCATATTTAAGTCTATTTCATGGCACTCAAGAATCATACAGAAATCAAACGTTTGGTTTAACGGGCTTAAAAGCAACGTTTGTTGTATATCTACCTAGGTAGCATCGAACAGTGTTTTGTAATACAATAACCCGGGAAGCACCACAAAAAGATGGCAACTTATGAAGCAATAGTTCACATTAGGTATTGCAGCGAAAGACCAAGAGGTGCAGCAGCTCGGAACCCGTACTGTAGTTGAAACTAAAACTATGTTAACTTGTCCAGCCTACTGAACAGCATCAGAAAGTCATAGCCTGCTTTGCAACGTAGGGCTCTTCAAGAAATTTGATCTCCTCCTGACTCAATTCCACCTCCAGAGCCCCAACAGCTTGATCAATCCTTTCCTTGGTCTCTAGACCACATATGGGCATGCACTGCCCAGAGATTAGCCAAGCCTGGGCAACTTGCGCCATAGAGACACCTTTCTTGTTGGCCAGCTCCTCGACACGACCAACAATAGCCTTGTCAGCACCATCCTCCGAGCTACGGAAGAGGAGCTTGAGAAACGGGTCACTTGACTCCCGAGGATCCGAACGGTCACTCCAAGGATGCGCAAGGACGCCAGCGGCTAGTGGTGACCAAGGGAAGAGGCCAACACCCGTCGCCTTGCAGTACGGGTTCATCTCCCTCTCCTCCTCGCGGTAGACAAGGTTGTAGAAGCCTTGCATGGAGACGAATTGGTGCCATCCATTGCGAGCCGCAACGTTCTGGAGCATTTGGAATTCCCAAGCCGCCATCTACCATTCGTTAATGTTAGTCATAGTACGGGACTTGGGACATGTGCCAATGACGGGAATAGCAGCAAACTGGGACACTTACCGAACTAGCTCCGATATAGCGGACTTTGCCACTCTCAACAACGTCGTTAAGGGCTTGCATGATTTCCTCGGGAGGCACATCGCGATCCATCCTGTGAATCTGAAGAACGTCGATATACGTTCCAAGACGTTCCACGCTGCGATCCACCGCGTCAAGGATATGCTTCCTCGACAGGCCGACCTGGTTCACGCGGGGGCCATCATTGCTCGTCAGCTTCGCAGGGTCGATGGGTCCCCTGTCCTCGTCGACAAACTGGAAGCACTTGGACATGATGACAACCTTCGAGCGCGGGATGTTGTACTCTTTGATGGCGGCGCCGACAATCTCCTCGGACCTGCCGTTCGAGTACGTGTCTGCCACGTCCCATGTGTTGATGCCGCGGTCGAAGGCGTACTTGAGGATGGGGAGGGCTTCTTCCTTGTCGAGGAGCCAGGGTTGCCAGTTCTTGTCGCCAAAACTCATACACCCGAGGATGACCTGAGAGACTTTGAGGCCGGACTTGCCAACTCTATGAGACTCGTTAGGTTCCACGTGTGAACAGAGGGTGTGTGGAACACTTACCGGACGTATTTCATTGGTGACCCCATGGTTGATTTTGAGAAGGATGAGACTGGAAGTGCACAGCGCGGGATACTATTGAAGATGGCTTGAGGATCGAAATGTGATGTGAACGGAGAAAGTACAGAACCGAAGTGGGATGACGGTTCTGACGTTTTTATACACATCAGAGCCGATGTCCTTTGGGATCATCCCTTCGGACACTGACTCGGATAGGTGAAACCGGTGTCCTCTCTTCGGTGATAATTCCCATCTCGCGGATCTGGGTGTGTTTTCCCACACGGCATCCCAAAATAAGTTTCCTTGAACCACTTGGACCTCCGTCCACCCCGGATACTTGAGAGAAGGACTGGCTGCCAGTGACCGCTCTCTCACGGTTCCGCTACAACCGGCCGAGACCCATAAAATAAGCCATCTGCATTAGTGTCGTTTCGGTGGATACTCTGCAGGGAATACCCAGTCAGGCACCACCCGCTCACGCATCGCCATTCCCACCAAAACATGCGGAAACGGCGAAAACACTTGCCGCGCTCGATTTTCCAGGGACATCTCAGCAAAGTTTCTCTGCTGTACTTGGTCAATTACGCGGAAGTATCATTCTCCCATCCAAATTGGGTGATGTATTGCGGGCCCTGCCAAAGAATTATAAGAGAATTCGGGCAATGACTGCTGGGTGTTAAAGAGTCTACCAAGAAGAAAAGGTAGGTCACTCCTCAAGCGCCCCCCCCCCCTGATCATCCAGTAACATTAAGCAACTCAATATCCTTCGAATATCCGTATTCTCCTAATGTAGTCCAGCCTATAGCAGGTTTGCACCATACAACATAACTTGAGTTTGCTTCGCCTTGCCATAATGAAGGCCGCGCCTGCATAGGTCGGCGTTACTTTTGCAATGCTTGGGCAGCGAAGCGATGATAGCCGCCATTGAGCAGAATCGCCGGCCAGAGGTCTGTGGTGTTCTCTTCACGAATCCAACCCTGCAGGTGTATCCTAAACCGTTAAAGTTTATTGCTCCATTGCGTGATTGTTAAGTAGCTAAATATATATCTTAATCAACAGAAAGATACAGAATGCCAGAATGGCTGGCAAGAGACTTGGTCTTTCAAGATACCGAGAATTTCGGAAAAATATAAGATTATTGACATGCGATGTTCCTAGTTGCTGGATTGTCTCAAGCCTAGACAGCCACTCAGACCCTGACAAACTCCCACAGTGTAGTCCCATGCCGTCGCCTGACCAAGGTGCTTCCATCCTCATCGACACACAGGACCATCAGGGTATGAGAGTAGTACGGTGATAAGAGCTCGTAGCCTCCCTCGGGGTGCTGCCTAGGTGTCCACAGCTCCCAGTCCTTGAGATGGAACACCCAAGTACGGATGCCGGTCTTGCCATCGTGACCAAGGTACCTCCCGGTCTGGGGATTCTGGAAACCAAAATAGCCATTCTGCTTGACGCAGAGCCAGTGGGTATCCAGATGGCTGGTATCGCGGAGGCTCTGCAGCTTGGGCTGATCTCCGACGAGCGTGATGGCTCTGCCGCTTTGCTTCTCGATGATTTGGAAAGTATTTTCGGCCCAGGGGATGGCGCCGCGGCTGCTCCAGAGGGATTCTGGACCTTCGATGGTAGTCGGAGGCGTGCATTCGCGGAAGGTGGTGGTTGACGCGTCTGTCATCGTCTCGAACTCGGTGTTTTCTTTATTCATGTCGGTGGCCATGTAGGTCTGAAAGCAGCGAGCGATTTGCGTCAGTAATTTAAGTTTCAGTTGTCCAGAACCAAAATGAAAGTAACGGGCTGAAGACGAATGGACAGTAGCATGTATGTTGCCAGAGTTGACCTCAATAAGAAGGAGAAGGATGACAGGATCTGCCAGTGTGTGAATCCAGTTTGTGCATGTGGAGAGTTCAAATGCTGTTTGTATCTGAACACGAAATCTTCGGCCTTGCTTTGACCGGTTTTTTTGGGGCGGTAGGCCTCCCACAAGAAGTAATCCTTCCTGTTGCGGCTAATGCAGGGGGCCTACGACTGGAGGCATGCCCAATCTTCCCATCGCTCGCACGTCCAAACCAATTTCCCGTGTCACTGAAACAAAGCATGGAGGTTATACTTTTGCCAGCACCTGCATTGTTTGCTCCCAACCCGTGGATTGTCTTACCACCGTCCACAGACGAGCTGTTGAAAAGTAATACCGAGTGAAACAGTAATGGGTGTTGCCTATCAGTCACGGAGTCTGCTGGTTTGACTCCCACAATGGAGTTCAGCGACAGGCTGTAAAGTGGATTTAGTTAACGTGAACAAGTAGATAAACTACAGGCTGCAGTTTATGGCATGCTTTGTCAGAAAGCCTTGGCATGTTGCTCTGAAGGATTCCTCGGTAGGCAGTCGTTCCACTCCATCTCCACACCGCACTACACATGCATCTTACGTCTGCAGCTTGGATGCATAATGCTTAAGAAGCATGTGTGTACAAAAGACCACTTTCGTTTGCAGCAAGAGATCCTGAGAAATTGTCGCAAGCCGCATCTCTCGCGTTCAAGCACATGCGCTGGCCGATATGAGCGACCGGGGGACAGCCAACAGCGCCTTCTTCTCGGCCCTGCCGCCCGAGGTGCGCATCTCCATCCTCACTGCCGCCTTCGGGGGGAGGACCCTGCACATTCAGCAGTGCCACGCAGAGACGCTACAACGGCAGATGGAAGGTCCAGCCTTCGTGGCTGAGGTAAAGCGCGGCGCCCTGGGCATCGCGAGGCAGCGGCTCGGAAGGCTGTTCAGAACGAAAACGGAGAAGAGGGAGGCGGGGCGCCGGAGGGAATGGTGCGGGCGCGTCTGCAGCCGCCACCCGGACGAGTCGCCAGCCGAAGACAGCTGTGTGGGTAGGATGGCGGAACGCCTGCGGAAGGGCAGGTGTTCATGCGGGAGTCCACCCGAGCTCGCCGTTGGCGCTATTGGCTGGCTTCTTACTTGCCGGCGGGCGTAAGTAATACACAGGAACCGCCACCTGTTCTGTTGCCTTCGAGGCTGCGGGGTGGCTTGGACTGCGCTGACACCGTCCCTGCTAGGTACGACGAGGGCATCACAATCCTCTACGGTAGCAACACTTTTCACATCCGCACCACCAGCATGCGCATGCTCGGACATCTCGTACCGCATATCCCCGCGACTATCCTCTCGCATATCACCTCCGTGGAGTGCGTCATGGATGATCTGTTCATAGGCCACAAGGACTACTTGGCCTTGCGATCGGACGAAAAATCTGACGAACACATGTTGAGTCGCACGATGTCCTGTATCCCCCGCCTCATGCCGAGCCTGCAGAAGTTGTACGTCGGATTCTGGCCCGGCACGTGCCTTCTGGATAGCTGTCCATACGCAGGATGCGACCTCCTGTACACGTGCACGAAGCATCTCGCGAGTCTGTGGGAGGCCATGTCCCTCGAGCTCGCGCAGATGGGACGGCCCTGCGATCTCGAGCTGGGGCTCCCCTCGACGCCGTTCGAGCAGTACCACCATGAAGCCATCATGCAAGGCCGCAGCATGGGGCTTCCGAACTGGAGCCCGGACTTGCCAAGCAAGTTCTCCTACTACCCGAGACTCCGTCTCTTCCAGCCTGCTCGTAGCCGGGCACCAGAGTCAGAATTGGGAACTGATGACGGAGGAGGTTCTGACGTTGGATACTGGATTAGCATGTCCCTGTGGGACCCCGGGAACCGCATTATCCATTGTTTTGGAACATGAAGTATAAGAACAGTAATCCCATGGGTCTCACTACTAGTTTGAAAACATACACTGCTGTCAAGCAAACGGGGAAAAGAAAACATGCTCTCATGTTCTCTTCACAAGTCACCAGCAGAAGGAGCTTAATTTTAGACATGGATTCCCTGTGGACCATTTATATTTACAAATGGCGGCTGTGCGGCTATGTTGGCCGATGCGAATTCGATGCACCCAGAACGGAGGTTGCATGGTTGAGATCACTGGAAGCTGGAATGCGTTTCCTACTTGGCCATTATTCTTTTTCGTTCATGCAAATATATTTAGTATAATCTGAAACTGATTTAGGACCTCGACGGAGCCGTCATCCGAGAAGCGGCGACTCGTGCGCCTCCAGAGGTCGTGGATCGGGTGCATTTTATGGTCCACAACTTTATGAAGAAGCAGCCTTCGACTGTTGCTGGCGTCGATGTATTCCTGCTGCGCGCAATCCGTCGTACGTCTCGTGCGCAACCTGGTTCCGGCGATGAAGCCCGGCGCCAAAGTTTTAATCAACGACATAGTCATTCCGGAGCCGGGCACGGTACCTATGGAAGGACACGTAAGGCTTGACCCGCTGACGGATTAAGCGCTCGCTTTTCCCACAGTAATTACCATCGATGTTTGAGCGTCCCCTGTGGAAGTTTAGTTTAATGATGGACGTACACTTTGGTGCGAGTGATCAAGGGCTTGCCGACTTTGCCAGAGTTTTTGAGGAGGCCGGTTTCCACTTCGAAGAAGGACACCAGCCACTCAGTTCGAAATTGCACATTTTAGAGGCTACATGGAGAGGGTAGGGGGATGGACAGGATCATGTATTTTGTGATTATATATGATAACACCCTTGCGCACGCTTGACATTATTCGAGGCATTGTCTCACTGCGATTCGAACACTAATATGGATTTTCATAAGCTTCCGACCGGGTCAACCCGAATTCCCTCTGCACATGTATGCCGGTCATCTCCGGATGTGACACTCCCTGGATTGGAAGTTCATGCATGGAGTATTCCGGGCCCTGATATGTCGCCTGGGGCCAAGGGAGATTATCTGAACTCGAGCTCGGTTGCTCGAGGTCGTCGAAGCTCCATCGCTGCTGTGTCGATGTAGTGAGTTCCGCCGCATGCTTGTCAGAATTTTGCTCCAGGTCGTTGAAGCTCCATCGCGGCTGTGTTGATGTGGTGAGGTCCGCATGCTTGGCAGAATGATCTGTCGAAGCACCCGTGCTTCGAATGCGGGATACCCAGGCAAGCGGTGTGAAGCTGCTGAGTCGCGACGAGAGCCGACTCCAGAAAGTCGAACCAGTGAGAAGCGGCTGGAAGACCGGCAGGCAGCAGCAGAGCAGAGATACGAACATCTGAACACATGTCCAAAGAGAGACCATGCTGAAGGCATCTTCAATCATGAAAGGGTTTCCTCGGTCAGACCACTTGCCGTGAAATGTGGAGGTGGTTGCGGAATAGTACTCACAAATTTCACTGAGAGAGAATGTCACCGCAATCTTGACGAACCCCAAAGTTCCAGCACTAGAGCAAACACCATGGTAAGTACGGGAGTAAGGGTTCACGCAAAAGATTAATCTGAAAGGTTACTCACATGATACCAAAGCCAAACAAGACCCTGAGCCTCCATTTTGTGGCCCGCGGCAGCTGACGAGGGCGGATCATGATCATTGCGAGAGCGACCATGGCGAAGTCGACAAACGAGTTCGGCGTCTCCCCGCCAACGATCACCACGCCGTCATCTCTGCAAGTGCCGGGTATCGATTTGTCGAAGTATCGCTCGAAGGGCCTACATTGCAGCCCCTGGAAGACGCAAAAGATAATGCATAGCATCGTCTGAAAACCACCGATAATGTAGATCCAGATCCGGTAGGTACGGTTGATCCCAAAGATACGGTGAAACAGCGCGAGGACGCTCAGCTTGACGGTGAGGATGTGTCCGAGGTAGAGGTAGACGCCAGTCATGTCCCACTGTCGTCGATGTCAGTGATTGTACCACCAGAGATGAAGCGTAGGTACTTCGCGCCACTGGGCGATGTGCGCAAGAATGCCATGGTGGGTTGTGACGATAGTTGAGAGATACATACTACACGCATCTGACGATAATCCGATGGGCTCTCCTCGATTTCCTGCTCAATTGTGCGTCCATTGAGAATGCTGATAGCTATTCGAGATAACCGCCATTGTTCAGTTACAGTTCACCTGAATGTCATCAGATAGGCCTGGTACTCACCCAACAAACCCGCAAGGTTCACCAGCACGAAGAAGACAGTGGCCAGAGCGGCCATCCAGTCCTCGAGCCCAGGCTTGCGCGCCCCATGGCGGGTAGCGACGAAGCGGAGCACCGTCACTGCAATACCGAGGGGGGTAAATGTGATCAGAACGATGAACTGGGCAAATTGGGTGGAGTTGTTGTATATTCTGAACGCCATCTTTCCTCTCTATCGTGCCCAGCTTCAAGCGTGCGGCGCGGGTGTCTTCATTCCTCTACACGTGGGTTGTGCTGGAGCGGATGTACGAACTTGTATTAGTCTTGGTCATCCTTCTGAACACCAGCTTATATTACTCACCGCCTACAGAATCACGCGAGCCCGCTAGGCAGACAGGGTAGCAGCGAAGATTGGGAGACGATGGCTGACAGGGACGGACGATTTTCGTCCACCGCGGGGGTGCAGGCTGGCCCTGATCTGCCAAACTCTGCCCAACTGGCTGCGAACTCCACAATAATAATACCATTATTATTACATCTACGCACCTCGTGGCGCTTGCAGCACACGGTGACATGAAGGATCACGGAAATAGCTAGGGGAGATAGCAGCATTCTATCAGTGGCAAGGACGTGGTCTGGAGCCGGGCGGTATGGTCGTGGTCAGCTGCACGGGCACATTAATTAGCCTTACCCTTGGCCCCCAAGTATTGGCGCTGATCGTAGCCTCGTACATGTCATAGCTGGTTTGCTGACAAGACCTGTTGACCCTTGATGTGCATACGGCCAAATTTCTATTGGAGGTTGGGTGAGGACCGAAGGATTCGACTGCGCCCCCCACATGCAGGTCTACCTAGGTTTACGAAACCCTGATTGCGACTATCAAAATGCAACGGTGGTATCGTCGCATTTGCACCGTAGTGTGGTCTTTAGCGGATAGAAAAAGCTGTTCCGCTTCTATTTTGGGGGCCAAATCATGTGCAGCAATTATTCGACGACCTTTGCATACTATTCCCAAATGTGGCCAGCAGATCGTCAACCCTTTAATTGCATAACCAGGTAGAGAAATGGACGACGGATATCGAGAATGGCCCTTCTCGAAGACCACAAGCGAGATATGTGAAGAGGAAATCGTCATGGCAAGTTCGCTTGCGGCGTTCATCGTCCCCACTCAGAAGTCTTAAACGACCAGACCAACATGTTGTCGACTTATATCCCAACTTCACAACGTGCCCTCCAGCAAGGCGAAGATGGCCGGCTTCGTGCCGTCAATGACGCCGCTATTCCGCCACTCCTGCCGGGTTACGCACTTGTCAAGACACATGCAGTGGCGCTGAATCCTTCCGACCACAAAATTACGACCGGCTTCCCCATCCCGGGAGCCTACTCCGGCAGCGATTTCTCCGGCACTATGGTCCAACTGGCCGACGATGTCGACCCGGCCGTCTGGCCGCTCGGCAGCCAAGTCTGCGGTGCAGCCTTCGGTTTCTCGCCGTCACACAGACTGGCGAGCGGGGCTTTTTCCGAGTATGTTCGCGCGCGTGCCGACCTGCTGCTCCGCGTACCAAGCATCGCCCACAACGGGGACCCTGAAAGAATCGATTCCCTCCGAGCAGCGACGTTGATGACCGCCCTCTCGACCTGCAGCCTGGCATTCTGGTCACCAGACGGGCTCGACCTCGCAGGCACACCAGACTCACCAGTCATCTCCGAGAAGCCCACCCCCGTGCTCGTTTACGGCGGCAGCACGGCCACGGGCACAATCGCTATTCAGTTACTCAAACTCTCCGGCTACGACCCCATCGCCACGTGCTCGCCCCGGAACTTCGACCTCGTCCGCGGCAGGGGCGCCTCGGCGGTCTTCGACTACTCTTCCCCGGACGCCGCCGCCGCCGACATCAAGGCCCACACGGCCGGGCGGCTCCGGTACGTGCTGGACTGCATCAGCAGCGCCGAGAGCGTCGCGGTGTGCTACGGGGCGATCCAGCGACCCGGCGGGCGCTACGCGTCGCTCGAGCTGGTTCCCGCTGAACTCTTGGCCAAGCGGAAGGCCGTGCGGGCCGAGTTTGTCTTGGCTGCGGAGGCGTTTGGTGAGGACATTGAGTTGGGCTACGAGGGGTATGATCGGCCGGCGAGCAGGGAGAAGCACGAGTTGGCGGTGCGGAGCCTGGGGATGCTGCAGGGGCTGCTAGACACGGGCAAGCTGAGGGCGCATCCTATCGAGGTGTTGGAAGGGGGCCTGCAGGGGGTTGCCGGGGGACTGGATGTGTTGGCGGCGAAAGGCGTGTCCGGAAAGAAGTTGGTTAGTATCATTGAATAGAAATGGACATGGGCTTTGTGCAATACGACAGTGCATTTCTTTTCACAATATGCATCCACAGGGGTACGGCAACCTGAGGCCCTTACGGTTCTGACAGGTAAGCGCAATGTCACCTCCGTCTGGGGTCACATCGTGGCGTCAGCTCCTGTAGCCTCGAGACTGCAAGGGGTCCGTGAAAAATGACTTCGCGCCGCTGTCGATCGTAAGCGCTATGCATGGAAGAGGGGATCCCGAGGGTTGCCTGCTTCATCACTTCAGTAAATGAATTGTTCCCGGTCTACTGTACTGTTTGCTTTCTTCCTCTCCAATGTTAGGAGAGAGTCACTCGGTGTGGAACGCGTGACATGTGAGACCGTACCACAGAAACCACCTCCTAGCCAGCAGCCTGCCTCGGTTGCAGAAAGGTATTGGATCATCAACTCGAGCTGTGGGTTATCACGTTTCTCCCTCGAAGATTGGCTTTCTGAGACCATCTTCTGTCACACACAGCCGTTATTCTCGTCCTAAAGTACCGAGCATTCACTGCCCTGTTCTTGCCCATAGGCCGTTAATCCGTATTCGATGGGCTCGATAAATCCTTTCACAAGATAAGGCACAGCAGCGATGGCCGGCAGTTCAGAGCCATGTCACCCTCAGGCTACTGCACAGAATCACGGGAAGGATCCGGCACCCAGCGCAGGAATGCCAAGGCACTCGCCGTCGCCAGACGAGCTCGAGAGTGTGGCGCCGCCTGCAGCTGCCTTCAAGCCCACCTTCCGCCTCTACGCCATTGTCGTCGGGCTGGGAATCGCGAACTTGCTGGCAGCATTGGAAAACACCGTCATCGCGATCGCCGCTCCCGTGATCCTGACGGACCTGGATTTCGGGGATAATTTCATCTGGATCACCAACGCTTTCTTCCTCAGCAGGTTCGTTTGACCATTGGCCCCGTCCTGTGCCCCTGCGCATGTGTTAAACGACTGGAATGGGTTGCTGACACCTTATATCTACGAATACAGCACGGCACTACAGCCCCTCTTCGGCCAGTTCTGCAACGTGTTCGGCCGACGCCATGTCACATTCGCCGTCATCGCGGTGTTCGTGCTCGGCAGCGGCATCTGCGGCGGCGCCACGACGGCCGGGATGCTCATCGCCGGGCGCGCCGTCCAGGGCGCGGGCTCGGGCGGCATCATAATGGTGGCGAGCATCATCCTCAGCGACCTGGTGCCGCTCCGGCAGCGGGGCACCTACTCGGCCATGCTCATGTCCGTCTTCGGCATCGGCTCTGCCCTGGGGCCCTTCATCGGCGGCGCCATTGTCTCCTCGACGACCTGGCGCTGGGTATTCTACCTAAACCTTCCTATTGGGGCGGCTGCCGTTACCGCGTTGTTCTTCGCCCTCCGGGTCAATTATGACAAGGAGATGTCGTTCTCGCAGAAGCTCAGGCGGATCGACTTTGTTGGCAACGGCATTCTGGTGGCCAGTACGGTTGCCATTCTCTACGCTTTGAGCTACGCTGGCACAAGATACCTGTGGGGCTCGTGGCATACACTGGTGCCGCTCCTCCTTGGCTTCTTTGGACTGTTCGTCTTCGCGTGGGTACAGGCAACTGGCGTCTCGGCAGAACCCCTTATGCCTCCTCGATTCTTCAAGACTCGCACCTCTGTCATCTTGGCCATTGCCACGTTTCTTTCCTCAGCCTTGCTATACTGGTGCATATTCTTTCTGCCAGTATTCTTTCAGAGTGTCAAGCTCTACTCTCCCCGGAGGGCAGGCGTGGCCCTGCTCCCCATCTCACTGCTGGGTATACCCGGCTCCATGCTCGGGGCTCTGGCTCTTACACGCTGGGGCCGCTATAAGCCTATCCATATCACGGCATTCGCAATCCAGACCCTTGGCCTGGGCCTCTTTACGCTCCAGCGTGAAACCACGACGGTTGCAGAATGGGCTATATTCCAGTGTATAGCTGCCTTCGGAGCCGGGATCATCTTCACGACCATGCTGCCCGCCTTCCAGGCATTTGTTCAAGAGCGCGACCTGGCTGCTTGCACGGGGGCCTGGTATTTCATCCGCCTATTTGGCCACGTGTGGGGCGTGACAATACCCGCCGTCATCTTCAACAACCGTATCGACGGGCTGCTGGCCGGAGGTGCAGTTTCTGATCCGGACGCAGCGCGCATTATATCGGCAGGTGGCGCATACCAGGCCGCGTCCGCTGCTTTTGTGGAACAGTTCCCGCCGATGGTGCAGAGTGAGATTCGCGCTGTCTACAGGCAGGGTCTACAACGTGTCTTCCAGATCGCGATCGTTTTTGCCGGCCTGGCATTCTTGTTATCGCTCTTTGAGGAAGAGGTCGAGCTGCGCAAGACTCTTGAGACGGACTTCGGTCTTGAGGAAAAGGAAAATGAGAAACGAGACAGTGGCCAGAACCATGCCGTTGTGAAGGATGCGCGTTCAGCAGAGGTGTCGCACTGACTGGGCCAAGGCAAGCACATTCATAGGCAAGCGAGTTGGAAATTAAGCTCAATTAATTATCACATGGCTCTCGCGATCAAATTGTCGTTCCGGTGGTCGTTCCACGTCCAGTTGTTTATCGAAAAACGTTGCTTCCTCCCGCGAACCTAGTCATCTTGCGGCCCAAGTTCTATGACAGTTCTGACATGCATGCAAAATTGGAGCGCCGTTGAAATCCTTAGTAACAGAACATGTCCCTGATGAATATTCGGGCTACGGATGACGGTACAAGCAAGGTTCTTCCTTGCGGGGACATTAGCGTATGCAACTACATTCTCCAGCTCATAAGGTGCACTTGGGCACCAGGACTGTGCTGCGCACCTCTGTCGGTCTGCTTGCCTACCATGAACCGGCAAAATCTATCCCGAAGCCATGAACAGTTGCAATATCGGACGTACATTTGATCCACTGACGTTCACGGTTTTGCCGCGCCCATCGTGCCGATATGCACTGCGCCTCCTCAACCGCCGGCGCTACATATTCGGATCGGCGCGTTGTGACGTCGCATTAGGTGTAACAGGGCTGGAACGGCCTGGACTACCGATGACTTGATCACCCCAGTCCCGCCCCGCAAACATGCATTCTAGCCAGGTTGCAAGCGTTCTGAACCGGTCCTTTTATGCTGCGTGGTGAGTCGAGGCTCGCTGCTTCATTGGGTATGTTTGACCGAAGACAGGGAAATGCCCGACCACAAGACTGTGTGACTTGAGCCTTGAGCCACCGATGGGACGATGAAAGTTACTGTTGGTTGGGAGTGAGTTGGTACCGTAGGATTGCGCCCTAGCTCGATTAGTAATATGTCGGTCAGGACACGCAGTCATGCCATATGCATAACCTCAGACACGCCTAATTGCATAAGCTGGTATTCATGTGAAACCAACTGTCATGCGGCCAGGCTTCTAACGTCTTTGGAGATTCTGCTCAACTACCGCATCAACGTCGAGTGCGCGAGCTGGTAGAACAGGGCCTGCCGCCGTTTATACTATCTTGGATCTGTTTGCCGCTTTGTTTCATGCTTCGGGTAGCACACACTAGCCATGCCTTTCACAACTGCCCTTGTAGAGCTTCGGAACATGTGGGCACCCAAAGAGTTGCTAACATTTGTTTGTGGGAGTGTTAGTGTGCCCTCCTTCCCGTCCACGCACGTTTGCATTGATGTGAAGGTCAGTCACTTACTCACGGACTTAGTTCATATTCTACTGGGCAATTCGATCGATTTGGCTTATCCATTTTCATCCCCTGGCCAGATTTCCTGGTCCCCGCATAGCAGCAGTATCCGATATCTGGCTTGCATATCATTCGTGAGGCGAATCTTCAACTTGAGTCATATGGCTTTTACTGAACAAATGTCTAGACTAACCGGACGATGGCCATGGGTGGTTGAAAATGCTCTCAAGAAACATGGTACATTATGCTCAGAGATTGCTGGACGGCGTTGACTTTGAATTGTATTCTCACACTATCCACAGGAGATGTCGTCCGCGTTGCACCTAACGAGCTCGTCTTTTGTACTCCTCAGGCCGTGACGGGTAAGCAACACAGTCACTGGCCCAACTTCGCAGGCACAACTCATGCAAGATCATGCAGATATTTACGGCTCACACGAGAAATTTCTGGAGCGCTTCCCGAAGACTCAGATCAACAATCACGGAAACGACGAGCATGGCGGGCTGATCTGGGAGTGGGATCCCGTGAGACACCGTCAGGTCGCCAAACAACTATCTCCAGCCTTTAGTGGACGTGCGCTTAAAGCAAAGGAGCCAACTATACATAAATATGTTGACCTCTTTGTTGAGCGCATGGAAACTCTTGGTTCAGGAGTGAATGGCCAAGGAGTTAGCTTACCCACATGGATCAACTGGATAGTAAGCAAGTCTCATGAGATCAGGCAGGGACGAGAAACGTCCTGGCTCTCTGTTTCTGTCGCACGACATCCTTCGTGGTTTGATAGCTGACCAATAATTTTGCAGTGCGTGGATATATCCGCTGACATGGCATACAATCGAGAGATGGACGCTCTGAAAGGCAGTAAGTCCCCCGACGGTATCCCGACGGTTCCCTAGCATCAGTCTCTCTCAGTGCATCTATGCACTAACCCCAAAATAGTGAAAGATCCCCCATACCTATCTCTTCTAATGCGCCTACACCGGGCCATTGTGCTTATCCAGGTATCGTGGCGCTTTCCACTTATAAGCCCGCTGAAGTACCTCTATCTAGTGCCCATGATGATGGGCCACTCCCACATAAGAGAGCACAGCCGCCAGCAACTGGAGAGACGCATCCGGCGCCAAGGTGCCGTCGAGCATCTCGACTTCATCGAACAGCTAGTCCCCGAGGACCGCGAACCGCCCAAAGGGAAAGAGCTGCGCCATTTTGAACAGGTGGCAGGCCAACTGCTGATTGCGGGATACGAGCCTCCGTCACTCTGGTTTTACTTCACCATCTATCATCTGGTCCAGAACCCGAGTGCTCTGGACATTTTAATCAGGGAGATTAGGGACGCCTTCGAGACATATGACGGGATCACAGCTGGGGTAGCGGCGAACTTACCATATCTAACATGCTGTCTGAAAGAATCTCTTCGATTCACCCCGCCGCTTCTTACCGGAATGCCGGTTATAAGCCCAGGCGCGACAGTTGACGGGACGTACGTTCCGAGAGGTGTATGTCATCCAGATGTCATTGGCCCCTGACTGAACTTTATCTCACAATTCGCTGTTATTCTAGGTCGTCTGCCAATCCAGCCTCCTCACCTTGGCGCGCAGCCCCAGGAATTTCCATGAACCTCTGCAGTTCCGTCCAGAGCGGTGGATAACTGCTGACGACGACCACCCGCTGTTCGACCCCAAATTCGCGAACGACAATAGGGCAGGGTTCCAGCCGTTCAGCCAGGGCCCAAGAATCTGTGCGGGCAAGGAGATTGCTTGGTGGCAGATCAGGGTATTCATTGCCAAGGTCTTGTGGAAGTTTGATCTGGAGATTGTGCCTGGGACAATCGGTGCTGAGGGCATTGACGGGGTTTTGAGGGGTTGGGCTATGTATGAGAAGCCTGAGGTCCGGGTGAAGTTCTTGCCGGTAGGCAAGAAAGACTTGGTGTAGTCTGATCATTGGCTCCCACTGCGCCCGGCATAAGAACTGCGACCGAATCCATGGTCCATAACAAATTTTATGTAGAATTTGCAGTCTGTCTGCTATCCGCTAAATTACGACGTTCTTTCGTTAGAAATTACGGACGGCTAGTGGGCCATTACATTGTTCAGAATTGGATATTTCGAGACCAATGTCGGTGTTCGATATCAAGCTTGAACAGCAATCTTGATCACGTGGACGACTCGTGATTTTGGTTTGACCTCGTCTCTGCAAAGTGACTTCAAGCCCAGTCTTGGTCTGGTTCTGTGCTTGGCACTAGGCTGTCTACTAGCAAGGAAAGGTGCTAGACTACCCTAGGTAGTTCAGTTGCTTGGTTCGTAACGGGGTCGCAGTGTCGCTCAGTACATACGGGTAATGGATACATGCAATTGCAATAGACTACCTCGTGGATAAAATATTCGATTGACATTGAATTAAGAACAGAGCGTGGCGTCGATCTCATCTGGATCCTGCCGTCGACAAGTACCGAAATCACCCCGTCATAGGCAGTCCTTAGTATACCCTACCCACAGGGATTTCTGATGTAACGGAGAGATCCTTCTGCGGGCGCAGCTGAATTATCAGCTGATCAAATTTCAGCTTCGGCTACGCTGCTGACACGCAATACCGTATGAGTCTCGTCAATCACTTTCTCCCCTGGCCTGACAGGCTAAGGACCAATACGCACAGGCAAGGCCTTTCTTTTTTGGTGACCATCACGCATGTGATCGGCAGGCAGGCAGCAGACTGGCCCCTGGAAGCAAGGGACGTGGGGGCCGCAACGGACTCCGCGTCACCCACCATTCTTCGACATTGACTTCTAAAAGAAGCTTGTTAGCGGTTGATCTCCTGGGGTAGACCTGGCTGGGCTAATACGATACATGCATAATATCGGAATATACCGTTACTCAGGCGTTTAATCGTGTAGTTTCGTAGGATCAGTACTACAATGAAACCTGCGTCGGATGTTACATCGCGCTTAGTCGCAAGGCATCCGCGTAAAAGCGACCAGGGGATTCATTTTGATATTTCCGGCTTGGTCATGAAGATATTCCGCCTCGCCCTTGCAGTGATGTGCTAGACTATGACAGATGGTGCCTTAGAAGTTTAGCGCTGTCCCTTGTCTGGCTCACGGAGGGCAAAGGGGTTGTGGACTGTGACTTAGTCTCATGTCTATTGGTAGCTAGCTGGTGTGTGTGGCCGTGATATCTCGTAATGTCCATGGAACCGAGAGAAGGAAATTGGGTGCTCATCTAATGTGGCACACTGATTTCCATTTGATGCAGCATTCTCTTGCCATATCTGATCGTCCACCAAGCTCGCCATCTGGACGAAGCAAGCACACTGTCTTTGGCATGATTGTACAAACCGCGGCTCAGGCACGGATTTTTGATTGACTATGGCCATTGAGGGAGGAGACATCGCCATCATTGGCTCTGGGTGCCGCTTCCCAGGTGGCTCCACATCACCGGACAAGCTTTGGGAACTTCTGAGCAAGCCAAGGCTCGTCGCTAGTGAAGTTCCGTCATTGAAAGGATACTACCACAAGAACGCTCAGTATCATGGCCACGCAAACGTTCGTGAAGCATACCTCCTGGAGGGGGAGGGAGTACACCGGCGCTTTGATGCTGGCTTTTTTGGCATCAGCCCCTCCGAAGCCAACAACGTGGACCCGCAGACTCGGTTGCTCCTCGAGGTTGTCTACGAGGCACTCGAGTCTGGCGGTCAGACTATCGACCGACTGAGGGGATCCGATACGGCCGTCTATGCTGGACAGATGGTCAACGACTACGAGCTCCTGATGTACCGGGATCACGAGAATTACGGAAAATACCACGCAACGGGCGCGTCGAGGGCAATGTTATCAAACAGAGTCTCATATTTCTTCGACTGGCACGGCCCGTCTATGACTATCGATACGGCTTGCAGCTCAAGTTTGGTCGCCCTCCATCACGCTGTTCAACAGCTACGATCTGGCCACTCACGTGTGGCCATTGTAGCTGGGTCAAATCTCATCTACGATGCGGGCACCTTTATCGCTGAGACAAACCTCCAAATGTTATCGCCTGGAGGTCGATCTCGAATGTGGGATGCCGAAGCTGACGGTTATGCTCGCGGGGAGGGCGTTGCTGCAATAGTGCTCAAGACACGGCAGGCAGCTGAGGCCGATGGTGACCATATTGAGTGTATTATTCGAGAGACGGCGCTGAATCAAGACGGCAGGACACGGGGACAGACGATGTAAGTGGGAAGCCGTGGGAGACGAGACTTATAATATCGGTGTCCTTCAGAAGGCTGACCATCGTCACTTCGGTCTAGGCCAAGCGCATTAGCCCAGGCACAACTTATCAGGGACTGCTATGCCCGTGCTGGGCTGGACCTGAGCAATCCAGCGCATCGCCCACAATACTTTGAGGCCCATGGCACAGGCACACCAGCTGGTGACCCTATTGAAGCTGAGGCTGTCAGCACTGCATTATTTCCGGATGGACGAGGAGTCGATGGCTCTCTTGCGCCTCTCTTCGTTGGCAGCTGCAAAACTGTCATCGGTCACACGGAGGGGACGGCAGGCATAGCTGGAATTCTGAAAGCATCACTTGCGCTCCAGCATGCCAGCATTCCACCCAATCTTCACTTCAACCGTCTCAATCCCGATGTTAGACCCTTTTACGACAATCTGTGTATTCCAACTGGTGTACATAAGCCGTGGCCCTCCATGGCTTGGGAAGGCCCCCGCCGTGCGAGCGTGAATAGGTCAGTTGATCAGATATAGACTTGAGGATGGCCACCCATATAACTGACACAATCACTTCAGCTTCGGATTCGGAGGCACTAATGCCCACGCCATTCTTGAGAGTTACACACCACGGGCTTATTCGACGGCACCTGATCATGTGAATGTGCCGCCGTGTATTCCGTTCGTCTTCTCTGCCGCCTCGGAATCATCCTTGAAACAATATTTCCAAGATTTCTGTGACTACCTAAGCCGCGGTGATTCTGTGCATCGCCTTCACGATATTGCTTCATCGCTGGCCTCCAGACGGACTCGGTTTCCGGTGGCTGTAGCAATTGGCGCGTGCACGCGAGATGAGCTCAAAGGGAAAATACAGCAAAAGCTCGAGGTTTCGCGGAGTGATCCGGAACTGCGAGTTGGCTTCAGGGCAACGCGTCGAGACGCAGCCACAAATGCAAGCAAACCTCGGATCCTAGGGGTTTTCACGGGCCAGGGGGCGCAGTGGGCGCAAATGGGGCTGGAACTCATCACGACATTCCCGGCTGCGAAAAGCATAATGGAGAGGCTGCAGAAGCCGCTGGATCAGTTGCCCGTCGGCGATCGTCCGGCGTGGTCACTCTTGCAAGAGCTGCAGAAAGACGCCTCCGACTCCCGTGTCATGTCGGCTGCCGTATCTCAGCCGCTCTGCACTGCCATTCAGATTATCCAGGTCGATCTGCTACGTGCTGGGGGTATAGACTTCTCTGCCGTCGTTGGTCACTCGTCTGGCGAAATCGCAGCAGCCTATGCAGCAGGTCTGCTTTCTGCCGAGGATGCTATCTGTGTCGCCCATTACCGCGGCCTACACTCAGGGTCATCCCAGGGCTCCGCTCAGAGAGGTGCTATGATGGCTGTTGGTACCTCTGCGGAAGATGCCGAAGATCTTCTTGGATTCCCTGAGTTCGTAGGGAGGGCTTGCGTTGCCGCTGTGAATTCGAAACAGAGCGTAACACTCTCTGGGGACCAGGACGCTCTCCACGAGATGGAGGTCATCTTTGGAGACGAGGAGAAGTTTACGAGATTCCTCAAAGTGGACAGGGCTTACCACTCTCACCACATGAATGCGTGTTCTGCTGAGTACCTGGCCTCCCTTGAATCATTGGGAGTTGAGGTGGGTCGTGGCAACCAAACTCGCTGGTTCTCGAGTGTTTCCGGATCGGAACTAGGCGAGGATGAATTGCTGAAAGGCCCCTATTGGGAAAGCAACATGGCGCAACCGGTACTATTCATGCAGGCAATCGATCAGGCCTGTATCGCCATGAAACAACTGGACCTGGTGGTCGAGTTGGGTCCTCATCCCGCGCTCAAGGGGCCCGCCCTCGAGACCACTCAGGACCGATTATCTTGCACGGTTCCTTATACAGGTCTTTTCCACCGCGGCGTGTCAAGCATTGTGTCTCTCGCTGACGGTCTTGGCTACGCCTGGACGCATCTTGGCGAGGGTGGTGTCGACCTGCAGAGCTACGGGGAATTCGTTTCCGGGAGCGTGAGCTCTGTGCCTGTCAAGGGCCTTCCGACGTACGCTTGGGATCACCAAAGCGAGTACTGGCATGAATCAAGATGGGGCAGGGCTGTACGTCTTCGTCAAGACCCAGTCAACGAGCTACTGGGCCACTTGACGCCAGACAGTACCGAGCACGACATGCGTTGGCGCCACATGCTGCGACTGTCAGAGATCCCGTGGCTTTCGGGGCACAGGCTGCAGAATGGAATTATATTTCCGGCTGCCGGCTACGTCGTGAGTGTGCTCGAGGCCGTTCGAATACTTTGCAAGAAGTCTCCTGTCAAGACCATTGAATTGCTGGATCTTGATATCGTCTCGGCGCTCATGTTTGAGCAAGAGAATTCGAGCATGGAGATAATTATGTCCCTTGCAAACATCTCGAGACGGAATGAGAAAGTGATTGAGGCTGAGTTCAAATATCATGCCGCGGCTGCAGATGGCTCTGACGACCTGAAACTCAAAGCCAGCGGCCACGTGCGTGTTCATTTGAGCGAGTCTGATGAGACTGCTCTTCCTGCACGACGGCCGATATTGTCCAACATGTTGTCTGTGTCGAAGGACAAATTCTATGAATCAATAGCCGAGATCGGTTACCAGTATGGTGGTCCATTCAAAGCACTCGAGGGGATACAGAGAAAGCTAGGTGCGGCGACCGGCTTAATCTCAACGCTTGAGCCTTCGAGTCTCATCATCCATCCCGCAACTCTGGATGCTGCTTTCGTATGTCCAATGCCCCTCCTTGGTGATCGATGACCTGCTTTACTGATTCAATCGCAGCACTCCACATTCCTAACTTATGCCGCTCCTGGTGATGGGTCTTTGAGTTCAATGCACGTCCCTAGAAGGATTCGACGCCTTGTTGTCAACCCGAGTCTTTGCACAGGGGAGAATCAAGCTACTTGCGCCTTCGAAGCAACCCACACCTCCGCGTTACCCCATGCTAATCTCACCTGTGACATCAACATTTACCCCGACAGCCTTGATCATGCAATGGTCCATATTGAAGCATTAGAATGTATCCCGTTTTCACCCAAAACACCAAACGACGATCAGTCGCCTTTTTACCAGCTTACATGGGGCGTCGCAGACCCGAGTGTTGAGTTGGCTGTGGAGAACAGTACCAACCCGGCAGCACCAGTCGAGGCTGCGACCTTTACAACACATCTGGCTCGGACCATACAGCAGATTGTGCACAGATATCCTTGTATGAATATTCTCGAGCTGTCATCAGACATCGGCGCTCCAACAAAGATTATACTGGACGAGATTCGATCAAAGTTCGCGTCTTACACTGTCGCTACGGGCACGCACGCGTCTCACTTGGCTGCTTCGGAATCGGAGTCGACTTGGCTGAACGGCGAGAGATTGATTTCAAAGAATCTAGACTTATCATGTGGTCTGAAAGAGCAAGGGTTCCTCGACTCTTCATACGACCTGGTTGTGGCACCCCATTCTTTCTCCGGCACATCCGACCTCGATCAGTCCCTACGCAAAGTGCGGCGTCTGCTCAAACCCGGTGGCTATCTTGTCGTGTTGAGCCCTCTGCCATATATTGACAGCTTCTGGGACGATTTGCTGCGAACAACTGGCTTTTCGGGGATTGATACCAGCAGTGGAGACGTAGCAGGCGCCATTCCACTTTCCATATTTGTCTCCCAGGCCATCGACGAAAAGATCGCTTTCCTTCGCAGTCCTCTTTCCATGGCATTCCCGTCGTCGGAGAGACTGATACAAGATCTCGTGATCCTCGGCGGCAACAGTCCGACGACACGGGAGCTCGCGAAGCAAGTTTCAGCGGCCCTTAAAGCATCCTGCGACAGAATTCAGACTGCAGACTCCTTCTACGATTTTATCAACCTCAGAATCACACCCGGAAGTGTCATCCTGAACCTGCAAGATCTAGATGGCAGCCTATTCGAGAACCTGCACGAGAAGACATGGAATGCCCTGAAGAGAATGACATTCCATACCGGCACTCTTGTATGGGTGACTCGTGGACGGCGTGCTTCGAACCCGCGCGCAAATATGGCCATGGGTCTGCTGCGGGCGGCATCTCGCGAAAATCCCGCGCTCGACTATGTCCTGCTAGATATCGAAGACGCTTCCGACTCGGACCATCGTATCATAGCAGGGACTCTGCTGAGGCATAAGGCAGCGTCTCGATGGTGCCACCAAGACGACCTCCACTTCACGGCTGAGAATGAGCTGGTAGTTGACAAGGCACGAAGACTGCTTGTCCCCCGTCTCATGCCGAGCCGAGAGATGAACGACCGCTACAATTCCAGTGGCCGGGAAGTCCGCACACCGGTCCGTGCCGATACGCACGATATCAGCCTGTCCATGCACGATGCGAAGTGGGACATAAACTTGATACCGCCATCATCCAAGCCTCGCGATGGAAGCCTCAGACTGCAGACTACGCACTCTCTCATCTCGCCGGTGCGAGTCGCGGAGTTTGGCAGCATGTTTGTGGTTCTTGGGAGAGACGAGGCATCTTCCAGTGATGTAGTGTCGCTCTCCTCTCACAATGTGTCATTCGTCCACGTCCATCCAAACCTTGTGATCCCGGTTGGCGAGCATCGGGGATCTGAGGGTCGACTCTTGTGGCTCACAGCTAACCACTTACTGGCGAGCATCATTTTGAGAGGTCTATCCAAGGGCGACAAGGTTCTGGTTCACGGATGGAGGAAGGAAACCGCCGGGATCCTAGCCGAGCTCGCGAGAGTATTAGGCATGGAAGCCAAATTCACGACAGCAGATCCCGAATCGTCCGAGGATGACGGCCTTCAGCGAATCGTGTTCCAACCCAATGCCTCTGCGTCAGCTCTGGATCGACTATCTCAAGAGGACTTCTCCGTGTTTATTGATCTGACGAATCCTGCTGAGACTGGTTCACTGGGAACTCTCATCGCCTCGTCACTATCAAACTACTGCAGGAAAGAGAACCACGCGTCGTTGTTTGCCAAGAATGCTTACAACCCTAGGGAAGGGCATTTGGAGGGTATCCGCGCCCGCCTGGAAGAAGCTGTGAAATGGGCTTCTGTCATCATGGCGGAACCTGGCGAGGCGGCATGGACCCGGGAAGCTATTCCTGCCATTCCTCTAGCATCCATTCCCGGGGAACACAGCGCCGTGGAGCCGCTCACGGTTGTCGACTGGGCTTCCACTTCTGCTGTCTCGGCAAGAGCTTGCCCGGTCGACTCACTGGTGTTGTTCCCTGAAGACAAGACGTACTGGCTTGTGGGTCTCACTGGAGGAGTTGGGCTATCACTTTGCGAGTGGATGGTGCAGCGCGGAGCTCGTTCTTTCGTCATCAGCAGCCGGAGTCCCAATATTGAGGTGGCGTGGCTGGACGATATGCGTGCAAAGGGGGTTGTAGTCAAAGTCTCAGAATGGTGAGTCCTTCCAGATTGCCTTCATATGTTCCCAAGCTCCAATTACTACCTTGTTTATAGCGACGTCACCAATGAATGCCAAGTTCGTGCCCTTTATAACGAGGTCTCATCCTCCATGCCACCCATCGCGGGTGTTGCACAGGGAGTGATGGTACTAGAGGATACGTCCCTCCAAGACATGACGCTTGACCAGCTATTAGCAGTCACAAAGCCCAAGGTCGAGGGCAGTATTTACCTCGATCGACTTTTCTCAGACAACGTACTCGACTTCTTCATATTCTTCTCGTCGGTGTCGACAGTCGTTGGGAACCACGGGCAGGCAAACTACGCAGCAGCCAACGCGTTCATGGCCAGCCTCGCCGAACAGCGAAGAGCACGCGGCCTCGCTGCATCGGTTATCGACATTGGTCCGATCGCTGGGATCGGTTACATCAGCCGGGCCTTTGAGGAAGGGGCTCTTGACAGGATGACCATGCGGACGTCCGGATGGGCGAAGACGTCGGAGCGCGACTTCCACCAGCTTTTTGGAGAGGCCGTGCTCGCGGGACGGCCTGGTTCGACGGGCCCGATCGAGATCGGATCAGGTCTGCGCAGAGTCCACCAGGGAGAAGACGACCAGCCTGTCTGGCATTCGTGGCCGCGCATGAGCCACCTGATCTCGGGCGGTGAAAAATTTGTCGATCCCGCGCAAGGTGGTGCTGAGGCTAGGGTTCCCATCAAGGACCGCATCTCGAAGGCCCCGGACAGTGAAATTCACACCATCATCTGGGACGCTTTCGCCGCCCAGCTCGGGTCCCACTTTCAGCTCGACACCCGGGATGCCAGCAAGGAGGAGCTGGCCGCCATGCGCCTCGACCAGATGGGGATCGACTCGCTCACGGCCATGGAGATCCGCGGCTGGTTCATGAAGACGCTCGAGGTCAACATACCGGTTCTGAAGATCCTTAACGGCAGCTCAATCGGCGAGCTTGTCGCCATTGCGACCGAGGCTATTCGGGAACGGAGGGTTCAGACCGTCGATGAGGGCTCCGATGCCTCTGCGACGAGCCAGGAGCTGGTCGACAGCTCGAGCAGCGATCCTGACGAGCCTGGTGATACAGATGACGAGAATATGGCGTCTCAGCCTGGCTCTCACAGGAATTTCGCGCAATCTGGCCAAGTAATTCTCAAATCAGTCCCCGTCTCGTTCACGCAGGCGAGATTCTACCCATCTGGGATCTTCCTAGAGGACTTGGTCGGTCTCAACCACACCGCTTGGACCAAGGTCACAGGTGCAATAGATTCGGAGAGGCTGCGGCTCGCGGTGCTTGCAGTAGGCCAGCAGCACGAGATCCTGAGGACGGCGTTCTTTGACCAGGATGGCCAACAGATGCAGCACATACTGAAGACCAGCGCCCTCCACCTGGAACACCAGCAGATAGAATACGAGGAGGAGGTGGAAAGAGCCGCGATGACCATCCAGAAAGGGCATGTGTACGACGTCGCTCACGGAGAAACAATCCGACTGATCATGATGTCTCGCCCTGGGGGAGAGAACTACCTCATCATCGGCGTCCACCCACTCATCATGGACGCCACAGGCATCCAAGTCTTCCTCCGCTGGCTCGCCTTCCACTACACCAACCCGCATTCCCAGCCCCGCGTGAAGCAATTCGTCACCGCATCCCAGCAGCGGCACGCCGCTCTCGCAGCGGGCGAGTTCAAGCCGGAGCTCGAGTACTGGCGGCGCGAGTTCCCCTCGCCCCCGCCGGCCCTCCCGCTCCTGACGGTGTCGAAAGTGCAAGAGCGGCCCGTCCTGAGGGCTTACGAGAACATCACGGCGGACTGCAGGATAGACCCAGATACCAAAGCGCGGATCGCCGGGATATGCCGGCAGCTGCGGACGACGCCGTTCCACTTCTACCTCGCGGCCCTACGCGCGCTACTCTTACGGTACTGCATCGGCGGCGAGGACGTCACCACCGCGGTTGCGGAAAACGGCAGGGGGCGGGATGCCGACGAGATGGAGGTCATCGGGCCGCTGTACAACCTCGTGCTCGTGCGCATCGTGGCGGATCTATCGACTAAGTTCAATGACCTGCTGGAGGTGGCGCGCGACAAGACGTATGCCGGCTTGGCTAACGGCAATGTGCCCTTCATCAAGGTCGTAGAAGAGTATGTCTACACCCCCCCCACCCTTTCTTTCTTCCACATCACGCAAAGCATGACCTTTAAGTTTGTGTAGAACCTCGCTGACACATGCGGTATAGGCTCGGCCTCCAACGCAACGCAAAGCACACCCCATTCTTCCAAGTCTTTGCAGATTACAGAACCGGCCAGCGCGAGACAGTAGCCTTCGGCGAGGAGAATGAACTGCGTTTCATGGGGTTCGACTTGAATGTGCCGTACGACGTCTACCTTGACACGGTAGACGTACCGGACGGGGACTGTGCCCACTGCTTGTTTGTTCGCAAGGATCTCTTCGACCAGGAAGCGGCGGACAGGCTAGCTGGAAGCTATAAGCGCTTGATAGAGGCCTTTGCAGCTGTGCCAGAAGTATCGGTCGGGGCGGTGGATCTGTCTGCGACCGGGGAGGAGGAAGAGCCCGGGCTTTAGACCTGATTTGAGGTGCTCGAAGCATGCCAGCAATGTACAAATATTAGGTAATTCATATATGCACATAAGTAGACACGGTCAGCCAGCATACCAATATCTTCATATCTAAGGAGGTTGTGGACTCATCCTCCTGTGCCCAGAAATTAGCACGTCATGTTCAAGATATCCCTTGATCTCGAATCAGACGGTACAAGGTTAGACCTGCCTTCGCAAGACCATTCTCATAGCTCAAACTCCTCAACCTCCATCCCACAACTAACACAAGTCTTGGTGCTCATCCCCGCCTCATCCACGACCGCCCGCCCCCACTCGTGCACATGCTTCTTGACGGCGCCGCCCGCCGCCAGGTTCTCTCCGAACCGCGCGTCCCCGCCGCCGAGGCTGCCGGACCCGCGGCGGAACGCGTCGGCCCGCGTCTTCTTCTTGAGGTCCAGCAGCCGGTCGCGGAACTTGTCCTCCTTGCGCTTCTTCTTGGCGGCCTCGCGGCGCGCGAACTCGGCGTCCAGCGCCTCGGCCGAGCCCCACTTCTGCCCGAAGGCGTACTCCTCCACCTGGTACCGCAGGAAGAGCATCATGTCGTGCCAGTGCGTCTTGTGCGGGTTGGGACGGGAGAGGTGCGGGAGGAGGTCCTTGTCGCGGAGCTCGGCTGGTGGTATGGTGTTAGCAATTCACTGTTGGCAGATGATGGATTGTGGGCCACTCACGATCTGTAATGAGGTAGTCCTCCCGGCACTCCGTCTTGGTGAGCAGCGAGTACTTCTCCGGGAACTTTTCCTTGCACCCGCCGCACACGCAGCACCCAAACACCTCCTCCCACACCCAGTCGATCTCGAGGTTGCCGCATTCCCTGCACTTCTTGCGCTCGGCCTTGTCGGCGATGGCGCTGAGCCCGGGCTCGAACGGCCCTGCTTTTTGCCTCTGCAGCTTCCGCAGCAGCTGCATCCGCTCCCACTCCGCCTCGGTCATGTGCTTGGGCCGCTGCGGCTCGTCCGGGTTGGCACCGGGCTGCCCAGGACCGCTGCCGCCGCCCCCGGACATGACCTTGTTGAACGGGTCGTCCTCGGTCGACAGGAACCCGCCCTTCGTGTCCGTCATGTTGCTGAAGTTGTAGTCCACGAACCGCGCGAACTTCTTATTCGCCGCGCGCGGCACGGAGCTGTCCGCGTCGCCACCAGTGCCCCCGCTGCTGCCGCCGACATCTTGCCGTTTCGCCGGTGACCGCGCATCACGGTTGGTTTCTGGGACATGGGACTGTGTGATGGACTCGTAGGGCCGTTTGCGGAGTGATCGCTTGCCGGGGGCGACGACGTGGACGTCCTCTGTGTCGACAAAGCCAGAGGACGACTTGGCTACGGGCCGCTCGGTTCCGGATGCGCGGGCGGCGGCTTCTCGTTGCGAGCGGAGGTCTTTTGCGCGGAGGCGGGATTCTTCCTGTTCGAGGAGGGGTCAGAATTGTAGTAGAAAGGGTGTCTTTCAGTGCGGAAACCCACCAGTTTGCGCGTGACTTCTGGGGTGGGAGGCGAGACGTTAACGGGTTGTGATGTCGCCTGCGGCGGAGGGGTGGAGGGGCGCACCATGGCGCGATGTAGGAGTTGGGAGAGTATTCGTCAGTGATGGGGGTGGATGACAGAGATTACGGGTGGTACGCGGCTGTAAAGTCAGTCTGGAGACAGGAACAATCAGGACAGAAATGTAGAGCGAAGTTTGGTGAGGTAGTCGAGAAAGAGTGCAGCCGTGAATGCGCGGCTTCGATGACGGTGTCGGCCGTGACAAATTAGCTGGGGCGCGGCAGGCAGCCGCGCCCGACTCGGCATAGCGAAGCCCGTGGCAATTTGCCCGCCGCTGGGGACGAAGAAGACAAGGAGAGGCCGGGAGACCGACAATGGAGTCAAAACTGCTGCATTATCAAACGCGACGTCTATGATCTATCGCGTGGGTCAACGCACAGCTTTACTGCCAGATCCAGAAAGCTGCCCAACTCCAACTGTACATGCACTTGTTCTTTTTCCTTGGGCGGCCCATCTGTCGAAGGATCGCTCCCCAAAACTGGCACCATCGCATTTGTTCCCTGCATCCCGATAAACCCCCACATAACCCAATCATGCGCACGTAAAGCCGTTTATTATATGGAGTACAGAGGACTTTTGGTGTAGTTGATGGCCAAGCAAGAGAAGCAGAGCCTACTCCTCCTTGGCACCACCGCGGCCGGCCCGCTCGGCAGCCTCGACGGCCTTCTTGTCGCTCTCGGGGGGGCCCTGCATGCCGGACATGAAGCCGGCGGCGGCCTTGAAGGGCCTCTTGAGGTCGCCGGCGGCCGGGTGGCCGAGGACGTGGATCTTGAACAGGTTGCCCTCGAAGGCGGACTTGAGCGGGATGATGCTCTGGATCAGCAGCGGGTTGGTGTACTTGAAGTAGAAGTGCATGACGACCATCATGCCCATGCCCATCAGCTGCGACCGGAAGGCCTGCTTGAGCTGGCCCATGTCGTACGCGTGGATCGTGGTCGTGACGAGCTTGCCCTCCTCGGTGGAGCCCATCGGGGCCGGCTCGACGTACTTGAGGGTGGTCATGTCTGCAGACGGGCGAGAGGAGTCAGCAGCCAGGAAGACAGAGGGGGCCATGTAGAGATTTGAGGGGATTCAAGAAAGACTAACCCTTCTTGCCGTCAATCTTGGTCCTGATGTACAGGTAGATGCCCATGATGATCAGGTTGCTGAGGAGGTAGAGCCCACGGCAGGCGTTGAGCACATTGGGATCTTCGAAGGGGACCCTCTTGGCCACCTGCATCATACCCAGGATGATGACGATGTTGGTTCTGCATGCGACGGCATAATGTCAGTGCTGAAGAGGAAACGGGCTCTGTGGCAGAAGCAAGTTGGCGGAGGCTGTCGCGTGCGACGCCGCGATGCCGAATCCTGTTGAGACTTACACTTGGGGACCTAGGCCGGCCATTTTGAATGATTTGTCGAGGGACGAGGAGACCGAAGCGATGGATACAGTTGGCAAGGGTCAGGCGGGCGACGCAGTGGGAGCAGGCCAGGCAGATGTCGGTGGTGGGAGGATCAAGCAAAGGTTGAGTCTGGCGGAATGCAGATGCGCCAGGTAAGGTGTCAGTGGCCGGGCGATTTGGGGTCCCCGGCGGAGTCTGGCCTCAGCAACTTTTTTGCGGCAAGAAGCCACCTCAGCGGCCGACGGCCTAGGGTGGGTCCGTCTCGTACTAGCGCAGCTTATGATTGGCTGGAGATGAATGGCTTGGCAGACATTGTTAAGCCTCAGATAGGAATCGCCGGACATTGGCGGCTGTCACGACAGCTCCTTCCGCGCCGATAATGATGCGCCGTGTATGTTCCGCTCATGTTTCAACACCAGCTACTCGCCATTGGTGTTCTCCTCGCACCTCGGAGTCATATATCGGAGTGTGTGGGAACCGGATCGAGAGATGTTATAGGAAATCAATATCTTTGCTTCCTCACCAGGATACTGATGACATGCACTTCCATCAACTCGCCGTGGACTGGGACCAGCCGGATTGGTTCTCCCCACGGTGCGGCGTATCAGGTTGACTCCCGTTCCTGCTATTGGATGGCTTGTCTATGCCCTGGGGCTTCCACCTGATCTCTTTAGCCTTGTCCTCAGGAGTGATACTGCCCACGCCATTGCCTCTTGGCTATCTTCGAGGATGGACAATGCGGTTTCGGAGTCAGACGTGCGGATACTGAGGCTTGCCCTGTCCTCATATACTAAACTTGTAAAAGTGCGCATTCAGTGTAATCAAGAGCGCAGGGGTAGGTAATGATGTGCATAGAACCTAAACAATAGCCTTGCCATCTGAGCTGCATAAATGTGAATTATGGACTCTGTGAGCCCTTGCCATCTACCTGATTTGTATTTGGATGAAATCCTTCTTCCTTAGATCAATTCCATGTGCAGCTAACACTTGATGGGCTGAAATGACTCCAAAGTCCGCTTTGAAACCATCGAGGTTTGCTTGTATCTTCTCCACATCCGGTCGGATATGATCTAAGGTAGAGAACCTTTGCCCCATGACCGAGTTGAATCTCCCCCAGTCCCAGTAGCATTCATTTTCGAAACGCGGCCTTTGAAAGTTTTGAAGCGCGGTGTCAGCTTCGTCTGAGAGTTGGCGCGAGATCTTTTGAAGCAGGAATGAAGTCCGGCCAGGTAGGCCGCGGCTTTCGCCCGCGTCGCTTCTGGTAACGACGTTCGCAACTGAAAAGTGAAAGTTAGCCACTTTGAAAGCCTTGGAGCAAAGCTCTGGGTCATCCAATAGATTCAGGAATTGAAAATGCGCGGGTATATCCTTTTCAAGTAGATATAGGTACTGGCGAGTGGCCTGTGCCCATTGCATAAGCTGCGCCAGTACGTCCGTTTCACCCAGAGGCTGAAAGTGGTTGCCTGGCAGTTGCACACGAGGCCAATCCATCGGTTCTTTTGCGAAAGGGTCCCTGATGAACAGGCTGAGGAAGGATTCCAAAGACCACCCATGGTCCAGTCCTGCGGCCTTTTCTCTGGTCCTGTAGTCTTTGTCCTGCAAACTGTTCACCTCGTCAACGAGTTGTCGAAGCCGAGCCTTGTCCCTTAAGGCATGGATGCCAATGCGGGCATGCATCTGCCACCTTCGCAGTAGATTGACCTCGCTCATATCAATGCTTTGTATTATCTGGATTGCTCTGTGCGTCAAACTCATGCCCATTGTGAAAGGATTGTGACTCCACAATTCGGGGAAATCGGATAATCGAGGAATGGCTGTTTGTGAAGATGTAATGGTATCCCAGTGTGACTGTTTCCAATCGTGTATTGGCTTTAGAAAATGAAGAGGGAATCGTCCGCGAAAGAGACCCCTCGCATCCCAGTCATTTCCCAAGTAGTCTTCCCAGTCCTTTGGTAACACCGTCCGGACGAGAGGCATCCCGACTTCAACCACAGTGTATTGGTCGCAAAGGCTGTAGTGAGGTCTCAAGATTGTCACTGTCGAATAATCCGGAAGCATAAAAGCGACGTGATTCGCATTGGCCGGCTGCTTGCATTGCGTCGCAAATTCAAAGTACCATTTCCACGAGTCGAGTGACTTGTCTTGCATGTGATTTGGCCTTGCAAGCGTCCATAGAGATCCGTTTTCATGCCCCCGGATGGATCTGTCAGAAATGGTCACGGGTCCAAGAAGCATGCCTCGGATAGTAATGGCTCCAGATTTGGAGACCTCAAACCCCGTATCCAGTTCAGGATCGTGGCTCTCCGTTACCATTCGACTGAAAAGGCCTGGGTCAAGTTTTTGTTGTATCCCAACTTCGCCAACATTGCTCCAGTCCGGGACCCAAGAGGGAAGGCCTCGATTGTCGTTCAGAGCCAAGCGTGGAGCGAGCATCAACACGCTCCACAAGAAACCATTCTTTGCGAGATAGGCTGCTATTCCAGTATAGACGTGCGCAGTAGACAAGCTATAGTCTGCTCTTAGCCGCTCCTCGTCACCAGGATTTAGAAGGCCGAAAAGAGCAAAAACCCTGTCGCGGTCGTCATTGCAATCGCACAAGGCAGTATCAAAGATTAACCTGAGTATTTGCTCCGACTGCGATTGCTTGCTGACTATATGTTTCCAAAGTTCGAGTTGTTGAGGGGTGAATTGGGACCCGCGAAGATGCTTCGAATGTCTTAGCCATGGAGCAGTGACTCCGGGCCTCAAGATTGCTTCCAAAGGTTTCCCGGCGAAATTTGAGACGTAAGTTGTGGCAGAACCGCAATGAAACTCAATGGTCTGTGCCAACGACACTTCTTGCACTATCCACATACGTCGAAAATATGGTCTTTCAAAGAGACGCTTGAGGCTTGTAGTTTCGCGTCTATTGAGCTGAGCGGGCATGTTCAGTCGATCAGGCTGACCAAGCAATGTCATCGCTATGTCACTCGAGCCGTCATCTTCCGTTGACTCTCCGCCGGGGTATACCAGCACCGTGAAAGCCCTGGCGTATATCTCTTTCATTAGATCGACTTGGCGAGATCTCTCCTCCGCGTCATCCTGATTAACACATATTGAATCTATCCAGATGATTCGATCCGCTGTTGATTTTCGTACGCTGCACAGTGCCTTTGCGCAGTTCGATGTGAGATTCAGGTAGCATTCAGTGTCCAAGATAAATAAAGCTGGGTGGACATCATCGTCGGTGTTGTCGTCGGAAGGCTGGGCTGTGTCGTAACTCTCCCAAGTGTAGGACAACGGCTCGTACACACCGGACTCCGAGAGGCGCACTTTGCGCAACGATCCTACCAAAGGCATCCCACGCGTGCCTTTCTCCAGATCCAAAACTCGAATCTCGTTCCCAAGCAAGGGTTGCGCGTTTCTGAGAAATTCGCGTGGGACTCCATTGTACGTCGTTACCGGGCTTTGACCAATTGTGTCTGGGGATCCGGCTTCAGAGCTGCTGGCATCAAGTCTGGCGTTATCGACATGGTACTTGACAGAATGAGGCCACGAGAGATTCAAGGTGTCTAGTGATTGGGTCTCGTGGTTTGCCATGATCGTCCAGAAGACAGTCGGAGGGAAAGAAAAGAAAAATGCGCTACGCTGGCGACAATTCGGGGGTTTTATGCAGTGTTGCAACTCAAAATTGAGCGAATGTGTCGCAGGACCGATCAGATCACTGCTCGTGGGAAAGCGGAGTCGCAATAAGACAAGGCGTTTCGGTGTTGGCTGCACCGCAGTATTACGCCATGGGGCTTAGCTTCGTCCACTTGCACATAATGTAACATGTGCGGGTGTGTACAGGGTGTTCCCCTAATCTTTATCACTCCAGTACTTCGTCTATTAACCAATCAGAGAATTTTAACCTCCCGCAACTTAAATTTTTAAAGTTTCCTTTCAAATTTATTTAATAAATACATATAAATAACATAGTACTGCTTTAAATTTTAATATAAAATTAAGTCCTTTTTTTGTAAATTCTATAAGCATAATCCCTATATATGGTATCATTGCTTTTGCAGGGGGCCCTTTACTAATGCTCTGAAAGTTATGATTTAGCCTTCTTTAGGGCAACGACCTGTACCAGAAGACCATACATCTCAGGCGGTTTCCTGGGGCCTTCTGCGGTCAGTCGCTCTTTGATTGGTCAGAGTATAATGCATCAATTCCCACCCTATTCCTGATTAGATAAGTCCCCGAGTTCTTGTGAGGATGTAGGAAGCGCAGTGGCACCGCCACAAAGCAACATCAACCTGTATGTTAAGGAGAGCGGACAAGATAGCAAGCTTCAAAATACTCTAGCTTCCTATGTTTGATCCTTTCGTACATATGCTGCCATATGACCGCTGCCCGATGTATTCCTTGTGTCGAATAATGACTAAAGTTAGGCATACGTGGGATGGGCGGAGGCGCGGGCTTGAAAGCAATGGTTTTACATTTGTGTCCCATGCCAAAACAGTCTCTATTCTGCTATGATAAGTCAAATAGCCTTTGTTAGATTGATATCCGATAGCTTGGCGAGAACAACTAGTGAACAACACGTACTAAACGACAAGTTGAGATCAGGGTAATCAGTCGCTCATGTGAGCAAGGAAGCTACGGCTGGGGGGGGGTGCCGCCTCATTCACAGGGTCTTACCCTGATGGACCCATGAACCTAATTTTCAGCCTTCCTTCTTCTGTTCTGTAACCCTGACGAGCCATCGCATCAAGTTCGATACCTTCACAGGGCTCAATCACAAATGGATCTTCCTAGACTCAACGACACTCCAACCCGCAACCCTGATTCCTGCCTCAGCATCTCCACCAAACTCATCCACATAATCACAAGCACCCTCACCACCAATGGCCCACCAAGGACGGACAACCTGATCCTCTCAGTCGGCAGCGGCAGCGGCCTCCTAGAGGCCCACCTCCTGAAGCACCTCACTTCTCTCCCACAATCCACATCCACATTCACAATCCAAGGCGTCGAAGTCCGTCCGCCCCCACCCGCAGCTCCCGTGAACAAATACCTCCCCGAGCAACACGCCGCCACCGTCAGGGGCACATGGGAGCTGTCCCCACTCCTCGGCACAGCTGACACGCTGCTTTTCGTCTACCCTCGCGAACCGGATCTGGTCAACCGGTACCTGGCGGCGCGGCCGCCGTCGCTGCGGGTCGTACTCTGGCTTGGGCCGCTTGCGGACTGGGAGGTCTTTGGGAGTTGTTTCCAAGGCTTGGAAGGGTTTGGGGATGTCGATATCATCGAGGGCGGGAGTGCTGGCGTTGCTGAGTTCGAGATGATCGCTGTTGTGCGAAGTCGTTGACGCGCGGTGGCTGGTTGCGGTTTTCATTCATCGCCTGGGCTCTGGGATATGCGGGAATGCTCACGGGTTTGATGGGCTGGATTTTGCCTGGTCCGTTCGGCAAGCCTTTGAAGGACATGGTGCTGATCCAGCAATATGACGCGGACACTAAGGGGCGTGGGGGCGGTTGTGATTATGGCCTGCATATGGAATAAGTGCTGAAAGTGCAAATGGACTATGTATAACGCTACGTACCCCCGCATCCTTACAATGTGGATCCCACGGCATTTCTTAGCTGAGCCGCTCCTGGAAGATTTATAGCGCACCCTGCTCTTCACTGGCAGCCTTGACTTGACATGAGTTATGGCGAATGCCACCGCCACAGCACCCCGGGACGAACTGTGCAACGTCTGCAAACAGTTCGCACGTGACATCAGCACCTGCAAATTCCAAGTAGAAGATACCTCAAAGCTGTCGAGGTGGGTTCGAAGGGGCTTCTCCGGAGGACACCCCGTCTTCCGGCATCTCAACACGTCCGACGAGCTTCGGACCAGCGCCCAGACATGTCGCTTATGCCGCCTTTTCCTTGACGATTTCGACTCCTACCCCGATGCACCAAGTCCCGCTTTCCTGTCGCATCTTGCCTTGTACGAAGTCTTCCTGCACTCGCCTTGCGCGTTTGTTGCCACCTGGTCGTCCTCTAAATCCGCCTTCTGGTACAAGGGACTGTGGGAGCCGCATGAATTCCGCATCGTGCAGAACCGCCCCTACGACTCGACCTCCGCGGGCCGTCTACAGGAGTATGAGGTCGGGGGGGGGAGGCTCACGTTCGACCGCGCCGTTCCGGAAAGTGCCAGGAACCGAGACACATTTGATACGGCCCGCCACTGGCTCAAGGATTGTACTGGAAGCCATTCATCTTGTGCTCGTCCGCCCAGCAAGCTTCCGACGAGGGTCGTTGATATCGGTGTTTCCCCTCATGACATCCCCAGGGTCCACGTCTCAAATGGCGAGACAACGTCCTACGTGGCATTGAGCCACTGCTGGGGAGGTGATATCCCTTGCAAAACTACCAATGCATTGCTGCAGGACTACACGTCGATAGGGCTGCCGGTGGGCAGGCTTCCTCAAAATTTCTTGGACGCTATCTCTGTCACTAGAGAGTTGGGTTTTCGTTACGTGTGGTGAGTCCCAGCTACGCAGAGCTCTTACGCTTTGCAGCCGACGGCCGATTCTAAACTCTGATATTTGTATGCTCAGGATCGACGCGATATGTATCATCCAAGACTCCTCCGAGGACTGGTTCGCGGAAGCTGCCAAGATGGCATCTTACTACAGCGGAGCCGTCGTCACCATTTCCGTGCTGGACGCCGTCAAAAGCACCGAAGGCTTCCTTGACTCCCCGCGTCGGACTCACGTCGAGTTAGGCTCCGAATTCTCTGTATGCAAAGATCCTCTTAAAGTCGTGGATGTAATGCACCGGTCCGCTCTGGACTCCCGAGGCTGGTGCCTGCAGGAAAGACTGTTATCGCCCGCCCTTCTGCACTTTGGCCGCGAGCAGATGGTATGGGAGTGCCAGCAGGCTATTTACACGGAAGCAAGTGGTGAAGTCGAGAACCAGAGCAGTAACAGGCCGGATGGAGCATTCGGTTTGTCTAAAGAAGACTTTGTGTCCTCGCGGAAGAAGTTCAGCGGTCGTTCGGCCGCGGACTTTCGTGATTGGTACGCCGTGGTTGAGGACTTCAGCAGCCGTGACCTCACAGTCAAAACGGACAAGTTCCCTGCTATAGCCGGGGTGGCATACCAATTCCGCTCCCTCGCGCCCAGGGGTGCCTATGTCGCCGGGCTTTGGGAGGAGGATCTGGTCGTCGGGCTATTCTGGGGTGCTCGGCCGATTCGACACATTGGGTCCCAACAGAGCCCGTTGGCATCATCCTTTTCGAAGCTGAAGAAGACAGCGGAGCCCCAGGCTCCAAGCTGGAGTTGGGCGAATGTCGACGGGCCGGTTGAGTTCAGATTCAAGGCTCGAGAAGAAATCGATTGCGAGGCGTTCGAGGTTCTGGAAGTTAACATGCACAACGGGTATGATGATCCCATGGAGGCCAAGGTCCGAGGAGGGCTGAGGATTCGAGCCTTCCTCGCTCGTGTGCAGTACAACCCATCCGATGTCGAGATCGACATTGGTCCCCAGGCGACACGCATGCGCGATATTCGATTTGCCCTGGACTTTGAGCAGGATCACGCTCACGAGTACTGGATGTTGTCAACCAGCGTCCTGGAATCAGGCGGCAAAGTGCCGGGGGTACTTTTGCTCGAGGAGGTTCCCGGTGACAATGCGCATTTTCGCCGTGTTGGGCATGGCATTGCGTACCGGCGCATCAAAGAGGACGAAGCCAGGCACTTTGGCTTGGTTGATTTGGTGCTGATTTGAGCGAGTCTCGCAATCCCTGAGAACCCTGAGAATGTATGAAGTGTATTAGGCTCGGCATATCTTTTGAGAGAATCTGATAGCCTGAGGCGATGTAAAAGAATAAGCTTACATCTGAGAACCTCCAACTCTCCAGATTCCCAAAAGGCTACTCAACGCCTTGCAAGCCGGATTCCATACTTGGTCGGCTCCTTGAAGTTTAAGGAGAGCTCCACCCCACTGTCCCTAGACCAAGCCCAGATCCGACTCCTTTTTTCCTGGAGAGTCTCACCCTCATGGATGGGTAGACATTCGACCCGGTAGAACCGCAGCACACAAGCCAATACCGCCACGAACTCTACCTGCGAGAACTTCTTCCCCGGGCAGTCCCGCTGGCCGAGCGACCACGGGAAGAACGTTTCCTTGGCCACCGGGGGCTGTGCAAGCTCCTCGCCCTCGTCCTCGGCACCACCGCCACTATTTGAGACCGTGATCCACCGGGCCGGCCTGAACTCTTTGCTGTCGGGCCCCCAGTACTCGGGCATGACGTGCACGGAGACGGCCGACGCGAACACCTCGCTGCCGGCTGGCACGAAGATGGTGCGGCCTTCGACAGGGATCTCGGCGCCTTCGCCAAGGACGTCTTTCTGGTGGTCGGGGATTCCGGGGAACAGGCGCAGCATCTCGTACTGGTATAGTAACAGATGGTTAGCTTAGTCGACTGCGATATTCACGCCATTCTCTTTTGGCTCTACTTGCTAGAGAGGGCGGCTACTGTGAAGACTTACAAATACAGCTCTGCACCGCTTCAGCCTTGGGAAATTCTCGTAGTCCCAAGTTAATGGATCAGATGAGTCCTGAAAATTCATGTCCAGTTCCCGCTGCGTCCATTGCTGCCATTGTGGCTCGACTGAGAGAATGGTGAATGTGTACAGAAGGGTATGCTATAAGTCAGGAAGCCCGGATATTAGCATATGTGCTCGATGACATGTAATGGGCCAAAGCTGGTTCAGGCTTCAGCCAGACGAATGCTGATCGTCACTCACCGCAGTTGTTTCGAGGCCTCCGATATGATACGCAAAGATGTTCGAGAGCAGCTCCTCATCCGACATACCACCCAGGTGCATGCCCGGCATGTTAGCCATGCCCTGCTTTCCGCCGGCCTCCAGCTCCCTCTGCATATCCTCCGACCTCGCTATCATCGCGTTGAGAAATATAGAGTCCGTCGCCTCCCCGGAAGCCACCTCAGCCTTGCGCTCCGCGACGAGCCGACGCATGAGGCCGCGGTACTTCTTCGCCCGTAGGACGTGGTCGCGTACGAACCCCGGGACCAGGTAGTTCAGCACCTTTGAGTCCTCGGGAGCGTCATACAGCCACCGCGGCGTCAGGGCGAGCGTTCGGACGCTGGTCAGAATCGGGAGCAGTGTCGCTCGCCACTCTGTCGAGAACGAGCCGACGCCGTCCTTGCTCATCTGGCCTGTCCCTACGAAAGGCCATGAGTGGCCCAGGCCGGCGGAGGCGAGGACGTTGAGCGCGAGTGCCATCGTATCTCCGTTTGCATCTTCGATACCTTCCTTATTCTGGTGTCGTTGTCAATTAGCACATCGCTGAATTTCGACAGTCTGGATAGGTCTTTTGGGTGTCTGGTGAAGACCAGTGATATAGTATGGTGGCATCAAACTCGTTAGGATAATGCTTACCGAGATCCACCAGTCGCAGAGCCCAACTGCCTGTCGCAGCGACGCAAACCATACTCGCTGCATGTTCTGCTCGTTGAACGGAGGAGCAGTGATCCGCCGGTGTCGTTGCCAGTCAGCGCCGGTCACGGACGTCTGGAAACGAGTTTTCGGTTAGCCATTGGTTTGCTACGTGGGAATGGCTGGCATTAATGCTTCTTGCAAGTAGTTCCAAACCCCGAGCCTCGACAACCACCAGCCACCGCCCTAGGGCAAGTTGCTCGAGGAGCTTCCCGAGAATTTTGAAGATGTAAGATCAGGAATGTTGGATCCAGGATTGACTTACTATGCTAGGGTTCAGCAAAGTGATGGGCATGGAGTCTGGCGCCTTCTCAAAGGATTTTCTCTTCGAGTAGATGAACCTGATAACGCCCAGGTCTGCTGTGCGTATCTGCGTGCGGAGGGGTCAGCAGTCATGTCGAACCAACAGCGTCCCCTGTGTGGGTTTTATGGCGGACTAGTATGTGAGGAACTACGTACTTCAAGCTTCTTGGGCGTCACATGGACAAAGGTCTTGCCGTACTCCTGATGCATGGCACTGCGTTTACAAGAATCAGCCAGTGAAATCATGCTGGACAAAGCATCTGAACATCGTCCTAGCCTCAAATCGTGGGATTTACTAACTCTTGGTCATCCCAAATCCACGCAACTCGATCTTACAGCAACATCAACCACGTTAGCACCGTGCACACAGAGTGGCTGCAGTGTATATGGAGCAAGGGCTCCAACCACTGGATTCAAAGCGAGACTCACTGTACCTCACCCACGTGCACAGACCAAACGGGAATTTCAGAAGCGCTGAACCCAGAGTAGGCTGCAACATCAGCCATATTGGATTTGTTGTGTGTACGGGGCTTACAACGATGGGCAGCCCCATCCGCTGGGCGGTCTTATAGTTCTTTGCGAAGCCAACTGCGCTGCTAATGGTCCACCAAAGGGGCACCAGGACCAGTGCGTAAGCCCAAAGAGTCCACATCATGAATGATGAAGTAGCTGCTCATGAGAAGAAGTTTAGTTGCGGCGGCTAGTAGAGCGGTTTGCTCAACGCGAGATCCCGGTTTTTTTTTATCCAGAGAGCAGCACTCTTTCAGGCACATTACAACATGGTTTGCTGTAGCTAAATACCAAGATTGAGCAGGCAGATTAGATGTCGGCACAACGAATGGGACCCCCTGTATTTGCAACACCGAGCACCCGAGAGCAGCAGTCCGGATACTACGGACCGTTCAAAGTAGCAGTTCAGGGTCCACCGTATTATATGCAGGTGCTCAGGGATATAGCCGAAGAAAGTCTATTGCCTACTTTACAGCTTACCAGCAGGCAAAAATTCTCCACATGTTACCAGCCCATATTCCCCACATATTACCGAGGGCCCCACATAGAATGAAGTATCCAAAGTAGCTGGAATGAATTACGACGCAGTATGATCTTTAATATTTGAACGTCCTTTATGTGCGTGGCTAAGCCTGCAGCTTAGCTATAGTGTGCTTCTGATCCTAGATCGGGTTTAATGTCATTCTCGGTGGCTCTAAGATCGTGAGGATGTGGTCTTAGATGAGGCTGATGAGCTCGGGAGTGTGAAAAGATAGTAAGGGCTCACAACGGACATGAAAGTGAGCAAGGCTACCACGCACCTCGAGCTATCCTTACATCCGAGGGAAAGTCGAGCAGTGACTCAAGGCTTCGCCATATTGGCCAGCTCATGGTGACTCCTTGGCGGGCGTACAGATGAACTTTGGTTCTTTGAGTTTGGGCCATCAGCGGCGGCTAGCTGCACCTCTATGGGTTGATTTCCGATGCCATTGGGATCGATATCGGTAAGCGAGGGCTCGAGATCGACATCGTTTACGGCTCAGTCGCCTGAAAGTTGCTGCTGTAAGTTGAGCTTGAGCTTCCAGTTGACGGCTCAGCGACATCCATCCCCTTCCCTGTGCAAGACCCTTTGGCCTTCGAAGATCGGTCTGGATGCGTTCCCAAGCTCCTTGCTGTTAAGACCTTTGCTCATAGATGCCTGATACAGTTTGCCAATCGTAACGAAGAAGCATGACGAAACGTCTCTCAAGGTCGATCATCTCTCCACGAAATGGCCTGATATGTGGTGATTTCCACTCAGCTGTCACAGATTGTGTTCTCGTTGGCGACTTGATGATGATTACTAGAGATTTCTTATTTTGTGTTTCAAGGGAAAATTAGGAAAAGTGCTCCCAGTGTCTTCTCAAAGGAGTCGACGAGCTTCCCAATGCACACCGATTCCTGCATCTACTGGGCAATCCGATACTGCCCAGCCTTGCCCTTCAGAACTTGACCAAGACGGAATAGACGATACATCTTGATATATCTAAGGAGTGTAAGACCATTTGCAGCTGATGGAGGCATCGTATGGAAAAGCAAGCGGAAGGGGGATTTCAGTGTGAGGTGATGTGGTTTTGGTCAAATCCCACTCACTCAAAGACTTGTCGTCGTACATTGGCAAACGACAACTTCATTCATCCTCGCCCACGCCTACCAGTCATAGTGAGACCTATTCAAATCATCTGTGAAACTGTCTCCATTATCATTTCCGCTCCCGGATTCATCGTTCTCATAGGATGTTACCACGTGACACACCACATCGCCATAATTCTGCCATGCAATGGCTCTGCCGGTGGTAATGGGAAACACCCGAGAGATCAACTGGCATTACACGACCCAACAATTCCACCTTGTACATATATCAAAGCGCTAATACGGTCACAGACGTCTAGTTTGCACATCATCGGTTCAAGTATCCTACCCACACAGCCGAGATAGGTGAATTCCACCTATCACCAAAGACGGGAACACCTAAGTCGCTCGGCACTGAGGTTCTCTCCACATAGCACGTGCATAATTTATGGTAATATCCAGCTGAACATGAGTTTGCTCTTACCCGGGGGCCGTCTGTGTCCGTCCTGGAACATAATTTATGCCACCGAAGCAGTAGTTCCGGCACCCGGCACCACGCCACTTGGCTTTAGGTCGGAGAGGTAGTAGCCGAGGCAGCGTCCCCTCTCGAAAAATTAAAGACAACTTACTGTAGTCTCCTTGAATAGATAAATTCAGTTATTGTACTACGGTGACCTTTTGTTCTTACCTTTGGTGGACGTCAATACGCATTGAACTGCGAACTACGAACTTCACACTCGCCGTTTAAGTTGCAGAAGTGCTTATGTGAATATTTCACTGTTATGACGGATCAATGAAGCCCGATGTATGGTTATACGTGGCGTTTCCTTGTAGAAATTGCGTGGAAACAGCTTCAAAAGCTCAACAACACATGAGCAGGGTGTTCTGGATGTGACAAGACATGATTCCTTTGATATTTGAAATTCAATCCTATCCACCGTGTAGTGACTGTATTTGCACCTGCAAGTGACACAGTCACTCAGTCACACCAGCTTATTGCTTCAGAATCCATATCACCGTCGAGAGATGACTTCAAGTACACTGTGACTGGTTGACCAGACTTCTTATAAAAGCGTCGATAGAATTCCGTGCTGAAGGCATTTCTTTTGTTTCTGTGCAACTACACGCCTTCAGAAGAAGCAACACGAACGAAAGCATTAATTCTGCCGCCAGTACAGCCCTACCATTCAAGATGCCGCAGAGACCGTTGAACGCGATTAAAAAGAGCCTCCGTTACAAGGAGATTGAGAAGAATGGACGCAACTACACCCTCTATGTCGCCCTAGAGACCTCAAATTGGACGCGCCCCACGTATACAGCCCCGGATGTTGGCAGACGTGCCCACGACTTACTCTGCGCATGGAACGGCGAGCTTCCTGAGGGTACTATGGTAATCACCGTAAGGTATGTGGAGGATGTGCTCGTGCATACGAAGCTCGGACATTCAGTGCTAATTCGAAGCCCATGTTCGATAGGGAGAGTGGGCTTAATTCAGAAGCTGACCTTGAAAACCATATGACGTTTTTGTGCCGTGACCGTCTTGGCAAGGCCGTCGAGATTGACGTCCCATCACATCAAAGCCACCCAAAAGCATGTCATCAACTTCTGAACACCACGATTTCAAATGCCCGGAGTAGAGTCACAACTAGATGAGAAACATCAGGAGGGGGGTGGGAGTTCGAGGGTCAAATGCAATAGAACCACAAAAGTGGGAGATGGGAGTTCGGCAATCTTGCCTCTGGTCGGTATTTAGAGCAGCATGAACATAATCGTTCTATGGAAGGAGGGGGCAATGCTTGAGTAAAACTTAATTAGGAAGGATGAGATTCGCTAATATCGAGGTCATCAAATTCGTACTCAATGGAATAGATCTTTTTGGCTACTTCCTCAGGATCCCAATCCATGAACCACCACCCAAGTGATCCTGAGCTCTGGAGAGCTTTCCGCATGAATAAGACACACGAAAGTTGCTTTAGATTGATCTCTCTGGTGGCAATTTCAGAATTGCCCTCCTTGAAGCCTTTTGCAAGAAGCACACGCTTTCAATGGCGTGGAATGGCATGGCATGGCAAACGCTGTCACAGAACGTCTGAACTTGAAGTCTTGTTTGGTTGTTTACGAGTAGCTTAGCTACCTTGAGCTGCCCCACCTGCTCCGAAAACCACGCATGAACTCCCTCCAGCCTTGTTTGCAAACAGACCAGCCTGATTCCCTTCAAGCTGGGACTTCCCACAAAGCCTTCGCCCACCACCACGACACCCACCACCACGACACCCGCCACCACAACACCCACCACCACAACACCCACCACCACAACAAACGTCAAATCGCGTGATAGTATGGCCTCAACCCTCTTTATTGTCTCTTCTTGCTTGATACTCTAACGAATATCACACAGTCTTCACAGATTCGCTTCGCAAAGGGCTCTCCTACCAAGGACGACGACATGCAGAGCCAGGTAAGCTTTGCTTTTTAGACTTGCGCAAATTGACCATCGACTAAAAGTGCTGGCCTCTTCCTAGAAAGACGACAACCCTTCTTCCCAGGGAGGCCAACGCGCCCCCTCCCGCGCAAGCCGACGAGACCTGGTCGGCGTGACGCCTCAGACCGTCAGAAACACTCAGCTGAGCAACAATAGCAGAGGATTGCCTGTTGAGAGCCCACCTACGGCCTCGTCTACGGTATCCCAGGGTTGTGGCCACGGTATCCGTGACGATCTCCGCAACTATTCTTCCAGCGATTCTACAGAGCGCCCCACTTGCAAGACAGAGTCTCCCAGGTAAGAAAGCATTTGTATGCAAACACTTGACTACTAGTGACTGATTTATTTCCCGGTAGTACGTTGAGTGGCCGGGCTATGGCCCAAGACAACCATTCGCGAATGAACTGGCCAAGCTACCGCGACCCGAACACGGTCAAGGGTGTAACGGCAGAGATCATGACGCGCGATTCTGGGCGTCCGAGCTACAAGATCGACCCGTATGTTTGGATGACTATGTCGAGGGGTGAGAGGAAGCAATTCATCTGGAGCAACAACATCAAGTTTGATCTGCCTCCCGGAGAACTTCAGAAACCGACAAATCCAAGAAACCCCAATCACCCAGAGTACGATGCCTACTATACACGCTTCCGCCTTGTGCGGACCAGCCTCGAGGCGGCTGAAGACGCAAGAAAGGCCGCCAAACAGAAGCCTATTGAGGCCAATGTCGCGCCTGCGTTCAGACAGACCACTTTCGTCGGAGCTCAACCTGCTACCCCCGTCCCCAGCCAGGCCAACGTTGCCGGATCGCAGCCTGCTGTCTCCGTGCCCGGCCAGGCACACGTTGCCAGCTCACAGTCTCCCACCCGCCTGCCTGGAGGGGCCAAAAAGCAACTCTTGGACCTTCTCGAGTCAATTCGAGATGACAATAACCACGTCTCACAGTCGGCCTCTGCGTCCAACCAGGCTAGCATCCAGGCCAACGTTGCCGGAACCGAGCTTTCTGTCGCTGCACCTACCAAGTCTCCAGTGTCTGCGTCCAACCAGGAAAACACCACCAGAACCGAGCCTGCTGCCTGCGCGCCGACCAAGCCTGTTGCCGACCACACGACCGATGAGATTGCTTCAGGAGATGCTACTTGGGACCCCCGTCTCTTCCCCGGTTGGGTGGGATACCCTGATTTCAGTCCTGACCCGGCGGAATACCCTTGCATCCTCCGGTCTTGCGCTGTCAAAAACACCACTCCAGCGGAGTTGATCGCCCACATTCTCCTTTCGCATCACTAGACTGCTCTTTCACTGAGGCTTTGAACTACGTTCGAGAGCAACCATACAGATACAAGCTAACGGTGTGCCTCATCGTCTGCCGCATCACATTCCCTTACGTTACCTCCACCAGACCGCATCGTCCCGTGTCCTGTACATGATCAATCACCAGACTAGAAGCATTTCAGGGGCACAGGGGCATTGAAATGGGACGAAAAGGGGCCGAAGGGGCGCGTTTTATTTGAGAGGCGCAAGAGGCGCTTGTCAACATCAGATACTGAAAAGCTCCACGGCTATACACGCAGGTAGTGGCGTACATTACCTAGGTAGTCAGCAAGCAATTGGAAGCTTACACTCTGATCCCTCCGGGCTTCAATTGGAGAGTCACCGAATCCTGGCACAAGATTTGTTTGTCGAAACAACGCGGCTCCCTCGCATCACATCCGCAAAGTCATAAATATGGGATGGCCCAAGTGCGCCCGGAATAGTATCTTGGCACACAGCCTCATGATTCCCTGGGCTAGACTAATCTAAGCCTGACTACTCGGACTTCAAAATCATCTCGATGGCCTGCCAGAGCGGCCGCTGCAACTAGATGTAAGGCTTGTTACTAGGAAGACGAGAACCATACACTAAGGAAGATATGGAGAAAGCATACAGTCTCGCAATCATAGCTCTTATTTTTTCCCTGCACTTCGGTCCTCCTGATGGAGTCTTTGATCATCGGGAAGCTCTGATCGCACTGCAACCGCGAACCTTTGAACAGCTTCAGCCAGTTCCTTGGCCGGTGCCGCGGCAAATGTCAGGCGGAAGTAAATTTCATCTGTTGCCTCAACATCAGAATTGAACCAACTTCCTTTGCTAACCAGGACACCGTTGTCATGGGCTCTCTTGTAGATCCTGTCCTCAAGATCCAGACAGCTTGGTTGGGACTCGGCACTTTGCGGTTCCGAAAGACCCGAAGTGTCGATTTGGACCCAGAAAAACATTCCTCCCTCTGGCACCTTCCATTGGCAAATTTTCGGTGGCAGATAGCGCCTACATGCTTCTACGAAGTCGTCACGGCGGCTGCGATATTGTGCTGACAATGACCTCAACCAGCTGAAGAGGCCCTCGTGACCCCAGGTTTCGTCCAGTAGTTTGTACACCATGACCTGCGACAGTCCACTGGGAGACAGAACTCCGACCTCAGAGTACTGTACGAACTTCTCGATGATTTGGGCGCATCCTGCTACCCAGCCACACCTTAGACCAGGGGCCAGGATCTTGGACGCGGTGTCCATCCGGAGAACACGACCAGAAGTATCCATGGACAGGTACGAGGCAGGGAGTGACTTGATGTACTCTTCAGCTGCCTCGACTGCATCCCGCTGTTTGTTCGTCGAATTCGAGGCACTGTGGTCGAGTTGTAGGAAATAATAAGGGTCGTCCTCAAGTATATAAAGGTCATGTCGCTCGGCAATGTCGTATATGGCTTTTCGGCGTTGGAGGCTCTGCGTCGCGCCGGTGGGATTTTGACCTGTCGGTATCACGTAGAGTACAAATGGCTTTCTCCCGGCTGCGCAATCCCAGTTCTCCAACTTCTGATCAAGGTCTTCAGGCACCAGGCCCAGGTTGTCCATTTCGATACCAAGTGTTTTCAGGCCTTGTGCTTTTGCCGAAGACATTGTTCCAGAGTACGAGTATTTCTCGAACAGCACGGTATCCCCGGGATTGCATAGGATGCGGAACGCGATATCGACTGCAGACGTGGTGCCGCAGGACAAGCAACACTCCCAATCTTCGTACGGGGGGTTGTGGACCAGTTCCACGTGCTCGGTCACAAACCGCAACGCCTGAGGTGACCCTGCAGAATACCCGTAGTTCATGGCCACTGCGAGGTCGTAGCCGGACTCGCCTTTGGAGGCCTTCATTGATATTGTCGGATTCGCATCGCACCGTCCGGTTGCAGGTGCGGCAGCATCTTGGAGACACTGGAACGTCACCGACTCCCACGGGAAATATTCAGGAGATGGACGGGCCGTGCCCAGACTGATAAGCTTCTTTTGTGCCCCGCCTTGAGAGGCTACTTTGAGTGGTGATGACTGCAGGTTCTGGCTCTCAATGCTGAGCCGGTGGTCCCAGTTGAGTGCTTTCTGCTTTCCTCCGCGGACTTTGCTCTTGTAGAAGTCTGAGCAAGTGTACGGAGCGGCTCCAGCTGGAAGAGGCCCTCTCAAGGATCGATTCTTTCGAAAGAGGGCAAGGTCTTGGCTCAAAGCCATTGCGGTAGTTGTTTCGAGGAGGGCAGAAAATTAAATGAGACTCGTATATGTGGACGGGACGGCATTTCAGAAGACTCAGGGTCGTGACAAGACTTATTTAAATTTATGTCTGAGATTTGGAAAATGAAAAGGGGTGTGAGGAATTCGAGTGAGGCAGATCTGGGCTTTGCCATGTCGATAAAACTACCGTCATCGGCGTCGAGCGCATCGGCGTCAAGTTCATCGGCGTGATTTGAAAGCAGAATAAAGGAGGCACACGGAGCTATCGGACAAGGCTATTACATTCGGAGTGGGTCTTAGAGGTCGGACAAAGATACAGTCACAACAATCGGAAAGTATTTTCCGAGACTCTGCCGGGTCTCCGACTGCTTCCCTGTACTCTTCCTTTTGAGTCTTGCAGTCGTAAGCGTCTCCCCTGGCAACACTGGCGAGCAGTTGAGATAGGTACAACATTAAATGCGGCGAGATTCGTGCGTTAGACGATCGTCCGTGCTTTTCGCGTACAGCCGCGGGTGAGAGAGGCCCGAAGCTGTGTTTTGATTACGTGACAGTCCCAGTGATATTCTCATTTTCTGAAAATGAAGCGACGTTTGGATTGAGGCAGACCCCATACAAATGGAAAAATGTTCGATAATCGGTAGAAGCCAAGACTTGCTACGATTCCTTTACGTCCCTACGAAGGAGGGCCTGTTGAATGAATAAGCTGTGGCTCTTTTTGAGTTCGGTAAGGTTCGTGTCATCTTCATAGCCAATAGGATGTTATGAATCCATTGATGAGAGCCGTAAATTAATGAGAGACCATTGAGTATTGAGCAAAGGGAGATGGGTGGTCGGCGAGGCTCTGCCAGAAAGATATCTCAGAATCCCAAATATCTGGCCCTAAAGATGCCGCCCACGTGTAATCATCCTCGAGGGGATTTGGTAGACTGGCCTCTGTGCTATCCCTGAGCCTCTGATCCTCATTATGAATGAGATCAAGGAAACGTTGAATGGTCTGGGCGGCTTGAGCAAGCACGGCATAATTAGGGTCCTCTGGCTTGACTGGTGCACCGCGTTCAATTTCCGCGGCCAGGACAGCCAAGTTTCGGAACACTTTGGCACGAGCTGTCTTGAGGCACGGAATCACGGGCTGGGCTGCCATTGCCAGCAGGATCATGCCAGTCGCTGGAAGCCCGTAGTGAGCGACCTTGGCGAAGTCAGTACATCATGAAATAACACAAGCTGGACGATGACTAACTTTCCAAGCTAAGGTTGTTCCAGAATTGGCGAGCTCATCGCGCGTCAGAATGGCCTCAACGACCAGGGCAAGTATTTGTTGCGCTATTTCGATCAGCGGTGCATCAGGCTCTGATGGTCTATCCAACAGGAGGCGTCGCAGCAGAAACTTCACGTGTAGATGATTCAGTCGCAAGCTGATCAGGAAGTCACGCTCGAATGGAGTTCTCATTCGGTCTGATTTGCCATCCGCGACCTGAAAGGATTTAGGAAGAGCACTCCATTGCTCTTCAGCCACTTTTTGGAGCTCACTGAGAACGTGGGGATGTTAGTCACTGTGAAGAAAGTTCAGGTTTGTGTAATGAACTTACGACACTTTGCTTGATCGATTTGTTCGTCCGCGGTCGAAGAATAGCTCCATGATTTCTTCCTTGATTGAAGCGCAAAGTGCCGACCAACGCGTCTCTGATCTGTAGTCTATAACTGAGTCCGGATGCCATTCGTGAGGGTCCAGTGTGTCGTCTGTCGAGGGCATCTCTAGTAAAGTGAGCGGTCGAGTGTCTGGTACTTGAAAATAGAAAAAACGTTTGCTCATACGCAGCGGGCGACCGAGAAAAAGAGCAACGTTCTTATCCGCCGAGTAGACACGGGCGAAGGCGGTCTTCCGTAATTGGATAAGAAACTTGGGGGTGTCCGGCTTGGAGTCTAGCCGTTCATGGTATCCAAGGGCGGAGATTGAAGATATCACGTCGCCCATGCTTCGCCATAGGTGATAACCTGGTTGATCAGCGAGGAAACGATACAACCCGGCGTGCGGAACCACAATCGCTTACTCTGGTCCCCGTCCATGTACGAGTGGAGGATGAAATATTCATACTGCAAGAACAGCTGCAAATCGTTGAGACAGTCCATGGATATGCATATGTCCAGGAAGCACTCGATCTGGCGCATAAGCATGACTTGGAACTCACGTCTCTGGGTTGCTGTTGTGAAAAGGGAAGGGAAGAAGGGAACATCCATGGTGGCTCTCAGAACGGCGCATAGGAAAATGTTCAAAGTTTCCCAGCGTGTCCGGGACTCCAGAAACTGGGCCGAGTAGATGGGAAAGCTTGTTGTAGCATCGTATTCGAGTGGCCGGGCTGTGTTTTCTATGAGCCTCTGCGCGAGTTCGACATGCCAGTCCCCACCCTGGAATGACGACAAGGAAGTACAGCTTGCGCTCTGGGCGCAGACCTCCACGAACGGCCCCGCAACTGGTAAATTGGCACCCCTTGCCCGCCAAAACAATACCAGGCTCTTCAAGTCGTCTAGGTTGCAAGTACCTAGCAGCTGTTTCAAGCACTCGGCACCCTGCTCCGCCTGAGGAGACCCATGGATTGTTAAACAACGACCAGAATTTGGAGACGGGTTGTAGTTCGATGCCGTCCCTCCGTCGCGGTTGGTATCAATCCCGGAGAAGATCTCGTCAAAGATTGCGACGTGGCTTGACCGACCCAGGTAGCCCGGGTTAGGATAACGGTTCTCTCGGCAGATTGTGGCCGGGGGTTGAGGTAGTCGTCGTGATCGATGACTTTAATTTACAGCAATTAGCTTAGTTGGCGACGGTATTAGGTGTGGAGGCTCATTACGATGGATTTTGTTGCTGCTCCGGTGATTCGCTGTCAGGCGGCTGTTTTCTTTTGAACGGGGATGCTCTGTAGATGCAAGACTCGGCGCGGCCTTGGCTTGTGCATCTTGAACAGGCAGGTCTCCCATGGTCGCACGCGAGCTTAGATTTCCTGCAAGGCTCGCAGGCTGCTTTCCGCGAGGACATCCTATGAGTGCCGAATCTCCTCGGGGTTGTGAAGTGTCTTCTCGTGCACAGAGCTGGAGAGGGACTGGCCGAGAGAATCCGGTGCGGAGCAATATTGGGCGGAGTCGGACCGGAGTTGGATCGGAGTCAAGTCGGCGTGAGGAGTATTGGGCGGCGTGTTCTGGCGGAGCTTCGGCGTGAAAGACACCTGCATTTTCGGCGGCCACTGGTGGATGATGCGAGCCTCGGCTAAAGCCTGCAAGTTTGTCATCATAGACTGTCTGTGCATTTTTGGCCTTAGTGGTTAGAGACCACTACTACACGCATACAAATACGTCTGCCAACTGTCCGCCGTTGGGGTTTGTCGCCAACGATCACATCTCTTTGCCCCGCACGCAGCGACATTTCGGTTTCAACCATGTCTGCTTCAATAAACCTTGCCGAATATCTTTTCACTCGTCTCCGGCAACTCGGCGTCGGAGCCGTACACGGAGTGCCAGGGGACTACAATCTGGAATTACTGGACTATGTGAAACCTGCCGGGCTCGTCTGGGTCGGGAATGCGAACGAACTGAATGCTGCGTATGCCGCAGACGGCTACGCGAGAATTAAGGGCATTGGTGCACTGGTTACAACATTCGGAGTTGGCGAGCTATCTGCCATCAACGCGATCGCGGGCTCTTACGCCGAGTTTGCACCCGTCGTTCATATCGTCGGTACCCCGCCTAGGGCATCACAGGACGGCCGCCTGCTCATTCACCATACTTTCGCGGACGGGGAGTATGGACAATTCGCGAAGATGAGCTCCCACGTCACCGTGGCCCAAACGTCATTATGGGACCCCCAGACAAGTGCACAGCAGATCGACACGGTCCTTCGAGAATGCCTCCTACACAGCCGACCGGTTTACATTCAGGTCCCCGTAGACCTAGTCACTGCGAGTCTTCCCTCAGACCAATTGAAGAAACCAATCAGTACTTCAGTGGATCTGCCGGCTGCTCACCCTGCTTGGGACGCAGCTTTGGCAAGGGCTCTTGACAGGATTCACAAGGCTAAAAAGGCTGTCATCATTGCCGACGGCGAGTGCAGGCCTTTACGAATCATCGATCAAGTGCAAACAATCATTGACATCACTAAGTGGCCGACTTGGACAACTGGTTTTGGAAAGGGACTGTTCGACGAGACACGCGCGAATTTTCACGGCGTCTACAAAGGAAAATTTGATGAGGACATTGTTCAGGAGACCATCAACCAAGCCGATTTAGTCCTGTTCTTTGGGCCACACTTGTCGACCACCAACACATTCGGTTCCACAGCGATTCCGAGCTCACAGACCACTATCTTCGTCAAGAAGAACCAAGTCGAAATTGGAGCCGAAACCTTCCGAGATGTTCCTGCTACATTCATCGCATCTCGACTCTCCCAGGACATTGACCCGAGCAAGATCACTCGGAACGAACCTTATCCTCGACTGCCTCGTGACTGCTCGGAACCGATCGATGATCTCGTCGGCATCCAACGCCCAATCACTCAAGATAGGCTGTGGCGGACTCTTGCAAACATCATCCGACCGGGCGATATCGTACTAGGCGAGACAGGTACCGCCGGCTATGGCGTACGAGAAATGTGTCTGCCACCAAACACAAGACTCTTCACCCCCGTCACTTGGCTCTCGATCGGGTTCATGCTTCCAGCCGCCCAAGGTGCGGCCATGGCTCAACGAGAGCTGATGGCATCATCCGAGTACCACGGCATCAAGTCAGGCGAAGCCCAAACCATTCTCCTCATTGGGGACGGAAGCTTCCAGATGACAGCCCAGGAGATGGCAACAGTTATCCGCCATAAACTCGACGTCTTGGTAGTTCTGATTAACAACGATGGATACACGATTGAGAGATGTATACATGGTCGCAACCGAGAGTACAACGATGTCTCTAGGTGGCGATATCTAGAGGCGCCTCGGTTCTTCGGCGCGGAAGATGACACATACGTTGCCGCTGCTCGAACGTGGGCGGAGCTCGCTGAGGTGCTGAAGCACGACAAGGTGAAAGCGTCCGCAGGGCTCAGGATGGTTGAAATATTCTTGGATCCTGAAGACGCGCCAAAAGGGCCACTTCTGCATTTAATAGATAACCAGAGAAAGAAGGAAGCGACGGGCTAGTCGCTGCTTTGGGCCAGATCACATACGACAGCTACCGGTACAGGGAGAAAGGTTTTAGTGTTGCTTACCAAGGTACCCTTGTTGATACGCATGTTCTCGTCCTCAAGCATAAGTGTAAGCTAATGTACTGCTACACTATATCTTGTTTCACGTATTCCGTGTACTCCTGGGCTTGTACTTGGTAAAGACTATAGTCACCGAGTCCTTGCAGGCAGCTGATACTATCAGCCCACCGATAACGGCACTGCTGTCCAACTACCCATCGTGGTGACTGGCAATTAGTTCAATATCGAATGGCCCAAACATGCGTGGTTACCTCAGGAACTCTCTGTCAACTTGAAAATGAGTATACTCTGGGACACTTTGCAGTCATCTTGAATTCTAGCTGCGAACCAAATTTAAATATGAACATCCGATCATTTACCAGACTGTCGTGAAACCTTTCATAATCGTCTTTATTCATGGTAAGCTAGAGAAGTCACCTACGCCGAAACCCTTCTTCTCGTTCACTGCTGAGAGAGAGGTCAGCATGCAATGTGTTGATATACCTCTCGAATTGCTTTCTGGATTCAACAACAGCCATTAGATCATCCTCGTCAAGTATTCGGTACTCTGAGTCATGATCAGAACCACCGGTATAACCTCCTGATTCACCCTGAGCACTGCGAGGGCGATTACAAGCCATGGCTATAGCACTCCCCAGAACTTGCACGGGACATAGCAGTTAGTACCAGATTGATCCTGACGGTGCAGCAATAGACATATATATAAAACTCAGAACAGTTGCAAGATTTCTGCATAGAGTGACTTACCGGCTTTGACCTCATGCCCGTTCCAATGTACATCTCCCAAAGTCGACTTCCACAACTCCCTAGCTTCCGGTCTTATTTCCAAAAATCTGTTCTCTTCCTCGAGGCGCCGCATTAGTTGCATTCCCAGTTCCTGGCGGGTTTCACTATCAAAGGGGGTGTAATGGATAGGTAAGGTGATTCGGGAGAGGGCGGCTTCGTCGAACACGCCCGTGTGGCTTGTTGTCAAGATCACTATTCCCCTATACATTTTGAGATTTGCCCAGAATACTATAGACCCGATGGTATTAGTTGTCACCAATAGCCGTTTTGAAGGATGTCTCCCATGACTGATGCGTGCAAGGCTTACCGGGACTAAGGTCTCTTCCAACCACCCCCCTCGGGATCTCTTCCACCCAAGATTCCGCTGCAGGGACAAGAACAATTGCATCACACATCTTCGCTAATCGAAACCATAGCGATAGTCTTTCCCTGACCATGTTGGGGTCACTGCCAAGTTCTCCAGGGTATATCGTCATCAAAACCTTGCCCTCGGCCTCCGCCAAGCATTCTTTTCCACGTTAGTTTTCTTGTCGCCACGTCGAGAAGCTGCGTTGTCCCAGAGCTCACCTGCTGTCTATCGGCAAATCGTTAGTCTCTACAAAGACTTCGGGTGCTCACGGGATCGATCTCTTACATATCTCTTTCCCGTACCTGAGCTGCCGTGAAGCAGGATTGTCAGGTTTCCCGATGTCTTTCGTCGCTGGATATTCTGCAATCCTGGTGCAGTGGATAGTCTGAAATCTTGAACCAACTTTTGAATGAGGTCCCTTGTGCTTTCAGGCTGCAATAAACGATGGAGGGCATGAGGGTCCACCTTGAGCGGGCAACAGTAATTCACATCGATCCACGCTGATATAAGAAACTCTAGTCAGCTGCGAATGATATCCGTAGTCTCAGGGAATCTGGGAAGTTCTCCATGCTTACCCCAACGCTTCTCCTTCATCAAGAACCCAGGTAGGTATGGGGTACAGAGGAGATACCGATGCCCCTTTCCTTCTGCTTGGTCGTCAGGCAGCTCTAAGTCCTCGATCATTGCTGGGTCCAATGGGCCATAACGAGCCCATGGGAAACCTGGATAGTCCTCTTCAAGGTCTGCCGCACGCTCTATTTCCTTTGTTCCTTCACCCGTTGTCCATGATGTCTCTTGGAATGGGAGGAGTCTTGTTTGATCTTTATTCATTAGGGTACTCGGTGGGGCACATTTATCCACTGCGACTGGACCCTCGTAATGCTAAAGATGTGTGAATTAGTGTTTGATGTCCTTCCCCATGGTCCGTCTATATGTTGTGAATCCAAGATCTTACCTCATCAGGGCTCTGAGGCAAATTCCCGTTATAATTTGTGGCTCCACCACGAAGTAGTCGAAACCACCTTCGTCCTCGGTCCTCGAGTCCACGCCGAGTTTGCCCGCCGTCGACTTTATCTAGGTATTCGCAGGGAAACACCTTCAGCGAGGTGATATCCTGTTCGCCCTCGAAGTAATCGATAGCCACAAAGAACCATTCCCTGATAACATGCAGCTTGAAATAAGTGAGTCTCCATAAATGCAGGCGGAATGGCATACGCGTTTGCCACGATGGTCTCAGGATAGAGGGATCGGTATCCACAGAGTTGACAACGTACGCATCCAATCTTCTGGAATCTTTTCCTTTTGCATACACTGTAATTCCGGGATAAAAAAGCATCCATAGTTTGCTAAAGATGCAAGCACCTCGTTCGTGCCGCCTGGCCTCAGATGCAACATTTGCTCCGTCAATGAAGCCCCGCGTGAAGTGGATGAGTGCGTCCACATCCTCATGATGGGCGTGATTTTGAGTATAACCAGATGCCGACTGTGCTTCCCCTGCAGGAACTTGATGCATGGACTTCCCTGCCATGTGCATGCCGCGAAGCTCCGAGGAGTATGCAATGAGTGTGTCAAGGTGACGCACAAGGACTGCATACGGCTCATTTAGCACTATTTGTCCATACCTCTGATTGACTTGAGGGTCCCAACGGACAACATGACGAAGAGCACTGTTCAATGATGGAGTCACGAGAACAGCTCTGGTAGTTCGTACGTTGTCATTGGTTGGGTTGTCAAATTCGAATACAATTGTGGCATCCGTTTGTATCAAGCGTTGTAGCTCCTTGTTCTTTGGCTGGAGCTCATCTAGCACAGCTTCCAGAGCAACGCACGGAATTATTGCTCCATGCCTTTTCCTCGGGCGCCGAATACTCATATACTTGTCGAAGGATATGGTTTCTCCAGAGAATGGAACATACTGAAGAGATTCGTGGTTATCGGGGCCATCTGTCCGTGACGTTGGAGCATAGCTTCCAGTGGTGGGTATTGTTGATGAATAATAGCTTGTTGGTACGGTTGATGCAGGAGCTCCTCTGATGCTGCCATCACTGGAATCCGAAGATTCGTGGCCTTCTCCGAGTGAGGAACTCTCGTAACTCTCGTCGTCATCAAGAGTGAGAGGATGTTGTTCCTTCACGAAGTACATACCCTTCGGTGGTGATTCCTTGTGTTTAAGAGACCATAGGTTTTGCTTGCAACTCGGGCAAAAGTTGGCGCCAAATGTCACCAGGCTGGCGTGACTTCGCCGGGCTTTTGGACAAAGCAAGGAAACCCCGCCTCGATTTGCCGGTGTTGGAAGATCGATGGAAGAGGTTAGGAGACTTTTCCGTATGTCTTCGATGACCTGAGTGATGGGAATCATGTAGGACCATCGCGTGTTGTCTTGAACGGCAAATACGTGGCCCAAAAGCATCGATCCTCGCACAACCCAAGAGCCTGAGTCGCCCATTCCTGATGTAATTATGGAAGTCAGTCTCAGAAAACATGTTACGTTAAACGAATTTGGAACAAGGCTAGTTGAGATTTCTGTTGTTGTGGACATTAGACATACTTAGAGGCTCGTGTGTAATGATCTCTCTGGCCTCGAAAGTTGCGTTGTCGAGATACAGCTGGACCGCAGCTGTATTTAGCCGGCCTTTCTGTAGTCCAGTACATCCTGCGAGGATAACAACTTCTGCATCTGTCAGGTCATCCTCATTACAAGCCAGCTTATCGATGGTGACTTCGAGAGGATCTTGACCTTCTGTTCCTGGATAATGGAATTGATTAACAATCCATCCGTCGGTTCTGCACACAGCATCGAGCCGGATCAGTGACCAATCTTCGTTTGATGCCAGTACCCCCCTCTTCCAGTTGCTTGTTGTCAGAAGCCTCCCGATCCGCGTCTCTTTTGTCACCTGGCTGGGTGCCACTCCGTCTTTATCGCTCTTCTGACCCTCTGGATCTGAATATGTTCGCGATGGGGATGGCGAGTGGTCGACATCCGCTGAGCCCTGTTGCCCATCCTCCTCATCGGTCTCGCTTTCTTCATCTGAGTTTTCGATTTCAGCTGTATCAGGAAGGTCGAATAGGACATGGCCTGTGGTCAGGCAGCAGAGTGTGTCGTTGACAACCACCACACCACCGATGGTAAAACGCGAGCCTGCCCCGGTCTCATTCAAAACACCCTCAAGTCTGCCCAGCTTCCCACACAGCGTCTTCACGTGATCCATATCCACGCGAATAAACAATCCGCCATCAAGCCCACCTTCTCCATCCAATGCAACTCGCAGGAAGTTCCCATCCAAGATCATGTTCTTGTAGCCACATTCCGCTTCTTGTAGCCACTTTTGTTTCTTGAGAAATTTCCGCACCTGTTTCTGTGTTTCCGGAGGGCAGACAAAGAGTATCACTGGCTGTAGACGGTCTGTTGATGCCCCGGCGAGCTTGAACTGCACAGACAAGTTTGGATATCGTCGGCAAGTCTTCGCAAATGCCATGTGAATACGCTTGCTCAGCGCGCGCCATTGCAGCTTGTCTTCATGTCCGGGCTCTTGTGTGACTGCAACGAATGTTCCTTGACAGACTTCGACGAGTTCAATAGCCGGAGATAAGCTTGACGTTGGGTGTGTATCGATGGTACAGGAATCTCCATCCGAGTCTTGACTTTGGAAAGCAGAGTTTGTAAGACTCGTGGTCGATGTACTAGCATGATGGCTAGTCCCGGTGTCTGTAGATGGAGCTATTGATGGTGCTGTCGATGGTGCGCTCGGTGTAGATTCGGACAGACTGTTCGTCTGAGGTATTTCGTCGGCTAGGTTGTAGCCAGCACATTCAATCTCTTCCAGGGGAAGATCTGAATAATGGGCACCGATTGAGGGAGAGGCATGGGCAGTGTGTTCAGAGAGATCTTGCTTCCCGCGGGTCTCGATCTGCATTCTCGAGTTGTTGGATACAATCGATGACCCTGCTGCGTTCTCACGAAGAGGCTGACGATTGATGGCCGTCTTTGGGAGATGAGGAGCCCATCGGATAGACTTGGGCTGCTTCTGGGACTCCATCCTCGATGTAAACAGATTGCGGAAAATCCGACAATAATCAGACAGACCGTAATTTCAGGAGTGGGAAGATGGTAGACTATGTGTATCTGACATTCTACAGCCGAAGACCAGAACCCCGCTTCTCACAGCAGCTGAGATGTTTTGCAAAGTCGTACACGTTACCATTGGCTCGTTTGCATGCATGAGACCAGCCAAAATGTGTCACCGGCGCCTATTTCTCACCGGTGTTTGTAAATTGCTACTAGTGCCACGATGAAAGGTCAATCTTGTCAGGTCATAGCTTTCAGGAAACTCTACGCACGAACTCATTGGCATGGCGAGTCCACAAGGCCCACTTGCGCAGCTTCTTCAAACCGATAGTCTAGACTCAGCTACGCAGAACGAGGTGCTCCACTCGTATTTTGGCACGAAGCATGCAAGACCTGCCCGATACTTCAGCGACTTCATCGCCTACTACGCAGAAACGCCTCGGAAGCTACAGACTGGACTTACTAAATCAGACTGGCCAGTCCCAAACCTCGATGAGAAGACACATCATGACATACTGGCCATCACGGCGATGCTCAGGCACAACATGGACAAGAAGCGGCCGATCATCCGGCAGATACTGAATCAGCGTCAACCGCAGCAAAATGAGCGCTCATTGGATCATTTTTGTGATCTAACTGTCCGGATGTGGCTCATGATTAATGTTCTGAATGATGAGGTTGACCTGGTTGATGATGAAGCGCCTCGAAAGCCATGGCGAGATGACCAGAGCCTTGACGACCTAATCAAATCTTTATTTCGCAAATCGAGGATTGACCTTGATCTGAAGGAGTCTCGACTGGACCCTCATTTCACTGCAATCAATCTCGTAAAAATCTGCGGATTGAGGTTGGAATGGACACGATGCCTCGCGAATCACCTTAGACTAGATCGCCGGAAGAAGGTCCTCTGGGTTTTCCCATACAAAGCATTTCTGCAAGGCCATCTTGACTGCGAGTCAGAAAGTATATCAGAGTGAGTGTCAAAACTCTATTTCTGACATTGAAAACTGATGAAAAGCAAGCCCTGGCACCATTCAAGCGAGGCACAGAATCTTCCCTGAGGGTCTCCTTCACGAGACGATTCTTACTCTCAACCTTCTCTTTCCGCCCTGGGACCCGACCACACATGATTTGTTAAAACGACACAATCAGCACTTCCATGAGCAGGAGCCTCTTGACGAACCCGGACGACTGAGCTTCCAGGAATTCTTGTATTGGCGTGATCGTTTGTTGGACCTTTATGAGATGGTCTTCTTAGCACCGCCTGATGACTGGCGACAGCTGTGGGCTGACAGGAGGAACCCGTTGCAGTGGTATACATTTTGGATCGCGTTGATCGTATTGATTCTTGCAATTGTCTCGTGCGTGGCTTCGGTTTTGCAAACTTGGGCAACGTTGAAATCCTTGTATGCCGGGAAATGAGGTGGAGGATAGTAGACTTTCTTTACCGTGGAATCAGGGCCAAAAATCCTTCCCTTTTTTTCCTTTTTCCTTTTTCTTTTTTGGTTCGTTTGTTGTTAAAAAGCGAAATCGCATGTTAGCTATCATTCAGCTCCCTAATTACCCCCATACTCGAACAAATTCTGCCATGGCTCAGGGAGCCAATCGTCGGGGAATGATAGCTCCACATCTTGAATATTTCGGCAGCTACACGTAGATGCAGCCCAGAGAAAGCGTGCAACAATGCGGCTATCCTTGACAAGCCATCCCGCCCCTCCGTGATGTGTCAGAGCGTACTTGAGACCAGGCACCCTATATGCCACAGCGCCCAAGATTTGAGAAGGCAGGTGAGGATTGCGGTGGATCAAGCCAACCTGCACCAGAAATCGACGGCGGCAGATGGAGCAGTCCACACAAACCATCGTCCTCTCATCACTGCTGTGAATTACTTTGCCGTGGACGTTCACTGTGGTGTAAGTGACTCGTCAGCGCATGTTCCGTTTCGAAAGAGCTTTTTGATGCCACAAAGAAGGGGACAGAAAACCCAATATTATCTTACTGAAATCCATCGCGTTCGGCGAGATGTTCCCCGGGTGCGCTTCATTCAGCCTAAGAAGCCGAGCAATAAAGTCTGTAGCACTGCGCCTATTCACTCCCGGATACTCATCATAGAGGACCTCTAAGTGGACTTGTAGCTGCGATCTACGGTTTTCTTTGCTTAGACTCTCTCGCACCTGTTTTAAGTCGTCGCCGAAGAATCGACAGCAGATGGTTTCTGCAAACACGTCCGGATCAGGACCAGTGAAGTCGAGAACCCGCCGAACGAGCTCGTGAAAAGTCCCGAAATCGGTATTCTTCCAGAGTCTTTTGGCCATTGTCACTGTTCCGAGAGTTTCCGCCTTCAGCCTCGCCGTTGACTCGCCCGCACCGGACAGGATGATTTCTGGGTATGTGGGACTTGACTCTTGCATCCCCAAGCCAAACATTCCAAACTCGTCAAATCCAGTCGCCCTTATTCCATCAGCATCCCTTTTCCTCGGCATCAAGAACAACGGGCTGAAGTCTCCGGCGCGCAGGCGCGCCTTCGCTATGATTGACACGGACCTGCAGAGGTCGTTGGTCGGCAACTCGGAGAACTCCACCACCGGCCCAGTGAGACCGAGAAGAGCGTGGATAAAGTCGACTGGAACCGTGGCCTGCCTCCTGGAGATAAGGATGAAACAGTGTGCAAATGGAACCGTCAGGCCGCGAAGACGCCGAGTGCGCACTGGCGACAGCGGTCCCAGCATGTGAGGCAGGACATTTCTGCCGACCCCGGCAAGCCGCACAACGTGCTCCCTGATCGTCTTCCGCACCTCCTCCTCCCAGTGCAGGGCCGGCTCGTCGTAGAATGGCAGTCCCGCTTTGAAGTCTTCCAGCAGCTTGTAGTCCTGCAGCATTGGCCGCAGCTGGCTGCTCTGCACGCACTCCATGGCCGTCCAGATGCGGCGGAACCACCTCGAATTACACACGTCAACGATCCCCCGGACACGCTCTTCGGTGGAGGGGCTGTGGCGCATCGACTGGACCGAAGACGGCGCCAAGTCCGAGAAAAAAGGGACCACGAAGTAGGCGTGGCTATACAACTCGGGTATGGCTTGGATGATGCGGCCTTTGCGTCCGTGGCACCATTGTGGCACGCTGACGTAGTCATGCCACACCTCCAACAATGGTCCCTGCCTTTCTTCCGAATTCAAGGATTCGAGGATGCCTAGATAGATGCGTGCCGGAACTTCACGCACCAGACGAGCCACAGAAGCAATCTCGTCCTCGGAGTGGTTGTCGAGGGCAAGTGCTTGCGCGTACTCGTTCTGTAGCTTGGACACCTCAGGGTGCCAGACGTGGGAGACGGTGACATATCTTGTCTTGGATGAGAGAAGGCATCTGAAGTGTCTGTCAAACAACAGGATTGTCTCGGACAACCAGGGGATTTCTATCGCTGCTGCATGTTGCCTTCTTTCAGCAATGATGGTGTGAGGGAGTTCCTTCGATTGCAGAGCAAAGGTTCTAGCTAGTGTGTCGTCTTTTGTGATGGGTTCTCCACACTGACAACACTTGAGATCTGGCGATTCGAGATGCGCGGGATTCCAGAGTTCTTGAAGAGTGTCCATGGAGTTGCTGATGTTGCGGAATGTATTTGACGAAGACTTTGTCCTTTGATGGTCGATTCATGAAATCGCGATGAAATACTATTCTTCCTGTAGACCTCTATGTAAGAGCCGAAGACGGCACCCGGGGATGTGGCTATGCAGCTTGTGTAACCTCAGAGTGGGGCCAAAGGATTCAGGATGCAGCTTCAACACCACAGCAGCCTCGAGTTATCGCAATAATCACACAACACATATGTGGGCCAAGGCTTAGGTCCCATCGAAAAGTAAATATTCTGAACACCAAACTGTCCCGAACGCAATCTAGCAAACAGATGAAATGGACCACCAGTCTTTCAGCTCCACTTCAAGAAATAAAAATTCTAAGCCTCCTTCGACTTGGTAGTGGCCTTGCCATAGCTCGCAATCACCGATTCTCTCCAGGCCCAGACACCAGCATATGTCGCAGCCGGGCCCACAAGCACTCCCGAAGCCAGAGTCAATCCTATGGCCTTGAATACTGCGGAGGTCGTGATATACCCGGATCGCCTCAGCTCAAACACGCTGTAAAGAAGCCAGACCATGACAGAGCTGAAGCAAAGCAGCATGTCGTACTTCCAGAACCCGGTCATATCAATCGCATCAAAACCAGGCAGATCGAAAAAGGCCTGGGAAATGGAGATGGAGGGGGTGAGGACAGCATACAGGAGCACGCAGATATGTGTGATGGCAGTGGCGAAGAAGCAGAATGCGTAGCCGGATTGAAGGTAGGGTAAGTCCTTGTTCTCGAAGATTTCCAAATCGAAGCGCTTGGTTGGTCTCAGGGCACTGAGAGTCTTTGACCCCACCCAGGCGAGCAAGGACACGTAGAGAGGAGAAGGCTGCCAGAATGCGATCATGTTCTGCTGAGTAGCGCTTTCCTCGTGGGGCAGGAACATGAGGACCGTGGGGATGACGTATCCGAGGCACAGCGCCGGCAAGAGGACCTTGGCGGCGTTAGACGGAACGGGACGGCCGGTCGTGCGGGCGTAGACGCTTCTGCTGGTCGTGTACATGCTGAGGAGGAAGTAGAACGGCGCGACCTTTCCGATTCCGAGGAGCTGGTAGACGGCGAAGATGGAGGGCACGGAGACCAGCGACTTGATGTTGCCGTTGCGGTAGCCCTCGACCGTCCAGATGTAGATCAGGGGAATCAGGTTGACGAGGAAATAGAGGCACTGGATCCTCTTGTTGGGGTCGGGGCCTGCGACGTGCTCCGAGAAGGCCCACGCCAGTACGGAAAGAAGGTTGTCGATCGATGCCACTCCGGTGTATGTGCTCTTCGCATTCTCTCCCAAGAACGAAAGGCTCTGAGGGGGTGCGCCAAGAACAAGCGCTTGTTGCGCAATGTAGAGCAGACCATACAGCGAAGCTGCAACTGCGATCTTAGGGAGATAAGACGACGTCAAGGGAGTGCTGGCCAGCTCGTCATCGTACGGGACAGCATGGGGACGCTTCGGAGCATCGAATATGTCGAGCCTGTGAGCGCCTTCGATGTTTTTGGACCACTGGTCCCACTTTTCGTCGATCGATAGGATTGGCGCCAGGTATTTACCGATGAGCTCCAGGAGGGGTGTATCCATGGCGGCGAAGCGTTGCTCCTCATGGGATGCCTTGACGAGTGTCTGTGTCCGCGCCTCTCGTGTTGCCTGAGTCTTGGCGAAGACGGCGTTGACGTCGGCCGTAGAGATGTCAGACGGGTTCGTCTTGCTCTTGAGCATGGTTGCTAGGTTTGAGACGAGGACGGCCGCGGTTTCGATGGCGCTATTGCCTCCCTGGCCGGCGATCGGCTCGAACTACAAGGTGTCAACTATGCGGTAATTTTGGATGAAGTGAGTGTTAGTAACTGACCTTGTGTGCGGCATCTCCGATGGTCATGATGCGTCGGAAATGCCACTTCTTGAAGACATACTCGGGGAGAGGGGTAAGCACAGATGAGATCTTGGTCGAGTACAAGTCTCCGAAGGTGTGATTTTCCTCAATCTTGTCATTCATATGCTCATTCGCCAACGCCTCTTCATCTTTCTTTGTGAAACTTGGAGGCTCAGGACCGTAGTAAGTCTTGTCCATTTTGACAAACAGGAACCAGTAGACGCGGTGTTTAGGTCCGCCGATGACGAGATAAGAGTGACCCTTGTTCAAGGTTGTCTGCACAACCTTAGGCTTCCAGCTCTTGTCAATGGAAATGCCGAAGATGCACTTGTAAACTGTGGGAAGACATTCTGTTTCATCTGTCAGTTGCTATGCGCACCAGACTCTCCAAGGGCAGACTCACCTTTGTGCTCTGAAGCCGGGATGTAGCCAGGCTCAAGGGCATCCGCAATCCGCCACATCTCATTTCTAACGTTGCTGTGGACACCATCTGCGCCGACTAGGATATCTCCGTAGTAAGAACTTCCGTCCCCCGTCACCACTTTCACTCGAGAAGTTTCAAGCTCGACCTTGGTCACCTTTTTGCCGACAAGAACATTGTCCTGATGCTTGAGGTTGCGCCACAACGCCGCAAGAATCATTTGGCGGTCCACGAAAACGGTATCATACCCGTGCCTTTGGAAATGTCAGCACCTGTACGGAAATATGCTCGCTCCAAAGTTGTGGTTTTACTCACCTTCCATTCACCTGATCTCCGATGCCGAGATACGTGGAAATTGAAGAGCCGTCGCGGGAGCGAAGAGATGATTCGAAAAGAGGCGCATCAATGAGCTTCCTGATCTCGTCGTACAGACCTATCTGGTCAAGAACACGGCAGCCGTTTGGCAGAATGCCAATGCTGGCTCCTACTTGAGGGGCCATCTCGCGATATCCTTCGAGTATCAAGTAGTCGACGCCGACTTTCTCGAGCATGTTTGCCAGCGTCAAGCCGGCTATACCACCGCCGGCGATGAGAACGGTAAAAGGCTTTTTTGACATGGTCGCTATGCTAACGATAAGATCGCTAAATGTGTCGAGAGATGATATCAAATGCTAGGTGAGTATGCAAAATGTGATCGTTCTAGCCCGTCTTTACAAATCGGAAGCTGGAGGAGGCGTTAAGATGGGTGCGGGATGAAGATCTGGAACAGGATTGTCGGACTTAAAAGCCAAACGTCGTGAAAGCGAAAATATGACGCAAGCCGCAGATGAAGCTGCTGTGACGGCTACGATATTGCCCGGTCCTCCATCGGACAGCTTGGACAGTGTCCGACCCTCCGTCGGACGAACTGGCCCTTGGTTTTACGTTTCATACATTTTGCACTGGATTTTGCATGGTGGAGAATGCGCGATGTATTATAGCCCATGCCTGGAAGCAGTGGAAACGCTGCCAATGAGTATTCAGGGTTGAGAGTTGCAACTTGCCAAGAGATGCAGAGTTCGCGACCAATCGGAAAGCGGGAAGGAAGTTTAACGAAGAGAGAGTTCAACACGGGATTGGTAGACCAAGCAGAGACCTCGTGGCATTTCAAGCTTGGGTAAGGAGACCTATCTCGAGACGCGTCAAAGGGGGACCGTCGACGAAAATGGGCCCACTCGGACTCTTGTGTGCCCCGTCTGGGTGTGCCAGGCCGGCCCCCACGTTCGCTTCGAAAAGGACTGAGCAGGCCGAGAAGGGGATCCCGGCACTTGGCCAGAGCCTATTCGAACCCTCTGAGCCCTGTGAAAGGGATCTCGGCACCAGGAAGGACCGAGTTGTTGATCAATACTTGGATATGGGCCGTGTATTTGTGTCGAGGGGCGGCCACTCCCTGGTCTAGGAAGTGTCAGCTGCGAATTGCTTGACTAGACGCGCCTGTCATCGTCGCTGGACGGTTATATCAAGCAAGATTGTCCAATGTTTACCTGATGGTCGAAAAAACTGCTGAACTGTTGTTTGCTTCAGGGCGGTCTGCGCAGCTGGAGTGGATACGCAGCAGGGATAGCGATCCCATTTCCCGTGGCGCCTCTGCCGATCCCTGCCGATTCGGGAACGGAAAGGACGCTAGATGTCACTCCCGGTCGGCGCCGGCGAAACCACCGACAAAATGCGGGCCTCAAGGAAGACGGACGTCGTTATTAACGGCACGGCGTCCGCCGTGTGCTCGTCCCACTCATCGAATCTCTCCCATGACTTCATAGCTCTATATGACTTCATAGATACTAAGATAAACCATCTGCGACAAGTACCTATCTTATCAAAGTTCCAAGTTGCAGGGGGGCCTTCTGCATATGTCTGGCCGTGCGTCGTACGAGTCTGGCTTGTTTATCATCTTTTTGGTATTCTGCTCGTTCGATGGTAGTCTCTGGCGCCTGTTATTAGGTGCAGGTTCTGCTGATTGAGAGCCTTGGGCTCGGAGGCAAAACATTTCTTCTTGGACTTGGCTGTGTCCGGGGCTAGAGCGCCATACGTGGTGCCAGTCGACCTCGGAGGTGATCCCCGGGCCGGCCCCGATGGCCCCGAGCATCCATTCGACTGGGTTGGCGCTGTGTGGACACGCCTGAGCACCATGGTGTTCGAAATACTCGACAAGAATACTGGAATACCGTCGCAGAAGGTTGGTGTAACGTACAGGGGATCGACTGACCGAGAACTCACAGTTCCTGCCAGGACGGGCGAGGGGGGCGCACGTGATGCAAGTCACAGAGCTAATAAGCGCAAAAGCTGCAAACCATGAAAACTATAGTACTCAAGCAAAGGAGGACTTGATGCTGAATGCCTTGTTCGAATATTTTAGATGACATGACCTACGAGAGCATTCCGTCAGCACCGAGCCGTGAGTGCTATGTCAAGCGTCAGCGCCGTTGTCAGATTCGGTCAGCCAAGTCAGCCGCAACTTGGTATCTGCCGTCGTGTACCTGACTCATAGTCGATTATTGCGCGCGCAAAATCAGTTTATAAAGATGAGTCGTTGAAAATCTTCTGGGCCACATAGAAAATTGCAAAAGGCCTCAGGGGATGCAACTGGTTGAGGATGTAGTCATGCACATGCACGCATGACGGGGACGTGGCAACTGAAACGAGTGATCACAGATCTTCTTCAACCGAGTATTTCCATCCGTCTTCTACGGACCTTCTCAATCCTCAGGAACACCGTCATTAATTCGAATTGGGGGTGGATGCGCGCCTAAGTGGTCTCAATGAAGCTGGAGCTCAGCCGACCAATACATGATCCCGCAGAACTTGAGCTGAGTTTGAGGGTCAGAGATGCAACACATCAGCAAAGTCGGGGGCCCGAGGTGGATATCGCTCTGTGGACCTTGACTGCCATATCTTGCCTTTTCCTTTCTCTCAGGATTTACTGCAAGTCATACAAGCACAAAGACTTGTGGTGGGATGATTGGATTTTGATCCTATCATGGGTGAGGGCTCCAGAGTATCAGAATTGGGTCCCAATTACTAACTTCCACGTTAAAGGTCCTCCTCCTTGCCAACTCAATCGTCATGACTCTCAGTGTCAGTCTTGGCTTTGGTATGCATCTGTTGGAAATTCCCTTTAGCAATCGCGAAAAACTGTTGCTGCTCGGATCGTTGAGTACAACGTTCAGCACTCTCTCCGCCGTGTTGTCGAAAACATCGTTCGGTCTGACTTTGCTCCGTCTAACACAAGTCGGCTACGAGAAGACACGGGCATTCGTCTGGGTAATCATGGTTTCGATGAACTTACTCATGTTTTGCGATGCCCTATACTCATGGGTCGAATGCCAGCCGTCTCGAAAGCATTGGGAAATATTCACCGACGGCACCTGCTGGAGTCCTGACATTGCTGTCAAGTTCGGCATTGCGGCCGGCGCATACTCGGGCTGCATGGATGTTGTCATGGCCATTCTTCCATGGAGAATAATCTGGGAAACTAGAATGGAGCGGAAAGAAAAAGTCGGCGTTCTGGTCGCGATGAGCATGGGGTTGTGCGCTGGAGCTGCGGCTTTCGCCAAGTGCTCCCAGATACCACAGATTTCATTGTTTGACGAGAGTTGTATGTCATGAGCACGTTATTCTGGGCCACGTTCGAAAGTGTTGTACTGATGCTTTGCAGACTCAGGAGCCAGCCTCGTCATCTTGGGAGCGGCCGAGCCGGCCATCACCATTGTGGGAGCTTCCATCCCAGCACTTCGGGTGCTCCTGACAGATTTCAAGCATTTCACACAGCGGCGCGCCTCTGACCAGTCTGAATCACAAGGGTCAAACTTCGACTTTTGGGACGATGGTTCCGGACAAAGCCGGCGGTCGTTGTTTAAATGGGACATCTTTGGAAGCGCAAAGTCCGTCGAGCCTACGAAGGCAACCGGGACAACCTCGACTATGAGCTGCAGCGATACCACGACTCTTACTCCCCCGGTCGGCCTTGCCGCCGATTTCTGGGTATCTGATTCTGTGGAGAGCCCTCCCACATTCAATTGTGAAATGTTGGGTACCTGTGGGACTGGCCGGCCAGGGATTTCAACACCGAAAACGTCGTTATCAGTCCCGACACCGACTCGTCCAGCACCAAGCCACAACTATCCAAACCTGAGCCAGCAACTCGAAGACTTCCTGTGGAGCCGAAAGAACAGCTACGCTGGTACGCTTACCGAATCAATATATGACGGTGACACTGAAGCTGTAGTCAACTCCGTGTCGAAGAAGGATAACAAAGCCCGAGCTATCAAGCAGCGCTTCCTGGGTAAGAAGATACATTCCACAAGTGCTATGAAGGTAGTGAGTAAGGATGACCGGGATACTTGGAGCCTGAGCAGCGTCATGGAGGATGGCAATGGCTGCAAGGGGCCTCTTGTACTGCATACCGGTGCTCCCGGTCAGTTTGTTGTTGTCCAGACGACCGAGATCACGGTTGAGTTCGAGTGAGTCCTGGAAATCAAGGCTGAGAAATTATTTGCATCTAAAATGCCACTCGTTCTGTTTCTTTCGGGCCCATGAGCTGCTCGATGTATGGACGACAAATTGACGAACCATAAAGACAAGTTGGCGAGGAATGTGCAATTCAACATGAGCCTCTTCCAAGAGTTTCACTCTCTAAAACGCCCCGTTGCCATGTAGCAAAAATTGATCACAACAGGAAGCCTGCTACATTCTGCGTCGTCTATAGTCACGACCGCGCTCGCGCGCACGCAACACCAGGTCTTCCAAGATTTCCCGCTGGTCCTGCTGACTCTTCAGGATCAACCCGACACCCTGTTCTACCTCCTCGTAGCGCAAAGGAATGTATATCTTCACAAAAGCAAGCACGAGCATGGTATCAGCCGCAGCCTCCGACGCGAGCGGGTCGCTTTCCGCCGGAAAAGTCGTTGCGACGCGGGCGGCGAGCCATTCCCGCGTCCCATGGCTGAACATGGCTGCAACGCGGTTTCGGAGCTCAGCGGACAGGGCGTACGTCCCATCTGCAGACCGCGACGCAGCTACCTGGGGCCATATTCGTTGCGCCTCATGATAATCCTGCCCGTCAGGTGCTTGTTGGCTTGCGCTAAAGCTCTCTTTCCGCTGGGCGCCGTAGAAGACATCGGCATAGTAAGGACTCGGATCATTGGAGGTATTGGGGTATGCGGGCGTATATGCGTGATATGGAGTCGCGGCGGCCATCCTACTGTCCTGATAGTGTGCCTGTGGCTGATACTGTCCCACACCGGACATAGAAGACCACCCGACCGTTGATGGAGTGGTATAAGAAGACTGTGCGGCTATGTTGTGCCCATAAGCGGCATAGTCTCGTCCATCTAGTCCAGTACGACCGCCGTGCCGAGACGTTCTTGAATTATAGTTACGTCTCTCCCGTTCGCAGCGGGCGGAATCTGCTTTGAGGTCGGCTATCATGGCAGAAGTGAGGTCTCTGTAGGCTGTGACGAAGTAGCCTTGCATGGCGCGACCGTCCTTTTCATACGTCCCTGGCCTCACTAAGGCATCGTTGCCGAGATATCGAGTAATGTCTGCCGTGATAACCTCGCGGTCGATACCTTCACGAGGAACGAAGTACTCGTTCTTTCGATTGAGTGGTGCATAAGTGGCATTGGCCTCGTGCGGAGGCTTCTGGTCCATCGCCGGGTAGCTCGGTTCAGCACTTGCATAGGGGTTGACCTCCAAATGGGAGAGGTCTTCGGCGAGATATCCCCCATAATAGCGTGGCTGGACCTTCTGCTCACTGGGCGTCTCATAACTTGCAAAGGGGTCGACCTGTAAATGGGAGAGGTCCTCGGCGAGATACCCCCCATAATAGTGCGGCTTGTCTTTCGGCTCACTAGGCGTCTGAGGAGCCTGAGGCGTCCAATTCACGGCAGGTCTGTCTGGGGGAGACATGTGGGTTGGAAGAGTAAGCCTGGATAATTCGTCGTCGTACGGCCGGGGCCCTTTGGAATCAACATCATCGTCGCTATCACTGATCGAGTCCGCCGCAACTTTGCTGGTCCACTGACTGCATACCGAATACATTTGACCGAGGCGCTCAGCGCTCGTGACAACGCTTGACAAGCCGAATGATCGGCCTTCTGAATAGGATTGCGAATGTTCTTGCGATATCATTGTGGCATGTAACTCTCGAAGGATGGAGCTCACACATAGCTTTTGCAAAATGCCGTCTGGCTTGTGCGTTCTGTTCACCTCCAGAGTCGTCGTTCTCACTGAGTGGCTTCCGCTTGTACGTCGTGCGCTGATACGTACCGAGTCAATAGAGTATTGAGTGGAACCTTTCAAATCCAGCAAGAAGAACACTGAATAGCTCTGAAGATGTGAGATCCTTGGGATTATTTTTGGGCTCTGGACGAACTTGTACGTGCTGGGTGACAGATTTGCGTCGTGATGTGGGACCTTTGTCAAGCTCATTTCGCCAAGGTCGGAGCTGCAAGACTTCCAGGGATGATTCAGCTCAAAATCGACTGACCACTCTGTGTCTTGTTCGCCATTGAAAAGGTCGCATGGGCGGATGGTTATTGTGAGCAGGGCATGCCCGAATCTGTTGGTGGCGGATAGCAAAGCGGCGGTTCTCCGGGCCTTGCTCGATGTTCTTATGACTAGCTCAAAGTCTTTGTCGAATACTGTGTGACTCCCTGACAACTTGACAGTTGCCTGGTTTGGTTGTTCAAGACTGGATGTTGCGGTTTTGCGCCGAAAAGACGTAAACTTTTCAACCTCTTTGGCAGCACTGACAACTCCGGCTTTGATGCTGAGAAGCTTCTGATGTGTGGGGCTCGAAATGGTGCGGATCGAGTGTTCTTGTAATATTTCCATGCTGAGAGCGATCTTTGTACTCTCTGAACATGACGACCGAATGGAGGGCGAAACAGCGGGACAATTGATGATCAATTCACCTCTGGCGTTCGACGCTATTCGCTGCGCATATTTGACCACAATCGTTACTTGGACATCAGGTGGTATACGACCGAGATTAGCTTGATAGATGCCTGGCTCCACCTCTTTGAGTATGGCAGCAGGCGTCTTGTTGCGCACAGCTTTGTTGTACAACTTGCTAGCCTGCTTCGATGGTCTCGTCTCATCCTCGATAGCGTGGTTTTCTCCGATCTCGAGCTTGAACGAAGTGACTGCTGCTTCAATCGGGAGCGTGAAATAATAATATGACTCCGTATCCCGAGACTGCTCAATGCTTCGGAACTTCTGAACAGTGCGCGTATGAGCAATGAAGTCCTTGATTTGCATATCAATGAACATAGTTGACAGTCGCAGGTACCGTACATCGCCGACTCCTGCCTCCCTTCCGGCGTGACCGGAAAATGGAGCTGATCTTGAGCGTCCATCGAGTTGGGACCCGTCTGCTGGCGATGGCATAGAAGTGAACAGCATTGCAGACGCCAACCGGCGCAAGGATGCTGCCATGTTTGTAGTTCGTGGCAGGCGTCATTATCTGTTCTTTAGTGCAATGATGCTCGGAGCAAGAAACAAGTGCTGCTCTAGGACCGGGCTCCGGGATAGACACATGTTTGTTGAGAGATCCTGTCAACGTGGAAGGATCAGTGTGGCGTTGCTGATCATTTAGTGATTGGACGCAGAAGACACAGCCTGCAGGAGGCTTTCTGTCGGGCTCTCCAGGCGTGTCTTTTGGTATGGTTGTGGTCGGGCGAATACCACCATGCAGCCCCAGGCAACCTACCCGTTGGGCCTCATTGGGCGCCATTGGGCTCAGTCTTACTCTTCCCCCTAGTGAATAGTGGCCCGCAGCTGAAGTAGTGCTGGCTAGAGGTGGTTACACAGCATGCAATCGGCAGGTTAGATAGGGTATAAGTAGCGTCTCGGCCTTGATAACGTAAATGGGGGTCCGAGGCGGCACATCCATCCTTTACTAGCCGACACTACTTCAGCTACGGGCGCTGTCCACTATTAAGCATCATTTGTCATCCGGTGCTCTTTCACATATTGATTGAAGCCTGAGAGGGGAAAGTGTAAACTTCCTGTGCCTGCATCGTCCGATCCAGCAGTTATGTCGTTACCGAGCCCAATTTCCATAGGCGACGCCATCGCGCTATCAAACATCGCCTATAATATTGCAAAGACGTTTCTGCCGGGTGCAACAGATGCCAAGGACGAATTCAAAGAACTACATGGGCTTTTGTGTTCCTTGACTAATGCTCTGCGACTGGTAGGGGAGACATTTCGCCTTGAAGACAAATCTCCGGAGACAGGAAGGATAGATGCCGCTGACCACCGTAATAACACGGTGTCGATCATCTCAGAGACACTAACTCATTGTAACGACATACTTGGTGATCTCAAAAGACTCATCGAGACATACTCAACCCTTGATCAAGAGTCTGACTCTGCTCTCGACACGCCATCCGCACCGAGACGAAATTGGCCAGCACGAATGAAGCGGAGTTGGAAGAAGCTACTCTGGACGGCGGAAGGTGACAACATCTCTGGGTTAAAACAATCACTAACTGTACACATTCAAACTTTGAACCTAGTCATAGCTGCCACAAATAGGTCAGTATTACTTGAAGGACATTGGATTGGCCGCTATGCATTGGCTGTCTGACATGCTGCCCTAGTGAGAGGCTGGGGGAGATATTCGACTGGCTCAAGACCAACCTGACGAGTCAGGAAAAATGCCAGGACCACTCGGAAGCTTCACTAGCAGACGATATTCACGACCTGAGTCTCGTCAATGAATCATTCAGCTTCAAACTGTTTGGCGAAGGTCAATCTAGCGGTGATAGGGAGGAGTATTTGCTATGCCCGGAGGCATCACTAGCAGACATTGAGCCGTCCAGTGCAGAAGGTTCCCCTTCGATACGGGGAGGAGTATTCGAATGTCTTTGTTCCAGGAATCGTCATGAATGTGCAGCTTACACGTGTAGGTTGGGATCGGCCTACTCGCATTGCTAAGACTAACCGTGCATGTAGTATTACCTACGAGTACTTTTGTCAAAGTGATAGGTGCCAATGGCCATCTGGTCTGGCAGATCTATCTTCAGAAACTGTCTACAAGGCGTCCCGTGTCTGTGCTGGTTCGGGGACTGGCACCAAAATGTAAGAATCAGACTCCGGGTTGGTCCGTCATGTTGGCCCAGTCTCAGCTCAAACTTTCCAACAATTCGATCATAATTGACCTTCACCACTTAACAGATATCGCAAGGTTCGAACAATGGGCAGATCAACTTGCTCTGTTCCAAGCAACTCGGCCAGAGAACACTAATGTCAGCAACACCTTCATCTCATCTGGCCTACATACTGTGTCTGTGCTCCATATGAAATCGTGAGTAGCTCTCAAATCTTTCCTCCGTTCATCTGCAGCTAATAGTTGGCAGTGATGCTAGCAGGTATGCTAGAAAGCTGCTCGGCGTGAGCCTCAGTACAGGAGAAAATAGTTTGATGCTTGGGAGGATGTCCACTTTGCAAATACTGCACCACCGAACTCTGATCAAAGATACCGTGCCAAATTATTACACAGGCATGGATCAATCGCAAAATTTGTTGCCGCAGCGGCACGTCACAATTGTGATGCATTCCGAATCCACGATTGAACCAGGACTCGGCAAAAAATATACAATCGAAGGTGAGTTCACAACGTTTCGTAACATCTCCGCGACACTACACTAATACTTATTCAGTGAAGTATAATACCAAGTTCTTTGTGACCGACAAGCCGAGATTCATCACCATGCATGATGTGCTTTGTACTGAAGAAGACCCGGGATCATCAGCTGCACACAATTCAGTTGCGTTTTCAGAAGTGGCGTTTGAATTTGCGGATTCCTTACGTGAGTCAAACCCGAAAGAAATTTCGACGCCTGTCTACAAAGCATTTAACAACATGTAACCAGTTGCGAAGAGTCTGATATCGGATCTGAGACACGCGAAACAGCTCTTGTGCCTGCAATATCTCACCGGTCAGCGGTGGGGAGAGCAATTGATGATACGCAGGTAAATGGATCATTTTTGTCTCTGGATATTCAGTTGACTAACACCTCGCCGGAAATAACAGAGACTTACCCGGAGATTGCTTCATTGGGCATCTTGTTCTGAGTAAGGCAGAATTCAAATTAGTCGTGGATCCAGAGTCCGGCAGGTTCCGGTTCGTCCTGCTCAGAGGGGACCACACCGCCGCGGTGTGTTTTGACCGTCAGTATCAACTCATCCTAGAACTTCACCCATGCTTCTTCTAAGTTAGAGCTTTTGCAGTGCCATCAGAGGTTTTACAAGAGGGCCTGGTCCGCAACGCAAGCGTTATTAGTAACAGTCGGCCTGCCTGGTTCATGGACATTGATGAGACGAGGATCCACATTGTGAGACAGGAGTCCGGCATAGACCCTCTTTCGGTGTTCTCTAAAGGCTACAAGGCTTCTTTCAGGCTTGAGGACAGCGAAGGTGGAAAAGACTCTGAACATTCCCATGAGACTGATGTGGTTTGAAAACACTGATGGCACGCCCAGGATAGAGAGTCATGTTGCTTTTCCGGGTGCAGTACTACGACCATCGCGACTGGCGTGGGTATCTCAGAACCTTGGAGAAAGCTTCCTTCATTTGCTACACGGAAAACGTGATGCTTCAATGAGTACGAACATTGAGACGTTTACGTGGTCCAAATACATCAACCTGGCGATGAGGGGACGCCTCCAGTGGCCAGCCGAAATGATTTGAGCTAGCTCCAAATAACATTTCTCATTATCATTCCACATGTGTCAAATATTTTATTCACACAATGGATGTCTCTGATTCAAGCTGGGACTCACGTGGGTAGATGCCTGGTAACGTCCCAGCGGATAACGCGCACCGTGGGCAAACATCGCTGAATCTAGAGCGCAGAAGATATCTATCGCACAGATCAAGCCGTCAAATTTAAAAACCATCCCTTTAATGCATTATTGACAGATGACATGACGCCGTCGATGCTCGAGGAGCCTTGATGGACAGTTGACATAACGACCAACTGGTTGGAGATGGTCATCCAGCTTCCAATTTCTTACTAATGGCCTGAACCTGGCACTACACTAAGGCTGCTCGAACTGATCGAGCCAAAACTATGGAGTCTCGGCAGATAGAACCACAGCAACACGAGAGGTAAGATTTACCTTCGGTGTTAGGATTAGAGGTTCTTCCTGGCATTTAATATAAGAAAGGGTACTTGCACCATACCAAGCCATTGCGTGCCAGTCAGCGAGGTCGGGTTGTCTCCATCAGTCGAGTCGTAGTGCCGGCGTCGTCGACATTGAACCTGATCTAACCGTTGGCGGTGCTCGGACGGCAGCAGAGCCGCCTTGCACTAGTCTACTAAGTTTGTGCTTAGGTTGTGAAGATCCAGGGGTCTGGACCAGAGGTGTTGCGCGTGGGACGGAAGCATGATGTCAAGCGACCCGTCGGCATATCCACCGTTCTGTCCTGCGGAGCTGATAATCCGAGAGCCGTTCGGCTGTCATCTCGATGCCATCCGATGTATGGGACCAAAGTCTTTTGCGTCAGAATGAGTAGGTAACCACAGCCTCAGACCTCGAGAGTCATGACAATTAATAATCAAGTCCAGGCCATCCTCAACAATTCTCACCCCGTTTTCGCATTTTTGGGAGAACGCTCCCACCTTCTGTCGGAACTAGCATCCAGGTGAATTCAAGCACAAGCGCCGAGCGTCCTGTAGCAAAGCTCAAGAAGATACTCTGTAATATGATTGAATTTGGACGTCCGCCGGTGGGCTGAACTTGAAAACATGAAATTGAAAAACAAAATCTACATGCTCTTCACCTGCGCGACAACCGTTGAACTGATGTTAATCCATTATTTCCCCTGACTCCTTTCCACCAATGGACTCTGAAATTATACTACTGCAAGGGGTCTGCGTTGTCACGAGATCACCATCCAGGCACCAGTATCTTAGTTCGCGGTCCGTTCCGGCCGTTCTGACCTAGCACATGCACCGTCGACGTCCCAGCTCCAACCTACACCTCTACATTGGGACGACCAACTCGGTGGTATTGTCAGTTCAGCTTTAAGAGGGAACCTGGTGACAAGTAGGACGGGCCTGAACATCCTGTCTACTCTAGCCTCATTTGAAATGGTCAAAAAGCTGGAGTCACTAGCAATGATACCTTCATACGGAGGTTTGAAAACCAAATGAACGGCTTCTTGTGTCGTCAAGGAACGGTTCCGAAACGGTTTATCTAGTGCGCGTGACTACTTGTTGACTTTTCAATATAACAGCGATAACACCTCGGAGTGAAAACATGGCCTTTCCCATAACCAAAGAGCTCTCAGATCCACTTTTCACAAGGGAATTGGAGCTTAGTAACACAGTTTTTATGAGATAATAGTGGCATTGATTTCCAGCCGAAAAGTTTAGGGTCGGATTCCAACACCTTAGTACTCATCAATGAGTGCAATCGCTGGCATCGCTGGTTGACAGCCTGCTGAGGTTCATTATGTATCTGACCATACTGGAAGATGAGCGGTCAATGACGAAAGGAACAAACCATCAGAAGAGGTATTTAAGGAGTCCTGGCCCTCTGCTCGACGAGAACCATTGATGAACAGATCATGTTTATCGACCCTACCCAGTTCTTGGGTACTAATCATATCTCAGCTCAAATAGTTGTTCAATGGTTTCACTGACACTTCAATATGAATACACTCAAGACGACCGTCCTCCTTTATGTTACCGTCCTCACCAGCCAGGTATTCGCGGCGCCTCAGGGGGCCGGTGAGGTAGTCAGAACAGTCGCCCATCCTCAATCAACCGGGACTCCCACCTCAAAGATCACTTTGCACAATGCTGCTGATGACTCGCATCCAACTGAAGCAGCCAAGGCTACCCGGGCGCGCGGGCAACTAAAGAAGCGGATGGACCAGCCTCCGGAGCACCTGACAATTGAGATTCTCAACGCGTACGGTCAGTATCCTGATTGCGTGCAGGTTCCACAAGAGCCCGTTCTCCAAGAAGCTGACAATTGTGACAGGGCATGAAATCACGACTGCCCACGCCAGCAACGCGGGAAGCCCAACACCAGTCGGCGGCCCTATTGAACCCGGCATTGTACCCAACGGGACCACTGCCTCCTTCGCCGTGCCAACTGGCTGGGCCGGCAATGTCGCCATGAACAGAGCCAACATGTCAATCACTGGCGACGTGACTCTGCTCGAGGCTTCGTTCATTGCGTGAGGCCACCCCGACCCCACCAGAGATGACCTATGTGTCATCAAAGTCCGTTCATATGTTGATGCTAACACCCTCTAGTCCCGAAGGCTGGGACTTCGCCGTCGCAGGCGTAGACGTCTCGCTCGTGAATGGCTTCTCCGTCCCCGTCACGTGCGAGTGCGACGGCAACTGGGTCGCCGGGTGCAAGAAGAACCTCTTCAACGCCAACAAGGCCCGCGAGGTCCAGAACGCGCCCAACGCCGTTGCCAACCCCCTCCGTGCGGACATGGCGGCTACCTCTGCCAAGCCGTTCTTCGCGCCGTGCGAGGGCGCCGCCTACACGTTCCCCAACGACCACGCCGCCAACAGCTTTGGCGCGTGCCAGAGCGGGGTTATTTCATGCTGTGTTGGGACAGCTTGCCAGGCGTCAAATCTGACGTCTTCGGCATGAATCAAGGCCCGTTTACGACAGAGACGGATCCCCTCCCACAATGGCAGGCAAGCACCTTCCTTCACCACGACCTCCCATTTGTGGTAGCGGATCAGATTTGACAAATGCATGAAATGATAAGGGTAATATGATGAGGCATGACACTGAGAAACGCTTTAATCGATTATTTTATCTTACTTTCCCTCCTTAGATATCTACATAAACACATAGACCTAATTCGATAGACTCCTTATGTCGAAGGATCAGCAATCTTGACGGTAGCCTTACCGAACGTCTTTCCGGTAAAGAGCGACAGGAACGCGTCCTGGGCCGACTCGATGCCCTCGAACTTGGTAGCGCGGGCCTTGACGGAACCCTCGGCGATCCACTTGGGCATGACCTCCCAGAACTTGTCAATGTTGTCGGTGTAGATGTTGTGGTCCCAGAAGACGAAACCCTGGATGGTGATGCGCCGGCGGAAGATCTCGGCGAGGTTGGTCACGCCGAACTGCTCCGAGGGCGGCTTGTTGTACTCAGACACCATACCGCAGACAATGATGCGGCCGAACCACTTCATGTTGGTCAGCGCGGCCTGGAAGTGGTCGCCGCCGACGTTCTCGTAGACGACGTCGACGCCCTCGGGCGCGAGCCTCTTGAGCGCCGCGTCGCAGCTCTCCTTGGTGTAGTTGAAGCACTCGTCGGCGCCGAGCGATTTCACGTACTCGGCCTTCTCGTCCGAGCTGACGCTGCCGATGACGCGCATCCCCTCCTTCTTGGCCAGCTGCACGACGATCTCGCCGACGGTCGACGAGGCCGCGTTGACCCAGATGGTTTCCCCCTTCTTGGGCTTGACGAGGCCGTAGAAGGAGTTCCAGGCCGTCTGGCCGGCCAGGCCCAGGGCGCCGACCCAGTTGCCCAGGTCGATGTTGTACTTGTTGTCGACCTTCCAGATCATGTGGGCGGCCATGGGCTTGTACTCGATGAGCTGTGATGACGTGTGAGTCTGGGGCGAGCTGAAGATGATTGCGTCTTTGGATGGGGTATACTGACCTCCACTGGCACGATGGAGTACTCGGCGAATGGCAGCACACCGGCAATGATCTCGCCCTCCTTGAACTTGTCGTTGTCGCTCTTGACCACCTGGGCGACGGAGAAGCCAGCAATGGGCTCCTCGGGGACGTAACCTGGGACGTAGCTCTCAAAGGTAGGCCCCTTCATGCGGTCGCGCATGTGGGGGTCGAAGCCCAGCACCAGCGTCTTGACGACGATGCCCTTGGGCGGTGGCGTGAGCTCCAGGGGCTTGTCCTCGAGGGCCATGTCCACGTTGGCCTTGATCATCCCCTGGGGGATGCTCTTGAAGATGAGCGACTTGTTGCTGACGGGCGCCATATTTGCTGTGTCTTGAGTATCTGGGAGTTCGGTCTACAGGTGTGGTTCTAAAGTCGTCTTTGCGCTGACCTGATTCTGCGGATGAAGACTTGAAGAGTGAGGAAGATGTCGAACGCCTTCCCAATGCAGCTTTAAAAAGCTCAGAGCCCCTGATCGCCTGACTGTCACGACCTACCTGCCTGCATGCCTCGGTCCGGCGATGATCCCCGGGCCCTCCCTGGAGCGGCGCCGCTAGGGGATATTTGGCCGCGTTCCCATTCCTTGCTGCAGCATCTGAAGCAGTCTCATAGGCGATAACTTGCGTGTTTGGCTGAGTTCTGTGGGCTTCATGTGGATCCCCCGGCGAGCTAGACGTAGGATTGACGGTAGCTGGGATCCAGTTGTGGCCTGATATCAGCTCTCCCATTCTGCGCTGCCACATGGCAAGATCGGTTGTTACCAATTCAGTAGGAGATCAGTCGGGTAATAACGCTAGCCGAGACCTACGCTCAAAGCGGAAGCAGCACCGCGAGCTTGGTCCGGAGCCGCATTCACGATGCGACGCTGTCACTTCAGGTCTTACCGGGAATGGTCGGCTGTCATTCTGCTACCTGACAGCTATGGCAGCTAGAAGGGATCTGGAACTGATCTCCAGTTCTAGACCACGAAATGCTCGCAAGGGGTCCATTCATGTTCAGAAAGATCAAAGTTGACTATACGGTATTGACGCCCTGTCCGAAAAGCAGTATGCGTCCCATGCGCGCTTTTTTTGTTGGGTCCGACAATTCCCTTCCCGTCGTAGGATCCCACCGCCTGCGCAAATGCATCCAACTGACTAGGCAGACCCTTTCTGGCCCGATCTCAAACTTCCAATGACTTGTGTAGGTTTGATAGGGGTTCTTATTCCGGACATCAATCAAGCTCCCGCCGACTGAGATAGACAGATCATCTGTCGAAATGATCTCAGTGACAAGTGCCATTCACATGTTTTGACAGATACGACGAATTGTGGAGACCTGCCGGCAGATCAATCCACACCTGGACATCCCACCTCAAGCACGACAAAGGTCTGTGCGTATTTCCCAGCAGAGGCGTGAGGAAAGGATTGACTTCCTTCGGAGCAGCGAGTGGGTCAATCAAATGCACTTGAACTAGCTTGACTATACCAAGCACGGAAACTTGAGATTCATCAAATTACATTCTTCACAGTTGGGACATTTCTTAGGCGGTGTCGTCTGAAGACGTGAAGTTCAATGTTGAAAAAGTCCCGGATTAAAAGTAAGTCAAGACCACCCCAGGCTACAGGATTATTCCACTTTTTCCTCAAATTCTTGGTACCATGTTTACGTCTATTGAGTCCTACTATCCAACATTGAGGGCTTTTGTTAGACAAGAGCACCTATTTTTCATGATGTGCGTGGCAAAATTGTTATGCTCAGTATTGTACTACACTCACTGCCCTGGACACCATCAGCGCCGGGGTCAAATACTGAGAGAACACAGTGCAACTGATACAGATCAAGCCTGGTTCACAATAGTTGAACATGCTCAGTTGGTCAAAGCCGTGAGCACGGTGCAGGCATGCGATCTAGCAGCTAGCAAATTTCTGGGAAATTTACAGGATGGACCAGTGATTGAGCGACTGAAAATTAAACGTCCAGACCCTCTTTTTCCTTTTTCTTAATAAAAAGAGAAAAGATTTAAAAGAGAACAAATCAGACTGAGAGCGCCGTCACTGCGAGATGAGTTAGGCAAATAAAGTGGGTCAGCCATTGATGTCATGCGGCTACTGGGTGTGATGTCATAGAGCATCAGGTGTAAGCTCATAGCAGTACGACCCGCCCCTGACCTTGATCTTGGAATTTCAACACCTCAAACACACAAGTTACGATCAATCCTGTCAAGTCGTAAGCTTTGGAAAATGGACTCGAATCTAACCAATATCGCCACCAATCTCACCAACACCGTGTTGGCCAACAGGGGAGAGCAGGGGCAGCGCAACGCCGTGCTGGTCTCGCAGCACGGCACAAACATCCGCGACCCCGGCTTCCTGTCCCACGACTTCCGGAAAACATTTCATGCCCCGCCGAGATTGTATTTCACGGCTGAGGACGACCAGTTTGATGCTGGGACCTTATCAGAATGGCAGAACGCGGGCTTCACCGTCGAGTATTTCCCGATGGGCAAAGGTGGCAAGTCGTACACGAGAAAGCTGGAGTCGCTCTTCACGAAACCGCTGGAGCTAGGTGAAACCTTTGGAATAATCGGTAGGTACCATCATGTCAAGGAAATGTCCTCGACCCTTTAAGTATGCGCTGGAGGAGTCGCTTAATTCCGGATGCGAGATCAAAAGTTCAGCACTTGCTACTAGAAGCCGTGCTCCTTGTCCCCCCCACCTCAGTCCAGTCTCTGATCAGACACTGACAAGCCATCGCAGCATATGGGGACGCAGCAGGCGCCTGCCTAGAACACTTTCACATTATAGACAACAATCGCGAGAACAAACTGGGCTGCCTTGTCGCATACTACCCGAACATCATCCCTGACCCTAGGGCCGCATTTCCCTCCACCATGGAGGTCGTCGTGCACCTTGCAGGCGACGAGGTCGGCGAGGTTCATCACAGCCAGCTGGCGGGAGTTGAAGGGAAGCGCAAGGTTGTTCGTCACGATCTCAAGGACGCCAAGGGGAAGGGCAAGAAGTTGGACATGGCTTACCCGTGCTACAAGTACGATGCCGAGCCTGGGTTTGCAGAGCGGGACCTGGACGTGTATGACGAAGATAGCGCGGAGCAAGCGAAAGATCGAACTCTTATGGCGGTTAAGAAGGCTTTCCGGGTGTAATTTGGTACTGGCGACTGGAAAGCGCTGAGACGAAGATTGCAAGCGAGGGCAATGATGATGCCAGACTGAATGGGGTGTCATGTATTAATTGTTAGCGATTTTCTGAAAGTCTCAATTAGTAAACAATAATTTCAAATGCATCACATGGGTGGATTCTGTTCGCTGTTGAAGCTTGTGGCAGATCCAGGCCCGTGTCATGTTAACTCACCAGGAAACTTTTTGCAACTAAGGAAATCGCTCCCACTCAACATAAAGCCAAGCCGTAGAACACCATTTCTAGCATCGGGTACATCAGACGAGATAAAAAAGAAATGGGATAATTGCATCCGAACTTTGCTTCCAAGTGCCTCCAAAGTGGAGTTTTCCCCGCATCAACAAACACCATGGCAACAAGGTTCCCCAGCGCCATGACGGATGCGGAGATGATTGCTACTGAGGAGAAGGCCCAATCCCTACCAGCCGGCCATCATAGCGAGGAACGTTGCGCGTCTTGACCATCGCGATGCCGGGCGATCAGCAATTTCCCGACGGCTCGGATAACAAACAGGTCACTTCTTGGAGTATGCTGAGGGGTTGTTGGTTCACGATGGACCGCGCGACTCGCTACCTAGGGATGCAGACTACAAAAGGGTGACTTTCTCCCCTGCAGGGCAGGTCCGCCAAATCCCACGGACAATCAACGCTGCTTGCAGAAGGACCGTCTTGACTGACCTGATCAAGATGAGGGGCTCACTCTCCGCTGTGGCTGCTGCCGCTGGGCTCGGTGTCGTCCTCGGCCAAGAACTCGACGCGTCACTCGTCGTGAACCCCAAGAACAGCCCCGGGGTCGGTGGCAGCACATCATCCTTGCCGATCGATATCGCCAGCCTGCGTAATAACAGAGGGTTCGGCAACAACCCCAACGACGCGGACTTCGACGGCACCGGCGCGGGCTATCCGGCACAGTTTCTCCCAGCCGAGAACTTCACCTACGGAGGGGTGGACTTCATCTTCCCGCAGTACCAAGATAACAATGGGAGCGACAATGTCCTCGCTCAGGGCCAGACCCTCAACATCACCAGTGGTCGCTATGTCGGTGTGCACATGCTCGCTGCGGCGGAGAGCGCCATCGCCACGGGCTTTGTCAATGCTTCGTACGCAGATGGCTCGACAACAAGTGGTGCAGTGCTGGTTGATCCATTCTGGGCTTGGCCGTATCCTTATGGTGGCGATATCATCTTCCCATACTACCTCACGAACGAGACGGTGGACTACAACCGGTCCATGATCTTCCGCAGCATCACGTGGCTCGACAGCTCAAAGGAGCTGACTAGCCTGCAGCTGCCAAATGTGACAACGGGAGCCGCGAATGGGCCAGGCGGTGCCGCACAGGAGACGAGGCTGCACATATTCGCGGTGTCGTTGGTCCCGGCAGACGCCGACGGGTTGACCTTGGACGTCGAGCTGGCACGGAGCACCAACACGTGGGTCGAGGGGACCAACAAGACCCAGATCTTTGAGGCGATCGTCAACAATGTCGGGACCGAGTGGGTCCTGGCCAACCAGAGCGTCACCGTGTCGATCGAATCGGACGGCGTGCGGACGGTCCAGCCGGGGTACATCAACCGACTTCGGCCTGGAGACCAGGCCCGTGTCCAGATAGGCGTCGTCAACGCGGACGGCGTGGCAGAAGGGACCGACGGCACTGCTACCTTGTCCATTTCGGGGACGGGCGTGTCCACGAACTACACGTTCAATGCTACCTACGGCATCCGCGAGTTCGAGCCAACATACGAGAGCATCTACGCGCACGAGTCCCCTCCGTGGTTCAACAACGCCAAGTACGGCATCTTCATCCACTGGGGCGTGTACGCCGTCCCCGGCTGGGGCAACTCGGGCGACAACGAGTCCTACGCCGAGTGGTACTGGTGGTGGATGAACTCGGGCCCCAACAGCACGCGCGACCGGACCTACGAGTACCACCTCGAGACCTATGGGCCGGACGTGGTCTACGACGACTTCATCGCCAACTTCACCGCGTCGCAATTCGACCCCAAGGAGTGGGTCGACCTCTTCGCGGACGCGGGCGCCAACTACTTCGTCCAGGTGTCCAAGCACCACGACGGCTACGCCATCTTCGACCTCCCGGCCAACGTCACGCAGCGCACGAGCGTCGCGCAGTTCCCCCACCGCAACCTGCTCCAGGAGATCTTCGACGCCGCCGCCGAGCACCAGCCGCAGCTGCACAGGGCGACGTACTACAGCCTGCCCGAGTGGTTCCACCCGGACTACCGGGGGTTCGGCTTCGGGGACTGGCCCGGGGGCAACGCCACGAACCCGTACACGAACGAGACGCTGCCCTACACGGGTTACGTGCCTGTGAATGACTACGTCTCTGACAAGATCCTGCCCGAGATGCGGACGCTGGCGAATATGGGGACTGAGATTTTGTGGTGTGATATTGGTGGCCCGAACTTGACGGCGCAGTTTGCTGCCGAGTACTTCAATAATGCGGCTAGGCAGGGCAAGCAGGTTCTGACGAACAACCGGTGCGGTACGCCTGGGGACTTTGACACGCCTGAGTATGCGAAGTACGAGTCGGTACAGATTCGCAAGTGGGAGTCAAGTCTGGGGATGGACCCCTTTAGCTACGGGTACAACAGGGCCACCCCTGACGACAAGTACTTGACGGCCCAGGGTATCGTGACGAGCCTGGTGGATATCGTGAGCAAGAATGGCAACTTCCTCCTTGACGTCGGACCCACTGCCGAAGGTGAGTAAGATGCTGACCAGTGACTGACTTTGGAAATGAAGGACTGACAATATGCCCGGTAGGAGTCATCGTCGACATCGAGCAGCGCAACCTCCGTGCGGCCGGCGTCTGGATCAAGTCCCACGCCGAGGCCGTCTTCAACACAACCTACTGGTCCATCACACCTGAAGAAGGCGACACCGTGCGATTCACTCAGACTCCCGACGCCTTCTACATCAGCACTCTCTACGCGCCCAACGACACCCTCGTTCTTACCTCTCCCGTGCCCTACGTGGAAGGCGATGAGGTGACTGTGGTCGGCGGGAACCTGTCAGGCACTGTGGTCCCGAGCCAGCTTTCCGACGGCAGGTTGACCTTGACTATTAGCGACGACGTGAAGAATGCGGATGAGTATGCTTGGGTGTTCAAGATTGCTTTTGGGGGTGCTAACAGCACGAACGGCGGAGGCAACGGTGGGAGCGGCAGTGGGTCGGGAGATGGAGGAGACGGGAATGGCAATGGCGCACACGCCCTTGGAAGCTCGTCCCTGCTGGCATTGGCTCTGTCGCTGGGTGTGATGCTTCTGCTAGTCTGATGCAATTGGTAGTAAGACGTGAGTATCTAATGAGACTATACCTCGTATATATACCTATTGGGACATTCCGACAAAGCGGACATCTCTCCTCGAAATATGCCTAAACCGAAATATCACACTTTAATCCGTCTAAACTCAACCACGCCCGTGGGATCCGGCCCGCTCACGCTCCCATAGTAGAAATTAGGATACCTCTCCTTGACCACCTCGGGGAACCGCACGTCAAACTGCAGCAGGATCCGCGCCATGATGAGCTTGATCTCGTTGGCGGCGAAGAAGCGGCCCGGGCAGGCGTGCTTGCCGAAGCCGAAGCTCGTGTTCTCCTTGGTGACGCTGACGAACTGGTACGACTCGCGCGTGCGGAAGCCGTTGGGGTCGGGCGTCTCGTCCTTGGTGCGCAGGTCGTAGAAGCGGTAGGGGTTGAACACCTCCGGGTCCGGGTAGTTGTCCGGGTCGTGGAGCACGGGGAGGCTTGGGGTCTCGATGTATGTGCCCGCTGGGATGTGGGTCCCGTCTTTGAGGGTGATGGGCTTGTAGACGTAGCGGCGGAAGGAGTCTGCCAGTGGAGTAAGCATATGTGGCTGTAGGTAACAGCGTTGAGGTAGACTTACCAACAAAGGGCGGGCTGAATCGTTGACTCTCACGCATGAAGCTGTCCAGAAGCTTCATATTGAACAGCGCCTGCGACGTCATGACACCATTCATTTCCTCAAGCACTGACGCAATCTCCTTGCGGATATCCTGCACCACTTCAGGACGCACGGCAAGGTCATACAACATGCCAGTTGCGGCCAGGGTTGTGGTATGAATCGCAGCCAAGGTGAGCAGGAGCTGCATGTCGGTCAAATGGCCAACATCGGTGATCCCGTGCTCAGTCGTCTTCTCAACCATCCACTGCAGCAAATCATCCGGTACAGGGTGGCCCTCCTTCATCAGCTGCCGCCTCTTCTCCACCATCGGCTGGAGGAACTCCCTCATCCGGCGCCTGTGCTCCTGGCCGCGGTTGACCGCGGGCGCCAGCTTCAGCTTCACGACGAGCGACCTCATGAACTTGGGCCACCGCTTGATCTGCGCCGCGCCCGCCGTGATGTCGTTGGTGAAGTCGATCGCGGAGGCCAGGTAGGTCTCGTGGCGGCAATAGTCTGGCCCGACGAATATGTCGCCCGAGACGATTGCCACGACACGCAGGAGGATGGGGAAGATGGTGAGTGGGGTCCAGTCGTTGCATGACGGGATCTCAGACTTGACTGTGTTTTCAACCTGTGCCGATAGCCTCGGGTTTAATCGAGCTGATACATCGGCGAGTCAGGTTAACTTTGTCCCTGTGTGTAACGACGCATAAGGTGGCTCACTCAGGCTTCTGGTCAACTCGACCTTCACAACGCTGTTGGCGACTTCTGTTCTATCCTTGGGTGGGAATAGCTTGATATGGTCATTGGCGAACGTCTAGTGCGTGACGCGTGAGTGGAAGACAGCACAGGATTCAAAGAGTAGGAATAGTACATCTGTGAATGCCTTGAGGACATCAATCTCATCATCGGAGCGTGTTCTCAGCTCATCTAGATAGGCATTCGGAACGATGAGGTGGTCACCTATAGTATGCAAGGTAAATCAGCCCATTGGCCGGCATGAGGTACAAGGTATTTGACGGGGTAGGGGGGGCTACTAACCATCGGGCATTGTCAGTCGGTATACTTGGTTCTTAAAGCGGCGATAGCCTTCTTCGTACAACTTCACGGGCTGGTACAAGAACGCCTCTGCTCGTTTACGCCGGTTTCCATATTCCTTGCCAAGTAGGGGGAACTTTGTGATTGGTGACTGAGAGCCCAGTCGATGTAGGACGATGATCACTGTAGCTAACAACGCTGCAAAAGCCCAGCCGGGCAGGTTCTGCCCAAGCAGGATGGGAAGATCTGTGGACGCCATTTCGCTCTCGATGCAATTCTTTCACAACTCTCAAGACCAGTGTTGGAGTGTGTTGTTCTAGTAAGCCTCAATGTGCTGAACCAGAGGGGACGCGGAGCTTATTTAGCTTCGTCATGTCGTACCTGGGATATTGTTGTTCCCTTTTTCAGCCAGTCAATGCGTTTCACCACCGTGAGGGGCGCGTGTGACCTCGTGAGGCTTGGCCACACGTCAAGATGGAGAAGCTACGGTGCGGAGGAGGTCGACCACCCGGCCACTCTTATAGGCTCCGCACCCAATTCATGGGCCCTGCGGTTTCTCCAAGACTCATGCAAGTGGTGCTGACTGATATTCATGTCAGGAATTCGGATTTATGATTCTTTCCGTTGACTGTAGTGACCATCCTCTTTCCACTCAATAGTAAAGCTAACGCTCATTACTCGCTGCTTTGTCACAGGTAAATCGAACCTTTTACCGCATATTTGGATGCTATATCCCTACAAGCGGATTTCCACTCTTCATCGGCGGAGATATGGCTGCCAAGCATGCCCTGGGGAAATGTGTCGGAATTGAATAGGTAGCCCAGCGGCATTGGGAGCAGATCCCGGTTGTAAGGCATCATTGAAAACGGATTGGCGAGATGTGGAAACTTGGGAGCAAACACCGTGAGAGTTTAAGCAATATTCGGGGATAAGGACAATAGCAGCCTAGAAATCAAGAGGAGGATCTACTAGTTCATTTAGCAGCTGAGGTTTTCAACTAGCACTTTACACACCTAAGTTACTATTTTGATAATAAATGTAATATGGGGAGGCAAACCTAGTGGGAGTGGTGTTTAAGGAAAGCACTGTTTATATCAAGCAATAAGTCTTGGGCGTTTCTCCCTGATTCCTTCACGCACCTCTTTCCAAATGTCTTGCTCTTCACATAGCTTTCTCTCTGCCTTCTGGACATTTGCCCCCACCGCTCCCTTCGTCTTTGTCTTCTCCAGCTGGAGGCGCCATCTCGCCTCTAGGCAACCATTCATATCGGTCTCGAGTAGCAGACGAAAACCGACATCTGGAATGTCGAACGCCATGGTCGAAAAGTCGCAGGACTCCGAATTCTCTCCACAGACTGTTGCCGCTAATTGTGTGTCCCAGGAATACCACGTAGACTGTAGATCTGCGACCCTTCCCACGGTCCTAGTTCTTTTCTGTTCGTGTGAAATTCGATGCATATGAGCCGCGCACCTCCATGGTGACGGCACCTCGGGCCTAGTACGGCCGTTCTGCGGACGTTGACGCGATGCATTGCCATAGCGGTAGCTGGCGAAGACGAGACCCATGGTAGCGCCGTTCTGGTGCAAGGTCGGTGTCCATTCATCGTGTCGGAGGAGTTCCCATTCATCGCCTCGGAAGAGTTCAAGGGCTGCCTGATCCAGATCTTCCTCGTTGACATCTCCCAGTACTGCGATCATGGCCTCGACGACTTCCCACACATGACGGGTAAGTCTTGCAAAACCAGAGTGTCTTTGCGACGTGCGGCTGCTCTTGATGTACTCTTCCAGAAAGTTGTAGTTTTCTAGGTGCCGTAGTAGCAGAGACTTTGTTCTGTGTCCGTACTGTATAAGTGGAGGCGAAGACTCAAATATTGTGTCGAGCAAGACGTGTGAGGCTGGTTTCGCATAGTCGACCGAGATGTTCGTGACAGAAGACGACCCATCATCAGGGTCGGCCACCATTCCAAGAAAACCATATACAAGGTCGGCTGGGCGGCTGCTCTCGCGGTTGGAAAATTCTCTCAGCAATCTCCACAATGGGTAGATCCCATCAGACATTCGCATATCCCATATCTCCCATATAGAAGAGCATGTTCCGCGATCGTCACGGAACTCGGCGAAATGATGAAGTAGTTTATCGAGAGTAAGGCAAAACTTCTCGGTCATAACCTCAACTTCATTGGCCTTGACTACTTCCTGGACAATCCAAACACGGAGCCAGTAATCATTCAGTGACAAACGACGTATTGCAAGTCTGAACGTTTCCTTCCTGTCGTTCGATAGTTTAAATGTTTCAGCGCGCTCATAATCCATTGACCGCTCTAGTTGGGCTGCCAAGTCTTGTGGAGTGGGGGAACGGAACATTGAATCCAAGTCTCGTGAAGTGGTATAGCTGTCCCAACCCGGCTTGCGGCGTTGGTGGTCGCGTATGAGACGGAGACGGTCAGACTGGAACGCCATTCTGTCAGCGTTTAGGCGGTTGTCCCATTCTAAGGCCTTCAGTATCAATTCAAGATCGTACTGCGAAATGTCCAACCAAACCACAACGTGGTCTGCCCTTGAATAAATTTCACCCATCAACAAGACCTGCTGTGCGACCTCGTCGTGGTCACTCTGGTCCAAACAGAGACGGTCGGTCCAGAAGGGTGTGCGAAACATTTCTTTTCGCCACGCGTGGTCTAGAAATTTCCACAGATTCTCATGGAGCGCAAAAGGCCGCCATCCCTCGTTGTTGTCTTGAAGGTAGATTCGTCTCGTTGGGCTTTGGTCTCCCCACAGGTATGAGAGAGCCTCGTACCTTTCGACAGGTACCTGCTCCCTATCAGCCCGGAAGATCGTGCACGCGATGTCGCCATTTATCTTTTCGCGCATGATCCTGATAAGTCGTACTGTCGTCGGACGCTCGAGCCTTTTGTGCTTATAGGGCTCATCTATCACCACGGGCTCATCCACCATGGACTCAGGGGGTAATGAGCCCCCAGCGGGCAGCCATGAGGCACTCATCTGCGAAGCTGAATTAGACTGAGTCACTAATCGAAAATATGACACGCTGCCAGACTTATAGGTCGCTGTGGTTGCCGTTCAAGAAAGTCTGAGGCGCTCACAGTCCCCGTGTCAAAGATGTAATTACTCGCGAAAGCGGAAAAACAGAAGATCAGTAGAATAATGAGAAACTGGAAGCAGCAGCTAAAATGCATGATATACGAATGTCAAGACAAGGTGGTAACCTGCAACAGAAATACAGCCCACTCTGTTAGCGCCGAGGTTGACGGGCTGACCACCACTCCGCCACACTAGGCACCAATGCAGCTGGATGCGACATTTGTACCCCTGGCCGACCCGGCCCAGGGATCTCAAGAAGCCGACGTAAAATTTCATTTATCCTGTTGCCGGAGCAAATCTTGCTTGTGTCTCAACGAGTCCTTTGTCTGCGCCATACAGACATATCTTTACAGTTGACACCGTGGACGGCGAAATGCGATTCCATTGCCGTACGTCTCTGTTGTGGCTCAACATTGGATACGCACTCCTCTGAAGCCGGTACAAGGGCTTCTTATGACCGTCGGAGTGTCTTCCATGGTGGAATTGTGGGTCTTGTGATGTGAAGCAACCTTAAGGCTGTCGAGAACATGGAAGCAATCCGGGTTCTTGCCCATGTGCATACAAGGTATTCTGTAGATGCGATCCCAGCACCGTTCCCTCATTTCCTGTGTTTTTGTATCCTTTCAACTCAAATGGCTTTCATTATTCATGTGACCTTCGCGCTCTTTGGTGGCTGCTTCCAACCCAGCTCTCCTTTGAGGAATGCCTTGGTGGCAGTCTTGACCTGTGCAACCTTTGCATTCCATTGCTCTCGATCCCCATCATTCTTGGGGGCCACGATCTCCCGTCGCGCGCCGTCCGAGGTCAGGTATCTGCCCAGGTGCATGACCTTGCCCTTCCTCTTCGCTGTGACTGCGTCTTTGCCGTTGTCGTGAATGAGGAGCTTCCGCAACCGAATGAAATTGTCTTCCTCTCTATCCGTGAAGACTAGAATATAGTCATACGTCTTGAAGATGGTCTTGGTAATCCCTCGTGACCGCCTGGATTCGATTTCCCGCTTGACGTCTTGCTTGTACGGGTAGTTGAACAGCTTGTTGTCGAAAAGCGCGGCAAGGGCCGTCGGCTGCGGTGGAGACTTGCCGTCTTTGATGCCCAGCTGGTAGCTGGGGTACAGGAACTTGATGCCGTTGATGGTGTCGACGACTTCGCTGCGGTTGCGGACAAAGAACCCGGCCGAATGAGCCACCTTGACCCTCCAGTCGCCTCCCGTGCGAAGAGTCCATTCCCGGAGCAGGTTCGTGTAGACCTCGGCGACGATGCTCCGAGCCATGTTGTAAGGGTCGACGAAGATGATCCTGAAGTCTGTGCGAGGAGGCTCGGGCTCGGGGGACGGTGACGGCTGCCTGACAATCGCGGGACCCTGACCTCCAACAAGAAGCTGGTTGATGCCGAAACCCATCATCACCTGCAAGAGATCCCTCAGATCCTGTCGGTGGTCCTCAATGCTATTGCCGAGTGCCTGGAGCTTGTCAGAGCTGCTCCCCAGCGCGAAATATGCCTGCGCAGCGATCTTGAACCGGAACTGCATGCCCCATGGGCCAATGTCCTTGTCCCATTTGTTGAACAGGACCTGCACTTCCTCGCCGTCCCTGCGGATGTCTTGGATGACTTCGAGCAGCTCGTCGGTCATGGCCGGGCCGAGCCGGGCTAGAGAGCGTTTCTCATCCGTGAGTAACAATGTTTCCAGCTGGCCTAGTATCGTGTTCAATAAGCCCATCCGCTTACCGATGCGGCGGATCTGGTCTGGGGCATCCTGTATCTTCTTGTAGATCTCGATGCCTTTGCCTATCACTTCGACCACCTGGAGCAAGGTGCCAAGCGGGTCAGCCATGGTCCTCCAGACGAGTTTATGTAACGTTGTGGCAATGAGTGGGTTGGCTCCTTGGCGGTATGTGCGATGAGTGCGCACAACCTTGAGTGAGAGAAAGGCAAGCGGGGACGTGTCCTCCGGGCACCAAGCCGCGCAGCTCGACAAGCGCCCTAATCATCAGCCGCACTAGAACCTGACGAGCCCAGGAACCAGACAAGAGGATTCGACGAGAATCAGCGCTTGTTCATCCTTGCTCGGCTATCATGTGCCGAGGTACCTAATGCACGCCCTAGAGCTTGGCAATTAATGCAATCCCTGCAGTGGTACATCTCGGAGCTTGAACAGCAGAAGCTTATTTCAGCCGTGCAGAGCGATCTGCCGGCTGTCATTGTTACCCGCTAACTGTTAAAGTCTTTTGAAGACTTTGAGTAGACTTTGGCTCACTCGAAAGTGGAATAATAGCTACACAGAAGACATGCTTACTTTTTTGGATGAGATTTATGTCTCAGGGACACTCGATCAGGCGCATTTAGGCCCTTGCTTCTTGACTTGCATCCCCAATATCGAAACCTAGCCCTCAATTGGCGCACGTTGACTCCTTAATTTTTCCGCGCCTTCCACCTTGGCAACCTCTGCTATGGATCCAAGTGGCATGTCCTTCTGACCCAAGAAACAATTGTTCCAGCGGCTGCGCTAAGTTGGTCGGTACTCGAGCTGCAGGTGTCTGACATTCCATTGGTGAAAGATTAAAGGGGACGGTAACCGGCAGCTAGTGTTGCATCGCTGGAATTAAGAACCAAAAAGGATGCTGTGATAACTTGGCGCCATCAATACGACACATCCGGAAGGGGAATTCCCAATGAGGCATGAGAGTCTTGGCTATCGCGGGAGCGGAGGCCACTACGCCCGAGTCCATCAATGAAAACACTCTGCCGTTTCTCAGCAAATTGCCCGTTGCAACAGTGGAACAAGCTCTTCCATATCTTGCCCCCTCTCTCAGACCACCAAGCTCCACTATCTCCGCGACCTGTGGCCCAACTGGTCGAGCGACTCAACGGCTTTGAATGGTTGCGGGCTAAGTATCTTGGCGATGGAGGCAAATAGGGGGCACATAGTACTTATAATTGATGTCCGGCCTTGATAGATTGCCCACGGCATTGCTTCGTTCAGGTCCAGATCATCTTTCAAGTTCTTCGCAGGTCTCGGTTTAAGTCATCCTCCTTGTCAATATGCTGTTCACAAAGCAAGCGTTAGCTGCGGCGTTGCTTCAGGCACTTGGTGTCGTTGCATTGCCGCTCGAGCCAACACCAGTGTACAAGCCCGCAACACCAGCACGGCAGGCAGCACCGCCAGCGACATTCACCGCAAACGCAAATATCGGTCCTGGCGGGAGCACGTTCACAGACTCGCCGCACTTCCGAGTCTATGGAGCCACCGGCACCACCGCCACGAACGCGCTGAACATGCTCGAGGCTGCGTATAGCTGCTTCGTCGACACTCTTGCCTGGCGCTCTTCAGGACTGGCTTACAATGATCCCAACGACGATGGCCCGTGGACCAAGGTCAACGTGTACTCGGTCTCAACTCTGACCGGAGCTGCTGGTGTCATGCATTCCGACTACAACACCGGCATGAGCTGGCTCGAGGTCGTCAACAGCTACTTGGCAGTGCCTGGAGTCACAGTCCACGAGTACGGCCACGGGTTGACTTATCACGAGAAGAACTGGGTCGACCAAGGCAGGACCGGAGCTTGGTGGGAGACCGTCGCCAACTGGGTGGCAGATACCTACAAGACCTCGCCCCTGTGCGCCAGCGCCAGGTCCAAGTACGGCCAGTCCACCAGCGCCACCGAGATCAATCTCAACAAGGTCATCGGCGACTCCTTCCAAGTCCTCGTGGACGGCACCGCCGGGTCCGGGAACTACTACGAGGCCTGGCCCTTCCTGAGCTTCCTGACCTACAACCTCGACAACTTCGCGGGGCTGGGTACAAACACCATCCGCGAGTCCTTCCGCCAGTACAGCAAGGGCAGCAATGAGACGCCCCTGCACACCTTCGCCCGGCTCTCGACGGGCGCGACGATCCAGAAGGTCGTGGGCCGCTACTGGGCCCGCATGGCCTACGTCGACATCGGCCACCCCACGGCCCAGTCTGTCTTCCTCAGCCAGAGGGGGCAGTACAACTACGCCAACCTCGACAGCCAGGGCAGCGGCGTCTACAAGGTGAAAGCGGCCCGCCGGCCCCGCTACATGGGCGCCAACATCGTGCCCCTCAAGAAGTCCGGGACCGTCACCGTCACGGCTAAGATCACCACCAGCGGGGCGTACACCGCCACCCTTGCCGTGCGCAACACCAGCTCTGGTGTCACGCGTTATGTCGACTTTGCCAGCGGGTCGGCGTCGACTTCGGTCACCAGCAGTGAGGAGGCCTCTGTTGTTGTTGCTAACACCCCTGCTCTTATCCAATATGACCCCTTCAGCATCGGCAGCGACGTGAATGCGGGCTTGGACTACACTCTGACTCTGACTGGTGCTACGGCATAGGATTGGATTGCTGTCTAAATCCCAAATGTCTTTATTCGCATTCAAAGTGTCGTCTTGAGAAGGTTGGAAGAAGTCTGAGACGAAATGGTTTCATTTTTACACATTTTCTGTATATACTTCCGCGCTTGCAAGACAAGTGCAACGAATATAACCCATATTCTCATGGAAAGAGAGTGCATAATTTGACTTGAACACTCATCTTTGTGCCGTCTAAAAGCTAGCCATATCCGGTCTACTGCCCATGTGAACCTATCCAGTTGGGGCTTTGTGCTTTATGTAGAAATTCGATGAAAGATTCACGGGTTAACAATCCTCGGGACGGCAAAAGTCAAAAGGTACAGTCCGGAATATAGAAAGAATGTTGTGCCAATCGACTCCGAAACTGTGAAGGAGGCAGAAACCTTACATTGAATAGAATTTACGGAGTGCCTCGTTCACCATAACAGCAAATGGCAAACGCCGGTCCAGTCACGCCGCCAGGTCAAGCCGGTTCCCGCTCTACCAACGTGTGGTCGCCAGGCACACCCAGGACGCCATCGCAGGTAGCTCGCGTGAGGTACCGCGAGAACGAGTTCTTCAAGCTCTGGCGAAGCGGGCGGAAAGACGAGTGGCAGGGACCGCAATGGAAGATCGCCCTAGAAGACTTGCCACCGAGGCGCCCCGGGGCCTGGGACGGACGAATATCAACACCGTCGGCCGGGGTCGAGGGCCGCCGCCAGGCAGCCAAGAACAGCATACGATATTACCCGTCCGGGTCGGGGTCCGTGGCACCTTCGTTTATCCAAGAGCCCACTACCAATATGTTGTCCAAGATTCGGGGCGCGTCGCTGCTCAAGATCCTTGGGTACGGCGGCCAGGGGGTTGCGGCTTTGTTGGAGGTTACGAATCGACAGGGGGCGAGTAAGAAGGCTGTTATGAAGATGTGCACCGAAGACGACGAGTGGGCTATAGAAGATATGAAGACCGAGAAGAAGTGGCAGGTTAGCTTGATGAGAGCAATGCACGTGGTGCAGCTGATCAAATGGGCCACGTTAAGAGGGACACCACTGGCGCCGGAGGACGTAGACCTCGATAATAATCCAAGACTCTATTTCATGGAGCTCATGAAGAACGGAGACCTTCACCAAGTAATTGGTCGGGCGGGAAACAGGGGGCAGAAGTTGCCCAGCAGATTGTTGTGGAAGATTTTCGCTTGCCGTAGGTCAATAATGGTTTGAGCCCATGGGCCTGCGAGAAGCTAATGGTTTCGCAGTTATACGAGGATGCATCGCTATGAAGTATCCACCAAGGTTACAAAGCATTGTACCGGGCTCAAATGAAAATTGGATGCCAGGAGTTGGACCCAACATAAGGGAAGAAGTACCTGCAGGGCTTGGTATGAGAACGGCACGGGACTACGACTTGGTACATTTTGACCTTGATCCAAAGAACAGTGAGCCCGCACAATCCCCCTCTAAATTTTCCTGAACACTGAAGCTTGTCAAATGTTGACCTTACGCTCAGTCTTCATTGGAGGGTTTGACGGCGAGGGCCATGATTACGTCCCCCGATTCAAGGTGAGTTCACTCGAAACAAATAAAGGTATAATCATGGATATGAGACCGGGACGTGGGTGTGCTGAGAGTCATAAATGTAGATTGCAGACCTTGGTCTTGCAGACAGAACCACAGAAGAATTGTTGACAACGCCGTAAGTCACACTCTATGTGGATTACATTTCAGAAACGACATAAGAGCACTAATACCCGATTCAGGGTAATCTGGACGTCAAGGCAACGAGGGAAAGCCGAATTTTACCTTCCGGTAAGTGATCACAGCACCACCATGATTAGGCGCCAAACCTGAGTCTGTGTGGAGTTCTCTGACAAGTAACCCTATCAACAGGAGCAATACCATCAAGAGTGGGAATGGGCTGGAGAATTACCGCGCCAGCAGCGACCTCCACCACAAGTAGCCGCCAATTATGGATCATGGAGTAACGTGTATCACATTGCCATGGTAAGCCAAAACGATGAGTTTCCCTCAAACAAATCACAAAGTGTTGTGAACTGTGGCCCGGTGTTGACCGTTTGAAGTGCATGCATATGTTAATCACACTACATACATTCCCATACCCGCCACATACAGTCGGCCCCTTCAACAGCCACGGCCTGCCGCAACGGTACGCAAGCGTAGGAACCATTCGAGACCACAACGGAGAAGCAGTAGCACCATTCCACACAAACGGTGCCGGCCTAGTGGGCGAGGAAGGACTCGATCCACGGCTGAGGGACCTGCTCATGCGTTGCCTGGCTCTGATACCCGCTCATCGGCCGGGATTAATCGAACTAGAAGCCTGGGCAGCCGATATAGAGACAAATCCGGGGTTCTTCGGTGACATCGGGGGTGATTTGACGTCGACTGAACTAGCGGACCAGTTCATATGTCGACCAAGGAGCGTGAGTGTCTTACCGAGCCACTTTTGATTTTCGGTGCGTTGCTAACCAGATATTGCGCCATAATAGCCTCCGCCGGCCACAATACAAGTGTCTAAATTGGGGGACACGTCCATGGAAATGTGATAGCAAACCTAGCTCTCTGAACAGCGGGTAAGGTTACTAAAACTTCGAATCCAAGAACGCCGGCTTTCCAGGACATGACTAAAAGGATGACAAGATATGGCCAAAGTTGAATATCTTGGCTTTGCCTTGAGCGCTCTAGCGCTTGGAGCATGTCGCTTGGCCCCGGGCATGGCATGTGTGAGAGTCGTGTCTGACTCAAGGGTCTACTCCACCCATTGCCCGCAGACAACTTTTATTCCCCGAGACCCCGTAGACCCCGAAGACGACAGCTCTTTGCTCCGAGCTCCGATGTTATCGGACCTTGAATAGGGGAATCTGACTCGGAGGCTCCGAGGCTTCTTAAGCCCTCCGAAGCAGTGGAGCTTGTGGCCCTGCCGGGGCAGCAGCCCTGGTCTGATGCTTGCAAGTCGCCCTCCACCCGGGACCGACGGTATCATCAGTTTCTGAGTGTCCACCAAGCGCAGCCTACCACCAAAATCCTTTCTCAGCAAGGAAATCCAGAAGAGCCTGAAACAGTGATCACGCAGATCTCGGAAGTTGCTGCAGATAGTGCATCTTCTGGCTCATTATCTTTTCACAGTCTTTGTTGCCAGCAATGGCGGAAAACTTGACCCTGTTATCGACCGATACTTCTATCGACACATTAAAGGAAGCAAGGGTGTATACGCCGCTCTCCCTGAAGATATACAACGGCCTAACGGATTTGTGTTTGGTCCTACAATCCTGTCCAAGAATGTGCGCCCGAACTTGCTTTCGCGTTTTGTATTGTGGATGAACAACTACCTGGGGGATCTTTGACAATTATGAAGATAGTGCGGCGAGCTTTACCGAGCCGCTGCAACAAGGCTTCGTCGATGACAAGGTTGAGGTGATTGTCTATGTGCTTTTGTTTGAGGCGAGAGATTCTAAATGATGTTTGGGTAGCACCTGCAAAATGGATATTGAGTTCCATGAACCAATTCTGTTCCTTGCACTAAACATCCGCTGAAGCCGCATTTGATATTGCGCAAAGCTGAGCGCGTCACCATTAAGGATTGTCAAGTTGTATTGCTCTCCTGGGTACAACTCCACGTCTAAGTGCTGTTTTCTGTGAAATCCATTTCCCAAAAGTGAATTCACTGGTGTCCAGTCTGTATCCGTCACGACCTATAACTCTCAAACCCAAAGCAGGTGCACTCGCAGTCTTTAAAAATGCTGCTTAACCCCGACGACAAAATGCTTCACGTCCTATGTGTTTCCTCCCTCCTAAAAACTCCTCAGAACCGGAGTCAGATGATACCACTGAGGGCACAGTAATAGCAGGGATCCGACCCTGGTCAGCGGTGAAGTCCGAGAATTAGAGTTGGAGCACAACATTTGAGTGCGCTGCGCACCGTGCGCCTAAGCAAACTATAAACAAGCGACTTCAGTTAAAATTTGAAGACAGTGACTAGCGGTGACTGGAGTACTGTAAAATCAGGAATCGTAAACGCGGCATTCAGACGATTCTTTAATCATAGCGGTAATGGCACAAGAGCCGTCCCTGATAGAACTTGCAATCAAGCATGGCACAGACAAACACGGCCAAGCGGCCCATGCCATAGTTGGCCCCAACGGCAACGTGATTCCAGGCCACAAGTACGCCGGCCACTACGACCACCACTTCAGCCGTTTCCGCCAGCTCGACAACATATCCATCCTTGAGATCGGCGTCGGGGGCTACGATGATGCAAGCAAGGGCGGCGAGTCGCTTCGGATGTGGAAGGAATACTTTCCAAAGGCACAGGTCGTCGGGCTCGACTATTACGACAAGACACCGCTCGAGGAAGACCGCATCCGGATCTACCAGGGCAGTCAGGACGACCCGGCATTGCTTCAGCGAATGCACGAGGACCAAGGCGGCTTCGACCTCATCATCGACGACGGCAGCCACTGCAACGAGCACGTCATCGCCTCGTTCAACATCCTGTTCCCTCTCTTGAAAACGGGCGGGATCTACGCTATTGAGGACTTGCAAACGTCTTACTGGAAACATACCTTCGGCGGGTCAAGCACTGAGCTATCGAGCCGGTTCACATCCATGGGCTTTCTCAAGTCACTTGCGGACGGGCTCAATCACGCCGAGCTTGACCTGCCGGGTTATCAGGCCACGTATTTCGACAAGCACATCACGTCACTTCACTTCTACCACAACCTGGCGTTTGTGTACAAGGGCGACAATGATGAGGAAAGCAATTGCATCGGAGCGGACCACACGATACCTGAATTCTATAAGGATTTGCCTAAGCCTGAATGGGCGGATTGATTTCACTTGGGCTTCGCGGTTTCAAGCTAATGACGGGAAAAAGGAATGTTATTCACTATACGGGCAAGAAGCTGGAGGTCAACACCCGTTGAAGGACTTATGTCATGACTTGCAGTCAATCATCAATACAGTTTATTCGTCCGGATCTTATCGGATCAAGGTTGCCTCAAAAGTGAGATGAATCTACTACTGCTAACGAAGAGACCGTTCAGCCAAAAGACCAGTAATTTCCAATCGTAATTGGAAAAGCCCAGCAGTATCTAAGCCGTGCCGTCACAAAAAGTGCGATCAACTACGATAGTAGCATGATCCGAACAGAGCTTTCCAAGGTGCACTACGTGTGCCATGCACCCAGTTTGCCGTGGCCTGCATGTCTGCTAGTACTGCAAGAAAGCAAAAGCACTGGGCGAGAAGGCACAGCCTGGCTGCCTGTGCTGATTGGGCCGTGTTATGCCGCAGATTCTGGAAGGATCAGCCAACAGATTTATGTATCTGTCTGCTTACGGCACCTTTGAGCCTATGATGATGCCATACAAGGGCGGCAAGGGCCTGCATGGTACAAATTTCCTGCTACCCACGCGCCTTTCCCAGCCTCTCACTGCTTGGAAAGCCTATGTAAAGCGACTGAATTTGGCCCACACAACATGTGTGCATTGCGAGTCAACGATGCCACACAGCAAAATGATACTGTCACTGATGCTGTGACAGCTGCTGCATCCACCTCTGCCTCTGCCTCTGCTGACCCCAATCCCGCCCACAGGTGCGGCATCTGTGGTAAATCCTTTGAGAGACGTCAGTCAACGTTGTCTCCCCCCTTCCTCGTCCCTCTGTGCCCCCTACCATGGCCGTCGTCCGGCCGGCCCCGGAACAACGATCCGTGGGCCCACCCTCTTCCGCACCCATCCGCACAGCTAACAATGCGTGGCTCTCAGGCGATCTGCGAGACCGTCACAAGCGCCGCTGTGCCCGGACCTTCACCAAACCCAAGCGCTCCAAGCGACGCTCCTGCCGCGCCTGTGCCGTGTCCAAGCTGGGCTGCGACCAGGAGCAGCCGTCGTGCCGCCGTTGTCTGGCCCGGAACATCTCGTGTGAGTACGTGGGCGACACCGCCGATGTAGAGAGCGCAAACCCGCAGAAGACGAATGGCAGGGTGGTGGTGGCGGACGAGAAGGGCATCGATTCGGACGCGGTCACACAGATACTGGCCAGTCTTGGCGGCACCACCTCCCTGCTCGATATAGACTACCTCCGGGCTGACGGCATGGCCACGCCCAGCGAGCCCATGTCCGCCGCCGATGGCCGCCGGCTGGGCAGCGCCAGCCCGTCCGTCGACATGCCCCGGTCCTCGCGGCCCTCGCTTCCGTACTCTGCTGCCGTGGCCCGGAGTCACCACGTCACTCCGAGCTGGAGCCCTGCCGTGGAACATGCCACTCACGGGGTCTTTCCGTTCCCGGCTGACACGCCATCCGGCGGCATTGGTCGCCTGTCCTACGACGCCTTCGGGGTCTCTGCGGGCGGGGACGCCGACATGGACTGGTCGGGCGACCAGCTGGACAGGAACGACATGGCCTTCGCATCGCTGTGGGGCAACATGGGCGCTCACACGGCGCCACCGCATGCCGACTCGGTCCACAATGGTGACTCGTCCGCCCCGGCCGACACGAGGCACGCGGATGGCCACCCGCCGAGGACCCCAGCCGCGGGCCGTGACGTCGTGCTGTCACCCGAGGAGATGGTGGGCATCATTCTGAGCTACCTGCCCATGATGGTGTCGCGCGAACCGCCAGCCCCGCCGTTTGTGCACGACCAGGTCTACCGGTGCGGCGACGGCGATGTAAAGGAGCCCATCGCCAGGGCCATGGTCTGCATCAACGCCCACACCGGAGCTATGCCTAGCGGCCGCGGATTCGTGCACGAGATGATTAATAAGGAACGTGGGCGGTTGATCAAGTTATTCGTAAGAAGCCCGATACCAAATACAGTGGTCGTGTTGGTTTGGGAGAGAGGGAGGGACGCCGCCCCAGTCTATCTACACTCGCTGACTTCGCACAACACCGATAGCAACAGTGCACGTCCGAGACGGACATGCTAGCAGTGCTTCACGCCATGATTGTCTACCAATCCCTCGGGCTCTTCAGTGCGTCCGCCGAACAGATAAGGGACGGCGAATTACACCAGCCCTTCCTGCTTAAGGTGCGTGTCCGAACCCTCCCTCCCCCTTCCCATGTCCACCTCCACCTCCACCTCCCCCACACAACGGTCATCAGAGGCCTGAGCCTGACGAGCAGGTGGCCTGGCAGATGGCGCACAAGGTTGCACAGAAATACCGCGGGGACCTCACCCACGACCCGACCGGGCCGGCACCCTCAGGCGGCTGGAGGCAGTGGTGCTTCACCGAGACGCTGCGGCGCACCATGTTCCTCGTTCACGCCATCAACGTGCTGTCGGCGCGCCTGCACAAGCAGGACCCGTTTTTCTACGAGGCGCTGGACGGCGACCTAGTGCTGGATATGCCCCTGCCGGCCCCGGCTGCCCTGTGGGAGGCGGCCTTTGAGGCCCAGTGGTTGTCTGCTCAGGCTGGTGCTCCCTGGATAGCGAGGACGGGCCGTATAGTCCTGCGGGAAACGACGGGCGTGACCAAGGACAAGGACGTTTTCACAAGGATCATTATTGCCACGCTGGATGTCGATGGGTTAGCTGATACAAGCGGTTTTTAAAGAGGAGAGGCATGGGCTGTCCAAGTATCGTATACAATAGAGGTATAATCTGTCAAGAAACTAGGTTTGAGCGCTGACAAACTTATTTGCTTTCAGGAGCCCACTGCTGATATACTTCCTTCTACTCTGAACTACAGGGGCCAGATTTACGGAGCTGGGACTACCTAACAGTGCATTCATTACAATGCAGATGGATGTGGACTATGCAAAGAAGATAGAACAAGAACTCCCACATCCTCTCCTGAACAATCCATGGGCGAAGAAACAAACAAGGAAAAGCTCCTGTTTCATGACCTGGCGCAATGGACAAACTTTGTACCGAAGCCCCTGCCTACCCGCAAGGCGCTGGCCAAGTCATCCTCCTCGCCCAGCACCACGACGTTGCCAGGGTACAGCTTGCCGAACAGGGCGAGGCTCATCAGGGGGTCAGACACCGGGAAGACGTGGAGGGTGTTCTCTTGCGGTCGCTGCTGTCCTGGCTCCTCCGCGGCCGAGAAGACAAGCCCCGGCAGGGCGAGGGCGTCCTCAACCCTATGAAACACACTGTTTGCTGGCGGTGCAGCATCGGCCAGGGCTGCTCCACGGCCGGCGGCGCCGGCGGTCTCGCCCCCTTTGGGCACACGAGCGGCATAGCGGCGGCCTCGGGCGATCTGGCCCAGGCAGATGGGGAACACGCCCTCAGGGTGGCCACGCAGCTTCACTTCGATTTGGAGGGTGGCCCTGAGGCCCTGGGAGCCCGGGACAGGCCTGCTCCTCAGCACGGATGGGACGGTGGTGGGTAGGGCCGCCGCGGTAGGAGTGGAGGAGGAGGAGGACAAGGAGGATGACAGGTTCTCGGCGGGAAGCTCGCTGCGCTCGGCGGCATCGTAGGACGGATACTCATACTCGAAGAAGACCTCGGGGGCGGGCGAGTCGGGATCCCGGGCAGGGTAATACCGGAGCAGGCTGCGGGAGGGCGAGCCGGCCAGGAAGGCGGGCAGGACGGTGCCCTGGGAGTACTGGAAGCCGAAGCCACCAGATGGCAGGCCGGGAGCCGTGAGTGCCTTGGCCATGTCGACGATGGCCTTCTGCTGGAGGCGGCCGGAGAGGAGGCGCATGACAAAGGCATCCGAGGGCTCCTCGAGCACGCGCATGCCGCGCGATGACGACGACGACGCGGACGTGGGCCCTTTTCCGCCCTCCCTCTCTCCCCCGTTGGCGGAAGTCACGACGAGCGGCACCTCGTCCCAGTTCTCAAAGGGCATGAGGGCGTTGCGCAGCAGCACGATGCGGTGCGACCACTCGTTGTACAGCTGCATGACGGCCGCCCCGCCGCGCGGTCCCATGAGCGCCCCCACGACGTCGTGCGTCCACAGGTGCCCGTCACAGTGGCTCGCCATCCTGAAGTCCCCGTCCGCGCCCTCCGAGTCTACCGCCTCGCGCGCGTAGCTCACGAGCGCGGCCCCGATGGAGTCGGCCTGCCGGGCTATCTCGTCACCGCTGCTGCTGCTCGCGCGCCCGCTACTGCGCAGGGCGGGGCTGGACTCGCGGCCCGAGGTGGCCAGGATGGCGGCGAGGCCGGCGAGGAGCACGTCGCGGGTGGCCTCCTGGGCCCCGCGGTCTTCGCGGCCCCCCACGCGCCGGATGCACGTGTCGAGGAGGGGCGCCAACATGGAGACCAGGTCGCGGGCGCGGTAGACGCCCGGGGCCGGCTGGAAGTTGCGCCTCGCGGCGTCCTTGTCTGCGTTCCATGACCTGCCCTTTGTGCCGTTCTGGAGGTGGTACAGCGGCTCAACACGCTGGCCGAAGATGATGTTGGGGTGGCCTGCGAAGGAGTAGTGGGCTGTGACCGTCATGTTGTCGGTGCTGTTGTTCTTGGTGATGTCGGGGCAGGTTAGGTTGGTAAGCAGTTATGAAGGAGGTATCTGGACGCGTGTTGGTGAGCTTGAATAGCCCTGTCCTAGTATAAGAGCCGTGTGGAAATCTGGACTGATACAAATGCCAACACGGCTTGTGGATACGGCAAGACGAGGCGGAGAAGTTGAAGTTGTTGCACGTACGAGAGGCTGGGACAGGGCGGCGTAGCAACTGGCAGCCTTCAACGTATTCAAGAACGACGGCAGGCTGAAGGGCATGGGGAAGAAGGATTGCGTTGATCCAAGGGTCGGTCCAACATGGCAGCCGCGTGATTGAGGGAGCGGCCTTGTTACATAGGATTCTAGGAGAAGCTGCGCGTCGTTGTGCAGATTTGTCATCAGGGCACAAGTCTGCCTAGAGAACAAAAAGATGACATGTATTTTCCGAGTTCTAACAATGGTCAACCTGCCTGTTGCACTCGTATGCTGTGTCCATGTAAGTCCGACGGCTGTTGGGCCCCATCCCTTGACCATTTTGCTCCGACGACGACCACTCAACTCCGGCCCCCGAGCCAGGGTACACACACTTGTCACCCGGCGTGGGGGCTAGTAGACTACTGCAACTCCACCATGGAATTAATCCTCATCAGCGCCATATCCTATAGGATTAGTCCTACGTCTCTCGCTTGTGTGCTCAGTCCGTCCGGTAAGCAAAGCAAAATCCTCCCCAGACAGACAGGGCCAGATGCCAGCGAGATACAGGATGGTCTTGAAGCGAGTCAAATACTGACGATTCATGGCGGATCCAGGGTATCAGGGAATCATTCTTTACATAGTGTCTCACCACATTCAGCCTCACAACGTAAGTCCACAAGCGAGTGACAGCTCTCATTCACTTGACGAACCATCTCTTCATCAACATAGACACCACCGCAGCTATGACCACAACCACCGAGACCAAGGCCAGTCAGGCCACTTTCCTCAGCTCTGTGAGTGTCTCCATGCTTCCGCATCATCGTTCCACGTATCCGGACTTCCGCCAGTGAAGTCTCGCCCTCAGCATTTAGTAGTCATAATTCTGAGTCTCTCTAAACGTCTTCCTAATCCTAACCTCAACGTCCAGTGGGTTGCGCAGCCCACGCACATATTCGACGTGCGCCCCGTCCGGCTAGGCGGTGCGGGAGCCGACCCAGAGGAATGTCGCCGACGTGTTGTAGCGGCCCTTCGTCATGGCCGACTCCAGGAGCAGGTGCAGCGCCCCGGCTGACATGTATAGAAGGTTACCTCCCGCCCCCCGCCATCACTGTCACCGTCGGCCCTGCCGTAGCCGTGGCGGATCTGCGAGATCACCTGCAGCCGCGCCGAAGCGTGGACGTATCCTTGAACCAGGGTCGAGCCTCCGGTGCAGCGGGTGGGGCGAGTTGATGTCCTCGCCCTGGGATGTAAACACCCTCTCCCGGCCCGGCAGCGTCTCGATGGGGCTGCTCCGCGACTTGGCGTACTGGCCGGCGATGCGGCCCATCTCTACGACCGGCACGCCGCCCATGGCGGCCGTCAGCGCCGACGTCTCCCGCACCAGCAGCGACATGTGGCCCAGCACGCTCTCGTGTGTGGCGTCGCTGAAGCTATCGGCGCAGACCCCGCCCTAGATAATGAAGGCCCTGCCCAAGTCGTTTCTAGCACGAATCGGGGTGCGATATCTCACAAAAAACCGACGCATGAAGTTCAAAGTACTCATTCAATGCCTCCTATGGGCACGCCCTGCGCATTGGCGTCGGTATGCATGACTAATGAAAGAGAGGATCAACCGTGTCACTCTCCGATATCTCAATCCTGCTAGGTGCAATAGGTTACCAAGCTACCCCATAAGGCAGTGGGAGAGTCCTGGTACATCGCCACCGCATCGAACCAGCCATTATCGGTCTTCGGACTGCAGGTATCCATCGCTGCCTGTGCAGCGTCGGCAATCTCGCCCCAGCTTCCCACGGTGTAGCTGTCAGAGTCCTGCCGAGCCAAGACATGTCAGCAACTGGTCCCGCAGGATGGAGAGATGCGCAGGCTTTGGAAGGGAGGGGGTTGTTATGGATCATATGGAGACCTACCGTGACATTGACACAATACATGATACCCGAGTTGTGCTCGCAGATGGCCCGCCCGCAGTAACCCTTAGTGTGTGTCAGCATATGTGATTCGACATGAGTACCAAACAACATAATCTTCAGAAGTCGAAGGGGGCTTACATTGGCTACTTCCTTCGGCTTATCGGAGCGGCTCCTGATCTTATCGATGTTCTTGCGGACCTGATCCGGGGACGTCCTGTAGGTGACAAGAGGATTGCCGTTATCATCTTCCCAGAAATCGCAATGGACGTAACTCAGATCACGAGTCTTGACCACGGCACCGTCGAACGGGACAGGGATGTTGTTGGGCTTAGGGCCGGGGGCGGGGACGGAGTTGTTGAGGGTTTTGAGGAACATGGAAGCAGCCTCATCAAGGGATACCGCGAGGCCCTGGATGGAATCGTTTACAAGGGTCGGTACCTGCGCCATCAATTAGTTCTGTGGACCTAAGCCCTTCCAGGGAGGTGGTACTCACAGCGAGGGCGAACGAAGCACCCATCAAGGCGGCGACGATGAGGTTGATGTACTTCATGATGAAGAGTTGCTGGTTGGCAATAAAGATGGTTTGGTTGATGAGAAATGTGCAAGTTCAGAGGTCAAAGGTCGAAGTTGGCAGGTTCGAGTTGGTAGGTCGAGGTTGGAACGTTGAAGTTGGGAAGTCCAAGTGCAAGTCTTTTATATTGCGTCGCACAAACACACTACGAGCGAGTAAATGGCCTCACTCACTCATGCCATTCTCATCCGAGCATCTGTATACTTGAGTAGTGACTGGCTGCGAAAGCCTAAGCCAAATCCTGAGCCCATGGGCCGTGAATCATACGCTGGTTAAGCGTTTGTATAGAGGGTGCTGTAAGGCCCACACAGCAAGGTGAGTGGTCAAGTCGCAGTACAAGGCCGCTAATGGCAGGAAATCACAGTCATAATTTATTCATGTTCAAGCTGGAAGATATTAAAGAATTTCATTACTCCTAAGTAAACAACTCAGCCCTCCCGCCCATCATATCTCAACGCAAGCCACAATGAACCACACCAGAAATCAGGAAGGAACTGATCATGCTGATCCTACAGATCCTATAGACTAGTCGTTTCAGCTCTCCAAGTTAACTCTACAGACTGCCTCAGCAGCAGAATCCAGCGATGTTCCTAACCACGCTCGTATCTGACCAGCCACTCGTAATGTGCATATCTACCACACTGCAGCCATGGATCTCCTCGGGGCATTCATTACCGCCAGTTTTGAACCAGGAATCCGGCTTCAACGGACCAAGAATATTTGACGATATAAAACACTACGTACCTGCAGCAAGTGGTGGTACCACTTCTGCACTAGTAGTGGAGTGGTAAATATCGTGACAGAATAGCTTTCCAAAATTTATGTTGATGGCTGCCCTTAGAACTCACTTCACTGTAGGATGATCCTTTGATCAACAATTCACAGTTCGGAACTAGTTATACGTTGTCAGACATCAAGCCACAACACAGTCCAGCGCTCTCGCACTGTTTGCCTCCGCGACTCTGGCAACTGTTGTCAAATAGGCGACTTCTGTATCCCTGGACAGCACCGTCCGCACCGTCCACTTCAACCCCGACTCTAAGTCTGCTTCAACATCTTCGTCAACATCACGCTTAATATGACGAACTGGACGAGAAGCATCAAGCAGGTGTCGCCAGTCTTTGCGAAATCCTTGTCGGGACGGACTCCAGAGATCTAGTGGTTACTGGGAAGTCCCGTACGTGACGGTAATACCGATGGTGGAAACCGCATTCATTCCAGATCCGGCTCGAATGGCCTACCTCGCAACACGGACACATGTTGGGATTGGCTGACGCTGAAGGCCTTGCACGAGATCTGAGTAAATGTCTTCGGTGGCCTGCTGCGTCTCCCTCCAGTGGTGACTTCGGCTAGTTGCACCATTTCAGGAGCACGTGGCAAAGTCGCCTGGTTGGCGGCGCAGACGCATATTGGTGGCCAATGGAAATTTACACATGCAAACTTCAGTCACACAGGTGGCACAAAAGTCCCTCCTGCATTGAATCGTAGCACAGCAGCTGCGGGCCGGTGGCTGAGTGGTATTCGGCACATCAAGCCAGGCTGACTGCAGTGCTGCGCCGCAGTAGAGGCCAATTACGCATGGGGTAAGCGATGAGTGGTGATAGGAGTAAAACATCGGGCCGGCCCATCCCGTTGCGGGTTCTACTTGGCTTTTGTCGGCTGGGTCTGGTTCGACCAGATCCGGTAGGGCCAGTTTTCTGACTACCTAGCCCGTAAATTCTGGACCGGGAGACGGAGACCCAACCTCATCTACCTCTGGATGCGTCAGTCAGAGCAGATTCGTCTTGCTCGAACTACTCCTGAAAGTACATGTGACGTGCACATAGCGTCGTCTTCATCCAGTGTATTTTCCTTGATAATAATGCGAGGGATACTCCCTCCAAAATGGGCTATTCTGAGCCCGGTCATCTAAGGAAACGAAAGGGGACTTCAGGTGGCTACAGAGATCTTCCCAGCTTTGTCGTTTTAGTTGGTCACGCCAGTAACTGGTCCTGCTACTGCTTCTCAGATCACAGGTGTAAGAGAGAAGAAAGACCTTTCGGGGCGAAACGCACACCGAAAGACTCGCCCCGCTGTGTATTGCCTGGCTTTCGCACTTCTCCCACATCAAGTCTCCCATGGGTGTTATCCGTATACACAGTTGCATCGATCGAGGCGCATTCGAAGAGATGGTGATATTCTTCAGGGTGGTATCTATGATTTAAGCGGCAGAAGCCACGTTTCTCGCTCTTACACACTGTAATCACTCCGCCATTCCCACCTCCGACGTATGTGGCTTTGGCACACATCACATTACTTTCCATTAGCTCATCATGCAAGCCACCGAACTGAAATCATCGTTGTACTGTCCAGGGATAAGATAATTCGTTCCACTCGTAGTCCAAGAGTTGCCTGAGCAAGTCACGCCGCTGATTCAGCATATCATGTTAGCTGCAGTAACAGGGTAATCCTCGAACGACAGACGAAGAAGGGAGCTAGGTGGATAAGCGTACGTATAAAAATCGCATTCGGGTCCTCCTGTATCCACCGAACTAACGCTATCGTTGTACGCCGATGGAAAGTCCACTGATACACCCAAAACCACGTGTCAGCATTAACCTACGTTGAGAACCCGCAACTTGCAATGGCCCAGGGGGGCATGAAGACATACCGCATGTGTTCACCGGCACGGTAAGATTTGTGCAGTCTGTACTCAAAGACGCTTGGTTGCAAATTTCCACGTTCCTCGCCGTTGCAGCCGCGGATGTAGCAGAGCTCGTCGACGTGATGGTACTACTACTCGTCGTCGAAGCCGTTGATGATGGGGCAGAAGTTGTCGCGGCATCTGCGCTCGTACTGCTGGTCGCCGCCGCATCACTTCCTCCGCTACTGTTTCGCTGGCTAAGTCCCACACCAAGCCCAACACCTAATCCTATCGCCAGGATGAGTACCAATCCTATCACAATGCCCCAGAACAGCGCAACCGGCAGACCGAGGACTCTCCTCTTCTGGCCCGTGTGGTCTGGTTGTGTAGAAGCTCCCGGGGGACTGCCATTGTACTGGTTGTTCTTCGCGTGCTGCTCGCTGTAGGGTGGTGCTAGTGCTGCGTGCTGGCCGGGGTGCATCGGTTCGAGGCCGTTGCCTACCACGGCCTGAGGAAGATCGTGGCCCCTAACGGCCATTTCGGGGCCATAACTGTTTTGTAGGTCAGAGGTCGCCATTGTGTACGTAGAGCATGTGTGGCGTGTCTGGTGTGGTTTCGGCGCTTGCGCGCCGCGACGAGCAGCTGCGCTGGGCGGCTGCCTAGCAGTCCTAGCGTACACCGGATAGAGTCTCGAGATCCGTCAAGGCTGGCCCGGGTGGTCCTAACAGCTCTGCGGAGTTGGTCAAGCGACGTTTTCGTCGGACGCGAACGTGTCACCGTGTCAAGCCCAGGAGGCGTTCATGTGTATGTAAAGAGGGGAAGAGAGAGGTGGAAAAAGCCGAGATTGAAATCAGCTCAGCCCCTGGGAGCTGACGATGGATTCTAATCTGCTAATCTGCTTACGCTTGGCAATTTTTGGGTGCAGATCCTGGCCTAATTAGGGGACTAGTCCCTCATTGGACAGTGTAGGATAGCATGGTTCAACGGGGAGCCAGCCACTTCTCTTTCAGCTATATGGAAGTACTTGTATAATGCTGGATTAGAAACAGTCGAAGAGGACAGGCATCGAAGCCCTCATCTACTCGACGTGCTCTGCTGCGGCAAGGGCGCGACAGAAGGGAAAGCTAATGTTTCTCATAATTATTAATGAGCATGCTATGCTGGGTGGATAAGGTGCGCTCCACCGTTCTGCGTATTCTGGGGTTTTCCTCGGCATTTTTCATCACAAGATTTTATACGTGACCGTACAGTCCTATTGTTCCCGCCTAATTCCCTGGTACCCACTTTTCAAGGTTCCATCATAGACCGAACATGGCGGAGAAGACTCACATCGAAACGACTTGCGGCTTTCCATCCATGAGGTGACCCATCACGATACCGGCCAAGCAATTTCCCGCCAGAGCTCCTAGTCCTCTTTATGCAAGCGAAGCGCTGGATCTTGTACAACGCTCTGGCCCGGACTTTTGCTCTGCTTATGTACCTGTTAAGCCCGGGAAAGAGGATAATTAGGGGCCGAAGACCGGAAAGCACTCAAACGGATTTCATTCGCGAAGAAATGGGCTACAGCAGCTGTTCACTGCATCGCCAAACTGACTCTTGTCAGGATGTTTTCATAATATATGAGCTTGCATTAAAACCAAATACCAGTGGGATTTTAGTTTTACAATATACACACCCTTCCATAGGTAATAGCTTCAGCCATTGTGTTACTTTTTAATGAGTCGCAGCAGGGATGATGAGAGGTTGAGGGTTAGTCCCTACTGCCACCAATCCTGGCGCAGTAGCCGCAGGCCCGTGGCTGAGCGGCATGCAGCACGTTGAGACAAGCTGACTGCAGGACACCGCCCCAATACGGACGAACTACGTATTGATTGCGCGATGGGCATTTTTGGGGATATTCTCAGCTCCAGCAGGGGACGCTTCCCCACACCTGTCCCATTTGCCTTCAAGCTTCTGTCAATGCGCGAAATTCTGCCCATCCTCTCCGGCGATGGCAGAGACGCTAGGTGTTGTGTCTGGCATCATAGCCGTAACCGAACTGACTTGCACGGTGCTAGGCTACTTGAAAAGCGTTCGTGACGCTGGGAAGGATATCCAGGACTACAACCGCGAGGCACCTATTTTCGCTCAGCTGCTCACAAGTCTTGCCGTCCACGTCGCGCAAAGTGGTGGGCAGAATGGGGACCCATGGTTTGAGTCCGTTCAAAACCTCCAGCGTGGACCCATGCAGCAGTACCAAACTGCAGTGGAGAGGTTCAAGGAGAAGGTCGCGCCTGGGACTGGGTTTCGCGAGAAGTTGACCCAACGTATGACCTGGAAGTTCGTCAAGGACGACGTCAAAGAGATTCTGGAAAAGATGGAACGGTTGAAGGGCTTGATCGTGATTGCGTTGCAGAAAGACCATTTGTAAGGCTTGTTCTGCTCTAGCAAACTGGGATGGGGGTATGGAGTTAGAACGTGCTAACCTAATCACAAACAGCAAATTGTCTGAGGCAATACGCAGCATAACGTCAGAGATCAAAGACGACACTGCAGCCATTCGAGCAACAGGAGAGCATCACACCACTGAGCTTGCCACTTTGGTAACCGAGGCTCACAAGCAGTCTGCCTTGTCCTCGGCCATGCTGCAAAACACAAGCCAGATCGCATCATTTCGCGCCGAGGCTACTTCTACTGAACGAGCAAAACACAAGGGTCAGTTAATGGAGTGGTTGTCCGACCATGACCACATCAAAGAGCAACAGGATAACATATCACGATACAAGGAGGGTACCGGCATGTGGCTGTTGCACGATCCCAAATTCAAGGAATGGGAATCCGGAACGTCGGACACGTTGTTTTGTGTCGGCATGCCTGGGGCAGGGAAAACAGTGATGTCTGCCATGGTCGTTCGCCACCTGTTTCATTCCCCTCGGGTGTCAAATGACGAGGTTGCCGTGGCTTTCATGTACTTCAGGTACGATCTACGGGATACACAGTCAACAGAGCGACTTCTTGGCAGCCTCATACGGCAGCTGGTTAGTCAACTTGTGGGCGCACCTGATTCTATTATGGAAGATTTCAAGCGTGTGGAGAAGGGAAGGTGTATACCGCCAAACCGAAAAATGCTTCAAACCGCGGTGGACTGCTTCAGTTGCGTCTATTTTATCATAGATGCGCTTGACGAAGGTGCACTCCAGCATACGAAGGGCTTGATCTCAGCAATCCGATGTTTACGAAAAGCCCGAATCAAGCTCCTCGTAACATCGCGATTTATACCAGAGATTCAAGCTCAGTTCGAAGACAATCACTCAATAGAAATCCGGGGTTCTGATGTCGACATCGAAAGCTACACAACGGATCGACTAAGCGAGCTCCCACGTTGCGTGCAGAACAACCTACCTCTCCAAACAGAGATCACTCGAGCGATCGTTACATCGACCCAAGGCATGTTCTTGCTTGCCAAGCTTCACATTGACTCGTTGAAAGATAAGAGGACCCTCAAAGCCATGAGAAACACTCTCGGGGCATTACCAAGTGGCTCCAGCGCATACGATATGGCATATGACGGGGCCATAAGGCGACTTTCCGACCAGTCAGTGAGCGACTATAAACTTGCGCAACAAGTTCTGACTTGGTTAGTGTACGCTATGCGACCCATAACCGAGATTGATTTGGAAACAGCGCTCGCCGTTGAGCTGGGAGAAAGATCTCTTGATCACGACAATGTTGTGCCTGTAATGGAACTTTTATCGCTCTGTGCCGGACTCGTCACCCTGGACAAAGAGTCAAAAATCGTGAGATTGGTCCATTATACCACACAGGAGTATTTCTCGCACAACCCTCAGCACTTGCTTCAAAATCCACATCGAGTCTTGTCAAATGTCTGTGTCTCGTTCTTGGGCATCGATGACTCAAAGTCTGCATGCCACGGGGAGGACCCAGGTCATAAAAAGCTCTCCTCCAACATTCATCTAACTACATTTCTTAGCTACGCCGCAAGAAACTGGGAGGACCATGCCAGCGCAGCGCAGCCTTGCGTCAATGACGACGAATTCTCGCAGAAATTAGCCCTCGAGGTGCATCTATTGAGAGATAATGACCTCATGGAGTCCTACCTGAGAGCACGAAGAGGACGGGTTGAGGATCACTGGGAGGACCGCGACTTGGATGTGTTCAAATGCGAGCGGAGGACGGGCATGCAATATGCCGCGGCCAAAGGAAGTCTTGAACACGTGTCTGCCTTACTCGAACTCGGCCTCGACCCGAACGAATCAACGTATGGCACTACGGCTCTATTTGAAGCCGCCCGAGGGCACCATGAGTCCGTCGTCAGGCGACTGATTGAGGCCAAAGCAGACGTACATTTCCAAGCCAAGGGATCCTCACACACTGCATTGACAGCAGCAATCGATATGCACTTCGGGTGCCTCAACCCTGTCTATTTACCATCATTCCACAAAGATCATTACCCCTCGACGGTAGACCCCGCGCCTACTGTGGCGCTTCTCTTGGATGCTGGAGCGGATCCTGAACATCTTCCGGCAAATCTGGACAATCTCACAGCTCTGATGCGCTCTTGCGAATATGGTATGGAAACGGTCGTGAATATGTTGTGCGAGGCTGGAGTCGATGTGGATCGGCGAGGCGGCAACGACCTATGGGGCACCGGAGGCCGGGCGGCACTACATATAGCGGCTTCTCATGGTTATGAAAGCATCGTGAAGCTACTTCTGCAAACTGGTTGCGACCCAGATGTTGCTGACAACCTGAACTTATCACCCGCAATATGCGCAGCAGCGGGTGAGCACTGGACGGTTCTGGACATGCTGCTAGACACAGCCGCCATCGACCTGCGTCGTGAAACAGCATACGGAGACACTATCCTTGAACTTGCATGCAATAGTAGGGGCGTCTCCGATGCCCTGATTAAGCGTTTGGACTTTTCAAGGCCCGATGGTGTCAATGCTAGGGGTCCACCACTCATAAAGGCTGCTCGGGCCAGGAAGGAAGCCGCGGTAACACTGTTGCTCGAAGCTGGTGCCGACCCACATATCACGAATCCTGAAGGAGTTACTGCCCTGCATGTCGCTGCTAGCCTTGGGCATAGCAATGATCAGCACACATCGATTGCCATCGTAAAGGCTTTGTTGAAGGCGAACATGGCTGTTGATACCCGAGGTCGTGATGGATCCACTGCACTCATGTTGGCCTCTCGCGACGGTCATAGTGAGATGGTGAGGCTTCTTCGCGACAATGGCGCGAACGTGCTCTTGAAAGACAACAGAAATTGGAGTGTTCTCACGTATGCAGCTGCCGAAGGCCACGCTGATATTGTGGCGAGCTTGCTATGTGACGGCGCGGATCCAAAGACCGACCAGTCATTGATATACGCTGCCTCATCCGGCCACTGCAACGTTCTACGTATCCTGATCGACTCGGGCGTCGATATAGGTACAGCCTCAGAAGATGGAACAACAGCACTTGTGTCTGCGGTGAAATATGGGCGACTCGACGCGGCTAGATTACTGATGGAAAGGGGTGCTGCAGTGAACGCGCAAACGGCAGATGGCACGTCGCCACTTATGCTATCCGCTGCAGGAGGACACGAAGATCTCACAAGACTGTTGCTCGATCGTGGAGCCAACGTCAACCTGACAAACGAGAGAGGAGAAACGGCATTGATGGTTGCGATAAGAACTGAGATTGAAAAGGTTCGAAGTGCCGGATTGCCAGGGGAGAACCAAGACGTCTTTCGCATGCTATTGGAAGCAGGAACAGACGTTAATGCTTCAACGCACGACGGAGACACAGCGCTGTTGCTTGCCACAGATCTGAGGTACCCGCGCCCGGACAACGCCAGGCTCTTGATCGAAGCTGGCGCTGATGCATCAGTTGTCCAGCGAGCTCAAAGGATCGCCCTTGTTTCGTATGGTGGAATTGACAGGATGAGTCTCTTCACACTCGAGGCTTTATTGAAAGCTGGCGCGGATCCGAACGAGTATGACAGCGATGGGATGACTGCTCTAGTGCGAGTGTCTTCCGGTTGGGATTATCGACTTGATAAGCTGAGAGTACTGCTTCGTTATGGAGCTATCCCGGACGTTCCCAACACCAAGGGACAGACTGCGCTGATGTTAGCCATCCGCGATATGCACTGGGTTTCATGCTTGACAATAGTGGGGGAATTGCTGAATGCTGGGGCCAACCCCAACCATGAAGACGCTGCCGGGCGGAATGCGTTGTTCTATCTTGCCCAACGCTCCCACAAAATCCAATACGGTGAACTGTTCAGAGCATTGGTGGACGCGGGTGGGGATACCTCTGCACTCGCCAAAGACCACGAAACTTTGCTCATGTATTCTGTTCGCCTGGAAGCTTGGACGCTTTTGAAGTTGCTCTTGGCTGCTGGGACAGATCCTCAGGGTTCGAACAAAAGGGGCCGGAACGCTATCATGCTTGCTAGTAAGGTGGGCGGCAAAGACGGTGAAGAGGCGGTGAAGTTACTACTGGACGCTGGAGTTGACCCGAACCAGCGCGATTGCCACGGTCACAGCGCCCTACGGTTTGCCTCCGTGTCTTCTCACAGCCCTATGACTTTGAGGACACTGTTGAGCGCGGGTATGGATCCTCATGAGCGTGACGCCAACGGTCTTACTCTGCTCATGCTGGTTGCGTCCAATAATGGTGACAAGCAAGCTATCGCATCGGAGATGGTATCTGCGCTGATTGAGGCTGGTGTGGACGTGGATTCGTACGACAACCTCGGAAATACGGCTTTGATGTACGCTGCCAAACACAACGGGCCCGTTGGCGCCTTGTTGAAGGCTTGCGCAAACCCAAATGTTGCCAACACTTTGGGCCAGACTGCACTTTTGAAGTGTTTTTCCAGAAAGAGTATCTGCGTGAAACAGACTCTGCGCCCACTCACGGATGCCGGGGCTGATATCAATATGGTGGACAACAATGGGCGCAGCGTGCTCATACTGTCAGCCTCCGTCAAACCCCGATTTGGCGAGAACGTGGAGGCTGTTGAGCAAATATTGAAGGTTATTGGTGTTTCTATTGGTCACATGGACAATGACGGAAATACGGCGCTTATGTGCGCAGAGCGTGTTGGAAACAATGAGATTGCACGTCTGATCAGGGAGGAAATCCAGAGGCGAGAGAACAGCGACAAGATACACTAAACAGTGCACGTTCGTATTATGAAGCGCAAATTTCAAGTCCCACTTTGAATATTCCAATGGTTCGAGGGCGAGCGGGTTCATCCTGATCAAGATCATGTCGATTCCATCTCGGTTTGGACGCCCCAAATTCTCAGCAATGCAGGCTTAAGCACAGGCCGTACGATGATGCTTTGCGTTTGCTAGAAAGACATGCTCTTCTCGATGACGTCCATCAAGGCGGCAGCCCGCTCGGACAGATTCTTACACTCGTCCGACCCTTCGCCACCCTCGGCCCCAGCAGCTTTAAACCCCTCCTTCCAGAACTGCCATCTCGCCAGAGAGACAACGGGCACTGCCGACAGAGTGCAGCTATCCCCAAGCCGCCACATCGTCTCCTCGACATCGCTAACGGGAAGCGGGTTCGCCATGTACTTGTAGATCTCCTGGCCATCCCAGATGATCCACTGCGCAGCCGCCATGACGTGGTACTCGTGGAGCTGGCCCTGGCCCTTCCCGCCCCGCTCCGTCTCGAAGGCATCGCGCATCTCCCAGACCGCGAACGTGGGCATCCTCGCCGTCCAGACACCCGCCGCCTCGAGCTGTGCGAGGAAGGCGTGGTAGTTGACCCACTCGAGCGGCGTCTCTTCCGCCTCGGGACCTGGGCTCATCGTTAGATCACCCGGGCCCCGCTCAACCCGACAGAGTGTGTCGTGGCACTTCACCGTTGGACACTGACTCACCTTGGAAGTTGTCTCTGAGCTGCTCGCCCAGGGCCTGGAAGTTAACGCAAAGCTCCTCTTCCCGCTTTACAGTCGATCGGGATACTAACTTCGGCGACCGGGTGAGGTATTTCAGGAGTCGCACCAGCCTGGCGTGCGAGAGATGCTGGTATGGGATCTGCACGGCGACCTCCACGATGAGAGTTGCGAATGCGAAGCCCTCGTCAGAATAGGGTTTGTCCGCCGGCAGGTGAGTCAGAATGGACTGGGCCGCGTCATGGATCGAGACCTCGGACTGCGGTTGGAGGAACTCATTCAGAGTCGTGGCCAGCTTCACGTCGAGGGCAGTGCCGCCGGTGTCGCAGAGTGCGTCGAGCTTGAGATTGAGTGAAGCAGCCATAAGGATTCGGGTGTGTTCATTGAGGGGGAGAGAAAGCCAGTGGGTGGGTGGCTGTAGACTTTCAAGATTACTATTATCCTTATCCTCGAGGCGGCTAGCCCCTCATGCACAGCCCACCTCCGAAGGGGCCTTGGGTACCATTGCTAGAGACTTGCAGCTCAGTGACTGACCCCCATTCACTTGAGCCCCAGTCATTGCCATATGGATGACTATGTGGATGATGGCTTCCCCTCGTATGCCTTAGAAGTCTTGTGGGGTCTTAGTAATATCTTCGATAAGAAATTCCAGTTTGGTGCCGGTAGGCACTAGAAGCTGAAAAGAAGTAGGACAGAAGTTGAGAGACAGACGCGATAGATCTCACTGCTTCTATGGTGGTCTTGTACTTCCCTGATGCGGGGCATGAATATTAATATTATTTCAGTAAACGCGTCTTCCACGATATTGCTTCTCATGGAAAATGCACAGTTCCCCAAGTTAGCTGTCTCGTGCTCCCTTAGCCGTACCTCCTGTTGGCTTCAGGCTCAACCAAGGCCTTTTCTTGCCCGTCCTCCAGCTCCACTAACACCCTTGGTGATCCCATTGTTTCCTTTAGTATGAGCTCCAGCCTGCCGTCGGGAGTGACCTCCCTCACAAAAGCCCGCAGCCTCCACGTTTCCCAGTTCCTAACTCCCCCTCCAGCATTTTGCAGCAGTGGGCTCGGCCGAGTGAGGATCGCCAGTGCCATCAGCTCCCCCAACTCCGACCATGCCGTGCTGCACCAGCCGTCGCCTGCAACAAGTAGCAGGAGGTGAGCGTACACAAGCATCATGTGTACCAATAGGACACTCATAGCGAGCTTTATGATTGAACCTTCGAATTTGTAGGCGTGTGACTGGTGGTAGAGTCGATAATCGAGCTTGGTCCACTTGTTCCTCTCTGAGGATATGGTCCCATACTCTTGTGCATCCCCATCCGTACGATACCCGAATAGGGATTGCGTTCTTCTCAGTGAGTCTGTCAAATACAAAGTGTGTGCCAACATTGAGCACTTGGGGCCCATCAAACCATTGACGCTCGCGCTACAATAGCCCTGTATGAAGTCGAAGGGGCTAGTTTGAGTGGCGTTGTCCGGGATCCTCAAAGAGCTCGAGGTAACGGTCAGATTGGCATTGAGCGAGTTGGCGTATTCGGTCGTGATGGTTATACTTGGACTGGTTACCCTGGAGGTATTTGATCCTGTGGTGGCCTGCACGGATTCCATGGATACGCCCGAGTGCATGATTGTCGCGTAGGGAGCCGTGGACCAAACCTGGGACTCTATCCATCTTGCGTCGACCAGGCACAGGTAGGTTGCAGGGTTGCTCGTGTCGCGCCCACCGTGTATGAGCAACGCGGTGGACGCAGTCACCCGGGCAGGCAGGAGGCGGGATATGTCGGTATAAGTCGTGGATGCCGCATCTTGGCTCTCCATTTGTAAGATATCTTCCAGTAGTAGGCCATCTGCTGATATGGAGAAAGGTGGGAAAGAGCCCCACTGCTGGAAAGAGATCGGACGTAGATTTGTTGCGCCGTCATGTAATACAGTGCTGCATTGCATCGAGACGGATGGTTGACGCCAGTTTAGATCTGCTCTCTTCGAGTCGAGTGGTTGAGCCGTGATCATAAACGGTCCCGATATTGCCGGCATCCAAGTTCGATATCGGTCAAACAACTTCTCGGTGACCAGCGCCAATGGCGACGTGGCTTGAGTGGCGACTGACTGACAAATGATGTCTGCACACTCAATACCTGCTCTCTTGACCTCGGCAATATTGGTGTTCCGAATTTTCGAGATATGCTCGCAAGTGTTGCTCGCGGGCTCGCAGTCGTTCAAGCTCTCCTCTTGGTAAGCCAGCGCGAACGAATCGGATGTCGCACCGTCTACCACCGTGATGTTGGCATTTGCCCGAGAGATACCCATACCCTCAACTAGGATCTGGTCCAATCCGGATAGTATATGCTCGAGCCTTGCGGAAAAGATGTTTGGCTCAAGACGATTATCTCTGGTACCATCTGGCCCAAAACGACCGTCTATGAGCAAAGGAAACAAATCCTCAAACGGGGCTCCGAGATAGCTTGCATCCTGCAAATCGTGTTCTTTGAACTTGGCCATAGCATCTTTGTCGTTCGGAATTTGCCACCAATCATACTTTGGAAGCATGAGAACACCTGAGCTAGGGGCAGCAAGCAGCGCCAAGACTGAGACAAGAACAACGAGTAAAATTGTCAAGAGCTCTGGTGCGGTCTTGAGTGTGAATCCTGCCGAGGCCATAAAGGGAGCCTGAAAGAGTGAACAGGGGTTCGAGACGCGAAATGGGGAAACCAAAAGACCGAACGAAACCCCTCGGCTGGTCAACAGATTGTAACGGATGCGGTGAAATAAAATGTCGCCGAGCGAGACGACTATCAAAGTCTCGTGAAGCTTGGCAGCAAACAGGAGGGTCTTCAACTGAATATCGTTCGCCTTCCACTGGAAACCGTCAATATAAAGCCAGAATAAGACCAAGGTGATTGCGACGGGTACGAAGTGGATGGCGAAAACCTGGCCAAAAGCTCGCTTTCTGCTTTTAGTCCAGACACTTTTTGGCATTTCGACCGGGTCTCTTCCTTGCTGAAGATCGGATTGCTGCTGAGTTGCACTCTTGTGGGACTTCATCCCACCCATACGAGCGTAGTTCTCCGATACGTCATCCCCTAAGGTGACTAGGGTCCGGGAATCAGAATCTGTTGTGTGTGTGGTCTTGCTGTCGTCCTCGGTTCCTGGAAGAGAGATTGTGGAGATTGTGTCTTCGCCCCGGTCAGCCACTGACAACGTTGAACATGGCGATGGAGCTCTTCTGGGCGTGAGTGACTCCATTGCGAAGCGACATCCCTCCGGGTAGGGCAAGCTCAGTAATGGATGACTGGCTTCGAATTCGACTTATTTTATGCGACTTTGTTAGATGCTGCTCTGACATATGACTGTTGGGTTGTTCGGTCGGTCAAGGGTTGGGCGGATGTTATATTCACGTATTTAGAGATTCAGCCATCATGTAAAGCAAGACATGAAAGAAGGAAAATTCATGAACACCGCAAGCTGAATATGATGGTAAGAAAGCGGAGCCTCGAGGACAGCTTTCCGTCGCCTAACATAGCTATCGTGATGCAGCCAAGAACTCAGCTGGGATTTCGTGTTACGTGGGGGACCCACACCAATCAGAGACACATAAGCAAAACGTTGTACATCTCGGCAGTGTACATGCTGACTGCAGAAGCGAGCCTGAAACGGTCAATTGATGATCGCATTGTGTGGCATTGCCACAAGACATGACCAATGGCGCTTTCGCCAGCCAGACCAATTCATTGAGGATCAGCAATGCATATATATATTTAGCACGTCAGAAGCCGGCATCCATTGCGGTGGACGGTACACATTTGCGGCTCACTGACACGCCGGAGGTAACCTTCAGGCCTGAAATTATGAGAACTTGAAGAACATAGCGTTCATGTGTGCGCGTGTATTTATATTCTCGTGCAATAGCTCAAGCTGTCAACAAACATAGATGGAATGAGACCCTTATCCATAATGATGCACTATGTTTTATTTCTAACAAAAGCAATACCAAACAAAAGTCTGCTAGGCTCAGTCGTTGGGTATATGAGAGGTAAAATGCGTGCATCGGATTCAAGACTTTTTGTCTTCTATGACGCCACCGGCACAAAAAGTCACGAGCCTCGCACCTCGCAAATATCATTCAAGTCCGTAAGACAGTTGCAAAGGCAGCAGGAAAAATCGTCACCGGGGCAACAAATCACGCAAAAGATCCCTGGTCAGTCTGTTTAGGACCGTTCAAGACGGGCTACGTCGTATCGACACTGTGATGAGCAACTGAGAAATCGGGCAGGAATGGTTTAAGGTTTCCAGACTCACAGTTACCCCACGGGGCATCCACATCTCGCGCTTTCTTACCTCCGCCCTTGGCAAAGCGCGAGCATTCGCGAGTGTATTATTAATCGTTCCTATCATTTGGTGGCGGAAGCCATGAGGCCATGACAGAATACGTTTCTCCTCGCCAATCGCAGAGCCTCTCCACTCTGCTGTATACAGCTGAGTCTTGTTAGATAGGTGCGGAATGCAAAGTGCACTTTATACGTCTCGAAAAGCCCGAACCCAAGAATCCGACATGCCGATGGGCAGGAAAAGTGGCTCATGCAACATGGGCAGCCATAGTCCAATATCATGGTGTCAAATTAATTCATCTCAGGCGGGGCCTTTTCTGGTAACCCAGTTCAACCAATACATATCCTCCCGTGCTGGTGAGTCATTGGCGTTGTACAAGATGCCATGGCAGACGGCGAGCTGAGTCAAGTTGGCCAAGGAGTCATCAACCTTGTGACCATGTGTCGAAAGCACAGCCGTTTGATACTACTATGTTGCCGGCAGCCCCGGGGCGGCTGCAAGAGCTGTCATTTTGCGCATTGCCAAGCACTCTTCAGCAAGGTATAGTATACCAATCCCTCAGCCTGGTACGCGTATTTATGGGGTCGATATGTAAGCATCGCAACATCAAACGCGCGAGTCCCGCTCAACCTACGCCAAACTCGCTCTCGGCTTCATCGCTTCTATACGCGTATTCGCCCGCTGCCGCCAGGCACCATTTCTGATGTTTGATTGAGGAAAATTGACCAAGTGAAGATCAGAGTCCCACGACTGCTTATGAGCCTGGATATAAATAGTAAGACCTTGTATCCTTTGAAGAAGTCAGGAAAACAGGATCTTGCAGGTCACAACGTCTTCCCTTGGTATCTTTATACTTGGTATGTACATTCGTTAGAATAATCTTGTGTTATAAATTAGTCAACCTTGATTTATCGAAGCTTACATCCTTAGGCCGCTAGAGTCCAGTTACAGAGACAGATTAAACAGTATCTCAAGTTTGCGTCGTAAAAGAGAACCAGCACGACACCATGAGCTCGATTCTCCGGACAGATATCCTCATCGCTGGAGCTGGCCCCGCAGGTGCTAGCCTGGCCGCCTTTCTAGGCCAGAATGGTAATGTGGCAGTCCTTTTCATTGACAGCTGCCTCTAGCACGATGGCTCGACTGATGCGGTTTCACAGGTCTCAAGGGCCTCGTCATTGCCAAGGACTCGACCACGGCCTACACGCCTAGAGCTCACGGATTTAACCCATTCGCCTTTGGTGAGGTTCATCTCCTCAACCTGTCCATGACTCGTATAGGCTGATGCAATTTATAGAATGTCTTCGGGACATCGACCTCGAAGACGAAGCTCTGCGTCTTGCCATTCGAGGACCCTCTGCCCTCTCAATGCGCTTTGCTGGCAGCCTTGCCGGGGAGGAGTATGGCAGGGTTATGGCATGGGAAGAAAAACCAGATGTCGCAGTAAGCTAAAATCGAAGGGAAACGACGATATTGAAAGACCACGTGCTAATGTGGAGAGTCTGTAGGGGAAAGTCCGCGAAGTCACTCCGTGTGAGTATGTCGATCTCACCCAACGACATGTCGAGCCACTTCTTGTCCGTTACGCTTCGCACCACGGGTTCAACATTCGCTTCTCAACCGAGTTGATCGCCGTGGACCCCATCACCGGCGATCAGGGCCAGGCGGCCTTTCTCTGTACCGTTAAAGACCATGTCACGCAGCAAAATTTTCAGATTCGTACCAGGTACCTCTTTGGAGCCGATGGAGGTCGCAGCACAGTTGCCCGATCGCTTGATTTCAAGTTCCTCAGCAAGCCCGGGGGCATAAAGGCCTGCAATGTCTTGATCCGCGCGAACCTCGCGAAATACATGTCTAAAGAGCGACAGGCCTCGCTGAATTGGATTGTGAAGCCGGACAACAAGGCATTCCCCGGAATCGTTGGCCACCTCCGCGTCGTCCGGCCTTGGAACGAATGGGTCATGGCGGCGTTCGGGCCTGTCGGGAGCAACCCATTCGAGGGCTTGAGCACCGACAGCCCTGAGCTTGTCGCCTGCGTGCGAGAGTTTGTCGGGGATGACAAGCTCGAGGTCGAAATTCTGGCTATGGATCCTTGGACGGTGCGCGAGTCTGTCGCGGAGGAGTATTCGAAGGCCGGATCTGACGCCTACATCCTCGGTGATGCAGCTCATCGTCACCCGCCCACGTACGGCTTGGGCAGCAACACGTGCATCCAGGATGCGTACAATTTGGCGTGGAAGACCGCGTTTGTCCTCAAGGGTATTGCCGGCCACAGCCTTCTGGACTCATTCAGCCAAGAGCGCCAACCCGTCGGGGCAGACCTCGTGCGCGAGTCCAACGATCAGATCAAAGCGAACAACGACATTTGGGAAGCGTTGGGGATGACGGCTTCTTCGCCTGAAGCCGGGGTAAAACAGGTCGCTGAATTGGCTCATGCCTCTGCTTCCGGTTCAGTTCGCCGGACGAAACTGCACAAGGCCTTGGAGACCAAGAGGCAGGAATTCGAAAGCCTCGGTCTTGCTTACAATCAGTGGTACACCTCAAATGCCGTCTACCTTGACGATGAGGTGGTTCGTCGCCCAGTGTTCGAAGGCGATCCTATCGTGGAGGTACAAGTCAGCACGTTTCCCGGGAGTCGATTGCCTCATGTTTGGTTGGACATACCCGAGCGTGGGAACGTCACGTCCACACTGGACCTATCTGGAAAGGGTCGTTTCTGTTTGTTGACAGGAGTGGAAGGCGAAGCATGGCGAGATGCGGCCAAGGAAATTCAGAAAAAACATGGAGTTCCCGTCGCAACGTACGGGATCGGACCGGGCCTTGATTACCTTGACGTTTACCGAGACTGGTTTCGGAAGCGGGGTGTTGAAGAGGATGGTTGTGTCCTCGTCAGACCAGACAGATTCGTTGCGTGGAGGTCGGTCAAGGTGACTGATAACTGTGAGGTAAAGTTGATGCAGGTTCTCGATCACATCTTGTCACGACATGAACTTTAGCCCTTGTGATGAGAACTCGAACTAGATCTTGTATTCATCCTGGACATATTACATTGCAGCAAGCATGTGCAATCAAGATAGGGGGACTAGTCTGTTGTTTAAATCCGATGACCTACCAGGAGTCAATACCAATCTTGTTACTATACCCACTGCCCCAGACAAATAGAGGTTGGCGACGTACAAAACACTACTCAGATCTAACGAAGCAACCCTCAAAAATGACCAAATGATTTCCGAATGGCGTGGCCTCTCATGAGGCGATAGCATAGGTCATGAGGGCTCGGTAGACCTCTCCCGAACCGCCCTCTTCAGAATCGTCCTGTACAAGCTCCTTCTCGATGCGAAATCCAAGCCGCCGGTACAACCCGACGCCGGGACGAAATGCCCTGACGTAGACGTCGAGGCCAATCTTCTTGGCTTCTTTCAGACCGCTCGCAACCAGCTGCGTGGCGATGCCTCTGCCCTGGTTGTCTGGATGCACTGCCAAGTAGTCCAGCTCTGTACGATTAAGCCAGCGTGTTAGTGCATCATGCATGGCCTAGGTGACTCGCCGGATAATGGGGAGATCACCTACGGATGTACGTCTTCTTGGACAGAATCTCGTTCTCGGCCTCCTGGACCGGACTTATCGGCTCGTCAGTCGCATCGCCAGTGCTCCAATCGGCCATCGAGGCAAGACGGCGGAAGAAAGCTTCGTCGCCGTCGCTGACCGCCGGAGTTACGGCTTCAGGCCAGACAGACGCGTCAAAACCGGCCGGGAGGATCCATCGCACGTACCCAACGATGCGACCAGTATCGGGGTGGACAGCTTTCAAATGGCGTTTAGTCTCGCGCCCAGTCAACAAGTTATTCGGGAAGCGCTTGGCAATCTGGATCACATGGTATTCGAGAGTGCGGTCCGGCCAGTTTAGACGGAAATGCGGATCAGCCCAGAAGGCAGGGAGGTTGTTGGCGGCGAGCGCGTCGCCGTCGGCCACTGTGCAGCCCGAGATGATGTACTCTTTGGTGCTGGTCAATTGCGTGTTGTTCGACATTTCAGATTACGTAATACACAGAAAGCGGCAAGTCGTTCATGAGGGTGCAGGTGTGTGAAGGGGAAAGCTCAAAACGAACGATCGGACAGGCAAAATCCTGGGCATAAAACGGCGCCCTAGATCATCTGCAGCTCGGAATTTATAGGAGGGGGTTGTCACGGCGGCGCGAGGAAGAAAGACGCCAAGCCGGATCGGGCAGGACGGCGAGGGCCGCCATTAGCGGCGGCCACGACATCGTGTTCTCCATTACATTATTGAAGACAAGGCTAGTGGGTGTCTCTCAGCTGATATGTGTTCTCTGTTACTGGCATGATTTGACCTCCGACGGCTGAAGTGATCTCGGCTTGGCTTGTTTCTGTTCTTAAAGACGAAGCCAGATTCAGGGACGAGGCCTAAGACCTTGGTTATTCTTACAGTAGTGACTCGATAGTAGTTGAGGAGGGAAAGGTTTCGGGAAGAGTCAAAATTGGGTGGTGGACCGGGGACCAGAGCCAGTTACCTCCATCATGGATCAAGTGATCGGGTTCTGTGACACGGTGATGTGAGTGAGCCCCCAACCTCAAAAATTACAGTATATGTCATATGCTTAATCTTGAAATTCGCCTTCTGTGTTGTCTGCTGCTCTACCTCTCTCTTCATAGACAGCGATGCCTCTCAACGTTGATCTTCTGATGAAATGCATCTTCACTTGGCTGCCATGGATTATTTCCCCGACCCGATACAAAAGGGAAATTCCGGACTCATATTCTGCACATCATACGTACTTGATGTGTCTTGCATAGACCAACTATGACAGTGACATCCTGTGAGGTACTAGTGACTATGTCCCCCACCCCCTGGCGCCGCCCGTCCCAGAACGTTTGAGAAATCAAAATTCGATATGCTCATGCGAGGCTTGATCTCAAATTACACACTTCGAGGAGGTGATGGATCAGGACAGTCTTCTTTCGCGCAGGCTGGCAATTTCTCGTCGTATTTTATCCTTCTCTGTCTGCAGAGAGTTAGGTACGATATTAACACATGTCAAGGCCACACTGCATGGTCAAGTTGATATTTATTTGGAGGTCAAGTTGATATTTATTTGGACAAGAAAAGGGTTTTTACGGCTCGGACGAGCAGCGAATAGGAAATCACTGACCTGCAGCTGTCGCAGCCTGACTTGACCTTGGGCTTGATTATCCTTCTGTATCTCCGTCTTGGCGGCTTATTAGAGACAGGAATAATAATCACGGCCTCGTAGCACAACAGGCTCGTAGCACAACACGGAGGCATGAGGGGTCAAGGAGCCTTGGCAGCTTACTCCCAGAGCACTCTCACAGAACTGTGCGTTCAACACCCGAAGCCTCAATGCCCTCTCCTCCGCAAGAATAATCGTAATCTTACCGCGCTCTCTTCATCCTTTTCTCCATATCTCTCCCACTGTTCTTTGAGAACATGCGTCTTGTAAAGGCTTTCGCCGTTGGGGCGTCCATTATCTCCAGCGTGGTGGAGGCTCTTCCTAGTCGCGCCCAGTCATTCGCAAGGAGACAGGTAACCAAGCTTCGAGATGAGTACGACTTTGTAATCATTGGCGGTGGTACTGCAGGTTTGACTGTTGCTCATCGAGTCTCGGCTGCTTTCCCAATGAGTTAGTTGTGAACTAATTGCTTATCTGGATTGCTACATCGAATCTATTCAGATCGGAGATGTCTACTAACACGGATTGAACAGAGAACGTCCTAGTCATCGAGTACGGTAACATTGAAGGCACCGTTGGTTACTTCGACCCGCCAGAGGATGGCCGCGGTGCCAGCCGTCTCGTCATTAGCTCACCTCCTGTCGCCAGCGTCAAAAACCGTACTGCCACCGTCATCCTTGGTATGACTGTTGGAGGGGGATCCGCCGTCAACGGTCAGTTCCTGGATCGTGGTTCAAAGTACGACTATGAAGAGTGGGCGAGGCTTGGAAGCCCCCAGTTCGATAATGCCGGTGACAGCTGGGACTGGGAGCACTTTGGCCCTAGTTTCGGGAGGGTGAGTCTGCCCGATGAAGCTATGAAGGTATTCACGAGACGTGGTTGACGACATATCAGTCTCTCTTCCTCACCGAGCCCAGCGACGATCTTGTCGACGAGTACGGCTATACCTGGGATTCGTCCTTCTACACCGGTGACTCGATCGAGGCCTCATTCCCACCCTTCCAATGGCCCGCACAGCGTAAGTGAAGCCGACCCTAGACAAGTACCCGCAAGCATGTCGTCCGCACTACGACAGGCACTGACACGTCATTCAGGCATCGGCTGTGACGCATACGAAGAATTTGGCCTTTCCCACTCAAAGACATGCGACGACGGCAACAAGCACGGCCTCTGCTGGGTTCCCACCGCCCAGAACTCCCAAACCGTCCATCGCTCCCATGCCGGTGTTGGGCACTACATCCGTGTCGCCGATTCCCTGCCCAACCTCGACCTCCTCGTCGAGCACAAGGTCACCCGTCTAGTCATCGACAAGGAAGAGCAAGTCCCCGCCATTGAGTTCCGTCCCGTGTCCGGCAGTGATGTGATGACCATTCGTCCGAAGCGGGAGGTCATCCTCTCTGCTGGTGCAATTCACACCCCTCAGATTCTGCAGCGAAGTGGTGTTGCTTCTGCCGAGTACCTCGAATCGGAGGGGATTGAGGTTCTCGAGGATCTCCCCGGTGTAGGCCAGAACTTTCAAGATCACTGTGGCGTGCCGATTGTTTTCGAGTATGATGCTCCTTCGCCCAATCAATCTGATATCGACACAAACGACACCTTCGCTGCTGAAGCCGTTGCACAATTTCGCGAGCGTCCCGCGCGGGGTCCTTACACCCTCGCCATGGGTAACAGTGCCGCCTACCAATCCCTCCAGGATGTGACTCCTCAATGGGAGAACATCGTCGCCGACATCCGAGCGCAGATTCAAGACCGCTCTGCTCTTCAGTACCTACCATCAACCGCCGCAGAAACCGTGCAGCGTGGCTACTTCGACCAGCTCGAGATCCTTGCTCAAGCCCTAGAGCATCCCGAGCACCCGATACTCGAAATGCCGTTCGCAGCCACCGGTCCTCGGACTGCGTTCCTCCTGAAGCCTCTCAGCCGCGGATCCGTCATGCTGAACTCTTCCGATCACGATGCTACTCCAGTCGTCAACTACGCCACAGGTACTAACCCTGTCGATCTCTACATCATGGCTACCTACGTTGACTATTTCCGTCGGATCTACTCCACCCGCACTTGGCAGGAGCGCAATGCCGTTGAGGTGGCTCCAGGTGCGAATGTCACCAAGCACGATGCTCTGGTTGAATTTGTCAAGGACACGGTCATCCAGTCTCTGATGCATCCTTGTTGCACAGCTGCCATGCTCCCGCGAGAGAAGGGAGGTGTTGTTGATTCCAGTCTGTCCGTGTATGGTATATCTGGTCTCCGTGTCGCTGATTGCTCGATCATCCCAACGCTACCGGCTGCTCACACGACGACGACGGCATATGCAATCGGCGAGAAGGTGGGTCTTATTCCTCATACGCTCCAGTCATCGGATCAGGAGAGAATTATTGCTAACAACTTGTCTAGGCTGCTGAAATTATCATAGACAAGTGGGAGTACGCCACCAAAAAGAAATCAAAAGTGGTACTATAGCATAATATATATATTTCAATTTATTTTCGTGTTAATTACTAATCCTGGGGGTCAACCTAGCCGATTGGAAATCTCTTGACTGAATTGGTCCCCGATGGCATGGCCAATCCTGATTTCTCAGAAGTCTTGGACGGTCTGTTAACATTGCAACGGTTCATGCGTTTGGCTTTGTTCTCGGCTATTTCGGACGCCTTATGCGTAATAAACATGTCCACTAGAGAACAAGCCAACGCCCACTCACGAACAGATCCAAATGTTGACCTCCCCAGATAACACGGCAGCACAGAGCCAAAAAAAATGGGTCTCGATCGAAGTTGAAGGAATGCAGAAGATTTTCAGCATATTCGTCACCGCCGACGGGGTCCTTGGAAACGGGAGAAAATGCATCAAACCCGGAGTTAAATATGGGTCTTCAGAAACGGGCCTGTCCCTCTCTTTCTGGATTGCGGCAGGAATTGGAAGAATTTCAAGCTGGGTAGAGCGGCAAAATGTTTATGGGGTCAAGTAAAATGAGGTGTTCGGAGGAAAAACAGAGGATATGATAGAACTCCGAATCATATAGCAATCCTGGGCGACTTGTCATATTTCTCCGACACGTCCTGACGTACCAGAGCATATCCCTGGACCCTAAAATTGTTCATATCCATTCATGATGTGTTGCGGTGTGCATCGCACCCAGTGCAATGTTGACTCGTCAGGGTTTCACGCATTTTCACCAGTGTGGCTCGCTTGGCTCGACGCGCCTTGCAACAGCTTCTTCCGGAAGATTTCGACAATCGCTGACCTCAAACAGAGATGACGACATCGAGGAAAGTTCGCGAAATCAGACCGATAGTTACAGTATGTCAACCAAGCAAGTTTGAAAGATTTGCTCAAAAGGCTGACTTGTCTTCACCGCCACATCCTGCGGTTCTGCCAAGGCAGAACAGAATGTTTCGGACGCAAGCACCAACATCACGACAAGGGTTAATGTACAACGCACCAACAAACATGAATGGCGGCGATGTGGAGGTACCGTTTCAAAAGCGCGATAGACCTGTTTGCTGGACTTTGCCCGAAAAAGCTTGGACTGACATAGTCCGACCTGATCAGACACCTAGCAGAGCCTCGGAGACCCACCCTGTTTGGCTTGGTAGCCGGGCCAACCTCAGTCCCTTCTCAATATTTTGCTGCAACACTGCTGGACCCGCTGGCCATCGGCCCAGTGACTTACCCCACTAAGGAGTGTTTCTTTCGTGATTAGAGAAAGCCACCACGGTAGTCTTTCAAGGGACGGTATTAAGTCGATTGATGAGGAATAACACTACACATCCGACAAGCGGCTTTTTCATCTGTAGGCAGAAACGTGAAGGCAAGAGTCTCAACATTAACTTCCAGTGTCTCTGGATGCACCACTTGGATTCCACAGGGCGAATCCAAGCTCCCCAGTACGTTGGCGCGCTCTTTGCCGATTACGCTCCGGCGTTTTTCAAGTGTACAGCCGCTGCACGTTGTCAGCGACTCGAGGCTCGTACGGCCTGTGTGCCCAACTTTGGAAGAGGACTTAGGAAGCCATGGTCTTGTAGATCGTGAATAGTTCGAAATGGAACCCAAAAGGCCGGCGTAGCCGAAACCTTGGACAGGCTTGGCGTTCGATATCGCACTGATGCCTTGTGATGGAGGGTTAAGAGTACGGTTCTCAGGCCGGACGGGGTGCAGAGGAACGAAAAGAAGAGAGATCGTTTCTTTTCCTTCTCTTCGAGTATACGTAGAGCGGAGAGAAGAATTAGAAGCTGCCAGCATACAACTTTACCACGTGCTCAAACAGGGAGCTTCCGTCAGGTTCCCCCTACCCTACCCCCCCCCCCCGCGGGTCGAAAAAACGTGCAATTTGGATGGTGGGACTGCATTCAAAGGAGAGGTAGGCTGGCATTTGTTTCCACACTTAAATTACAAGTCATTTCAAACCACGCGTTACTGCGCTTAGGGCGTATTGCATCTGGAAGGTGTCTCGTCAGTAGAAAAAGCCGTGGTGGACAAGAAGCCATGGTGGGTAATTCGCGGAGGAAAGCCACCATGATTAAATGTCATGGTAAACTGGCAAAGAAAATTTGCATTGGTAAAGACAAGCGATGATGACATTTCAAGTCGCTTTTCCTTGCCTTTGCTGCGGATGGGTCCACTGGAGACGCATCTTACCTATATACTGGTAGGCGTGGTAGACACAGCAGACTGAGCACTGGGCGTGTCTTCGTCTGGCATTTGCTGGCTTTGTTTATGAGAACGGATATACATAGCCACTCACCAACACCAACTTCGCTCATCAGGCTGTGGTCACCACGGCTTTAGTCAACATGGCATGTGCAAACGTGGCCGTTCTTTTCACAATTGCTTGACCAGGGGAAGCTTATCGTAATCTGACTCCAGTCGCCTGCGAAGTACCCAAATACCGCCGTTACGCGGAAAACTTGACCTCTATATATACCGCGTACTTCTGCCCTTACTCTTTCCCACTTGTCTTTTCCCTCTCACACAAAGTCCAGTCACGAAAGCCAGACTTTAGCCTTTCTCCATATCCAGCAACATGGCACTACCCTCAAACCAACGTCGCGAAAACGCAGCTCAACGATTCCACAGGCGTCTGGGGATGTTGCCCTGGGACATCTTCACGCCACCCTCACGCGTCTCGTCGTTGTCTCCGAACGCGTCGTCCTTCAGGCCCAGACCTGACCTGTACCCGCCTGCCAATATCGGGTGGTCCATCGGGATTTTAGAGCACCTGAGCGCTCTCGCCGACCAGGTCCAAGCCCAAACACCTCCAGCCCAGCAAGACCCGACAGCCCACCAACAACCCAAGGCTGCTGGCAATCCCTCGTTGGGAGCCCGTGTTGCCCAAATGCTCATCAACGCCGTTGACAGAAGGATCAAGCGGCAAACTAGAACAACTAGAAAAGGTGCCGCTACTGTTACGCATATCCCTAAGAGGCCTTATCTCACCTGCAAAGACGTCAAGGGTGTCCTCCGCGAGTGCAGGGCCAAGTCCAAGGGGAAAGGCAATCCTAGTGCTTACAAGGATGCTGAAGATGAAAATATGGAGGGAGAGGAAGAGGAGGCAGATGAAGAGATACAGCTGGATGTGGAGGTAGAGGATGAAGGAGCGGAATACAACTTGAAGTTGAAAGACCAGCACACACAGAGAGCAGGCGGCGACATGATCGACCACCAACACTATGAAGGCTCCGAAGGCTACGGCAACATGATCCAAAACGTTGACCTATCTGGAACCAACGAAAGCGGCCACGGAACCATGGATGAGGTAATCTCCATACCATCTTCACCCGCCTCCGTATCTACAGATGCCACCATCGCCCTACCGCAGACCAATATCGAAAATGAGCACGCTGCATTGGTAAACCCTGCACGCGGGGAATCTCTCCCGCCACTGCCCAACACAATGTCAACTGCAACAGCTGGAACCAACGCTGTTGCGAATGCCACTGCCACAGTCGACCCCAGAACCCTCAGCGGCGTCAGCATATACAATAACCAACAGTCTCAGTCAAGCTCATCTCACACGCTTCTGCCAGCTCTCATTCCCATGCCCGGCCGGCTTACAGCCCCGGCGGCTCTCCGCTCCCATCGGTCGCCAGGACATACATCGCCCGATGCCAGCTCACGGCCGTCATTCACTCCAAACAACCGCCCCAGACCCAGCAGCCATCCCGTCTGCCATCTCCCATCTACCGATCAACCTGGAAGCAGGCACGCACATGCCAACCTGACTAACAATGAAAACGGTATCGCCAACATGGATGTTGTCGACATCTCTTCTGACAGCGACTCGTCCACACCGAGCCTCGGGCTTCAGGATACAGAGGGCTTCATGGACAACGAGGAGATGTCTACTGCCATTCAGATCAAGAGGCAATACGTCCGCTTCGACAAGTCGGCCGCAGAGCTCCAGGCCACCATCGTCCACCAGCGCGCTCTCAATGCTCAATACAGAGAGACCATCGCCCAGGAGAGAGAGATTTCTTCCCAGGCGATCCCAGTGATAGAGCTCCAGCAACGTAAAGTATTCATCGCAAAAGAAACAATCGAAAGCAGGGCTGCTGTGCAGGAAAGTCTCGAACACGCGCTGGACTGTCTCACCAACGCGGACGCCACAGACCCAAACGTCGTCGACTTGAAAAAGGTCGTTAGTGCGTACAAAGACTCCACTGACCAATTAAATGCGGAGGTATCAACTATGGAGGATGCTCTAGCGTCCATGAAAGACAGATTGGGATGCTCCGAAAGGGCCCAAGCCACTGCGGCCGATCGCCTCGACCAGGGTTTTAAGATGGCGGAGGCCACGGTCGCCAAATACAATACGGTGACCTCTAAGAAGGGACACTGGCATCGTATGGTCACTTATGTCCAGATGAGGCCCGAGCAATCGTCATGGGTCATGAATGGTCAGTCCAGCGCGGCCAGGGGTCTGCGTGAGTCCCCCATGAGACTCACTGACGGCAAACAGGAGGCTGCGCTCTAGCAAGCGAGTCTGGTTCTGGCGTATCAGGAACGTGAATAAAAATGTCTGGGCTTTCAGACTGGCATTGGGTTGAATTGGTGAATGAGTCCAGGAAACAGTGGTTGGCTAGGTCTATCGGGTGGAAAATGATAGGGAATTTCACTATGGGTTGAGTATCGACTCCCACTTTCATTCAAACTGGTCGGAATCTCAGGTTTGTTTAGATGGGTTTGATTTGGCAAGGGTGGAAAATCGGGAAAGGTTATCTTGGTAGACTGTGCACAAGAAAATTTGTTCAATATCTTTCAGCTCTTCAAGTTCCATTCGTTGTCCGTTCGTTTGTTGTCTTGCTCTTTTGCACGCCTTTATTCCTATCTGCCTGCAAATACCTCAGTCTCTCTGTCTGTTATCTATTGGGGCTAGCCATCGTATATATACTGTAATTGTCTAGTCCGAGGCCTGCCTCTTTCAAAATGAAACAGTCATGCACACGAGTCTCAAAGTCTGCTGGGATGCTATAGGGATAGTGGCAGGACGAAATGAAGGACAGGTGTTTTAAAGCCAAGCATGCCATCACCACCGTCAACAACACCGCTCACGAGGAACAGAACCTGGGGGAAATACGGACGCAGGTGGTAGTAATGATTAGTTCTTTTGTTTTCTTCTTTTTTTGTACCGCTCCACCGTCCTCGGGCTAAGTTGTCCCAGTTTAAGCTTCGGTGGATTCTAGAATGATTAATGTAGACCTGTTACATTGTCCATCGAACCAGGGATGGACCTGCCGACGTGGCTACTGACAGATCTGGGAATAGGAGCCTACTGTGGTCCCTCTCAACTAAGGCAACTCGTCTCATAGATTTTCGTATTCCTCTCTTTGAGCAACAACAAACCAATAACCATGAACTATCCTCTAGCACTGTGACAAGCCATGTCCCCAGTCCAACAACACGGTACGAACCATGAGAATACATCCGAATTAGCTCAACGCTCGCCGTTTGCAGCATCTCGGCTCTGGGTGAGGAAACCACCCACGACTTTCAGGACCCTTTCCCTTAGACCCCCTCCCTCGAGATGACACATATGGCCTGACCCGGGGAATGTGACCCAGCGTACGCGAGGGATAAGCTCGAAAAACGGCTCTTGAGCTATGTCGTGCGACGTGTCGTACTCTCCGTTGTAAATCAGAGTTGGCGCGGTGATTTGTGGCAGCTTCGGGATGCTTGTCCATCCGAGCATCGAGCCGGCGGGCACATGGATGGACGGGCCATTCCTGAGGACGAAAAAGGCTTTGTGAGTAAACTATCTGGTTTGATAGAGGAATAGAAATTACCAAAGGTGGAGGCTGGAGTGTGTCGGACAAACAACGTAAATATGGAATGACGAAGCAAGCGCAAAACGAACTTAAACAAAGCGAGCTGCTCGGATATGCTCGACGATTTCAAGAGCAGTACGAAAAGCCTCAATCAAAGAAGAGGTTAGAAGAGGATAGAAGAGTCAACAACGTACATAGTCGTGTAAACTGTCTTATCATCTCGCAGATTTTTGAAAGCTGGAAGCAGTTCGGGAGGCGGAGGCTCTTGTCGGCAAACGAAAGTCTTGTTGAAGACCATCTGTGCCTCCAGATAAGCCGGATTTTCATAGTCTTGTTTCTGTTCGTATTCCTCCATCAACTGCAGCACCTCTTTCGGTAGCTCGCCCCTTCGCAACTGGATGCTACGAATAGAGAGGTCTTTGCTGGCCAGTCCGCTTGCCAGGACGAGCCTCCGTAGCCCCTTCGGGCGACTAGCAGCAAAGGTAGCACCAAACACTGGAAACATCAGCGTCATTCTTGGATCGATGTTTGAAGTTAGATTGAATATCAGCATTAGATTGAGGCTTAGCAGCTGGGACATTACTTACTGCCACCCCAACTCTGACCCAGTAGGTGGAACCCAGGCGTGTCTCTAAGGTGGAGACGGTCAAGGAGGTTGTTTAGCTCGGCAATAAACAAACCTTCCTGCCAGAATTCCTCATCACCAGCGGTCTGCGGTAAATGAGTCGAGGAGGCACAGCCGATCTGGTCATAGAATATGTTTGGGAGGCCGTACTGCGGCCAAAGTTTAGCAAAGGGCAGTAGGTATTCGTGGCCGGCGCCGGGCCCGCCGTGGAGAACCACGACTGGTGGAGCGCCACTGGAGAGGTCACCGAAGATCTTGTAATACGTGAAGCAGGGTATGTCACTCCTTCCGGGAATATCGAAAGGAATGGTGCCGTCCTTGAAGGATTCATGTGCCATGGCCGATGTCGTGGAAGAATGGCTTTCTCACTAACGAGATTGATGTGACGGGGATGGTTGGCAGCGAGGATGGTTGGCGGCGAGTAAAATATCCGTCAAGTTAAATACTGGTTTGATCAACAGGCCTGTTGGAGGATGTTGGCAGCTAGGTTGCATTAGTCGCGCGACCCTCATTTGCTGTGCCGCTCTCTGGGTGGTGGTGTGGTGCTATTTCACATGGTCATGCAGATGTATTTGGATAGCGCCAAAGAGCTGCACTACAACCCTGCGGGAGCAAAGCACTTTGGTAAAGCCTCGTCTCATGCGGGCATTCCATGATCAATCCGTAATGCTGGTCTTCGCGGCCATTTTCGCGTGAGTCGGCAGAAGTCTCTGGCGGAATCGTTCAGCAGCGGGTGGAAATGCTTGAAGGCCAATCCTCGGGGAAAGAACCTAGTGTTCATTGGACATGTATGTTTTCTCCGGAGTGACGACCTTGGTAATACCGGCGCTCCTGGCAACGATATCGGACAGCGCCAATTTTAGAAATGTGCACAGGATACCACACCAGCCGATTTGCTGACATGTAAACACTTGGAATTTCAGGATGGGCCACCATGTTCACATTCGGCACTTCAAATATACATTTGTTGACGTGTTATGCCTCTGGAGCTCCCCTCATTCCGAGAAATTCAATATCTCAAGACTTCCTCCCACTTTCGCAGGTTATACGAGCTCAGCGCCTGTGGAATCATTCTAGCTGTACTAACATTAAAGGCTATACACTGCACAGCTTGAAGGTTGCTCTGACCAGGTAGATTGAATAAGCAGCTGATGTTGCTCGGACAGTGATGCCTGACGGATTGTAAAGCGTCAAGCGGCCGAATTTGACGAAGTGTTTGAGCTTATTTCGAACCTCTCTCCACCGGGGCGCGCACTATTCCGCCTTCGCACCCGCTTCTGTAATATGAATCCAATGCATATGATCGAGTATAGAACAGGCAAGCTCCAAATGGGCAGGGCGGAGACATCGAGAGCCCAGAAGGCGATAGCATTAGTTATGCCACGGCCCAGCCAGCTCATATATGCAACGAAAGACCAGACTAACACCCAGATGAACAGTTTGGAGTATTTGCTCATGGCCGTAAAATTGAAACTCGCCAGAATGACAATGTGACCCAGTGTTATTAAATCCCATCCAAACAGCACGAAGTTAACGGCCGTTCTAGTCATATAGTCGGAGCCGCGTCGATCGCCGAAGTCTTGAATATGTGGGAAAGATGTGCTGATGGTGAAACATAGCGTGGTGGTCCAACTGACGAGAACAGCTCCGACCGTGGCTAGCACAACCATGTGACTCACCCAGGATGCTTCGGAATAATGTTGAAAAGAGAACAGATCTTCCTGAGAGACATTTCTAGGACCCGCGGTAACGTTTGCGTCAAGTCTCTGTGTAGGAATGGCTACTTCGAGGTGTCCACTAGGTAGTCCGGAGTTCGGCTGGATGTGAGTTGGCATGGTGGTTGTTTCCGGGGCATGGGTCTTATTCGAGAATGCTTGAAACATCATCAAGATTGGCGCAGCGAGCAGGAGCAGTGGAAGGATCTGTCCAAAATCCGATATTGTATCAATCCAGTTGGACAGGGAATGGGTGGGGATAAAAATTATTCCAAGCAGCTTCGTTGTACCATTTGCGGCTATGAGCAGTAGCCACAGTATCTGGAATGGCCATGATTAAGCACTGCTCATTGTAGTTATGATAAGCAGGTACTTGACTTACATCAGAGAAGGTCGACGTATAGAAGTCTGCTGCAAATCGTAGCAACATATACATAGCCAGAAATGGATTGAGTAGCAACACTGTTCCGTTCAGGCCATCTGTTGATGACAATGGGTCGAATTTCATGACCAGTTTTCGACAGATTCGGGCAGCTGTGGATCGAAAATAAAGTTGAACAAATGTGGACGATGCCTCGAATAGCTTGACCAGTCGGGTTGAAAAACTCAAAACCACTATGACAATTGATGTGAGCGTGGTCATAAAGTTCGTATTCAAATATCCGGATGGGTCTTTAGAGCTTCCTTGCTGGACAGTCGTAGCATAAAGACAGATCGCAGGTTTTGCAGGCCATGAGTAGTCCGGCCAAGTGTCGGCATATTGCCGCAACGCGTGATCCATCCATGTGAATCCAGCAAGAGGAACCATTGCCACGACCAGAAGTATTGCCAAAATACTCATTAGGAACACTCTCCAATACCTTTCGCGTTGGCGGCCTTTTGAATGGAGCTCATTGCGCATGAATATCAAGCCGCTTTGGTGCGTGAGGTTGGAAAACCAGCTCAACTGAACAATGACAGCCCAATCAAAGGACTGTATTGCCATACTTGGCAATACGATGAACCCACTACAAAGCATGCCGATGCCAGTAAGGATCTGTATATCACACATGGTCAAGATACACTAGAGAAAATACATCAGTATTGTCACTTGGAGCCTAGTATCCATCGGGAATTGCATTCCCCTGAGGTGATGGGTATGAGAATTTGTCACCTTTTCGAATGCTTTACGCAGTCTTTTATCATCGATGTGCCCGTGCAAATGACTGGCTCTAGGAAGAATTTGGTTGACTGCGGATAAAAGATGCGCAAGGCATATCCTTCCGAAGCGGTGGATACGTTGGTCCACTACGTTTGGAGTCCAATCAACTACTCCGGTCGCTCCAGACTCCAAATCCGCGTCAGTGGTATGGTGCGGGAAAGGATCTATCTCCGGGTCGAAAGTGATAAAATAATGGCAGCAAAGAATGATCACAGACAGCCATCCGGTGCCAAGGTAGCTAACAACGACCTAGATGAAAAGTTAAGGACCTAAATCACGCAGGAAATTTGCAGAGGCTAGTAAAAGTACTCACACCAAACCCGGACATGTCAGAATTAGGCTGCAGGGAATTCACCCAGAATGTTTCATTGCCGCGCGCGAGAGAGCTGGAACAATTCGCCCAGGGAGGGCGCTGATTTCGGGAAGCCATTTCGAAAGCGGTAGCTCAAGAAATGTTACCAGGTCTGCGGCGCTTTAGGTGTGTGAGCAGAATCGGGCTTGAAGTTATAAGGCTTCCGCAGTCGAGAAGCGCAAAATTGACTTCCCAGCGCCAAATGCCACGTTTACAGTTTTGTTAGTCGCACAGTCTGACCACCCTTGAATACTTGTAAGCGTCTTTCTATTTCGGAATCCGTTGGGGGCGCCTTTGATTGCGCACATCCTTGCCCTTATTTCGTGGTGTGTTGCACATGAGGGGCGTATAGGCGTATACATGCATATGTCCTAGGCAACGACAGACGCGGGCCCTTGGCGCGCAGAAGTCTCTCATCATACATGGATTCATTCTAGCATCTCAAGACGGATTCTCTCGAGTCTTTGGGGATGAAAACACCACTCTCGACTCGTCTACAGAGTCATCCTCAACTGTAGCCGTCGGCGCCGGCTCGATCCCGAAGTCATACTCGACCGACGCCCTGACCTTGGGCATCGCCCGCTCGATCGCAGCCTCCATCTGACTCTTCATCCTGGCCGTCTCTTCCGGAAGCGGAGCAGGAGGACTGCCCGGGTCTTTGTCGAGTCGTCTCTTGACCGATTTCCTAAGATCTTTCTCATAATGTACCCGGATGAAGGCCCTCTGCTTCCGCAGCGCCTTACCCAACGCCCGTTCGAATTTCTCTTTGAGCTCCGCGCCGTCGGGCGACTCGCCCGACAGCTTCGGCCTGCTCCGAGCCTCCTTGGCGCTGGGCCCCTTTGCCTTTTCCTCCGCCCCCTGCAGGTGCCACGCCGCCTCTGCACCACGCCGGGCCAGCGGGTCATAGTGCTGCGCCACGCACGCCCATACGAGGTTCCGGCCGTCGGTGCGGATGCGCGGGAACGTCGTGCACCGCACCCCCTCGGGCATGGCGCGCATGATGACCTCCGGGTGCAGGTCGACGCGGTTCCTGATGGCCCACTTGATGTGATCCCGGCTCGGGGCATCAGACGGCAAGCGGACGTGGAACTTGACGGGGTGTCGCGCGCCGTGGGTGGGCGATCCCAGGAGATGGTACGCGCCGGCGAGCGTGGTCCGTTCCAGTGATGCGGTGGGAGGATGGTTACACCGAAGAATCACGTTGTGCAGCCCCTCTTCTTTGTTTCCTAAACTCGTGTAGAATTTCTTTGAGGGCGAGGGGTGCGAGATGTCGATAATCCCATAGTCCAGAACATCCTCCACGGGCTTGACGGAGGGCTTGCCCTTGCTGTCGACCGCATCTCGGGGGCTTCTGCTGCCCGATCCATTAGAGACCTCATCACTTGGACGCCAGCTGAGCAGCTTCCCCGGGCCCAGATACTCGCTCATGACCTTGGGCATGTCCATAACCCCGAGCTTCTTTCTTCCCTTCCACAGGCAGATCTTTTGCTTGGCGAGGTTGGGGAATGGGATCTTGCGATATCCCCAGAGCCTAGTCAGGCCGTCTGGGGAGTCGCCCTGGACTATATGTAGATCATGGATTGATCGTCGAGAGAAAGACGGATATCGGGGTACTGAGCTAGCTCCCTGCCTCAGGAAGAACTGTGCTGTCAAGATTGGTGTCATTGAGACTGGGCGATGCTGATGTGCCGTTCATGTTGGAGCAGGAGGGTTAGGCAAATTTCACTAGCAATTAATCTATTTTGGGGAGGTGACCAAGGGTTAGGGGATCCCAAGCTTCGAACAATCCACGCCCCCCCCCCTGCGGACGGCCCTGTCCCAGTGGAAGATGAGATCTCAAGCCTGAAGAAAAGCTCAGATAGGTTTCTTAATTCAGACTAGTCGTACAGTTCGTGCTTTCCATGAGAGCCTAAACTCTGGAGGTCGTGTTTCCTCTCCTCTCATATCCCCTGACGCAATACCCAGCCTCCGAAAATACTGGTGGCCACCATCCCTCCCACATTCTTCCAGCACAAGGGTGCGATACCAGTTTGGCGTCGATCCAAGAAGTAGTAAATATACGGTGGACTGGGCGATTGCATGATCTAGAAACTCTCCTGGAAAATCTGGAGCTGAGTTCCACCACATATCCCCAGCCTTGATCTTGGAGTTTTCTCGCTCCTTTTCTGTGACAACGCTGATGTAACCCTTGACGTCGATATATGCTTCTTCCACTGCCGAGAAGGAGTTCGGGGGGTTGTAGCGGCAATAGACAGACTCAATGGATACTCTCGCAATAAAGTCTCGAGTGTCTGTGATGTAGTTATTGATGGCAGCTCCACTCAAGGAGGCCCAGCTCCAGGTGGGCGCATTTGCGTTTCCCCGCGAGTACTTGTGGCCCATGGTACATATCCAGAGCAGCGAGCGGGGCAGGTCCTCACGCCACAGGCCGGCAATGTAAGTGCGGCCTGTAGCCTGAGCATAGCGGGCAGCGAGACCAGCCAGTGCAGGCAGCCTGTCTTCCTCCCGAGTGATCACCCGCCGTGAATACTCTTGCACGATGGATTGCCACGACATCCGTTGCCCATAGTCTCTTGGATTTCGAATGAGACGTGCTACTTCCATGTCCCTGTGGTTCAGTTCGTTGGCATAGCCATTGAAACAGTCCCACAATGTTATGCTGTGAATGTGTAGCACCCTGGGTGAGAGCATCCATTCCTGGAAGGTCCAACCCCGACTCGACCAGCGGTTTCCATCTTCTCTGGTGCGCCCACAAAAATCATACCAGGAAGTTTCTAAAAACGATAGTCCTTTGTTTTCCAATGGACCACCGCGGTGTTTCCAAAACCACAAGCTGCCCTTGGATTCTGGTTGCCCATCTGTGTATGTGATAGCAGCGTGACTTTCCTCCCGGAACCCTTTGCGCCGCTCCTCCAGGAAGCTCTGTGAAGACTCTGTACAGATGGGAACTGATATTGTCAGTGCACACCTGCTATAGACGTCACACATCATCGATGCTTCCATTAACCAATCTTCTTAATCATCCTGCACAATACATAGCCTATTAACCTAGAGAAAACGGAGTTCCAGCTTATAGCATAGATAAATAGCATCAATAACCGTGCTAGGAAGGTTATGAATGGGAATAGCCTCCAGGTGCTTGTGCAGATTATTGCGGGTAGTTTCACCCATTGGATCCGCCGCATCACCCCAGCAGTAAGAAAGGCATGCATATGCCCCTCGCATCTTGCCGTGAGTTTCAACTAGGCGCAAGCCTTGATTCTCATCGCTTGAACCCAACAGCTCGAGGATTCTGCTGGGGAATGGTTGGTCGGAAGCAGTCTCGCGACAGGAAAAATGGTTCTCTTGGCACGTATGTCTCCAGCGATTTATGAGACCGATATGGGGTTCTGACAGAAGGTCGTTCGAGGGCCGATGCTCGCATTCGGGATCCAGTGGATCGTCTGCTCTTTGTGAGTGGAAATTGATACCCTCGAGATGGGAGTGGGATATACATTTGATGTTCACGTGACTCAGAAATGCTGCAACAGGATGGTTGACGATCTTTACAATATTCTCAGAGCCACCTTTGACCCCACGCGGACCACACTTGTCGTCACAATAGGATTGTATCACAACCCTTCTAGAGGCATATTCTTCCAAAAACTTGGCCTTGTAGAGGTCTTCTTGCTTCAGTTTCTCTGCCAATCTCGATGCTGTCAAGGCGTCCGTATCTGACTGCGTAGTGTCTGCTATTGAGTTCGGCTGTGCGTCTCCTCGAGTCCGTGTCCATGCGGTGACGAATCTGTCAAATGCAACAACGTCCGGAGTCCTCAAGCAGTCGCGCAAGACTGCGCAAAGCCGGCAACCGACCTCCGCAGATGCGAGGAGGGCCGTTATGTCCGCATGATGTACATATGTGTAAATGTAACGCCCGGACAGATAACCAGTACCGCTTGGCTTGCGCTGTAGGACGCCGCGGGGATTCTTCAAGTCGCCAAAACCCTGACACACATCACAGACTGACGATGCTAATGGGTTGCAGAATTTGTCCATAGTATTGCTTCCGCAGCCCTCCGTGGCAGTACAGACGGTTGTGGTGGAAGGTGCAGCTGGCGGCACTGGTGAGATGACCAGAGATTGTGATGGCACGAGGGCTCGTCTCGTGTGCAGGAACAGCTTCAAGAGATGGCAAAATGGTAATCAGTAGCCTACTAGCGGGGAAGGATTCAGTTGAGTGTGAGAGCGTAGACGAAAACTTCAGGCGGAACAGGTGAGGGGTCAGGCGCTGTCTGGCGTGGGACTCCGCACAGCTGCAGGAGAATGGAAAAGATTGGAGCGGCCGAATTGCTGGAAGGTCTTGGCATCGAGGCTTATTAATTGTCATCCACTGACATGCATAGTTGCCTTCTTCTAGAGCGGTGAGGCTGTGCCTCTAATTGGGCCATGAATTAGCAGTTACTAATTTAGTTAGCCTCGTGTGACCGTGGTGCGGTAGGAAGTCTTCAAATGTTTTTACACAAGGCTCGCGTGCACGTCAGGCAACAGTGCCAAAGCCTTGTTGATATGGAAGCTTGATCTGTTTCTACACTCCTCCACACAAATCGATTCATTACGTTCAAAGCTGTCCTATTGAATGAAGCAAGTGAACGGTGGCCTTGAACCTCAGACCAGAACCGACCATCCCGTCGATATGTCTCCAGCGCTTTATGAGATCGATGTAAGGTTTCGATAGGAGATCCTTGCAGGGCCGGTGTTGCTGTTCTGGATCAAGTAAATCACCTTCACTATGTCAGCGTGGTGCCCGTGAATTCAGCACCTTTCAAAGAGAATGGCACATACTGGCGCTGCAAATATGATGCAGGAAGCCACTCAAATTACGAGTGGCGCGAGTCTCTATCACATTTTTACTTCTACTTGTTTTCTGTCGCGGACCAATGTCATTGTGACTGCGGAATGTGATCACAATCTCTTCTCCTTGATGAGTATCTTGACCTCCTAGCTCTTGCTTCGTGGATCCTGAGAGTTGCGTAGGTGTCAATGCGTCCTCATCAGACTGTAAAGCAGATGCCCTCAAGCTCGGCTGTGCAGCTTCCTTGCCCTGCAAATACTCGTCGACGACCTCGTCAAATTCATCCCGATTCTGCTCCGTCCGCCTGAAGCTCTCATAGATCAATCTGCAAGAATTGCAGCCTGCTTCCACCAGTGCGAGAAGGGCCATGATGTTATCATGGTGTCGATATTCATAGACATAGGACCCGAGCAGACAAAGGCATTCATCTGGTCTCAACTCTGAGAGACTACTGCGCGGATTCTTCATATCACCATAACCCTGGCACACATGGCAGACTACATCAGAGCTCGATGCGCCAGTGGTATCCATGGCGTTGCACTCGTACGGTCTAAACGTTTCTGATAGAACGTGATGCTCTTTGCGCGCGTCGGAACAGCGATGGACTTTGGGACCAGACAGTCCCTGATGCGTGAGTGAGCAGCGCCGAGAAGTGGCAAACCCGTAGCCAGTGATGTCGGTGGAAATGTTCATGTGATAGATGAGGCAATTGAGGGATCGACTTGTTGTACTCTTATTTGCAATCAATCGTATTAAAATAGCGCTAATAACTTACATATAATATATTTCTTCAGATGCGGTCTCCACCGACGTAAAAATGAATGGGGCCGGAGATAAGGAAATTTTGAGGGCTAAACCGAATTGGTCGGACCAGGACTTGGCCACTGCACCTCGACTCTTATCGACGGCCGAACTCGCTCACAAAGACACACCTTCAACCTATCTCGGCCTCAGACAGGATGGCCCCAACCACGGTCCAAGTCATCTCCAGCCTCCTCGGCTGGACGTACATGCTCTGCTGGGCCGGCTCGTTCTACCCCCAGCCCATCCTCAATATCCGCCGCAAGACGACGCTAGGCTTCTCCATTGACTTCGCCTTCCTCAACATCCTCGGCATGGCCTCTTATGCCACCTACAACATCGCCCTATACTCATGGCCGACCGTACGACGCGAGTACGCAGAGCGCTACCCCAGCCACCCGGAGCCGACGGTCCAGCTTAACGACATCGTATACGCGTCCCACGGCGCGGTCCTTGCGGCGGTTATCTATTCTCAGTTCTACCCTGCGCTCTGGGGGTTTACGCCGATCAAGGGCCTGAGACTTAGCCGCGTGGGCCTCGGCCTGTTCTGGTGCTGCAATGCTGCTATCCTGCTGGCGGTCCTCGCGGTTCTTGTCAAGCCGGACTCCAGGAGCTGGTCGTGGCTAGATGTTGTGAGTCATAGATGATGTCCCAGGAGCTGCGTCTTTCATCTGCAAATCTGCACCCACAGCTGTGGCCCTGAGCTGCACCGGATGCACTTGATATTCGAGGGTGTACACTAAAACCTATCACCCCCATTCGCAGATATTTGTCCTAGGGAATGTCAAGTCCTTTCTTACCTTGGTGAAGTACGCTCCACAGGCCGTGCTGAACTTCCAACGCAAGTCGACCGTGGGCATGAGCATTCTGCAGTTTAGCCTGGACCTCACGGGAGGGATTCTGTCTCTGGCGCAGCTGTTTCTAGACTCGGCCAGCACTGGGAACTGGTCAGCCGTGTCGTCGAACCCGGCCAAGTTTGTGCTGGGCAACATCACCGTTCTCTTCGATCTTGTCTTCTTCTACCAGCACATGGTTCTCTACCGAGGATCGCGGAAAGAGTGTTTAACTGGTCGCGAGGATGGCGAGACTGACCCACTGCTGCCTGCCCGCGATGATTGCCCTCGGGAGTCAGTCGAGGCGGGACGTGGCTGATACGAGAGGATGAGAGAGGACAAGACAACACCTCAGATGTTCCAGATATTTTGTGCGACAAGTAGACCAAGTGCCGTCGTGCCTTGGCGGATATGACTAAACCAATGTGGTACATGACCATGAGATATATAGAGAATCGTAGATGAGCTATTTCTGGGTGCACTTTTCATGGTGGGGCGTACATACTACAAAATGCATCCAAAACTTGCTTACGACTCTTGGTGTTGTAATTGATTAGAACTCGTCCTTTACTATTTCCTTACACGACTGTCTTTTTAGGGCCTTGGCCTGTGAGCTCTGCTAATTCCAGATATTATTCCCCCGCACCCCTGAAAGCATTAATGATGAGAAAACTGCAATAACCTACTCCAAAGTCCATATTAACTGGAATCAATCAAGTGCTGGTGCATTTCATAAACCAAACTATCAGTTTACTTACTTGAGTATTAATAATAACTGATTATTAACTTCAAGTGCTCCTTGAATTTCAATAATGAAATGAAAATAATAAGAATGAAAAATCAAAAATGCATCTTTTTCAAAAAAGATATAATATTTATGTTGTGTAATACTTGCAGCCACTGCTACCATAGCAAGTTTGCAGATTGCTCATGAGTGCGCCTGTATTTTAATCATGGACAAATTTGGAACTGAAGTTAAGCTTTACATTTCGGTTTATCAAGTCGATATGTATTCCTTACAAATTCAGGCTCTGGACGGTCTCGAACTTCAGACAAGAACTGGCCATCCAGTAGACCACGAGATCTGGTTGAAACCAAACAGGTACTGCGAATCCGCCAATCCAACCCGAGTATCAGCTGCCAAGGGCGCTTAAGTTAGCACGCATATTCTTCAAAACATTGTTTCATGACGCTAAACCATTCTAAGAGGACTCACCATAATGATAATAAAGCACGGTACCACTGTAAGCAGTATCAACCAGAACCCCCTGCCCGCCAGGACCATACACATTCCCATGGCTCTCGAGCACCTTGGTGCCGCCGCCGGCCGTGCAGCTCTTCCCGCTGGCGTCAGTGTACGGCCCGTTGACGTTGGAGCTCCGGCACACGCGGATCGAGTACTCCTCTCCCGGGGCGGGCTTGGTGGTCTGGTAGCCGCAGCAGATGCCCGCGCTGAAGAACAGGTAGTAGTACGGCGAGCGGTAGTAGACGAAGGGGCCCTCCATCGCGTGGCTGCCAGTGGCGTTGTAGGCGATCTGCGTGGCTGAGGCTGCGACTGAGGAGGGTGGGCTGTTCATCTTGCTTTGGTAGACTTCGCAATGAGCGTCAGCGCACTTGGGCCCGAATGGTCACAGGTAGGGGAGGTGCTTACTGTCGCCCCAGAACGACCCGAAGCTCATGTAGTAGCTCCCGTCGGTGGCCTGGACCAAGGCCGGGTCGATCGCATTGTACGGCTTGGCAGAGGTACTTGCAATACCCGTCGCGCCGTGGTCCGTCCAGGAGCCGACCTCCATGGTCGTCGAGGTGGCGTAGCCGATAGCCGAACTCTGGGAGCCGAAGACGCTGACCGCGTAGTAGAGGTAGTAAGTGCTGCCTACGAGGTGGACCGATGGAGCCTGTTAAGATTGTAAGCCTCTCTACTTTTCTGAGCGTATAGCATGTCCCTTCCGCCACTGCAACGGCAAATACTCGGAAGTGATTGTGAACATACCCAAAGATCATCATTCCCAGCAAGGTTAATAGAACTCCCAGCCGGGATGGCAGCGCCCTGGTAGGTCCACGACCCAGTCAGGCTGCTTGCGGTCCATATCCCGATCTTGCTGCCCGTGCCGAAGCGGAAGTACTTGCCATCCGCCCTCTTGACGACGCCCGGGTCATGGGCCCAGCACGCGCCGGTGCAGGCGATGGGGTCCGGGTAGGCGGCGGCGGCAGGGACGGCCGCGAGGGTGGTCAGGAGCGCCGTCAGGCCCCGGATGACTCGGCCGAGAAACATGGTGCGTGCTGCTGCTGCTGCTGAGGTGGGTTGCGCTGTCGATCGCGGTTCGATCCGTGGGACGGACTAGAACATTTCATGCGTGCACAGCATGGGGATGATCGACGGCTTGGCCTCCATTATAAACACTTTCTGGCATGACACCGAGACACCTTATCACTGGACACGAGCGCATGTTTATGCGAGCGCAGGGCCGGGCAATGCCTTCCGACGAACTCAAACTCTCCGCCTCCTCGTGTTGTCCATTGGTGGGATTTAGACTCCAAGTTTGTCCCCCCCTCGTTCCGCTGACTTGGGATGAACGCCAAGGACCGGGGTGGGAACCCGCAGTGCTGCAGCCACTCAAGTACCGGCGCGTCGCCCAGTCTGGTAATATTGAGGGCACATGATTCAGGAACCGGAGGCAGGACAGCCCGTGGGGGTTGTTTCTTTTTCCAAAGTGGTCCCTCGATGGTGACATTTCAGGGAGAAGTGCCGTGGCCCCGTCGCGGCGCCGTGTGGTCTCCCCAGAATTCCCCACACCCACTCAGAAATGGGCAGAGGCGCCCGAATCGGTTGCTTTCCGAGCGATATTGCAGGGTCGAGGAACCAGGGCCTTGGCTAAGCGAGGTAGTGTTTGGGATACTCATGTGACTGGAAATCCGGGAGTGCAACCCTGGATGCCGAGAGGAAAGGCTTGTTTTTCCGACGACTGGTCTAGTCTGCATGATTGGCATCTGCGATAAAATGCAAGATGAAAGATAGGAAAAGGAGGAACTGTTCGTTTTAAGTTTCAAAAAGATTAACAAGTGTCTATACACTCTCGCATGATGCTGTGTCAGGCGAGACAAAAGTAACTTCAAGCTAGGCCAGAGACGCAATTAGCAAGGTTTGAAGTGTTCATGATTGGAAGGCGACCTGGCTTTGGAGCGGGATCCTCGGACGATTGAGCCGCTGCAGCTATGGAAAGGGCCAGATGTGGAAGCAAAGAGGAAAAATAAACACGGTTTCCAAACTCCAACGCGCAGTTGCTGGGTGTGAACTGATCATTGAGCATGACACAAATCTGGTGGCCAAGATCGCAGCAAGCATAGGCCTGCCATCTTGGGCCATGGATACAAACCCTTCATAATGGTCTATCATACATTCATAACAATCGTAGCTAATCGCTGATCTGGGTATCAACCTCTAAACACACGCTGCACGTCTCGCTGCCAATACCGTCTCAACAGCCACACATGTGGCAAACAAGTGCACACAAAATCGCACCATTCCACGGCACCACAGAAAGCCCCTGAGGCTCAGCAAGTCCTTATCGCAGACTAGAGATCCGATTCTGTCCTCACATTGCTACCGGCAGCCAGTGAACGTTGTCTGGGCCGCTTCTCAAGTAGCTCCAACGCCATATCAAATCTCCCTGGGGCTGTTTTTCCCTCGCCCCCAGCACGCCAATGAGAATCATGGTCTTGGCTTCCTTGCCCCGTTCCAACAATGGTAGCTTCAATTCGGAAGAGTCTCTGCCGGCGGCGGAACCATGGAGTATCTGCCCCTGCCATTCATCGCAGCAGCAGCATTCCGCCGGTCGCCACTAACGCCGACGAAACCACCAGCACCATTGCCGCGCTGCTGGCCGTTCTCAAACAAGTTAATCTCCGACAGCAGAGCACAAGCCGCCACGACCCTGAAGCTCTGCATGTCCTCGTACCTGCTCTCCCGGGGTCCGGTGTTGGCCTCGCAGCCGGCGTGCACGCACGCCAGGCACAGGTGCAGGTTGTCAAACTGGGTCTGGTAGCCGGTCAGAGGCGCGACGTCCGGGTCGTGGCTGACCTTGCGCATCTGGCCTGTGATCCAAGACGCGATGCGGTCCATCTCGTCCTTGAGCTTGATGCTGCTGTCGCGCTGCCTGTGCGTCTGCACTCCGGACTTGTTGAGAATGTTGCCGATGAAAACCTCCAGCTCCGTAAGCGGCTTGGTCGGGTGCGCTGAGAACTGGCCCATCGCGGCCGACACCGCCTCCTCGTACCACCCACGGATCTCGCGCGCCGTTTCGAGCCGGCCCACCCAACCGCGCGGGTCCTCGACAATGGCCTCGTAGCGCGGGCGGGTCTTGATGAAGAAGTCGTCCCAGAAGGATGAACCGCCTGCGGCTGGTACTTTGGATCTAACGTCCTCGTGCCAGATCTTTCGCTCGTCTATGGCGCGGTAGAGGTGCCCAAGGAGCTTCTCGGATTTGTAATAGACGTGGCGCTGGCGGTTGTACTGGTCTTCTTCGTCGTCGGCAGCTGGCTCGATAATGTAGTCATCGAGCTCGATGGTAGATTTATCCACGACACGGGATTCCGGACCTGGTGCCAGACTGCATGATGATTAGAACAACGCCTGATCCGTGATGATAACAAGTGTTGCAAAGATGCAACGACAGAAGCTAAATGAAGAAAATGAAGAATGGAAGGAGGAGACAAGGAGATGGAAACTGAGGCCTTAGCCTTGACCGAACGAGGGTCTGGGAGCAGGTGAGAAATATGGACAGTGCGAGATTAAGACTCACAAATCAGGCCTGTACTTATTTGCACGAGGCAACTCCATCAGGTTCACGCCAACACCAGTTTTGGAAAAGTCCACAGCGGTTGAGTGCAGCTCGGCTAGCTTCGAGCAGTCGGGATGAAGGGTGCCCTCGTCCCTCTGGTCCGCCAGGATCATGTGCCGCGTTGCTATGACACCGAGGTGGTCCAACTTCATGAAGTCAATGAAGAAATCCGCCATGTCCTCTGTGGTAACCTCACGACCAAGATCTACCGGTGTAACGCGGGGGTAATCTGCGGGGCTGAACGTTTGCTGAGGCATGACTTCTTCATCCCAGATGACGTTGAAGATGTCGCCGTCCAGGTCGCCACCTGACAACTGCGACGGGAGGTCACGCTGGCCGTGTCGGCTGAAAATAATCACGTTCGACAATTGTCGAAGTGGGTTTCCCGGAGGAGGTATCACGTTGAACGGAAGTTGGATGTCGCCTGGGTGCAGAGCAGGGGATCTGGTGACGATCACGGGTCCGGGTCCAGGGGGCTCGTCAAAGCGATCGCCCTTCGTGTCATAGGTAACATAGACCTCGTTCTCCTTGAGGAATCCGGTCTCGTCCATGATCCCGAACAGGGTAATTCCTTTCCGAACAGGGATCCTCGCCTTGTGCTTCAGGAGGCGTAGTTCACGGAGCACCATGGCCTCGACTACAGATCGAAGGAACTTGTCCTTGCGGTAGTCGACGCCCATGTTCTCGCACAGCGAGATCATTCGGTGGAGTCGCATGGTTTCACCGACATTCTGATGCTTCAAGAACTTGGCCACATTGTATGCATCTGCTGTGACCGCCCGAAGCCTCGATAGTTCCACGTTCTGCATGCGGAAAAACCAAACGCTCGTGCATCCCATATCCTCCAGAATCTTGATCATCTGCCGGTTGAGTACTAGAGGAATTGGTTTGGAAGCCATGTCGCATATCTCGAGGTTAGGCTTGTCGTTGCTCTCAAACTTCGTCATGGACGGTCTGATGTATATCACAGACCCCGTCAAGCTGGGGTCTAGAGCAAGCATGCCCTTTGAACCTTTGAATCGAACTTGAAAGGCTGTGGGTGCGGACTTCTTCTGAGGTATAACATCCCAGATGTTATAAACCACTGGCCACGATAGGGTCCCGACACCATCACTGAAAACCCGGTCATTCCGTTGTACATCTGGCATTAAGCGGACAGTAACGCCCAAATCATCCAGTGACACAAAATAAGGCGTTTCGGAGAAAGCCTGGCCGATGCGAGCGGCACACCGCGCTGGCGAACGAATGCTCCTGAAATGACCCAAGTCGCCGATGACGTCGAAGGGGTATTGTGGTCTGCCGTTGTCGAGGAAAGGAGCCATGAACTGTTTATAGTACGAATTAATATCATACACGAAAGCAGAAAGAAAGTGAAATATGGGCAGCACGTAGCGGAAAGCAGACTGTAATCTTGAGAGGTGACGGGAGTGAAAGGAAGTTGAGGGAGGAAACAACGTACCCATGCGGAGTGCGAACGCAAAGAAGAGTGGGAGAATCCCAGAAATTTGTATTGCCGACCAGCAATTAGGACACCCTTCCGGAACACTTCTCTGTATCTGTCGTATACGTTGTCATTGCTGACCTTGGGGTTGAAATACAGATCCTCGCCGTTTTCATCGCAGAACTGGACTCGCAGGAAGTACTCGTGATGGTTCGGGTATTTTCGGAGGATTCGGTTCTTCGCTTCCAGTTCGGGTCCGTGTAGTGTGATTCGAGTCGGAGTGACAGTGACTCTGTGGACCGACGCTAGATTCTGGGTTGGGGCCATGAGTTCTTGTCGAAATACTTCGTTACTGGCCATCCCGTCTTCGACTTCGCGGAGGTACTCCGCGATGGCTTGAACCTCGAACATTGATGGGTCGCCATGAGGCTTTGGCCATGGGGTTTCCTTCATCAACTTTTTCATAGCGCCGATCGAGATTGGCCGCCTGCCAGCTATCTTGTCTGCAAGAAACACCCTGCGCAGTAGCTTTGCCAATGCTAGAACAGTTCCCGGATGGTAATAGGCATTGAAGGCCAGGGCTTGTAGCTGGAACAATATGCCGAAAGGCAATTGGTCCGGGTGGGAATCGATGACAAGTTCCTCCATTAGCTTCCTCATGGCCACCGAAGAAGGTCCAAGATGCAGGGGAGCTGTCCTCTGTGTGAGCAAATCGTGGAAAACAGCGGGTACAACGTCATGGTTCCTTAGTGACCAGAGCTTCTGGCGAAGGTTGTCCCCAGTCACCCGCAGTTGATAAACAAGACATTGCCCAACGACTTTGGCATGTTGATCGTCCAGTGCCGTCAGGCGGGTTCGTGTCGGCCCAGAGTTCCCAAGCCGGCCACCAGCCGTGATAGTGAGCTGCCTCATCAAGCTGTCTAACTCAGTGAGGTCCTGGAAGAAAGACGGCTCTTCAGCAAGGGTCAACATGAGGGTATGCTGGAAGCTGCAGACAAGGTCTTGTACGTTTTCGAGAGGGATCTTGATCACGCGGTGGCTGCCAAGCTTGATGAGGAGAGTCTGGTTGGTGAACTTCGCAACGCCCATGTCCTGAAACTCGACCTCGGGGATGTAGACAAGCTCATCGCCGACAAAGGCCGCGTGCCCACAGCTGATTGAAGTGACTTCGAAAACCACGGGGCCTTTGGCGGTCTCGATTCGACGAGTTGGGTTGGCCTTCTCTGCAGCGGCATGCCTCAAGCCTCGTAGGGTAATTTCGTTGGGCTCTCCGGGGACGGCGTTGGGGTCGATCCTTTGCTTGTTGTTGCTCTTGGAGCAAAATATTTCGCATCCCATGAGTTGCAGCCTGGCTCTTCGCTGCACACGCCTCGCAGGTCTTTGGTTGCGAAAGCCATTGATGGGGAGACCATTGGCTGGCTGGGCCGTCGACGGTAGAATCTGCTCGCCGTACTTGCGCAGAAATGCTTGGGCCTTGTTGACGTCGAGAAAGGTGAGGTTGGCCCACTTCTGTCTCCGAAACTTGTCGCAGCTGAAGGTGTGCTCTTCAATGCCCAAAGAATCCATAAAGGGCTGGAGCCTCTTCTTCACGGCGTCGTCGGACAGATGCTCCGGCCAACCGTGTGTGTGGACCTCCATGTTGCCCGCCTGCCTGGTAGATAAGTTACCCCGAGAGTAGCGTCACGGTAGGGAGTAGCGTCGCGGTAGGAGCGCTAATGGCCGATGAGCGCTGAAAGCAGGCTACTTGGCGCAGTCAAGTCGTCTATGGTTCAGAGGACCAGTCCGTCGAAGGTAGGGCTGGCAGGTCAATCGGTAGCTGTTCAGGTTCGCTGGAAGATGGGCAGCGCGAGGCGGTTGGTGAGCCCTGGTCGAACGGGCAAAGGACATCGATGTGAAAGTATGAGCTGTCAACACAGTCCTCTGATTTGGATTTAGGGACCTTGCCACGACTTGACCGTCTCAAGTGGGAGGAATGATAACGAACGAAGGTGAGGTTGAGGCTGAAGAGTCGATGGTGTGAACCCGTGAGGCCCAACCCTGAAGCTGCTTGGTGGGGGTTGGGACGGATTGGAATTGGAAGCTGGAGCTGGAGCTTGAGCTTGAGCTTGGGGAAGCTCTTTGGGGGAGGGGGGCCGTTCCTTCCCCGCAGTTCATGCCAGAGGCCTACCGGGCAGACAGGCACAGCCAACAGTTCGGTTTGGAATGAGCAAGGTGAGGTTGACTGCCAGCAGTGCAGAGGGATTCCCCAGATGAGTAACATCTGAGAACTGCTCAGACAAACCCATATCTTGTGCGGCAACACCTGCCTTATTTCTACCTCGTGCGTCAGAAGACGGAGAAGGCGCCTGACAAACCCATCCAGTGCTGTCAGACATGACAGAGGGATCCAGAATTCAGGAGTCATTGGCAAAAATGACGGCAGACGGGTACGGGCAGCTGCATACAGGTCATTGAGTCACCAGGAGAAGAATAAAAGGGTCGTCTGCTGCCCGGTCATGGCACACCGCAGACCTCGCCCCTGCCAGGGCTTGGAAAGTTGCAGCTATTTCGGAGTCATTGCCCAGACTGCGAGGCTGTCTGCATGTATTGGGCAAGTTGCTTTGAGGCACTGGAGCCAGTCATTCTCATTAGGACAGTCGAGGACTCCCACGATGTTAATGGAGAACCAACCTCACCCAGTATACGCATCCACCTTCATAGACAGACCTCCAATCGCCGAATCCTTCTGTAATTTGTCAAGGCATCCTGACGGCTCTTCAACTTGCCTTGCGTCTTCCGGTCCTGGGACATCGTCCGTTATATAATTGCACTGGCAACCAGCTGTCCTAACAAGGATATGCTTGGTCGGCAAGAGAACAGTGGATCCCCATATGTCTAGCTCTGAAAGTACACGCAGGACGCCTGCTCGGATCAGCGGCGAGCAGTGTGGGTGAAAAGTCCAACAGCCACTATCTGATTGTGCGGCCGGGTTGGCGCAACTCTGATAGACACTGTTAAGTCGTTGCGCTCCGTTTGCACAGCACCGCACATGAACCGCGATAGGACGTGCGAGAGACGAGAGAAAGGCGCAAATTTGTTGTCTCATTGAAATCTCGACAGTCTTCAGCACTTTGGTTTTGCTTGTATCAAGTCCCTCGAATATCAACATGGGCAGAACGAGTGGAAAGCGTCAGAAGCAGTCTCGACCTCGCCACATCGAGCCCCTGATTAGCATAAGGAGAGAAGACGGCTTGTGGCAAAGCATTGAAAAGGATGAAGAAGAATTGGCATCGCATTTTGAAGACCATGCCATCGCATCTGTCAACAGGACGTCGGTGAAGGCAGAGGAAGCACGGATTTCTGACCAAGACAAAACCCGCCGTCATCACCAGCCTCGAGACATCGCGATAGCTGGGGGCACAGCGAGAATTCCCGACGCGCCGTCGACTCCAGATATCAAGCCCGCCAAGTCAGAGAGCTCATCGGCAACCTATCGATCTTCAACGCCGCCAACCAGGACAGACCTCACAGCCAGAGTGCTCGACTGTCCCCTCCCACATCCAGGTCTTCCCACGCCCACGCGCCCTATCCAAGACATACCCCAAGCTCTACCACCGAGCCCGGTCCAGACTCATTCAGCCACAAAAAGACGCAGGGGAAGGCCGAAGAAGTCACGCAACGCCCCAAACTGGAACAAACGCCGCCGCGTCCGCTTCTCCGACCCTATCCTCGCGGACCCAGATCCCGAGCCGGAACCTCAAGACACGCACGTCTTCGTCCGCGTGCTCAAGATCATAGTTACCGTCGAGAACCCTGATCCGCCCCAGCGGGAGGAATTAGTGTGGAATAATCGCGTCAAGGGCTGGAGGCTGGCTGGCGAGAGGAGCGAGCGGAACATTGAGGATATTTCTGAGCTGTTTGACGATCTCACGAAGCATGGCGCGCTGCTGAGGGTACTTCTTGCCCCGACGATCGGCAGAGGAGCCCGTGAGCAAGTCGAGATGGTCTGGAATGGGGCGAGATGTTGTTTCCAAGGCGCCAACCAGGACCTCGGGACCTTGTCGGTGGCTTTGGGCGAGATGAAAGACATGGTGAAGGATCCGTGGGCGAGACAGTTTGTTGGATACGTGCTAGTTTGACTGCCTATCGCTTGAATAAATAGAGAACTGCTTTTCGCGCAGAAGAAACGGATGGTACACTGATACCACCTCTTGAATAATATTCCCACAGCTAATCAAAGCATAACAACCACACCCAATTCCCGAACCCACACCTAATTTATACACTTAACTATACTTGATCTATATCCATATTAATTAGGCTTAGATCACATCTTTGGTGTGTGTTAGCTGTGGGCGTGCTGGTTCTGGGTGTGCCGGTCGTAGGTGTGTCGGTCGTAGGTGTGTTGGTCGTAGGTGTGTTGGTCGTAGGTGTGTTTGGTATGGATATGTTGAGTGTTGGTGTATTGGGTATAAGTGCATTAGGCGTGTGATGTATCTGTGTGCCATCCGTTTCTTTCTGTGCGAATATCCCTTTTCATATTCTAGACTCATGCTATTGGTAACCCTCATCCCATTGTCTTCTACTCATGCCCGAAGGCGGACTCATTCGAACACACCCCACGCGATACTCTTAGCTCTGTCGAAGGAATGTACGGTAATGATAGCATCTTTCGGTCCCTACCCATTCAGCCACTCTTCTTTTCCGGGAACTCAGCAGCTCTCAGAGTGTCCCGAACAGCCCCCGAGACAGATCCCCGCACACCTGCCTTCTCCAAATCCAGGATTCCTGATATCGGGCCGCCCGGGTGCCCACACATCATCTCTCGCAGTTCCGACGGTCTCTTCCAGTCCCCCTTGTCCCCATACATCATGGCATAAAAGCTCCACACCGTTTGCGAGGTCAAGGCCTCCGCCGTGGCGCGGTGGAGCCCGCCCGCGACGGCGCCGTCGACGATGGCGTCGCAGACGAGCGCCATGAACGCTGGCGCTGCGTGGCTTATCGCTGAGGCGGCTTCCATCTGGTTCTCGGGGACTACCGTGGTGAATCCGATGAATGCGAAGAGCAACCTGCCTAATTCGAGCAGCCCCCCTGCGTGGAAGGGCGGAGGGGCGCCAATGACCGTTGCCGATGCTGAAAAAGCGGCCCCCCCGTTCGTATTTGCGCGGACAATGAAGCATGTCTCCTCTCCGGGGGGAGGACCGTTTGGGTAGAGCGCATTTGCGATCTGGGATATGGTGACGCCGACGGCCAGGCTGATGAGCAGCTTTCCTTTGAGGGCTTCTGCCATGCCTGGCTCCCTCAGCATGGCCTCTATCGTGTCCGGTGGGGATGCGAGGATAACGATTTGAGATCTTGTCGCGACTTGGATGTTCTGGTTCTGCAAAGTCTCGAGAACGATAGATTCAAATATGGCTGGATCCATTGGCATGAGTTGGAGCAGCTCCTGGGCAGTGTTGTCCGAGTGTACGCTCGCGAGGTATGTGGCCTTGGCCCACGAGTTTTCATCCATCAGAGTTGAGACGGATTTCCGGATGATACCTTTCAGAATGGACTGGCCCATGTAATCTGTAACAATCGAACAAGGTTTGGGTAAGCTGAACTGTTTGACGCGTTCGATTTCTGCCTTGTCGGTACTTACCACAGCCTATGAAACCCACTGTCAGGTGCTGTGGAGAATGGATAAAATCAGGGCCGGAAGCCATGTTGACACAAATAGACGAGTCGAGTTATTGTAGTATTGCAGAGCTGGGGAAGTGGATAGACGTTTCTGGTGCTCTGTCCTGACTTTGTTGAGTGTAAATGTCCTTTGGCGATCCAATGTTTTGAAGCTTGCAGTGGGTTTGCCTGCAATTGCGTCGCTCCTGACATTTGATGGATCCCAACACGCTCCTGCATCATTGAGCTGTTGGCTGGACGAAGGCAACCCGCAAGCCTGGCGGAAGCTCATCCTCGTTTCATACAAGGAATACAGAAGGCGCGGCTGAGCCCAACTGGCCTCAAAAGCAGCTGCGATCTGACCTTTGGGCAGTTCTTGCTTTTCCTTTTTTTTTTCTTAGGCAACCATTCGTTACTGTCACCTTGTGCCTTCGTTGCCATTTGGACGTGAGGACCGTCTCAAGTGGTGCCGTATTATCTTGAAAAGTAACTGCCACATTCAATGTCACCCGAGTTTAAATAAAAACGCATATTGCATTCAACGAACTACGAAACCAGTGACCCGGGTGTGGTGAACGGATAAAGAATGACAAGAAGTTGGCCTGGTCTCACATAGAGAGAACCGCCGAGAAGTAGAGCAACAAGAAATCCAGAGTCCATATGCCCCTGTCGGAAGAAAGCCCCTAGCAGCTCACAGAGCTAAGACGATCGTTGAAGTTGGCCGGGATGGTGTTGTGTCGGCCCTTTGCAACCCATGAGCCGCCGCCGCAGCTACCATCACTGTGACAGGAATTTGGTTAGAAAGTTTCTCAGGCTAGTTGTGTTGATAAGACCAGGGGTCCTTCGCCGGGGTCAGGAGCGGTCGAGAAAAAGAGACCACTTACACGAAGAAAGTGCAGGTAGCGCCGCCAGTGCCCACAGAGCTGACCTTGTCGTTGGAACCCCCAGGGAAGTTTGCTACATGGCATGTTACTCAGAAAAGGATGCCCGAAACGTCGAGCAAAGTGTGTGATACTTACTGCAGCCGACAGCGTTGATTGTAGTGCACTGTCCACCCTGGTTCTGGTCCTTGCAAAGTTTTACATTTGCTGCGCTGGCAACGGTTAGAAGAAGAGTAGCAATGATACCGAAGGACTTCATTTTTGTTTGAGACTGTCGAACTGTGATGCGATGAGTTGTGAATTTTGACACTGATTCGAGGGGGCAGTCGCAGTCTTTTATACACATCTCTACATAAACCTACATTGAGTGTCTTTTGCTTTGAAGATCATGTACGCTCAAGGATTACACGACGGATTGACGCGGAGTCAGTTGAATCACTATTGGTACAGCAATCTCAACCAAAGGATCGTGGTTATGACGATAGCGGCTTTCCCAGGCGGTCCTTTTGTGCACTAGAACTTCACTCACTACCAATGGCTACTACCTCAACATGTATCTTATAGGTAAGCCTTGAGCATGTCTTGTCTCCGTGGATGATCATGACGACCTCGTTGAGTAGTAATGGCGATGCTGTGCTTAGGAACTGCATTGCTTTTGTCTCATCCTTCAACTCCTGCCCATGATGGCGCCGTGACAAGAAACGCTAAATCCAGCCCTAGTTCAGATCGGATCTGCTCCACAGGCTGCCGCAGGCCCCAGACCGGCATCAGCCGGAAAGATGAATCCTACCGATCAAATAGCACCGGTCTATCTCAAGCCGCCAATCGCAGCTCGTCTTATACTACGGTATGTCTTCAATTCGGGACCGAGAATTCGGAAGCGATCTTGTCTCATGCCAGCTAAGGGTATCGTACCAGCGCTCTTGGCAGCTTAATTAAGGTAGCCGAGCCTAGCTCTCACATAGTCATACCATTCAGCCTCAAACTTATTTTCAAATAGCTACCTTACAAGCTAAAGTCTGCCACTTCTGTCTGATTTTGTCAGGAACTCTAGTCGCCTTCCTTCAAATGAGCCAGGCATATTTTGACTCCTGTAGTAAGGACAATGCCAACTTCAACCTGAAATAGAGAATCAAATGAGGATGCAGCTTGCTTTTCCATAGGCAACTAGTACAAAGACTAGTTTCATTCACAAGATCCATTAATTGGCTCGGTCGGATGCAGAAGAGACATAGAAAGGCTCGACCCGAGATCGAAACCCCGCAGCTGAAATCTCAGTGGCAATATTCTCTGATAGGCAGGTAAAAGTATCTTAACGCCACCTTTGAGCCAACCCCTTGTGTTTGCAGATTCATCCTGATATTTCGTTCAGCATGGAATATTGATCGTTGGGTGTAATGTCCGTCACCTCGATTGTAAATGTACCCTTAATGGGCGTTGATACTGCCTAGGTTGGAAGGTTGTGGTCGGTTGTGTTTTCGGTCATTGAAGTGATTCATCGATCGAACGCATAGCAATGTCAAGGTGAGGTCACAGTTTTCGGAGGCGACAGAGTCCCGTGGGCAACTTCCATGGCACTTGCGTGGCGACAGTTGTACATTATCCACTGCGCTGTCATCCTGTTCATGTTCACTGTCATTGGGAGGCTGGTAAGCGTCGTCATCACTGACATTGTCCAACTGACCACGCCCGCCACTGCGTCGACGGACATCCTTGGGCTTAGTTTGATGTCCATCTTGGTCCCATTATCGACATCTGCAGTGCCTGAGAAACGGCGACGCTTGCGACTTGTCGCTGTTCTTGGGCACCCAAGCCTCGATGGAGCCGCGGGAGGCTCAGCGTCACCTTCGTCCTCGTCGACGTCTTCGCTTTCACTCTATTTTCCATCAACCGAGCCGCAACGAGGCTTGTGTGGCCGGGGCATAGTATCTTGCCTAGGCGACAAAGGCTCAAGTCGCTGACCCAAAGTGGAACGCTCATATCCTGGGCTGGCCGGAGACGCGAGGCACGGCTCTTCAACCACCTCATCTCAGGCTGCAGGAATCAGCGGCTCCAGGTTTTAGAATGGGGTGTAGAGGTCGGCAGAATGGCTGAGCGGATCTTGGTGTGGACGAACGCGCTGGACCAGAGGGAAGGTTGGGCTGACAGTATCGAGGGAGAAGAGGGCGCAGAGCGGAAATGCTTAGTGCGAAGGGCGAGTTGCTGCAACTAATTACGCAGGACCAAAAAGCTTGTTCCTAATGAAATGACTTCATAGTAGTTGCTTAGGCTCATTGTTGCACTTAGCATGTTTCACTATGCTCATTTCGCCATTGTAATGCCATATAGCTTATAGCAAGTGCCAGGCATAAACCCTATCAAGTCTTGACGGGGCCGCCGGCATATCGATCAAGAGCACGAGCATACCTCGAAGTCGAGAATACCGGCCTTCAAGTACCTTATCCGGGGTGGATTGCGCAGCGCCGTAGCTCGTTTCCTGATGAGTCCATCGAGACTTAAAACTGATGAAAAGTGGTCGGCTCCTTCTGAGTTGGCCAAAGCAGCATTTGCTGCTGGGTTGATCCTGAAGGTGAGAGTAGTAGTTGTATAAATGGTTGCGCTAAATATCCAAGGACTTCAGACCGATGAACGATGCATAAATACAATTATCTGACTGTGTGACTACATTTGCATCTGAATATGTGTCAACGTAAATGTCTCAAAGGTCCCTGTGACAAAAATGAACCGGATAACTGGCTATAATTACGTGTAGCAGACCGAGAAAGGCCAAAATGATCCGCCAACGCCAACGCCCGTCTGCAGCCGATGCCAGTACCCATCTACAACCGATGTGCAATTACCTTGCCCCATTTCTTCCCCAGACAAGGCCCCATCTCTTCATGCAGTACCCCATGGGGAAATGCTTGGCTTCTCACATGCAGTTCCACCCTTTAGCTAGTCTGCAAGAAGTAAGTTTGCACGGTTGAGTACGCTTACTTGATGATTTAGAAATTTACCACGCTTATAGATATTTCCGGCCACGGTGCGGGGGATACTCAAGCTATCCTACAGGAGCTTGAATTATAAATATTGGGCTCTCTTTGTCGACAGAATCCAAAGTTGGATCTGCGGTGTCGGTTTCTTTGCAGTTTTCGAACACCAGGTTCATCGGCACAACTTCAAAATATGATGACTTCCACTTCGGCCCGTGTGCCAACATCTATTGAGAAGGTCGAAGGGGGCGCCACCGAGCATGTCGAAAATCAAGGTGGTGAGAAGAAGACGGAAAGACACGACAGATTCGGTAGTGTTACGAAGACTGACCCCAAGGAGATCGCATTGGTGAGGAAGCTTGACCTGTATTTAATGGTATGTAAAAGGACGTTCCAACCCTAGATGTAATGACATGCTGTTGACTGTGTCTTAGCCGATTCTGTGGCTCATGTACTTCCTGAATTTCCTCTGCCGGAACGCTATCGTGAATGGCAAACTGAACAACTTACAAGAGGAATTCCAAATGAACGGAACAGAATACAACACATGTGTTAGCATATTCTTCGTCGGGTGAGCACAACCGATATATCTACCCAAATTTGCATGTAAGGCTAATCCCCGATCCCGAAGATACCTCCTTGGAATGGTCCCATCTAACATCCTTGTCACTCGTCTGCGGCCGGCATGGTATCTATCTGGCTGGATGATGGCTTGGGCGGTGGTGTCTACGTTGACTTGCGTCGTGAAAGACTATCATGGCATGTTGGCCTCCAGGTCAGTACCGGTCGTAAATGACGAGACATTGCTTTTTCCTAACTCTGCTTTGAAGAATCATCCTTGGCTTCACCGAGGCACCGTACTATTCTGGCGCTTGCTACCTTGTGAGTTTGTTTTACACAAGAAAAGAGGTTGCAACGCGTCTAGCTGTGTTCTACACCGGCAATTTGTTGGCAAGCTCATTTTCCGGCTTGATAGCAGCTGGTGTCTTTGTTGGCCTTGATGGGAAGCACGGGCTTTCTGGGTGGAGATGGCTTTTCCTGATACAAGGCGTGGTTACTTGTAAGTGCAGGCCGGAGGAAACCCTACTCTGAGGTATGTTGAAGGCTCTCTGATTATTCCTTGCAGTTGCCGTCGCCGTCCTCGCCTGGTTCATATTGCCAAACAAGCCACTCGACACTCCGTGGCTGAATTCTGAAGAAAAACAACTTGCCGACTTCCGTGTCTCTCGTGATACCACCGAGAAGCGTATTGCTGGCAAAACATGGACCGGAGGCCTGAAGGAGGCTTGCTTGGACTACCGGACCTGGATATTCGCGCTCATGGGAAATCTCCACTTGTCGGCCAACAATTTCAAAAACTACATGCCCACAGCCGTCAAGTCCCTGGGATTCAATAACACAATCTCCTTGGTCCTCACATGTCCTCCGTACCTCTTCGGTGCTTTTACATCAATCGCTGTCTCGTGGTCTTCGGGCCACTTCAACGAAAGGACCTGGCACATTGCGATTTCCAAGGCCGTCGCCATTCTCGGTTTCGCCGTTGCAACGGGGACGAATAACATTGGTGCGCGCTACTTTGCCATGTTTATCTTCGTGGGCGCCACATACGGCGTCAACAATATCAATCTCTCGTGGACCTCTTCTACACTTGGCCAGACGGATGAGAAGAGGGCTGCGGCTATCGCCATCGTCAATACGCTCGGCAATCTGTCCTTCGTGTATACACCCTACCTCTGGAATGACGAGGATTCTCCATTATTTCGCCCGGCAATGATCGCAAGTATCGGCTTCTCTCTTGGGGTCGCTTTGACCGCATGGTTGATGAAGTGGGTACTCATGAGACAGAACAGGAGGATCAGGGAGACTGATAACGAGGCCGTGAACTTTTACGCATACTAGAAGCATTTTGCGAGTCAAGATCTCCGGGCCAGGGGCACTATGCCTCGAGTTTTGGGAGAATCTGATACTTCATCAACGTCATTACTGACTTGTGTGGGCTCGCACAACATCGGGTCAAGTGCTGCCACTAGCACAATGTACCTTCAATTCCACGATATCGCTTTCGTAAGATGGTCTCCAGTCTACCCAATTTCGGGCTGCATCACCGGACTGCAGGTCAAACAAGCAAGAACCAAGGCTTTGTCATCAACTCAAAGGTTATTGAAGCATCAGGGCGATAGTGCCCAATTTTGCATTTGTATACTACATGCTCATACTAGATTCAGTGCTGAGCCCCGCTACCCAGGTCAATGCCCTTATCAGCTGCTCCGCCTGGAGAACTCCAGACAGACCTCTCCTTCAGCCACTCCATCCTGCCGGCGCTGTCCAGTTTGGCAAACATGAAGCTCTCAAACTCAGTCTCGGCCCCATCCACCTTGATTGTTCCGGTCATGCGCGCCGCCAACATATCTCCATCACGAAGGAAATTTGTGCTGGCAGTTTTGGTGATCATGTTAGCATATCATGTCAGGAGCAACGACCAAGGTCAAACAGAAGTCAACTTACACAACTGGCTGGTAGTCACTAATCTTGCCACGCCATTCCTCGATGCCCTTTAGATAGACGTCGTACGGGAGGCGCTGTCCATTCATGATTTGGTAAAAGTTGGGAGTCGAAAGGGCCTCGACGTACGCCTGTGCCTCTGGAGGTGGACCAGACAGACTCCACTTCATGGCGCGCTGGAAGCCTTCAATGGTGGACGTGTACTCAGACATGATTGCTATTTTAGATCACAAAAAATCGAGGGGCAAAACTTTCCGCGTGGATGCAATCGATTGCAGAAATTTGTGGGAAGAGGTGCAGGAAATCTCAGGCCCGGCCGGTGGTTCAGCTCTGCTGGCAACAGACGTGCGTGACTGTTGCCGAGATGCCATTACACGTACTTGTGAGTTGGGCGGGCCGTGGATGTCAAACGATCACCGATTGGAGGAGCCGACAAACGAATCGTCACACCAACAGGGGAAGCTAATGCAGGTTGGTGCTCCCCAAGTCAACCAACATCTTAGAGCCCCACTAGATTCGGGCTCGTCAATCTCAAGTGCTTTGAACAACCAACTGCCCAACCCAGCCCGGTAGCGCAAACCTTAGCAGGTCGAGTACTACAGTATTCTAAGTTAGCAGACGTCTTGCCCCACTGCCCACTGCCGCCGCGACTCGAATTGGCGCACTATTGGTGCAAGGGGATGTACCCTGAGCCGCCGATCGGCTGTTATTACGCCAACTTTCCGCTGTCAGCGGTATGTGTGAAGTACAGTAGGAGAATAGCGGCTTGCCGCGCCTTGTCACCCACGGGAATTACATGCATGCAACACTGACAGATCTTGCCTCGGTGATTTTCGCAAAACAGTGGGGAGCTAAGCCTTGTTGTGCTCAAGGCCCTCTGTTTCATCCAACGTCGAATGTCACCCCTACCACCAACCCCAGAAAGAACCCAGCCCTGTTATACTGCACGCGGGGAGAACGCGTTGACAAAAGAAAGCTTAGGGTCTCGGCGGATTGCCGCCGAGACTAAGCAGTGAGAGAGATCGCGAAGCCAATGTAACGTGCAAGTTCTGGTCCACTACGACACAGTCGCAGATGGTCGCATGCACTTGTCCTGTGTTGGTTCTAATTTTGGCGTCTTGTAGTCTGTTTCAGCAGATCCCTACCTCTTCTTTGCCGCCGCTGGAGCCTTCGTCATTATACCCACCTAACTGTATTTTTCTCATTGCCCCACATTGCTCATTTGGAGACCTATCAGTGACTTCAAGCGCAATATGCCCGTGAGAGGCACAGCAAATCGTCTATCTATCCTGCAGCGTGGCATCGGAATGCAGTTCTCTACTAGCCTAAACTGACCCTATCGCCCCTCATTTTGACCGAATCGCGCTGCAGAAGAATGGGGTGTAAGGGAGGTAGTGGATCATGGGTAGCATCACTCTGTTATGTGCCAGCACAGAACACACAGATTTAGCTAGGCTGTCCCTCTATTTCTTTGTGATGAATTCCACAAGCGTTTCATATCTGGCTTTCACTCATCTCAGCAAATATCCACCTGCTACTGGATTGCATTCAAGGCCTTGCGAGGACTTCGTTTGCTGTTATTGAAGCATCCTGACACCGCTGTTTTTTATCATGTCTATCGATCTTTGCCAGGTGCCAGCTGGCCCGCCTCCAGAAGGTACCACGAGCAACTTTGAGAATCCGACCACATTGATACCAGCCTTCATGAGCATGACTGGCATCACGGTCGCGATCGCAATCATCTTTACCGCTGCAAGGCTCCATGTCAACTTTCGGAAGCTGACCTTGGCCGATTGTGAGTTTGGGATCACTTAAACTTGGTGCCCATACGTATTGTTGCGGTGACTGATAAATTCGCCCGCGGGTGACAGATTTCGCCTTCGTCGCCGTCCTCATGTCAATCTCCGTCGTGGGGGTTAAAACTTCTTGTAAGCACCGACTGCACTCGTAACTCTTGACACTCCTGGGAAGTCTTGGAGACATATACTGCCTCGAAATAGCTGACGAGATGTTGGTTCTCGGTAGATCTAAAAACGGCACGCCATATTTGGGATACTCCGGCATGTTTTTTCGGCGCTTCGTTCGCTATAGTAGGTTCTTTTTCTCGAGCGGCCAGTGAATGCCATAGAAGTGTGAGACCAGACACAGGAGTCGAGAAAAACATTGGGAATCCTGCGGCTTGATTATAACTAACCGCAGTGACATCATCTAGAACAACTACTTTACCGGTATGCTCTTGCAGATGGGACAATTCTTTGCCAAAGCGTCCATATTCTTGCTATTCTCACAACTTTTCACCATACACTTGCCGATGCGTGTCGCTATTTGGGTCGGCCTGACGTTTGACATCTTGATATATTGTCCCGGTTTCGCCGTTCAGACTTACTACCAGGCCCCTCACGTAGGCGAGACCTGGCTTGACACCCTCGATGGTCGTAACATTGTTCCGTTGGCGTGGTGGCAGGCACAGTCAGCGCTTATCGTGGTGTTGGACATTTACATCTTCACATTACCAATCCCAACTTTGATGAGGCTCCAATTGCCAACGAGAAAACGTGTCTCTCTCTTAGGAGTGTTTTCGGTGGCACTCATGTGAGTAACTCCCCTTGCCTTCCAACCCAGTCCAGGTGTTATTTCCTCTTTAGTATTCTGACAATGCTCTCTTCCAGAGGAATCACCGCGAGTATTGCTTCATTGGTCCAAAGAGTCATTATCATCAACACACTTGACACAAGCTGGATTGCAGCCATACTTTCTTTGTGCAGGTTAGTAGAAGTATTCGACCAGCACTCTTCATCAAATAACAATCCGCCTCCCGCGCAGCAATGATGCATCATCAACTCATGCGTGCCAGTGCACTGACACAAATAATTTCCAGCGCTTTGGAACTCAATGCTGCCATTATTGTCAGCTCCGCACCTGCTTTCGCCAGTTTCGCGAGATCGCATCAGCCCGAGATGGCGGCCATCAAATCGTTCTTCTCGGGCCTCGCGAGCTTCCCTAGCAAAATCAGGAGCTCGGAAATGGGGCCTTCTTCGAGTTTCAAGGCCGAGAAGACGGCATATGACGGTGGTGAGGCTGCGAAGTATTTTCACAGCCACCAGTACTATGACCTGGATGAAGCATATGTGTTTCAGAACGGAGTTCCGGTGGACAACGGTCGACAGGTGTGGGTTCCATTCCCCCCAGGCATGCCTGTGGAGGGTGGAATTGTGCGCATAGTGGCATTTGATCAGACTGTCAGACCGTCGGCGGCCTACATTTGTTAGCGTCAGTCTGGCTACTCGCAAGTGCTGGCATTTCCAATGGCGGCTGAGAGCTGCAGTCACTTATTCTGTACTTTCATGTGCATCCTGTCATGCGGAGCATGAGTCTTCAGAGTCATACATTGATGTAAGTGCGCTCTTTTCTGTCTGGGCCGAGCTAAGGAGGCTGCCGTGTACAAACTACGTGAGGGCGAGCGACTACAAAGTCCGGAAGCCCGCATTGTCATGAAAACAAGCCCCGCACTCGGTGAGTGCATGAATATGGTTCCGTAAGTCTTGATCTGAGAGATGTGATGCTATGTAGGTTCTGATATAATATCCCAGTGGCCCATTCAAAAGCCACGTCGCGTGTCAGTGATTCGCAGGGTGTTGCAGTCGTCAGTTATCACGCAGCGCCATGTAGGCAAGCAGCATTGCTCCCACTGCTAACCAAGCCGATGTGATCGAGAAGCCACTCTGGATGTCTCCTTTAGTAGCCGCCCAAATAACCCCAAAGAGCAGACTTCCCACGAAGAAGATTAGACCCACAAGCAACTTCACAGTCAACCAGTGCCATCCCTCCTCTATATAGATACCCCAGCCATCTTCGGTTAGGGCGTCGGGCGAGGTCAACTCTAACTCTCCGGATACTCGCTTTGGAACTTGACGGAATACTATTCCCTGCGGTCTCTTGAAAACGTGCTTCTGACGAAAATAATGACTCAAGTGAACAGATGATAAGACTGGAGTGGATTTTGGTGGACGCTTAGGTGCGGGCTCACATTGATAGGCTTGTGAGGGGCCGACCATATGCTCTGGAGGGAGACAATTACATTGTGTCTGGCAACAGTCGTCGTGGTGGTATATGGAAGACAAATTGTTGCCATCAACTTCAAACTATGCGTATTATTGTCAGTTCGATTGCCAAGCGTAAAGTGGTCTAACGGAGCTCACAGCCACGAGCGGGAAAGAATGGGGTGGGTAAATCAACGTACTTTTGTCAGATGCATTGTTTTGAAGCCTCGTAGAGTGAACCACGACTTAAATCTGCCACACCTTCCGTATCTGTCGCGAAGAAGATCAAAGAAATTGCTGTCATTGATGATGTCCTTGAGGGAGATATGGTGCAACCGAGCCGCTGACCCTCTAGAGCCGACACATAGCAGCAGAAGCGCGTCTGAACTTCCTGTATCTCGTGATGCGGCCTGGTTGCTTTGAGATGGTATGTTGTCACCGCTCATCGATGCACGAGCGCTGTGCAGTCTGGAGTCTCTGTTTGTGAAGCCTTGTCCTTTCCCGAAGAGTTTGGAGACCTGTTTCCAAAACCCTGTCCCTGCCGCAGAGCATGGATCAAGTGTAGACCGGAACATTCGAGAGGCCGCCGTTTGACCTTGGCTATCCTCCTCTGAAGGGGCAGTGCTTCGCAGCTGTTCGAGGTCATGTTGGAGTTGATCCGCGGCCCCCGGCTCAAGTTCAACAATGTCGTCAAAAAGCAATTTCCCACAACCCTGTAAATAATATTAGAACTCGAGCGCGATTTTATTCAGTCATACAGGAAGGGTTGACTTACACATCTCCATCTAATGCGTGTTGTGCCGGATCGAACTGGTGGTTCGAAATATCGAGGGAAGGACTCAAAAATGCTGTCGACGAACATGGGCATGCTTGGAAGCATGTATTGCGAAATCTTTAGTCTTAGTTCCCGGATTTCTGCAGAGAGAACTGGAAACGTTCGCCTTCTCGCAATCGCAGAAAACCAAGGTCGCACTTGAACAACTCTAGTATTGCTGCCGAGAAGTGGGCGGTTCTCCTCGATGTCGGTACCGAACGACGGGCGGCTCTCCTCGATGTCGCCACTGAGCAGCGGGCAACTCCCCGTATCGCCTATATCGGGCCGCGACTGACCTTCTAGGAAGATATCGTTCTCGTAGCTTCGTTCCACTAGATCCTCTTGAGGATGGGTGACACTGGTAGAAAGACCGTCATGGTTGCTGTGACTGGTGGGCTCCGCGGTCGCCGCCACCTCCGGTGCTAGATCTACCGTGGCTGGATTCTCGGGACGCAGCCAAGTCTGAGGGCTCTGATGCAAGTGCGACGTAGCGTTTGAGGCAAGAATCAAATCCTTGGGGGCTGTATTTTGACTCTGGAAATTCATTTCTCGGAAACCCTCGTCTGTCGGGATATCCGCATCTGAACCGCCGCATGAAGTATCGCTATTATCGTTATCTTGATTCCCGACAGGCAAATTGCAGTGTGTCTCCTCGACCGGTTCAGCAAGGGAAGGCACAGTAGCAGGAACTTCGGTCCGATCACCAAATTCTCTTCTAATCGTTGAGTCAGTGGCTTCTGTGGGCGACAGAGACTTGATGGTGGCCGAATCGTTATCAGGGCTCAATTCCACTGGCGAGCAGGAGTCTCCACTGCGTGGTATCGACTTGTCTTTACGATTACGTGAAGACTCGTCGAAGGGGTAGCAGGAGGCGACAGATTCCTCGATCGACCTTTCGGAGTCTCTGGAATGAGTCCACAATTGATTTGTAGAGTGGAGGCTCCTGGCCAAAGGCGAATTTATTTCGGCAGAATCCAATGCCAACTTACTTTGTGTGGGTATTGCGACATCCCCATCTTTGCAGTTGGTATCTGGCGAGCCTTGACCACCCGAGGGCTGCCTCTGTTCCTTTTCTCGTATCAAGACGAAATTTTCTTTCATATCGCTACGCAACTTCCTAAATGCCTGGGAGAGCAGAATGAAGTCTTTGAGCGGCTGTGAGAATGGGGGTGGGTCCACAGTCTCGTGCGTCTCAGACTCTGGATCGCTTTCCATGTCATCATCGCCTTGAATCGCAGTCTCTATTTGGCCATCATGAACTTGTGCACCAGAGATTGCCGTGGTTAATTCCCGCTGTGACTGTATCCAGGAGTCCAAGGGCTCTTTGCGCTTCACCCTTGGGTCTTCTTCGCTTGGGTCAAGCTCCAGATATTCTTTTCCTGAAATTCTCCTTCCTATCTGAGCCGATATCGCACTCGCTTGTGTCTGAACGAAGATTGCTGTGTCGGTTTGAAGGTCGGCTGATGCTTCTTCTCTCAATGACTGACCAAGCAACATGAGCAGCCGACGGCAAGTCGTAACACACTGTTCTGATCCAAGTGTGGAATAACCTGCTTCGAGTGAGTTTTTGACTTCCTGATCGCTGATCAGAAGGTCGACCAGCTCTGATGCTGACATTGGAGCGACTGTGATACTGTGCGAGGAAGTAGTCGTCGTATCAGATTCTATTGACGCGATACTGTACGAGGAAATAGTCGCCGTATCAGATTCTAGTGACGCGATAATTTGCGAGGGAATAGTCGTTGTATCAGATTCTAGTAACGCGATACTAGGAGCAGATCCAAGGCCAACTCCAGGGAAGCGATCCAAGATACCGCTCTTTCGGATTAATGCCTCGGTCTCTTTGCGAATAACTCTGTGTACACAGCACACCATGACCATGGGGTTTGCGTGATCTTCGTTTCGTCCGATCATGTAAAGCTTGATGAATAATGACGCCTCTTCTGGGAGCTCGATGGTGACCAAAAGTGCTTCGAGATCTGCGAGTATTTCAGTTTCGTACAACTCGAGCGCGGGTCCTTTTGGGACCCACGCCAGCCAGGGTGACGTGGATTTTGTCAATGTGCCAATCTGCCTCGCAATGGAATCCTGTGGTCTCGGCCATGGTTGTAGCTTTCGTCGTCGTAAATGATTCATACTTAGGACTGGGGACTGAGGCGTCGTTACAATGCGACCAAGAAGTTGAAGGCCTAGCCGACGCAATGGGGCGAATGAAGTCGATGGGTTGCCGTTGCCGCCCTGATACAGGCCTGGAATTCGGTGTCGTGCCGGATTTAAATCAATTAGCTCCTTTGTGTGACAACCTGCAGAGGACTCGGGCGTCAAGCTTAACTGTAGGGGCTTGCATTAGTGGTTACTTCGCCTCTTCGTATATGCAGTCGGGCACGCACGCATGTGGCTACTTCAACCAATTGGCCGACTGTCCCAACTTTACACTGTTACATGGAACAAGACGTGTCTTTTCTCGTGCGGGTGCCTCTTGGAGGGTTCTGTTCAGTATATGCGAATTATACCTAGGTATGAAGCTCTGGTTCTCTCTAGATTGTGCTCATTTAGCCAAATATACAGTGTGCTTACTGGCTTTCAGCTAAGATAACATCCAAGTCCCTCCCTGGCCCCTCAGCCCCAACAACGTCTGCTGGAGTCTTGCTTTTCCAAATTTTCAATCACTGGCCTGACACAATGCACTCTCCCACTGGCCTTCAAGGCGTAGTTGCACCAGAAACCATTGCCTCCGCTTTTTGGGGCCAGGCGTCAGTCAGTGGGCGACTTTGCAATGGCGAATCGTCGACCAACCTGTACCACGGCGCCTATATAAGATATTATCATCTTCAGCAAAGTTCCTTTGCACATTTGGACCAGGATACCCGTTTCCACGACTTCAGTTCCCAAGTAGAAATAGTGCAGATGCTGAAGGACGATTTGAACCCAAGTAAGGGCAGCCTCTCTCCTGGAGTCGCAACATGGCAATGAATCACTCTTCTGCCAGACTGCCAGAACCAGTGGAGACATCTTGAACCTAGCTGCGAGATTGCGTACAATGATAAATATCGGATCTCTGCAGAACCAAGTCAACCCGAGACGATGTGCTGAGTGGAAGTGCAGTTCGACGCTGAGGCAATGTCTTTCCACACATTTCGACAGGCCGCATGAAATACAATGGGAGAATACCAGATTACCTCGGCCCTTTGACGCTTGGAGTTTCACCGCAGTGGCTGAAATAAGGATCGAATTCACTGAAAACCTCGCCGACCATCTTTCGTTGGTCGAAGATGACACCCTGCTGCTCATCTTTCACCATGCCAGTTTTCTTGAGCTTCAAACGGCCGAGTGAGTATTTAGGTAACCGAGAAAGAATTTTCTTGGGTTGTGATGCAGAATGGAGTTCGATGTGGTCATCTATTTTATTCTGAGTACATCAATATTCCCTTGATATGAATATTTTTGGATGCTGATATCCCACGGGACAGGTCGACTCTTCATCCTGGTATCGCCAACGAGACCCTTCGCACATTCGCCATTGTCTTCCCACGGTCAGACTACACCCAACAATGGTTGAGCAAAATACGCCAAAACTATGAACAAGAATGTGGCGGTATCCTGGATCGCAGACGCATCAAGTGCGGCACCCTGGATGCGAAATCACGCCAGATTAAACAATTCAGATTCTGGAGGGACCGTCTCGTGATCCTCAAACAAGCTTTTGACGATGGGACGCCACGAATGCTTTCCCAGTGGTGGCACGATCGCCGCAATGTCGTGCAATGGTACACTTTCTGGGTGGCAGTTATCGTTCTGGTGCTCACTGTTGTTTTTGGCCTCATTCAGTGCATTGAAGGTGGATTACAGGTGTACAAGGCTTACCATCCGTAGCCATCTCAGTCTATAATTTTGAAGGACGGAAGACTTTGGTATGCGTGTCTGTGGTAGAAGATTTGGGACCGTGCTGATAACAAGACATAGCAGTGAAAACCCAAGGCAACAAGAGCTCTATCCCAACCTAACAAATCCTTTGATACTGGGATCAAGCCCATATCCAACATAGTATATATCCCTCAAGGTGGCGCAATGTGAAAAAGGTTCTCTTAAGTGGGCAGGAACCGAGTTTCATAACGCGAAATACTCGACTGAAAAAGACAGTTGCTATAGACCCGATGTATAGCATGAGTTCCAATGATGCGACCTCCTAGAGTGCACGCAGAGCACAAGTCATGCTGGCGTCATCTGAGCCAGCATAACACAGTGGACATTAAGTGGGACCAGTAAGCATCAGACCAGAGTAATAGGGCTCAGCCATGAAACCTCGGTCAAAGGGGTTTTGATACTCGTATTCAAATTGGCCCTTGACCATGTGAATTGACTGATCTGGCCGGTGATAGAGTATTGTTATCCTCTGGAGATGAAGCCGATGCTGCCTCCAGGCAATCGAATAAGGAGTTGACGACCCTATCCAAGAGGACTGGCTGGAAGCCATCTGCTCCTGAATTGCCCAGAACATCTTTGAGGATCCTAGCGCCCGTATCCTTCCACAGGCTTCGCAGAGCAAATACCGCCTCCTTGAAGGGACTGCCAACCCAGACTGATTCAGGGCGTTTCTGCCCCTGAAACATAATTCCCCAAATCTCAAACCATTGTTCTTCCACTCCCACAGTAGACGAGGCCTTCTGGCTTAGCCTACCTCTTTGCTCGTCGGAAACGCCGTGGAACCAAGGTACTGGTCTCTTGTTGCAACCTGCCCGCCGAATGTGCTCATCCCTCTCCAATGCAGAGTCGAAGACAGTAAAGCATAGCGCACAGTAGTATTCGGGCTGCATATGGCAGCGGTAAATGTGCTGCTTCACGTCTTTGATACGGCGAAGGAGGTGTTTGGAACACTCGTGGTATTTGTGCGCGTCAGGTCTTTGGAAAGGGCAAGCTAGGGGAGTCTGTCCGTCATGAACTTTGCCGGGGTTTGTCCTCGACTTCTTCTGGGGCTGGCAAGTGATTGGCTGGTGGATAGGGGGCACTGCAGGGGCAGCGGGTGTCTTCTCAGGGATCCTGGTCTCTTCTGGGATCACGTTGATACTGGCGTCTGGCCTGAGCGGTTTTCTGGGTTGCCATGGGATAGAACCTTTGGGAGTGAAGAGACTTGCGTTGGACTTGACTTCGTTTACACACGGCTGTGCTGTGTCACAATACTGTTCTGCTGGTGAATAATTGTCCAATGCAAAGCTGGGAACGGCGTAATTCCAAACAGTATCGTCTTCGAACCTTTGACCGATGAACACTGACATAGGCAGGGCTTGGTACGGATTGTCACGTATAGCGAAATCCGGAAAAATGTCGAAGAGATTGTCACAGTAGGCAGTGCTACTCTGGTCTAACCACATCTGGGCGGCCAATTGAGAAGATAGCTCACCACCGTGGGCGTGCTTGTCCAGTTCGTCCATTTGGCCAGTAATAAGCTTCAAGCTAGAAAATGAGACTCGTGGCCTTGTTATCTTTGCTGAGATTTGCAATCTGAGGCGCCACAATGTACACGTAGACCTTGTACGTCAGCTAAACGAGTTTCCCCCAATCACCAAATTTCGCGAGCCGCAGCGAACCTCGTAGTCTGTGATCTCCGACGTCTTCAAATGCCCAGTCAAAAACTCGTAGGGCTGAACTATGACTTCACAAAGGGTAATTGGCAGTGTCAGCCCGGATTTACGTCGTCAATTTCTGACGTAGGATCTGTCAGCAGAGGGGCGTCATGGCGGTGCTCATTAGTGAAACATTTGCAAGTGCATCGAAAATGCAGTGGGTACAACGTCTCACGTCGGGCGTCCGGTACTTCAGTACGCATGTGCGTAAGAGAATACTGCACCCTGTCAAATGTACAGCATCAGTCCCAATTTTTGTCACAGGCCCAGACTAAGGACATCATAGTCAGAATGTAACAATAATATGATGCGAAGGCTTGCAGTTGCCTGGACTTGAGCAACTTTTGTCAATGGTCTACTCGGGGATATTCGGTCAGAGCGGACCGGATGACTCCTGTGATGGTGGGGCAGATGAGTACAGCAAACTTTCCACAACCGATCAGCAGATGTTCTGAATGCTGAATTACGCAGTCGATCCATCAACACATGACATGTCAGACAGTCTGATCGCTGGTGGGCGGTTCACTGCTGTTCCAGGGCCGGAGCTTTTCCAAGCTTTCGGTGTGTTGATTCAAGGCAACTTCCGTATTTCCGTTTGCCGTTGCGCAGCTGTGCAGAGGCGCTGCCCTTTGTGCCTAGATAGGTGAAGGCAGATGCAGGTGATGGCATTTTGAAGCTGTTGTCACCTGTCATTGCACGGCGCATTTGCGCTTATTTGCGCGGTCCAATGTGCAAGCCATCAGCCTGAGCCAATGAGACATTGCTAGTGATCCTGGGCTGATGCAGGCTGATGCGGTCAGCCTGCCGCTTTGTCTGCCCTCCAATCACGTCTCATCTTTCAGCCGTGGGGGTTCTGACGACGACTGGCGATTGGTCAACTTCGAGCACAACGGTGCCGTGCGGTTCCTGATTTAACTTGCCAAACACTTGGGGGCCGGGATTAGACGGAGGATGTAGACCTTTGGTTGACGTAAAGCTGCGAATCAGGGGCTTGGACCTTCAATCTTCACGATATATCTCATCCCAGGCGTCGCTCGCCACTCAGGGGGAGTGTCAACGAAATCCTATTGTGCATCTGCTTGAATGCTCCCTTTTGCCACCGTTAGTAAATTGGATGCCCCTGAAATCGCCACCCTGAGAAACCGCTCAATCGTGCTCAAGTGGAGAACTTTTGCCGCGAAACTGTGAGACAACCCCGGAGCGAAACAGAGACTTAGCTGACAGCATGCACAGGACAAGGCCATGCTGCTGCTGGATACCGCCAGTTTAGAGCTGTGCGAGTTTGGTGGCGATGCACCACCGTATGCCACATTTTCTGCCAAGTGGGACGACGGGGGTGTTGTGCACGAAGACCTATGCAGTCCCCAAACGGCGCGTCAAAGACCGGCCTTCCGGTCACTGCAAAGAGCATGCTCTGAATGTCAGGGTCGCGGCTTGCAGTGGCTATGGAATGATGCTGTCTGTATGGGGAGGTCCAGCACTGCTCTTTTTGAATCGTTGAACTCCTTGGCTGAGATTTATCGGAAGGCCAGGCTCTGCATGGTGTACCTGCATGATTTGCTTGACGCAGAAACATTTGGCTTTGACGTGGAGGGCGTGTTGTCAAGATGTTCTTGGATGAAGCACGTTTGGATGCTTCCTCATCTCATTTTTTCCACCGTATTGCATTTCTACGACGCGCAATGGAAACACATAGGTAGCAAGTCACACCTTATTTCGGAACTCTCACAGATCACATCGGTCGACCAAGGTGTGCTGCAGGACTCGGACTCATTGGAGGACTATTCGAATAGTACGAAAATGTCGTGGGCGGCAGGCCTGTTGGCGGATCCCATTGAAGATGCCGCATACTCGCTTCTTGCTATCTTCAACGTCAAAATGGACATCAAGTATGGTGAAGGTATGAAATCTTTCCTCCGGCTTCAGGAACAGATCTTGAAGAACACAGGTGATTATTCACTTCTTGCGTGGCAACCGCTACCAAACCAGCCATATCGAGGAATACTTGCCCATTCTCCGTTTGAATATAGCCACTTCAAGAACAAGTCAATGGAATCTCCAAGTCTCCGGGGACATTTGGAAATACAGGCCGACGGGATCTACATTCAAGCCGGCCTCGGTGGCCGAGGGAACGACCTACTCCTGCCTCTTTACACATCCCAAGGCCCAACGACGTGGATTGTGTTGTCACTCTGGGACGGAATATTCGTTCGAAACTGCACAGAGACCGTGCTTGACGATGCTGAAATTTCGAATGTCTTCATCAGAAATATATGTGTCAGGCAGGACGTAAGCACCGTCCTCTCAGACAGAATTGCAACGCATCGAGCTGCTCCTGATCATAGACAGTATGTTCCTCCTTGGATCCCTGGTGAACTATTGACTTCCCGCTAATAGAGTCGCTAGAATTTCAAATTGCATTCGTTCCAGAGGATCTTCAATCTCTGATTCGATCATCCGTCATGATACAGCGAACAGCTACAAGGCATGGTCAGCAGATGCTGTAAACTCTGAAGCGGCTCATACACTCACCGGGGAGACTGGCGGCAGATGCTCCTTTGGCCTCCTTGGGTGGAGTGGAAGCTGCCTTCAGAAGAGTCTCCCTGCGGCGCTCTCACCAACCCCATCTCATGCCTGCGATGCAACTGACGGTGAATCACGAAGGGGTAGCCCTGACAGCAAGAGCGACTGGAGTAATCCTGGCTCGCCCTTGGGACTCGAGCCGGGACATCCATTTGCCGCAGTCACAGGAAATCTCAAATCCATCCTGATTGACCGCTTTTTGGCGATGTGCAACTCCAGACCTGGCAAAAGAGCGCTGCTTCCCTGGCCTCAAAGGTCTCGAAAGAGACCTAGGCTAGCCTGGTCAGACCCCTATATGGACGTCGAACTCGCATCCGACTCCGAAGACGTGGATACCGTTGTAGTCCACCACGCAAGCGCAAGGGCCAGCACGCTTGCTTGTCCATTCTATGTGATGGACAAGGCGAGACACGAGCAGTGCCTGACGCGGCACAACCTGTCCACCATCGACGAGGTCAAGGAGCACATGTGGGCGTCGCATCGCCGCCCTAATTTCTGCCCCATTTGCAAGGAGACCTTTGACACCATGAAGGCCCGGGATGACCACATACGCAGCCGCAACTGCGATCACCGGAGCCTCCCGACGTTTGACGGCCTCACGGATGGTCAAATCCAGCAGCTCGCGCGACAGGGGTCTCCTCCTTCGTCCCGAGAGAGCCAATGGTTCGCTTTGTGGGATATCGTCTTCCCTTCAGGCCCGCGGCCCTTGTCACCATACTACTCCAGTACTCAAGAGTTCCTGGTCGTTGCCCTCAGGCGCTTCTGGGAGACCAACGGGCGCACCATCATATCCGACTTCCTGAGAGAGAAAGGTCTTCAAGGATGGGAAGTCTCGCACGAGGAACGGAGTCTCGCTATTCTGTACAGGATCGTTCTTCATGATGCTATCGATGAAGTGTATAGGAGGTTCTCTGGAAGTTCGAGAGACCTGGACAGAACAATGATGGCCGAGTGATTGTGGTGATCATCTGGAATATACCTAGCTAGCTATATCGTCTTGATACTTTTCAACATACAGTAGCTCTCTTTTATTCTTAGCTTCAGCTGCTGAAACACTATCAATGGCATGTGATGCTGCATTTGCTTTTGTGTGTCGCTGGGGTAGCAAGTTGGGGGATCTGAAAAATTGTGTATTGAAGATGCCCATTTAAGTAACGGATGGGCTCTGAGGGCGTATGATGTAGCCTGACAGATTCCCCAGGGTTAAACCCTGACATACCCAGGGAATTACCACAGTCGCATACCCCATCACCTGGGTGATGAGTATTGGACTTTCAGTTTCTGCAGCCCTTGGATCGTTCCTAGGTGTGGAAACTTTAAATTCATAGCTGACTTTGTGGCATGCTTTCACTCATAGACTTGGCTACATAGCAGCCTCACCCCTCCCGACCCCAGCCCCCAACCGGTCCTCGATTTTCGTTTAATCATGTCCTAGCAGTGTAAGATAGGTAGCGGATGGTATCACACTAATGTCTTAGCCTAGGCCCTGCCCGCAGCGTCTCCGCCCGGGCGGCCCCTAAGTCCCAAGGTGTTGGACCCTAAGACTAGTCGTTATCAAAGGATTAAGACGGCGATCCGGACCGGGCCGGAGGCTCAAAAGAGTCATCGGCATCTTGAAAGTCGAAGATGGAGTCCAAAAAGTGTGCATCCGTCAAGTAGCCCATGTCAGATGCGGATGGCGACGGAGGTTGGCCCATTTGGACCGTGTTATTGAAGTTGTTGTGTGATTGTCCGCCTGATGACGAATACCCGGGTGTTGGTTGAAACATCCCCGGGTTCTGGCTTGTAGCTGCGGATGCAGCCGCTGGGTGTTCTGGAAAAGGAGCTTCAATGGCTTGGGCGGGTTGGCTTGGGGCAGAGACGACCTCCCAGTCCTGGGGCTGTTGCAGGGAGTCGTCCGTTGAGCTGATTACAGGGGTATCACCAGCCGTTATGTTGGACACGGCTTCAGGGACAGCTTGGTCTGCATGCTGAGACATTCGCCGATAAATTGCCAGGAGCCTTTGTGTAATCGTCACGATGGTGTTCCGCGATGCGTTTTGCAGGGAAGGGCTGCTGCCTCTGGTAGGCACAGTCAATTCTCTCCATTGTTCGCCAGCCAAAATGTCATCGTTCATGTCCCTTATGCGCTGGACATCGGGGTGGTCGTGGATGTATGGCGAGAATGGGCGGGGAGTGGTGGGGAAGATTATTTCCCATATCTCGAACCACTTTTCGGCCGCCGAATCGATTGCACGTCGACCATTCCTGCGTGAACCACTTCTTCGCACAGCTTCGAACTGGTCTCTGGTAAGTCCATGGCGAGGTGGCGGCGGGGATGGTAGGCGCTGGCAGGTTCGGAGTTGGACGTGTGCGCTGAATCGATCCTCAGCTGAGCCGCTCTCAGCTGAGTCCTCTTTAAATTCTTCGCCACAGATAGGGCACTGTGGTGCCAGCGAATGGGCTCTCTGTAGGTGCTGGCGGACGTCAACGATACGGTTCAGGGTGTAGTTTCGCAGGCAGTTGTGCCACTCGTAGCGGTCGTATAAGTAGAAGGGGCACGCAAATGGGCTCGAAGACTGGCCAGCGTCCAGCTTTGCGATTTGTTCGGGCCGTCCTTTCTCGTCGTCATCCCTTCTCTTGCGTTTTCGGCGTTGGTGTCTCGCTGTGTTAGTTGTGTTCAGGCGAACCTCGGCGGAGTTTGTGGTCCCGCATGCTCTGTGGACGGCCCCTGACCTGCAGCCCCCCGCCGATGGCCCAGCTGCAGGTTCACCCGGACGAACCGTTTCGCCCCATGGTGCTCCCCAGTACATACACCACAGGGTGTAGCTTAGTCGCTGAAGAAAACAGAACACAGATCTTAATATAGGGAAAGATATGTGCGCGGTGCCACTCGAGTAGGCTATAAAACGAGGAAGTAGGTATATTATGCAAATGATAATACTGGTCAAAGGAATTGACACTTCTTCAGACACTTTCAGCTGGTCAGATTGGCCTTACTAACGATGGCAAGTTCAAAAACCGGGAGCCTTACTAGAAGACAAAGGCATTGTTCGTGCCGGTCAGGTGCCTGACGACACAGCCCACTCTCAGGTTGGAGGTAGCTTCCTCCCGTAAGGATCGTCTATAGAAATGGCCGATTGAAGATCACGGCATCTAAACAAAGCACTCGAGAAGGGAGTCTAGTGAGCAGTGGCGTGGGCTGAACAGGGCGTGTTGAGACGTTATCAGTCCATTCACCAATGGCCCACTGAAGTTCCGAAGAGGGAGCCGGGAAAGCACACGGGCCAAATGTCCGAAAATTGGGCGCCAAAGTCCACATTATGACAGTTTTGTACTTGTACGCCGCTGCGTATTTCCTGCAGCTTCTCGTGCCAGGAGGTCAGGGGTTTGCAGGCGGAAAATCGCCTTACAATGATATGTGTATTTCAGTGCATTGGGTTGACTGCGGGTTCTCCAATTCCCAATGGAATAGGCGTGCTAGGGGCAAAAAAAGCCCAAGGCAGCCAGTCCTCGAGCACTAGTGGGCTAGGCGTTTTCCGGTCTCTGCATGTCCACGCGTCTGGATTTATTACTCATCCAGCCTGTGCTTACCCTGTGGAAGCCAGACAGCACCTATGAACACTGGACAATTGACCACACTCCTGCGTAGTAAATCCAAGGTGCGCGCACCATACTCGGACCCAATCGATGAGAAGGAGTGACGGCCTGGGGCGGCCTCCTCCGCAACAAGCATGCGCCGGTATCGCATCTCGCTGTTGCCAGAATGTGTCTATACGCAGTCGTGCAAACGCAAGTGCGTACGGCTCCAGCTTGGCCCATCAGTATGGACTGGTTGCTTCTCAGATCCGCTACCACGGCGCGTACGGCAAAGGTCGCCAGAGTTGCGCAGCTGTGTGGTCGGCCGGGAAGATAAAGACGGACAGGTCAGAGCATTATTCTCGAGAGATCATGTTTCCTCAATTCACTACAACTCTTCGAGTATTTTGAGGCGCCTCATTTGGTTTTGTTCCCAGGCCAAAATGACCAAAAGCGATCGATTTCAGCTCACTGAACGTACCTGTACTCAGCAGGATGCAGGCTCGTCATACTACACGTCTGAAGCTGTGTAAGAGTCCAGGCCCGCCCCCCTTCTGCCCCGCCTCCGAAACTCACACACTCAGCGGCACTGCCAGGCCCAAAGCTGACCACTCCCCCGCACCAGTATGGCACATTTCCAAGCCGAAAGCCTCATGCGCTGGCAACAGGACGCCTGTCCCCCAATAAACCATCAAATCATGCAGACTGGGTCACCAAGCAGCCGGAAATCGAAAACTCAGGCAAAGAAGAAGGAAGCAGCACGAACTATATCCGAAGTAGACCGTTTATTATATTCGGAAGGGAGGAGGTCAAATGCTAGTTAAGGTGGGCCGTTGTATGCTCCAGTTGAGAAACAAATGAGATTGCTATCAGTCTCGGTGAAAAGTTCACCACACAATGTACCAATAAGTTAGAAAGTCACAGTGGAGCAGTGCCGTGAAGTGTTCCGAATCCAGGAGAGAAGTATCATGTAAATCTACTCGGCAATTTTGTCTAATAACCTTGAATCTCTTCGCTGCGACCAAGCATAATGTGCGAAATGCGGTGTGGAGGAGGGGCACCCTGAAACCGTACGTCAGTGGCGCAGGGACGAACAGCGGACACGTTAGGCTGAATCCGAGGCCGACTACACACCTGTGTACTCGGTCGCCCTGTGGTTCGCCCGGTTGCTGACGCACGAGGACATTTTACACTACTACACAGGTGCGTACTTGCTGCGGCACTGCCCACCTCCCGGAGAAATATTGGTCTACAGAGGTACTCTTAACGGCATGAATTGTCACGTAGTGGAGCTCACAGTGCACTATATTGAATAAAATCGGTGAATATCATCATTGAGAGGCGTATACTATGCGATATGTGATTAATTCAGGTCCCAAACGCATTCCTCTACCCAATACGGCCCCCGACATAACGAGCAGCAACGTCGGACGCTTCACATTGCTAAGGCAAGGCACCAATGTGTGAACCGCGACACTGACTTTCTTGTTCCCAAGTCAACGAGCATCCGAAATAAAGCAGCAAATACACTGGACGAAAATGACGAGGATTCAGTCACAGGTTGCCAAAGTTGTCCATGGGAGCCGTCCCGGCAGCATTCGCCTCGAAGAGCGGCCGCGAATTTCCTCGTCTCAATCGCTGGTTCTCATAGCGCCACGACCGTTCGTTTACGATGCGTTGCAGCCCGGCGAGATAAGAGTGATGGATATCGGTCCAAGCCGAGATCGCAGTGCGCCGATTCGAGCCATGCTGAAACATCAGCCAATGCGGTCTGGAGCGTATGAGGCTCTTTCTCGAGTGTTGGAAAGTGAGGAGCAGCGAGCAACAATACACGTGAACGGGCAGCCAGTGACGGTCAGCAGCGATCTTCTGGAAGTGTTGCGTGACATTCGAAGGGAAACCGAGTCTAGAACACTGTGGATTGATTCCATCTGTGTCAATCAAAATGATAAAGAAGAGAGGGAAGAACAATTGAGGCAAACGGCGCAGATTTCCGCCCATGCGACTGGTACCATTGCCTGGCCAGGGGACAAGAATGGGATGAGAATTGCCGACGACGCGATACTCAACTCGTGGTTGACTGTCGGCAAAACATCCAGTCCTCTTACTTGGAACCCAACGCTTCTACAGATCGGGGACATCGGAAGTGAGCATTTGTTCGACGTCAATACCTGTCCATCTTGCTTTGAGTCGCCACCAGCTCTAACCTCCAGCCCTGGGAGTCCCCGGACGGATTCAGCATCTCCAAGCCCTGGGTCTATCGCAGATTTGTATTTCCACGCGACATCCTCCCTGGAAAGCCTTCCGATCCATCTTGGAGATACTGAATTTTGGGCAGGGAGCCTGCCAGGTTCTGGCGTGCAACAACTCTCATCAGGTGATGAGATACTATCAAATGTCAGCAGCACGTCTCAGCGCAAACGTTCCTTGGTGACTGCGTTCCCAGACGATCTACCAGCTCCCTGCAATCAGAAAGTTCAACAAACGCACTCCATCAGTGCAGATAACAGTGAGAAGGGATTCAACGTAGTCTTCGCATGCCCCTTTCAGAAATTCGACCCGCATAAATATCACAAATGCCTCAAATACACGCTCAACCGCATCAAGGACGTCAAGCAGCATATCTACAGACAGCACACGCAACGGCCTTATTACTGTGCAAGATGCTACGAGTTCTTCACCACAATTAACGAGCGAGACGAGCATTCCCGCCGTGCCAGTTGCAAAGAACGACAGCCGCCTCAATTCGAAGGCATCAACAACGACCAGAGAAATGAGCTGAAGAAGAGCTCGCCCAGAAAAAAGCCGCTGCATGAGCAGTGGTTCGAGGTCTGGGACGTGATCTTCCCGGAGCGTCAGCGGCCACAATCAGTTTTCATTGGCAATTACGTCGAGGAGATGGTCCCCTTGCTCCGTGACCTCTGGAAGGATAAGAGCGCGGAGATCATCTCCGACGTCATCGACAACAGAGGCGAACGCAATGAGGTTGACAGCGGGCTGCTGACCGAAATCATGGGCTCTGTCTTTGACCGGTTTGAGGCAGAGAAGACTCGTGCGTGGCAAGGGAATAGCATTGAGAGTACTGGCAGTCCAGACAACACCTTGATCCAACTCGCGACACAGCAGAGTTCGGACTTCCGCTTCGAGTTCGGGGCGCCCTTCGGTCAACAAGAGTTTTCGCAGATGGTTGGACCTGATTTCGACACTGGATGTAGCGTCGATTATGGGAACTACTACTTCACCGGTGCTCCTGACTCCTGCGGATGAGCATTACTGGTTGACATGGGTTTCGCACATTGATCGCACTTCTTGGTAGCAGTTCTCATCCGTTACAAAACCTTGAACATGATATGATGGGAACACAGTGGATGGACTTGCCGTGGTCCACTTACACCATGCATCGCGATAGTGGTGACTCGCCGGGGCTAGTTACTGTAGCTGTACCTTTAGACAGGCTTGTGGACGCAAAGATCAGGGCACTCAAGTTTATGCTTGAAACGCCACGCGGCTCGCCGCTGCCTGTGTTGAGGTATGACATGGGCTGGGGACTTGAGTGTCACGGATGGGATGTACGCAAATTGTTTAAAATGTTGGACTTCGTTGAGGTGTGTTTGTGGAGAGTTTTGGGTTAGACGAAACCACACAAGTCAGCCAGCTATTGTCACACTCTCTTATTCGGGGCAATTTTGTTTTCATTGATTTACTATTCTTAAGTCAGCAAAGTTAGCTTCACACCTCTCCATCGTAACACCTCTGTTATGCCTCCATATCTTGGCGCCTCCATGTGAACATGTGAACATTTAACCCAAGTGATAGAGTAGGAAGCGAGGGCCAGTAGGGTATGTCTTCAGGTTGCTCGGGAAGTACTGGAACCGGAATTTGCACCCGATGAATGTACAATTGCAAACCATCATGGCGGTCGTTCCCCCACTGGGAACATGGTCTCAGGTTGGTGTCGTCATAAACCTCTTTGAGGATCACGAGGCGTCCCCCCTCCCCCCTCCTCCCAGGATTTTATATTTTCAGTCTGAAGCGGTTTGATGTCTAGGGTGTCCCGCATTTGATCAATATGTGGTCCACTCCTGTCAAAATTCGCGAAAAGACATTGCATTAGCGTTAAAAGACCTTGCCAAATTGATATATCGTCTCGGTTTGATCTTATTTCCCAGAGATCCGATGCTCATCATAGAGTGGTCTCATTTTTAATCTGTACACATATGCTTCTTTAAGCAATATGCATTCAGTCCCTTCATACAGTGATAAACGCTTAAACACCCAGCTTCGAAAGAAAAAATACAATATCGATAACAGTAGGTTTCAAACACAATTATAGGCTCATCATAGAAAGCGGTCTCGTAGCCAAGTCCCGGCAGGATCCCTGTCTTCGGGAATTCTCCAGAATGGGCTCCAATGTTTTCCAAAAATACTTCTCGCAGATATTATAGATTAAGAACATGTATAAGTTTTACTCGTTCACCCATGTTTCACTCATGTGTTCTTTTTCTTTTGCCCGGAGTGAAGAGGGTTATAGCTCGTGTGTCAGACTAAGTATCAAGGCAATAAGGCCAGTCTCAAGCCGGTGTGCATATCTCAGTACTTCAAGTACACTAAATCTGACTTTTTATCCTGGCTTTGATTGTGTTATCTTAATTGCCGTGGATTTGAATCTGATATTTGATTGTGTTCGACCGTGCTTTGGGCTACTAAGCCAGTGTTGAAACACCATTTGTGATGCTATTTTGAGAAGAGAACGTGTAATTTATTAATCTTTTCTTTTAATACAGCATCATGGATTAATTTTGAATTAGTGGATAACCTGACGTTGAACATTGACCTAGCACATACGTAGTTGTATCTTCACATCACGTTGTTCATTCAGTTGGCATACTCCTTCTGCCTATCTGATAATATTGAGATTCAAATTTTTGCAAACAAATTGATGCCTATCTATGAATGAAAGATATCAAAATAAGCATAATACAATATTAATGAAACTGTACAAGACGCCGGAGAAAGTGTAGAACAGGAAAGAGGAAAAGACAGAAATCCGGGTTTCAAATATTGGCCATGAGAAGTGAACCTACATGATTGGAACGGAGGGAGACCCATGCTGGTGATTTTAAGTGTAGTCCTTTCCATGCCAACCCAAAACTTGAATCAGCCTGCAGTTGAATGATGCTTTCGTTTTGTAACTTGTGGTTGTTACTGTTGTGGCCATTGCGCAGTCTGAGTATGCTCCTATCGTCTCATTAAGGGTGTAACGGCGTCGTGGAAGCTTGGCCAGACCAGAACAATGAGTGTTCATTCCTGTTGAAACAAGAATGCGTGTTGAAGTTCTTCTTCCGGATTGGTGGCGTTTCCCTGGAAGATGCCATGAGGCTCAGCAAAGACTGAGCGCGGTGATTCGGTGATGAATTGGAAAGGAAGTGTCGGCGTTGGTAATTGGCCACCTATGAGACTGTGTTCATTCTTTGAACACGTCCCGCGTGATCGTTTCCCGAGTGAGGCCGATGCTTCAGCCTCGACATGGGTGAATATCGATTCCACCACGTCCTCCAGTAGCTGTCGATCCAGTAGGGTCGTTCGGCCTTGTTGGATCTTGGCTAGAATACTAGAGCTCTTGTGCTTCCACAGGCTGCGCAGCAATGGAACCATTTCCTCCATGTAACTGCCCACCAACGCAGACTTTGGTCGCTTCATCTTCGGGAAGATGATGTCCCACATTTCGAACCATTGGCCCTGAATATCTAGTCCTCGCGATGAGCTCTTGTTGAGACTGTTCTTCTGTATCTCTGATATCCCCTCAAAGTCGAGAAACTCTAAGTTATCGCAATTCTTGCTCCTTGAATGTCCATCCCTCTCACCAGCTGTCTTGAAAATTTCACCGCAACGTGCGCAGTAGTAATCAGGCTTTTTGTGACGCCTATAAATATGCTGCTTGACGTCTTTGATACGATTCAACACATACTTCAAACACTCGTGGTGCTTGTGAGGATCTTGCTTTTGGAAGGGACAAGCAAGTTGGTTGCGGGGTTCCGCACCACTTTCTGCATTTGTCTTCGACTTCTTCTTTGCCCGCACACCATCAGTTTCCACCTGATCAGCTGCGGATGCGTTGGTAATGGGTCTTTTTCGAGAATGTGTGACGATTTCCCCACTGAACACAGTGTCTCTTTCTCTTTCGACTAATCCGCCCACCGAGTTTTGCTGTACAAGGTCGGTGTTGTCTTTCTCGGACATGCTTCCAGCGATCAGCGATATAGAGTACTCTAGGGAACAGTCCGACTCAGGACTCGAAGACTTGGAACTGAAATAACTACAATGTCACTTCAAACCCCTATTAAAGCATGAACGAATTTTACTCACGTTTCCATTCCGGCCCATTGGGGCAAAACTGGTCCCAAGTCGAAGTGATCGCACTCATTCTTGGACGGTAGTGTCATCTCCGAGTAGAGTCCATCTGAGACAGAAGGCAGAAGGTGGCCATAAACATCATCAGGTAACTGGAATTCAAGTTCTCTCTGCCATACTTGCTCGTCGGCTTCACCCGCGTTCTGTAGTTTGGTCGCTGATAGCATCGCTGCCAAGAACGACTGTCGTGCCCGTCGGGATTCCCAGACGAGCAGGAGATACTCTGGGGACGACCAATCGACACGGCAAAAAACCACACGATGCGGCTCATAGTTTTGTGACTTGTTCCTGTGATTCAAAGAAGATAGTGTCGACCCTGTAGGAAGGCGGCTCTGCCAGACCGAATTTGTGGTCAGTCCTCACGTGCTTTAACCTCGGAATGATGCAGGAAGATTTACGCACTCGCGTAAAGTCAGGCGTCATTGTCAGCCACGTTCTCGGACGCAGGCACTCGTGGGTGTAACATGGGAAGGTTGTCCCACGTCAAATGTGGATCAATACTGCACGCACATGCGTATTGATTCACATTCAGCCTAGCGAGAATGCAGGGCCCCTCGGGAAAAGGGGGGGGGTGGCTTTGGTGTACGTACTGGCACAGCCTGGAACCGTTTTCGCCAGAGCTGCGCATTCATGTTTCGCATCGAAGGTACTGGGCCTTGATGGACATGTACATCATTCCATATAAGCGATCAATATCTCAATGAGCCATCAAGTTGGACTAGTCACAGAAAGTAAATTTCATAACCTCCAATGAACAGAACTGTATTTCGGACCTAGTAGTAGTTTTTCCGTCCCATTTTATCCCCGCAGCCTATCTCTACTCCGAATATTACAGGAATTATATCAGACAAGTATGGTGCTGTAGCCCCATACTACTCATGCAAGCTCTACCCGCTGTTCCTGCAACCAGCCCCCCGCCCCCAGAAGCCCTGCATCTGGCCTCACCTCTAGAGAAGTGTATTAACTTGACCTCGAACCAGTCCCAGAACCAAAAGATCTGTCAAATTGGGAAACGGCTAGTGCCGCCTCGGATCGTCCCTGCTGCATCCTGTTGCTGGCCGAATTCTGGGGCCACGGCCCAGTCAGGCGTCGGTTGAGCGTAGAGGACTGATCACGCTGCCAGTCATTCAGACGCGCAGCCTGCATATTCTGCCTGTCTCTGGTCATCCTCAGAACGGCTTGGTCAGTCTGCGCTCAAGGGTCTGACGGTGGGCAAGTGGGCTTGGGGGGCCATACGCAGTGATCGCCGGGCGTGCCCCACCATTTGTGGCACTCTCACTCAACTGAAACGTGTAAATTGTAGGCATTATTGATGATGAGGACTTGATTTTGAAGTCATGGAGAAGATTTAAGAAAGTAGAATCTATGAAGAGGTCTACCGCATGTCGTTTTATGCTATCGCAACAGACTCGACTACGCACTCGCGTCCAGCTTTACGCACTCGCGACGCATTCTACGCGTGTGCGAAGAGTAGAGTCTCCACTTCGGGCTCTTTGCGCGCGTGTAAGCTTGTGATAACTTCACGCAAGTGCGCTCGCACCCGCCGCTGGGGACGGTGGGGTGGGCTTGAGCCCAACAACGTGGGGAGGCAAAACCTCGTAGCACGACTGTTGGGCTTTTTATACATTGCGCTCTCCCATGGACTGCCGGGTCACGGACGAAAGGTCCCGGAGACTAATAGTGACTGCGAGGGTGCGCCTGCCTTTCTTACATAGCCCACTTGCCCAGCATCGGGACGCCCGCTGCAGCGACAGAGTTGCAGCCTCGCGCCAACTTATCATGAGCTGGAGAGGCAGGAAGCTAATATGCAACTAAACCATCTGGCGAAATTCCATAACCAGGGCATTCTATTCCTTTCCTTCCATTGAAGCTTGATATCTGTCCACGCCGTTGCGTACGCGACTGCGGCTTTCCAAGGGGAGGTGATGCTCAGCGGATGAACGACCGCACCATTCCGACCATCACCATCCTGCTCTGGCCATGGCACCCGTGATCTTCTATCGGGACCAATTTTAGATTTCTTCTGTTCTTTTTGATTTCTTCTGCTTTTGCATTCGTAACCAGGAAGCACCTGACTTCCTGGCCCGAGATCTGGACTGCTGGGCGTCTTCGCCAGACGGCAGGCCACAACACCGATATCACCATCCGGACTCACCTCCCAACTTCACGAGCAACTCAATCGCTCACGATGACCGACACTTCGGCGCAATGCATCCGTCCTTCCGACAGGGGGTCTGTTTTGGAGAATATGATCGCCTTGCCAGGTCGCCTGCCGCTTGAACTCCTCATTTTTGGCCACTATGCCTCGAACACCAGATCCAAAACTGATCTATTCCGAGATTCTCATACCACATTCGTGCTTCCACACAGCCCCTTGAAGATCAGCCTGGTATATTGGTTGGCGTTGCCCTTGATTCCGATATTTAGGGTCGGCCCAGCCTGCCACACAGGCTACGCGGAGCAGAAATGCACCGGGAATGGCCCGGAGACAACCACCAGTGGAGACTGCAATCCCAGTGCGGCCGGCTTTGGCGCTCTCGACCCACTGGAGAAGGGTTACAGCCGCCTGAAACCCCGCCGGTTGAGGCGAAAACGCGAAAGTGAACCACCACAGCCCTCGAGAGTACCCTCCAAGAAGGGAACACCACGCACATTCGCCTGTCATTTTTACCTTCACGACAGGATCGGACACAGCGCCTGTTTGAATGTAAGGCTGGCAAGGTTGAGTGATGTACGCCAACACCTCCTGGAAAGGGCGCACAACCAGGTCGTGCATTGCCCAGTCTGTGGAACGACGTTCACGGGGCGTGTGGTGGAAGCCAGACGGCAACGTGATGCGCATGTCCAGGCGGGAACATGCGAGCCCTCGCCATTTCCGTTCAACTTTTCCGGCATCACAGAAGACGACGACCGACAAATACGCGAAATCGCTCGCACCACCCGTACCGCAGAATACAGTGAAGTCCGGCGTTGGTTCCTGATATGGGACTTTTTGTTCCCGGGAGAGCAACGCCCAGTGTCACCATTCCTTACAGACGTGCCTGACATCCAGCGCGTCTTCGATTGGTCAGGTGCAATTTTCTCAGACAGCGACCGCTGGCTAGTATTACCCAACGAACCATGGACACCTGCTATGAGCCCCGAGGAACAGAACGCTAGAATGTTCAACTTCATTCAGTCGTTCATTGCACAGGCCAGGGATCTTGTGGGGGAGGACTCAGGCCCTGTGGAGGATGACCATGCCAGTGAAGCTGGTAATTCCTCGTACGTCAACATCGACAACCCAGATCCATCCGGTGCGACTGCGAATCTAGGGGTAGCCTCTGTGGCCAGCTTCGACTCCAACCACCCCGCCGACGCTTCACGACGATCGTACCTCGAACCAGGTTCTGCCACCGGATCAAGACAGGCTCCCAGCTCACACACGCTTAGCCCCATTGTGCCCAGTGCTAGCGGACAGCCTGCTGGAACCGCTCCAATTCCGTTTCGCTCTCTGAACTACCCCACTGTGGATGTGGCACAAGACATACAGCACCATGCAGCATCTGGACCGGCCTTCAGCCTGGACAACCCCGCTCTTCTGCCCCTGGATTTTCAGGGTCTCTCAGCTGACAATCCGGCCATCTACCCCAGCGCTGACTGGTCCAACAACTCCCTCAATGACTGGGACTTTGGCAATGATGAGAGCGGACTAGACGTAAACTTCATTTTGGATGAAGACGAGCTCGGAGGCCACCACTGAGGACAACCACGTTGCCTCCCTCAGAGCTTCTTGCTGAACAGGTCAGCGTTATTCTCATCCACCCCTAGCGATTTCACCATGGCTAACATCGATGCAGTCCGTGAGGTGGATACAGGACGGGAAAATATTTCGTTGTTTGCCAGAGTCAGTGTAGGTGCATTACCCATGCCATCATGCTGGGCCATCTACCATTGGCGTGGAGGAAAGGACTTGGGTACCACTTTGATTCCTCGTCAGCTGTCCTTGTGCATAATGCCTTGTTTTTGCTTCCTACACTAGATGTGCTCGGTTGAGTGAAGCTTGAAAGCTTGAACTCAACTCACCTAGGGCGAGAAATATCGAAGAAAATGGAAAGAGGAAATGGACGTAACTCAATACAGATTTGCAATTTCTGGTTACTCTCTGTGCCTTCACCAGCTATAGTCTCTCTCTCTCTCTCTCTCTCTCTCTCTCTCTGTCTGTCTGTCTGTCTCTGTCTCTTTTTCTATCTCTCTCTGTGTTCTTCTTTTCTCTCTATCTCTATGCCCCTTCACAATTTATATAGCTGTTCAAATTGTCGTAGAGAACTGGTATAAAGTCGTCCTCAAGCCGGAATAAGAAGTTGATTTCATGCCGCGGAAGCCATCTGAACCGATCTCATAAGTATTTGAAGCCTGGTGTTATAATACGTGAATCCTGGTTCCTTACGGCTAAGTCCATATACCCACTCACGCACCACCCCCCCCCCCCTCACGCACATAAAATGATATATTACAAGCAACCCAATTGTTCTGCTCATTTCATGCAGCTCGGGCCTGAAGTATAACATCTAGAGGGTCAAAAAAGATGTTGTTAGACATTGCGCAATTGATTGAGATTCATCACCGGTATGAGTGTACGCGAAGGGGGTGGTGCTTGAGTGGGCACATGGACTTACCCGCAAACAATACTGCACGTGTCGGAGGATATTCAACAGAAGAAAGTATCGCGAAGAGTCTTCAGAACTCAACGTGTCCCTGTCAGTCGTTGAAGTCAATAAAGATCCTGTCCACAACATTTTTCATCACAATGTCATAGATATCCTCCAATTTCCTCTCCTCATTGCGTATGTTGTAGCTCTGGAAGTCTTTCTTTTCGAGGAATTCTGCGACGATCTGCTCGCCACTCAGCATCCAAAAATGCTGGAAAGCACATACGCGTACTTCTCGCTCATTGGTGTAGAAAGCGGAGGGCGGGCGGTCGTTCTGAGTAAATATGATGTCCCAGATCTGAAACCACTGTTGTTCCCCCGTTAGGTGTGAGTTCGACTCTCCGTTGAGCCGCTCCTCCTGATCATCTGTGATTCCTTCAACTGTGGTGGAATTGTTCGGATCGCAGTTACGGAGCCGAATATGTGTATCTCGAGCTCTGCCCGACGGAAACTTTTCTTTGCACACCGGGCAAAACATTGGTTGACGATGCTCCCCGCATAAATGGTCCTTGACGTCCTCAATACTATGTAAAGGATTCCTTGTGACACAATTTGAGTCCTTTCTGTCCCGGACATAGAAGGGGCAGGCGAAGAACTTTGCCTTTTTGACAACAACCGTTTCCCCATCCTCAGAGTCATGTGTTTCAACAACTTCAAGGTCATCGGAAGATTCCATCAGCTTAGGTCGTTTGCGATTATGGCTCTGCCATGGAGCAAAGCATCGTTTGACAGACTGCCTTAGAAACCCGGTGAGAAATTTCTCAACCTCAATATCGGCCAGCTCTTCCGCGAGCTGAGGCACATCCAGTACCTGCATTTTGGTGCATGGCAGTCCATTAAATTGCACAGAATTCTGTGATCCATCTTTCTCTTCTTGGTGTCTGGAACCACTGCGTGGAGTTCGAGATCCGGTTTCCCCCGCAACGGTCTGAGGGTCATTCTCAGGCCCGCAACTAACCTCCGAGGTGGTTTTATGCACCCATGAAGGTCTCACATCACTCTCCAGAGCGTCCAGTGACCCTTTCACTGAGCCTCCCTCGTGAGTCGACCAGGCAATGCGGTCTTGCTGTGATGAAACTTCGCTTATGGAGACCGAGGCGGCATAATGAGGTGTCATATCGCAGTCCTCAACCGATGATTCCATCATGGCGTTGTTGAAATTGTATTCCAGGATGGAAGATATCGATCCATTTGTAGTACCAGTCTCATCGAGTGGCCCACGAGAGCGAGGTGAATCTAGCCGAAACGACCTCTTACAGGCGCTGATCTTCCTTGAGATGTGTGCACTTACGTCTCGCTTGACACAGACCTTCCTGTTTTCAGGGATTGTTGGTGCCGAAACATTGTACTTCACTTGGCTGCCCTGCCGTACAAAGCAGCCATTCCACTGGGAGAGAGGAATACAGCAAGTCAAGCCGTCTCGGCCTTCCAAGGGTAGTAATAAGCTGTTTTCCGTCTTCCAGAAGGAGGTCTGCATGGTGATACCTGCACAGTGAATTTGAACCTCTGCGTTGACAAATAATGGTGTCGTCGGGCCATTTCGAAATCGTCGAAAGCAAGCTGGAGAGTGAGCGAAAAGTCCAGTGTACTCCTGGTCGCCGAGGTCATCCCAAGCGAGAAGGGAGAGGTCGTCGGTATCCCTCAGAATCTCTTCCTGAAGTCTGAGGAAGGCTTTTCGTCCTTCACCGTATAAAACCGGCATGCTGATATCGAACAATCCGACCAAAGCGTAAGCAGAGTCTTCGATTCGTGAGGCTGACATCTCGGAGGCCCAGGACATTCTCCTCGCGATAGAGTAGTCCTCAAGGCGGTCTGAGTCCTCCAGGACGGGTTTATCAATTCCAATGATAGAAGACAGATCAAGAAGCAGTGATGTCTTCGTTCCAATTTGATTCCAATCAGACGAATAGAAATATGCCTCCCGGGGAAAGATGATTTGGGGGATTGCCCAAATGTTCCCGATCCAACGACATGTAGCGAGCCCCTCACCGGCCAAATGCTCTCCTCCTGGCTTCCAATCAAGTTCTTCCAGGTAAATGATGATGTATTCACAATTTCGGTGGACCTGGGGTAAGGAATTGATCGCTTCGGAATGGGCAGCGCTGGACCGTGTGTCGACGCAGGCGGCGTAATTCCAGAGCCATTCAATCCCTGCAGCCCGAGCCAAACCACACGCTCTTTGAATTATTGTGTGGTTTTCCTTTAAAATATCCTCTTTTGTCTGTTCCAACTCTTCAAATGATGCTTCAGTTGTGGCCGTGGTATGGGAGAGAATTACGTAGGGAGGGGTAGAGGAGGTGAATTCGCGGGGCCGAAAAGTTGTCGTGTCGATTAACCACATCTGCGCAAGAGAGTCAGCTGTTTCTCAGGAAATAAAGTGGCAGCAAAGTCTTTACCTTCTCGAAATATGCTTCTGGGCTTGCCCCTGAGGAGGTGCAACCGATTTTTGACGCAGTTCCGGGGCTGCACAGCATGCGTGAGCGATGGGAGGGAGCGCAACGGATCGGAATTGACCAGTCTTGATACAGACTTCCCTCAGTTTGACTGATTTCTCATGGTAAGTGAAGAGCGAAGGCACTGATTATGTATTTCAGAGCCTCAATTCATTCATCTCAAATGAGTTGAGACGTTTTTATACTCTGTGGTCCCAGTCTTGAGAGTAAAAACCGAATCAGGGTGTGCTCAACTAACGGCACATCGGTGCCAAAGGGTCTTAGAGACCCCACCGCATTCTGCGTCCGGGCGTCAGACTGACATCGCACCAAACAGCCAGGGCGCATCTGATAGGTCGGTGGTCCTGGATATGTATTTCCCTGCTGCGCATGTTGGTCGGTCGTTCGGTCAAGATCTGGTCAGTGAGTGCTTCAGGATTTGTTTCAAAGGACCTGTCGAAAATGATCGCAGGGCAGAAATAGGCAGTGTATCTGGACAGCCGCATCAAGCCGCCTGGCATTCTCTCATCCACTCGTCCAAGTTGATTCGTACCATCTCGTGACGGGTAAGCGCATCGGCTGGTTACGGATGTAGATTGGGGGTCTTTCAACTATTTCAATACCCTGCTCACCGAACCCGATGCGGCTTACTTTCTGGGCACAGCCCTGGCAGCCAATGCCACAGGTCAGCGTCCTTGCGTGCTGACGTGCCCGAGCGGTCACCCAGTGGGTTGATTACAAAGTCGATGATGCACTCTCGTAATCTGCACTCAAGAAGACATCGCACAAAAGTGAACACGCCTGCGCTTCTGCGTCGTGCCACGAACCACGGCGGCCGTCTCCAAGGCAAGTTGGCAACCTTTTAGGCAGCAAGGTGCCCATCAGGCTGTGAATCTAATCCAAATTTAGTAAATACAAACGGTAGAAATTTACAAATATGCTGGCTCTTTAAGCCTTAGGTACAAATGGTAGCTGGTCGGGCGAGCGTGGTAGAATATGCCATACTCATTGGGCCAAATCACCCGCCATTTGACCGTCTCAGGTAGCAAACGAAGAGAAGCAACCAGGCCCCGCATCCTCTATGGGAAGCTCATTGGGTGAGACGCAGCATTCCGGATCAATACGGGATGGCCTGGAGCTCCCGGACCTTACCATTGCAGAAGCGATATGCATGGCAACATTCTATACAGGGTCTCAAGACTTTGCCTGGTGAGTGAGTCATCTCAATTCTCGCCAACCCGCGAACCCTAGTGACATCACTTCCTGAATCTATAGGCCCGTATATACAGTTGCCTGAATGGAAATACACGAGATGAATGACATCTCCAGGGATCGAGAGCGTGTTGGCTGTGTTGGAAGAGCCTGTGGTTCGCCGACAGTTTCAAGGCTCATGTCTTCACGTTACGGCCGTAGCGCCGAAAATATGGGACCCTTTCTTGTTTCCGAAGGAAACTCAATGATCGTCTAGTTCTCCCCATGCGTCGTTGTCTGTGCAGTCCAAAGGAAATTTTGTGGCCATAGGAGCCAGAAGCAACCGAAACTCTCGAATATTTAACTTCCCCTTTTCCCGTCGCAAAATGTCCAACCATGTCGGCATCCTTGATGGTCGGGTTTTTGCATCATTGTTTGCAATTATCCCATATAGGTCCACGCAAATACTCCTCAAGCTACTATTAGTAGTCCTCACGCTTTTCTGCCCATCAAGAGTATTTTGATTACAGCCTTTGACAGGCTGCTTGAAATACAGAACCCAAGTCCTTGGCTTGAGCAGACTTTCAAATACAACAGCCATTGAATAGCATAGAATTGCGAGGGCAACATTTCTCGCCTCTTCGAGTCTATTCATTGGGCAAAATAAATTTCTCTAATCAAGCCCAGATCCTTCACCAGCCACTTGTGACAAGGCTAGTACATCAGGTATACGTCAAGTTGAGGATTATGGAGACCATAGTGAAGACTTTCGAAAGGTTGGACATCATATTGTATTACTAATTAATGAAAGCTTTCTCTACCATGCCTGCCTAGTGTATTCTAATGCTCCAATGCACACGATCATGAACTTAATCAGTGTTCTCAAACTGGTTTCCAACCCTCAAGAAGCCCTCGAACTCGTCGCCCCTCAGGGGAGCCGTCTCATTGGCAAGCAGCCGGAAGGCATACTGGTCACGGCCATGCGAATCCGTCTCCACGGAGAAGGCCCAGGTGACCTGCCCGTTCTGGCCCAGGAACACGCCGGGGATCTGGTTCTCCCCGGTCTCGGCGTCGTAGAGCGCGAAGGGCGTCAGCGGGTAGCCGGCGACGGTGTAGCGGTACAGCAGCTCCTGGTTGTCGACGTCGCCGTTGAGCTTGATGGGCGTCCACTCGAAGTTGCTGGTCTCGGGGTTCTGCGCGTAGGTGGCGAGCCCCTGGATGCCCGAGACCGCGAGCTCGGTGTACTTGAACTGGGGCCACGCGACCGTCTGGTCCGAGACGATGGCGACGCGGCCCCAGGCGGGCAGGTCCGCGGGCACGGGGGCGTGGGTGGCGTGCTTGCCGTCGACGGCGGCGTTGCCGGTCGAGGAGGCGTAGATCTGGAACACGGCCTCGCAGCCGTTCTGGCCGACCTGGTGGGCGCCTGGGAAGGTCTGGCAGGTGTTGGGCAGGTCCTTGACGACGACGTCTGGGACTGCGGAGGCGACAGCCGCCATGAGAAGAGGGAGGGCAGTGGTTTGCTTCATTTTGGACTAGTGGGCTGGTGGACTGTGGGCAAGGCTTGGTAGGTGGGTGAGTTTATGGAGAAGAACGAGTGATTGAAGTGGGTTGATGATGATGGGTCTCTGTCTCGAGCTCTATTTCACGGCGTCGCGTGGCCATATTTATACTGATGTCGAATAGGCAGAATTCGGTAGCGCAGGCATCACGACAACATTGGCCCCCAATCCATGAGCCTCCAGGGGTTGTCGGTCCAGCTGTCCGTCAACCGTGACATTTTTGGTAGTTTGCACGTGTGCAGCTCGTGTAGCGTCTTGGTTCCGGAGAGTACGAGAGTCTAGGATTTCCTTCCAGGTCAGCATTATGCCTATTCAGTATTAGTTATGCGCTTGCTAGAATAGGAGTAGATAAATTGTCCAACCAAGAAGCCCTGTAAGGCCATCCTTCGGGGCTTAGTAGGTAGCAGCGAGAAAATACAACGTTCAAGGATGACTCAGAACATTGAAGTGACCCCATACAGTCCCAATAACCCCAGGATTGAAATCCTCCCGCATCACGGTTATAAGTGAAAATCCTTCCTCAATATATAAATTCTCAGGTAGCCAACCATCTTAACGGCGCTCGGCGAAATTATTTCAGCAGGCCAGGATCAATTGATACTCCTTCGACTTTCAAATAAGCACGATGTCCTGCAAGTCGTCCCCTTCAGACCGCCAATCCTGATATCCTACCCTGAAGAGGCGATCAACCAATGCAGGCCCAACTAGGCGATAGCAATCCCCATCAGGCTGTTTGCGCAACACAAACGGGGTGTCCGTGCCTGGGAACACGAAGACTTCGTCACCCTCCTGGCACCAATAATCCGTGACGGCAATCATGTTGTCCTTGTCAAGAATGCATAGAGAGTGGTTCCTCAGGAGCTCCAGGCCGATTTTGGTCGACCTGGTACTCCGTGCAATGTGGAACAGACCTCCACTTCCCTGAACATCCCCGCCATAGCCACGTTCAAGCACATCCGCAGCGTCGTATTCGTCGTCCGCCATTAAAATATCAAAATAGAGCTGCGCGCCTGACCCTTGACTGCGTTCTGTGTCAGTCCTTCCAGAACTCAACGTGGGAAGTCCAGATGCCTCGTTCAGGTATAACATGAAGTCAAACCATGCTCGGAATTCGTCAAAACAGATCCTGTTTATGAAATCGGCGGGTTTCTGCTGGTGAATACCTGGAATCCAAAGCGACCTATACGCCTCGTGCAGTACTTCTTCGCGTGCTGCAGGGCTATGGAGAAGAACATCATGTATAAGCTGACACCAGTCTAGGTGCACGTGGAGAGACTGAATTGACGAACGGTACCAGTCGACTTCGCGAGACCTGTCGGGCCCGATGGTATGAGACACCCTCCCCGCGAATCTAGCTCGTGAAACGCGGAGATTTCCGGGTGAAAGGACAGTTGCAACCGAAGCACGATCTCCGGTTTCTCTAGGTAGATCTAAAGGTGCTTCAGTATCCTGAACAAATGGTACCCAGCCAGAGTTCCAGTTGAAATGGCCGCCGTCAATGAGTCCGAGCTTTTCTGGGGAAGAAAGCCCAATGTTGCGGATCAAACTTGGGTGCTGCTGGTGCCAAGCTGGTACCCACGATGGCAATTTTTGAACAAGGCCAGGGCGTGCCGCAAGCTTCAGGATGCTTAAATCTCCTCGAGTCGTAATCCAAGCGCAGACCGTCTCCTCGTAAAGGTACTCAGCTGTCTTGTCGTAGTCCGGCGCCGAAAGGGGTAGTTTGCAGTATGCTGTTAGGATGCTATACAGGCCATAGATTTTGTCTATAGGGTGTTTGGCCTCCAGCATAAATGCCATATCGAGCAGGCGCTGAACCACGAAGTCACGTGTCCGTTGAAAGTTGTAGTTGTCGAGGATGTGCTGTGAGGTGTCGTTCGTCTTGCCAAGCTCGTGAATTAAAAGACGATGAATATGATTCTGATGGAACTTTCCCTGAGTTAAGAATTGGCAAGTTTTGGTTAATTCTGTCGGGTACAAATAGTATAAAGAGATGCTTTGTCGGCCATGGTGGACCTCACACTTGCTGGCAAGGATTTGTTCTTGCAATGTCCACGCCCTGCTCCACCATGGACTACGCATCATGGATGCGAAAGCCTCATATCGCTCCAGAGGGGCTGGGAACAGGTCGTCTAATTCAACTATTTATGTTAATCTCATTTAACATAGAAAGTTGAGAAAGCGGATTACTCACTCATTCTATTCGACAGACACTTTACTAGGGCGCCCAGACCAGAAGATCCGAATTTCACTAATCCACTTGCAGTGGTCACCATTGCGATAGCCTTTAATCTAGCCATTGTTCGGGCGGTACTAGGCTCGGCAGGCCCAAGCCATACAAGGACCTTCTGTGCCTTGCCATATATGTCACCCATGATCTTGACCTGGCGATCCCGCTCCCGCTTGCTTGTGTTGTTCTCGCGCTGGTCGATGCAGATAGCGTCGATCCAGAGGGACCTGCGGCGAAACCTTTGACGCAAAGACATCAGAGCCTCAAGGCAATTCGGAGTGACGTCCAGCGTATGTGGTCCGTTGACGAAAATTGTGTGGCCAGGCTCGGGATCGCCCCAGGTGTAGGATAAAGCTTCATACTGGACGTCTTCATCGAGGCTGCAATGGTGCAGCTCGCAGCGAATGGGACCCTTGAGGTTACGGGATGGAAGGAGCTCCAATATTTGTATAGCTCGTGGGTCGGCGGGGTCGAGAGGGGAATGCTCGAATGGCGTGGTGGCCATGATGATTGTATGGCTTAGTGCCACCACCCGAGGTGCAGTGAAACCACAGGATAAGAGTCTGCTGCACAGAGACGGGAAGAAAGAATAAGAATAGGCACCTATGGCGCAATGCGACGACTCAGCAAGGGAATTGCAGGATGGCTGTTTGTGGGGAAATGCCAGGCAGCCTGCGCACAATTATTGCTGACTGCATCGCTTAGCTGGGCATCATGTGTCACCTACCCACTTTGACATAGCGCAATGTTTGACCATTCCCCGCCCAAATTCCTTGCCGCGCGACACTCTTTCAAGGTTGATTGGAAGGTTTTCCGCAGCGGATCAAGGGTCATGCAGGAGCCGCGCCAACACAATATGCGAGATCTTTTGAAAGCTACGACGGAAAACCTTGAAGGAGTGAAAGATGATATATGTTCGGACGATATCGTGGTCATTGCACTATCTGAGATTGAAATTCGGACATTTTATGCACCCAATATCTCTACGAATGGATCGTCAAGAGGACGGCTTTGGCACAAGCCGTTTTCTTGCACAACCCAGGTTCTCACAGACCCTTTCTCACATTAACTTCGTTTCGTGCTTGAGCCTGGCATCTCGTGATCATCATCCTGTCACTGCTACTGATGGGTGGGATCTTGTGTGAGCCTGACCGCTACGGGGAATCAATATTACCACAGATGATAACATTGACGATTGGACTGACAATTTCGCAACTTTGAAAGAACTCGCTGAAGGTTGATCATTTATCATCATATAGATAGATATTCCTGTTTTCAATAAGTGCCAGTTGGGGTATAACAGAACATGTTCAGATATCCGGCCTAGGGGTTTTTAAACACAGACTGTGCCTCTTCAAAGGGCTGCAGAAGGTCAGGCTCACGATGAGATGCAACCCAAAAATACCAGCAGATCGAAGCATCTTGGTCATGGACTCGACAACGTAGAGCTCTCCTATGTACTGGCGTGGTGATGAAGCACGGAAGCATCCGTTACGGGGCTAACATCCCATGTTGAAACCAACCTCGGGTCATTGTCCAATGAGACGGGAGCAGATGCTAAGCACGGACACCTTATCCAGGGGACAGACGACGGTAGCGCAGGCGCGCGGTCGGACTTGGCATCACCCCGACAAGGTCGCCGCATGCTGGACTTCAAGCGCCGCGATGTCTTCATTATTAACCTTTCCCTTCGTCTGACACCGCTTGATTCCTCATCCTGCGCCTCTCACCTCACTGACGATGAGCTCCGACGAGGGGCAGCTCAAGCTCCTCACCCTGGGCAACGTCTTGGCCGGGGTCCTCGCTTCCACCGCACTGTCCCTCTTCCTGACTTGGCTGCGCGCTCCTCGCTATGCCAAGGACATTCCCCGCGTGGGCGTGGGCAAGAGCTTCGTCGCGGCCTTCACAGAGATGAAGGGCTGGATCCAGGATGGTTACGAGAAGTACAGCAAGGATGGAAAGGCCTTCATCATCCCAGGCCTGCTTGGGACCCCTCCCGAGGTGGTCATCCCGAGGTCACAGATGAACTGGATGCTGGATCAGCCGGATCATATCATCTCAACGGCTGCGGCTCACTACGACATCCTGAATGGGGACTACAGCTTCGTGGACAAGAGGATCCTGGAGAATCCGTATCAGGAGCACGTGGTCCACCGCTCGCTGGCGAGGAATCTGGCCGCCCTAATCCCGGGGCTGGACAAGCAAATCCGGACCTGCGTGGACGACATATACGGGATGGACAGCAGGGAGTGGAAGACAGTCAACATCTGGGACTCGCTGATGATCCTGATCCCCAGGGTGACCAACTTGATGTTCGTGGGCCAGGAGCTGAGCGACAACAAGGAGTACCTTGACAACATGCTTAATTTTACCGAGGACGTCACCAGGGATCTGATGACATTCCCGATGATACCGACAATTATCAAGCCCATCTTATGTCCGCTGGCTGGACTGGCGTCCAAGTACCACTACCGGAAGACGGCCAAGCATAGCGTGCCCATGATCAAACAGCGGATAAGGGACATGGCAGCAAAGGAGAACAGCGACCCAGCCTACAAAGACTGGAAGGCACCCAACGACTACATAACATGGACCGTCTCCGTAGCCACGGCCGAAGACCGGACGGAAGAACTGGACCCCGTCAGGATCTCCCAGAGGCTGCTGCCCCTGAACTTCGCGGCCATCCACACAACGGCCATCACCACATTGCACTCCTTCCTCGACTTCCTCGGCTACGACAAGGAGCAGGACATCATCGCGACGCTCAGGGAGGAGATCACGCGGGTCCTCGCCGAAGAACCCGCAGGGCAGTGGAACAAGGCGAAGCTGGCCAAGCTGCACCGGACGGACAGCGCCATCCGCGAGAGCATGCGGGTGAACGCCATGGCGCAGACGATGGTGATTCGGAAGGTCGTCGCGCCCGGCGGCGTGACCAACGAGAACACGGGCCAGCACTTCTCCAAGGGGACCATCATGTCCTGCCCGATCTGGTGCACGCAGCACGACGACGACATCTTCGGGAGCCAGGCGGATCGGTATGATGCCTTTCGATACTCCCGCCAGCGGGAGGAATACGAGGCCAGATCTGCCGATGAGAAGAACCCGGATGCGGGACTTAAGGTCGCGAAGATGGGAATGGTGACGACCAGTGTCGAGCACTATGGCTTCGGTCATGGGAGACATGCTTGGTAAGTAATTCTCCAAATCACCGTTTTCCACTCTTGTTAACTTCGTAATGTGATAGTCCTGGACGTTTCTTCGTTGCTCACGAACTCAAGATGCTGGTCGCGTACCTGCTTTTGAATTACGACCTGAAGCCTTTGGAGGAGAGACCACCGCCAAGCTGTATCGGGAGGACCATGATCCCTCCCACGAAGGCGACGATGGAAATCAAGCGAAAGGCTGGTACGGGTGTGACATTATAGGCGAGACTCGTGTTTGTTCACCTCTCGGCATATTTCTGAGATATACTTGCAGTCGCACAGGCTACTAGATGCTCTGCCTCCATAGGCATGTAAATTAGGCATTGAACCAATTGTCATCCTCCTGCAACCCATAGATGTAGCCTTCAAGTCACTGCACTAGTACGCCCATCGGCTCATAAGCTACGCAACTAGTAACTTGTGCATAGGGAAAGAACACCTCACTAGTTTCGCCTGGTCATTCCCTCGCCCATAATCATCGTTCCCTCTTCATCACCCGAGTACAAAAGTGTCGGCACGATCCTCCTACCCAACAGCTTTGACTCACCTTTCCACTCCAACCACTCGAGACAACCACATCACGCCTCCACTCACCTCAGAACACACAAGAAGTCAACAGCCGCCACTCGTTCCAGATCACAAAACCATGCTAGTCAAACACACCCTCGCCGCGCTCATCGCTCTCATGGCCCACGGCGCCACGGCAGCGTTCAACACCAGCTGCAGCTGGTGGTACATCCACGAAGCTGTGACGCTCACGGGTGACTGCGTCGACTCGACCAGCAGCAACAAGCACAGGGTCGTCTCCAACCTGGACCTGAACGAGTGCATCGGCGTCGACACCACGGCCAACGCCCTGATCTGGCAGCCCAAGTGAGTAGTAGTATTACAGAGCTTCCCTCGTAGCGTTACTCGTCCAATCCTGTCCGAGCAAACGCCGTTCTGACATTTCTATTTCCACAGTGGCCAGGCCTTCCGCATGAGTGCCCTGGAACCCCGCCCCTTTTGTGTGGACTGCGCCTTACAGAGCGACGCGCTCGTCATGCAATGCGACTGCATTAATCTGCTTGCTGGGAGGACGAGCTCCTCTGTGAACCTGAGTAAGCACCATCCAACTGTTTGATCTCTCGGAATCTGGCGCCCAGATCTGTCGGGTTTGTTTCAGACGTGCTGACCTATTCTCTCTAGATCATCGGATCAACGTCAACGAGCAGGGCTGGCTTACTTGCTGAGGATCTATCAGGGTCCACGGCTCGGTTTTCATTCCGCGTACGGCCGAACAGAATTGTTGGTGGGACCGGGTTTCGTTCTGAGCTGTCTGAGTGGAGGACTCTTGTGAGGCCAAAAGAAGCAACCTGCACGGTTGCAATGATGGGGAACTGCTCCAATGAGTACTTTCTCGAATGTAATCTTTTTTGACAACCTGCTGCATGCGGCAGCACCTCGGTGGTACAGTCCTTGACCTCCAGTCAGTATGCATGCGGACAGAAGGGAAATCTCCCGGGCATGCAATTCTAGAAAACGCAACTTCAACACCATGCCGGACGGGACTTTGTGGAACTCCGCTATGATTCTATGCATACCCATTCGTGATTCCTCGTCTCCTTTTCTGTCACCACACAAAAGGTTGCCCTAACGGAAGTTAATAATCCCATGGATGATCAGAACCTCCTTCTGGCTCCTCATTTTCAGCCTCGAGGCATTTCCCCCGACCCAGCACATGCCTCCACTCCAACATGGCCGGCAAGCCTATAGGGCTACCGTCATTGAATCTCATGGCCACTTACAAGCGGTCATGCTGTCAACACTCTACTCTAGCTACGAATCTAGGCGAAAGCTACAGACAGAAACTCGAGGCCACTTACCTCCTGCTCCCAACTCTTGCCTAGAGGTGGAAGAACAAATTGCAGAGTTCTCAATCCGAGGACAAATTATTTGAACATCCCAGATGAGTGACCTGGTCCAGAAACAGACAAATCCAATCGGCTGAGCTCGCCCATCCAAATCATGTGAATCCATTTACTGGCTTCGACCGGCACCCTCTGTAACATCCCATTGATGACATATACACACATACAGACACAAACAAATCACAAGATCAAGTCTGTAGCGCGGGTTCAAATACTCAAAGATGTCCATTGTCACTACCAACCCAATATCACTTCGCCATCCGTGCCCATTTTCCTATCTGCCGGGCCTCAATTTACACTATATGCCCGCTCGCTCGCCCGCTAGCTGGGAAAACAGAACACACAGCTCCTGCTCTGACTGAACATTCACGCCATGCCTGCCTGCTCCTATAGACCAATAACACCAAGGCCTGAGCCAGGCCAGGCCACCACTTTGCATATAAGCAGCAGCAAGCTGTCCTTGCCAAATACTCAAGACAGTCACCAGCGCGGGCCTTCTCATCATCGCCCGCCCGTCATTCATGTGCCCAAGGAAGTGGTGGTGGTAGATCGATCAGTGGTTTGACCTCCTCATTAATTCAGCAGTAACCTGGTCTTCTCATTTCATCACTTCGCACCTTCCCGAAAGCGCTCATTCCCGACTCCGATATCTCTGTTCCCAAAGAAATGTTTCTCTTTTCCCCTCCAAAATTAAGACTGTCTCCAACCCCCCAGGGAATACCAAAGGTCAACAGTGGCATATTCAATTGAACCCTCACTCCGTTTCCATGCAAAAGACCTGCCGCCAGGCCAGGCCAGCCCCGACAGCTGAGGCGAGGCACTCTCCAACCCCCGGAAGGTCATCCTAAATCCAAGCCTCCACACCAACCCCGGCGCTCGACATCGGTCTCCTCTGACTGCCATACCACTAACCGAGAGAAGAGACTCCACAGTTGGCATCTCAGGGGCGTAGCCTTTGGGCCGGCGTAGGTCGCCCACGATTTGCACTGTCCACCAAGATAATGCCCATTATAAGCCGTAAACGAATGTGATGGTAATACTACAGGGGACGCAGGCCAAAAAGAAGATTTTGTTTGTGCTGTGATCAACTGGGAGAGGGGGATATTGAAACAGGGGGGCTGTAATCCATATATCATCTGTCGTGGGAAGGGTCATAATAATGATACAAGGACCCGAGAGCAAAGGTCCATCACCAAACTTTTGTTGAGGTTCGAAAACCGGGAAACATTGCAAATCAGATTCATCGGCCGACCGAAAAGAAAGTCGGCGTCTGACTGAGAGGCGGGGCGGGGGCAGGGCCCATGCCTGAAGACATTGCAAGCAAGCGACGTCGGATTTCGTCATGATTAGATGGTGGCTGAGGCCGAAAGCCAAGGAGTCTGTTGTGTTTTTCCGTTCTTGAGAACAGGATGATCTAGAGGCCATCTAGACGTGTCGTCGTAAAGGCATAACGGTCGTCGGGGCATGGTCGGGGTACACCTCTGCTGAGGACGTGCCTGTTGGAAGTGGGTCGCCTCGGTTGCGAGAGCCCTGAGTTCCAGGACTTGACCGGTGTTGAAACGTGAGCCCGTCAAGCCCATTCAGCCAATGCCCCGTGGATGCTGAGTCGTACGGCATAAAATGGTCGCCCATATAAAAGCTCTCTGTTGTAAAATTCCGTGAAACCCTGATCGACATTTGAGAATCGCAGTTCTGCGTCTTCTACTTCTTTTTGGGGGAGACATCCAGTCGTCAGGTCGTGGAGGTATCAATATCTGGTGGAAGTCCTCCGCTCGGCGTCAAGATATGTCGATTCGTGACCGTGTACCGCGTTCTGGTAGCATTAGACCGCCCGGGAAATTCCCGTGGTCGGCTGGTATGAAAACGAAAAACTGGAGGAGCGCAAATTTGCAAGCCAGAAACGTCGCGAAAGCTCATCGCATATAAATAAGTATAGATCAGAAAGCATTGATGTGCGCCGTGGGAAGACAGGCTTGAGGTTCATCGGACGGGGTTTGGTTGGGGTTGGGGCGATCGATCGTTCCATATATCAAGGCTCGAGATTGACCCAAGAAATGCTCGGCACTAGTGGGAGTAGAGGCTGCTGCTTGCGCCACTGCCGTGGAAGTTCTCGGACGAGTCTGCTCGGGACGCTGTCAGTGACTCCAAGAATCTTGGGATGACAGTTTGGACGAACCGCTGCCGCGCTGCGCATGTCCGTTGACCCGACGACCATTGAATCCCACGTTTTCCCAGCCCGTCTCGGGTCCACGGGGCTGGCGCTCGGGCGCATTACGAGCACTGAGACCGTTTACACCGGGCCGCTGACTGCCGATAGCACCAGGGTTCTCCCGTAGGCGGCTCGCCTCGTAAGGGCCTTCTGCCACGCTCAGCGAGCTCAAGTTGTTGGTCACGCCGGAGAGGCTCAAATCGGACGCGCGGTGGTTGAGGCTGCCTCCAGGAGTAGTTGGTGTAGCAGCCAGCCCGCCGAATGCGGTCGAGAGGTCCGGTCGCGAAGACAGACCATGCTCGTTCAGACGCAGGGACGACGTTGGGTAGCCCGACTCTCGCGGGCTCGGGGTCCGTGCCTGCAAATTTTGCCCAGGCCTTCCGAGCTCGGCCATGCTCCTGATGGTCCGCAGGTTGGCGATATTGTTCAGACCATCGGGGCTGCTGTCGGGAACCTCCAGTGCCGGGTTGCCGTGCCGGCCGACGGTGCCGTAGCCATTGGTGCTTGAAGTCCGCTGCTCGCCAAAGTCAATCGTGGCGGCACGCGCTAAGCTCTTGCTGTTGGCCGGATACTGGAGCTGGTCCACGGCTGACACTGGTGTATGGCTGGAGTTGACAGCCAAGTCGGGAGGCCCCATGTTTTCCTTCCAGACAACAGCACAGCGGCTCTCACCAGTACCGTAGGAGCCGTGGTGCAGTCCCATATTATGAGCCAGTATGTGAATGACGCGGCGCTCCTCGGGAGCGGTGGAGGCATCAAAGACGAGGTAGTCCGTGTTATTCGCATCTTCCCGGTAGGTTCGCATCTTGATGTAATTGTTCAGGGTCGCGGGATCGTTCAAATCGTAGTCACCTGCGAGGTGTAAGCTTCGTGGGCTCTGGTTGAAGGATGGGGCAGACTTACGGCTTGGCGACGAACGCGAGGGAGGGGCCTCGTTTTCCCGGCTGTGCAGGGACTGAAGCGAGGCCTGGTGCTGGAGGGTGGGCATCGGGCGATGCTGCTCTTCGAGCTGACCACGCTTCTGGCGCTTCTCCCGCTCGATGCGCTCCCGCTCGTGCTCCGGCAGCATCTTCTTGTACTCGACCCGCAGCTTGCGCCCCTGAACATCCAGCTGGTTCATCCGGTCGATGACCTGCCTCGTCTCGTCGGCACTCGAGAAGTTGGCGAAGGCGAGACCGCGGAACACGCCGTTGTCGAAGTGGTAGTTGAAGGCGTAGGGCTGTGGCAGGTTCATCTCCATCATGATGGCCTGCAAGACTTCCTTGCGGACGTTGAAGGGGATGTTCTTGATGACAATGGCGGTGGGTATCAGGTCGTCCTTCTTGTCGTGGTGCGACTGGCGGCCCTCGGAGAACATGTGCGGCTGAGCTCGAAGCTGGTCCATGCCGTTCATCACCTGGCCGTAAGGGACGCCCTGGGGTGTGTAGACGGGTTGGTTAGGGGCCTGAAGACCGATGCCGGGATGACTGGTTGGGTCAGGTTGTTGCATCCAGTACTGTTGGGGGTGAGGGTCAGCGGGATATCGGAGAAGCGACAACGGAGATCGGCCTGAACTGACATCTGGAATGCCTGGTCTCCTGTTGACCGATCGAGATCTGACATCAGGGATTGGGCCGTTGACCGTAGCTGAGGAGCCGCTGCCGTTGTAGTTCCATGCGGACTGGTTGCCTGCCATATACTCTCCGGGCATGCCTGACACCGTTGGAGGGGGCCCACGTGTGATGCTATCGAGGATGCCGTACCGGTCCATCATGGGGTACATTGAGCCTCCCTGCTGGCTGGCGGCATCCATCTGTTGCTGCTGTTGCTGCTGCTGCTGCCTCTGGCTAGGCTGGCGGTTCGCGCCCATACCCGAGGGCAGAGTAGAGTACCCGTTCCTTGTAGAGTTTGGCGATCGATTGCCCATGCCACCATTGTAGGAGCCATACGCGGCGAACGCGTCTGGCTGCTGTGGATGGGTCATGATGCTCATGTATGTGTCTTGGCAGAGGCGCGCGGCCGTGGCTGAACTTGCTGGAGTGGGTGGGAGTTGAGAGTCAGGTGTACAGCTTGCCAAGGAGGCGGGAGAGGCAAGCTGTGCAGACCGAACAGCAGGATATCTCGAGGTGGTGGAGGTTATTGTCGGAAAGGAGGGTTGAGAAGTCGCAGGGGTGGAGGATGCGACAGGGTGAGGTGGCGTAAAGCTGCGAGGGACGGTATTAGAGAGGCTTATAATAATGGGGTCAGGATGTGCGGTTTTCTATGGAGGTCTCCAGGGAGCAGGCGACAGAGAGGGAAAAGCAGAGACAGGAGCAGTGGCAGTGACAGTGGCAGAGACGGGACACAGAGGCAAAGACAGGGGAAGGAAGGAAGGGTAGGGGGCTCACGGGGTTGAAGAAGGGAACAGAGATTCTCACCGAAAAAAAGAGGTTGCAGTGCTGCAATGCGGTGCGTTGCGGTGCGGTGCTGCGGGAATGGAGGAAATCTCCTGGAGTGGGGAGGGGCCAGGGAGTCAATGGTCCCCTTTATTATTCGATATTGTCGCCCCGAGGCGGTCAACGACAATGACGCGAGGGCCAGGCGAGGGGAGGGCAGGACAGGCAGGACGAGACGAGCCGAGACGAGCCTGGCAGGGACAGAATGCACGGTCGGCGTCGCAGTTGTTGTCGTCGCCGGTCTGGATCGGGTTGGACCTTGGAACTCGGACCTTTGACCTTTTGACGGTTGGCCTTGGGGACCTGGGAGGGGCTTATCTCGAGCAGCAGGAGGAGGAAACGGAGGTTTCGTAGTCAATTTTTCGAACGAGGACGGACAGCTGCCACGCTTCCACGGCAGTTCCCCCAAAAGAAATATGGGGCTGAAAATATTGGTCCTGTAGGGTTGGGTTCGGTGGTGACTGGAGGGACTGGGAACTGGGACTGGGACTGGACCTTGCTGGGGTCGGCGTGGATGGAAGAGGCACACCTAATACCCAAAGGGGAAAGGCGGACAAAACAAGACGGGCGAGGTCGAAATGAGAGAAGGATGGGCCACCACAGAGCAGAGTCAGTCGGTCGGTCAGGCAGGGTGACAGGGTGAACAGGCAAGAGCTTTGAAGGGCCGTGGTCTGTCTGTATTCTGCCTGGTGTCTGTCATTCAGTCATTCAGTCACTCGGTCACGAGAGGGGCAATCTGCTTGGTGATTGTTGTCGTCCTCTTAGTGTGTGTCTGTCCGCGTGATTGTTGTCACAAGGAGGGAGGGAGGAGAGGAGGGGGAGGGGCGAAAACAAGAATGGCAGCAGCAAAAAGGTGGGATGGAGGCGGGAGGCGGGAGACCGGGACAGAGATGGAGATGAGATGAGGTTGTATGTATGAGCTGGCAGGTGGAGGAGGAGGCAGGCAGCTGGGCTGTACCTACCTCTGCTGTCTTGCAGTGTCAACAACTCAAACTGATGCAGCAAGTTGCAGGTGCAGGGCAGGCGCAGCTTGCAGGTGCAGAACTGCAGGTGCTCTGGTTGCTCTGACTGGTTGGCTCACGACCAAGCTTGGGCCTGGAATGGAGGTGGAATTTGCTTGCCCACTGAGCAGAGCCCCTGCCAGCTACCAGTGATCTTTGGGGGAGAAGAGGGGAGGGTGGTGAATGATGTGAGGTTGCAGTGGACAAGTACCCGGATACCTTGCCTTTGGTGCCCGCCCTGCGGTCTTCAGATTCAGGGTTGCCCAGGCAAAGTGCCTCAATTGCTCCAGCGGTTGGCCCAGCAGGGAGATGGCATAACGGGGAGAGGTCTAGCTGCTGCTAGTTGCCGGCAAGGATCTGGGTTTCTCAAATGACCTCCATCTCTGCCACAATGCACCTGGGCAGTTGCGTACTATGCGAATGACTTCTGTTGCGATCTCTGGCTTGTCCTCAACATTACCCTGCCCCTTTTCCCTTGGAGTCTCTAACATGGTTTCTGGAAAGGCAAAATGAAGCAGCAAGGTAGGGAGTTGGAAATGATTTGGATTCTTGTACAGAGAGCTGAATCTAGCATCTGAACTTTACTGTGCATGTACCTGTGTAGTCTACTCAAGGTGAGACCAACATGCACAACGTGCACCATCACAGAGCAGCCCCAAGTGTACCCGATACTTTGGCCCGCCCGCGCTTGCCAGTTGGGGGTAGGAGGTAGGAGGTTGTCCGGATGGCAGGTGCTCAAAGTGGGGTAGCAGGAGGTACGTATACCCAGTTAGGCTTCGGCTGGCGACAAAGCCACTTGTCCTAACAGTTGACTAAAAGGCGGCCAAACAAAAACCGTCGCCAGGCAGGGCTGGGGACAGGGTTGTGGCTTCCAGAAGAAAACGGGCGGGCCCTTCCAATCGAACGGGAAGGGGCCGCAGGACGACGTCGGCGAATTGGGGAGGTGTGGAGACGAAACGCCACGCAGTAAGTGAAAGTAGCAAACGGCAGAAATAAGAGGGAAAAGAAAAAAGAGATACGGGCGAACAGAACCAAAATCTGGTGCCAGACTGCCTGCTGCCAGGGTGCATGAACCAAACCTTTTCCTTGGCCCACAGCCTTCAAAATGAACCGTCATCCCTGGGCGAATCGTCACCGCAGAAAGGGGTTCACCACAGACGCAGCAGACGCACTGATGCACCGCACGCATCAGACACCACCCCAGCAGCCCAGGACCCGACGAGAAGAACCTGACGAGAGAAAGCTGCAGGTTGATTCCATACTCATACGTACATATCAGTTCTACCCCGTACCATTGGTATGCGTGTCTCAAACACCAATCATCAGCCTGTCAGTGTCGTCGAGTCCCGACGCCCGACATGAAGCAGCTCCGTCAAAATGGAAACCAGGTCTCAACCCACGAAGCAGGTCACTGCATGCGCAATCTATCTGTAACCACCTCTGCTTGCTGGTCTGATCTCATCTAATCTGGTTGGCCTGGCCTGGTCCTGTCCCGTCCCTCGACGATCCCTCCCATCTGGAGTCTGGAGTTCGCGTCTGTGCGAATGACTGGCGAGGGGCGAGACGAGACGACACTCTGCTGGGACCAAAGACCACGGCTGGCCGGCCTAACACATCTCAATCAACGTGCGGCTCCCAATTGCTGGCCAGTGCTGCCCCCAGTGGCCCCAGTGGGACGGCATCACGGCCTCTCCGAACCGTGGACCAGAGCTGGCAGGGTGGTGCAGGCCATCTCGGCCGATCAGAAGAAGCCCATCCGACGGACCAATACAGCACGGTACGGCACGACACAGTACGGATGCAGACCTCGCCTGGCACACATAATACACGAAAGCAGTGATGGCCTACGCCCTCCTGTCCTGCCTGCGCATCTTCAATCGCACAGATCGCCTAAAGAAGCGATCTTGCATATGCTGGCGTGCATGCCGAGTTGGGGCCTGGCTGATCATCACTGCTTCTGTCTCATCCACTGCTACCTACGGCTATCTACTACCGCAGGTGTCCACCAACAGAAGGTATGCGGGTGCATACTCCGTACGGGCGTGCTCGTCCTGCCCGTCCACTTACAATATCCACTTCCGCCGCCGCCCTGTACACAGACACCAGAACCTCCTAACCTTGTCGCCGCTGAGGCGAGGCCCGGCCCATCCGCTGTCTCGGCCGCATGCTGCAAGCTTTGTGCGGCTGGCGGGGTGCGCGTGCGGGTTTGCGGGTTGCTGCGGTTCCATCGACAGTATTGTACCTGCCTCCATCGCAGACTCTCCTTTCCCCTCTCTCCTTTTCTACTCATACTACTCCAACAATGAGCCGAGGCGATACGACCGTCCAACGACTCTGTGCGCCTACTACTGAACTCACTCTACAGTCAGAGGCTGGTCTGCTCACTCCATACTGGCCGCTGCTGTTGCTGTTGCTGCTGCTGCTGTGTTGACAGCGACAGGTACATGCGCACATCGCAGGCCTCGAGGTATCTACACGCTGACAATACATGACTCTCCCCATTCGTCCCCTTCCGTCATGTTCCTGCAGCTTACCTTGTGTGATCTGCACATATCCGTCCCGACCTTCAGGCAAGTGCAAAAGGACGAATTCTGCTCTGCGCAGGCCATCCCATGGGCCGCACATGGGCCACTGCGCGCCCACCGACCTCCCACCCTCGCGCCCTTGTCACTCGCCACGAAGTTGAACGAACAGTAGCCTATGTGCCGCCTCGAAAGATTGCGCCATCCCATCAGGAAACCAGCACGGCCTTGCTGTCTCGCCGTCACCTCAAAATCCAATATCTAGCGAGGTGCTTGCGTGTGACGTGGGACAGAACATCGTGACCTTCCACCTTTCCCCTGCCCTACTTCACCCAAACAGGCGACCAGCGTTGTCTTCTTTACCTGCTCACTTGCACACAAGTATACACCCACAGGGCTCTTCCGCCCTTCGGCTTTCGGAACCCTGCGCACCAGCGTTTCCCAGATCACGGTCACACGCCACGCGCACAGGCAAGTACGCGCCCCGCGATGGGCCCTGCCAGCCGGTAACACCGCATGTGTTTGCACGGCGGCGCCCAAGCTTTCCCGGCTCGCACGCTCTCCTGTCACCAGCATGGCCCAGCAGCAATCTGGCCGATCGTATTGATCGCCTGCCATCTACACCTTGCCGAGATTGCCCTTGGCCTCTTTCGGTGCCCAATCCTGCCAATTGTGGTTGCCGTCGACGATCATCTCCCAAGACCAGGTTGACTACCACCCGCCCGGGTCACCACCACTCCTCCTCCTACCGCGGCCCTGCCATCCCGATGCAACGCCCCAGGAATAACTACACCTCATCATAGATGGTCATGGTGAGATTGGCACGCCATCGAGAGCGAAGTCGCCGCCGCTCTGGGTAATTATTGTCATCATCTCCCTCAGCCTCCTTCGCTTAGGCACGTGGCAAGGTCGCATCGGAATCTCGGCCATCGCCATGTCGCGGGTCCCCGTTGGCGCCGCCGGGCTGCGAGTCTGCAACACCGGGGACGCAGGGAGAGATTGCAATCAATCTCGCGCTTTCTACTTTGCGTGCTCTGCGGGACGTCATCACACCGACGCTGCACCAACGCCTTCAAACCATGTGTGCGCCGCAGAAGTCTCGCGGCCAACAGGCATATGTTGGAACCTCCCCGGCCTGAATGCATACGAGCAGTAGGAAGTCTGCCGTTGGCCCACCCACTTGGCTCACCTTTCCCTATTCAGTGAGGTCCAGTTCACCAAGCACACGAGCTTTCTCCGGCGGGACTCTCGCCTCGGAATTAGGCGAGATGACGGGCAGTTCCTGGATAGAGTGCTGACAGGTTTCCCCCTCTCCCCTCAGTTGCTCTGCCAGCCCTGTCACAGAGGCGAGGGGCCGGAAATGACTCCGTACGACGGGACCCCGACTATCAAACAGACCTGTCGTTCTTCTGGAAGGCCGGCCACTTTGTTCTGTCGCAGCGCTAGGCAACCCCCCTCGGAGACATTGGCGGGAAAAGAAACGAGCTGCTGGATGAGTCGCATATTTGATGTGTCATGTGATGGCTACCCTGCTTTTGATGTCTCGCCTGTTTTTCCTTTTTGCCCCCCTGCGTGCTCGTACTGTGACTCCAAGACAAAACAAAAAAAAGCCACTGCCCCCCAGATCCCCAGCCCCTGAAGCCATCATCGGACTTGTATGTGGGCAAAAGACCTCTATGCACCGTCCTCACGCCGGCCCAGAGCGAACAAGATCACATCAAACGTCAGTGCAGCGAGGGGCCAGGGGCCGGGTCGGAGAAGAACCCACTCCTTCTTTTGACCTGACATTTGTTTCTAGAATGAAATCCCCAAGTGGAGTTTGGGGGGAAAGGGTCGCCGCGGCACCGTAGGCAACTATCCTATGCAATTTCCCGCACCGCTCGATTCGGGTTCGGGCGGACCCATTATTACCAGGCACGGATAGATTGGAACATTTGGGAAATCTTGCTCAGCCTTCCATCCTTTCAGGGGTTCAGAGCCCAAGTGGGACCCCTGTGTTTTTTGATAATATTTTTTGTTTCCTTTGGCGAAGAAGAAAGGGAGCTCGGGCCAGCTGGACGGCCGGGCGGCCGGGCGGCCCTGTTTGGGTGGTTTACTGTTTGGGATACTGTGTTTGCGTACCGTGCGCGTGTTTGTGATTGTGCGCTGCGTGCGTGCGTGCGTATGTGCGCTGCGTGTGTGTGCTCCTTTCTTTTTGTTCCAAATCCCGCCGCCCTCACCCTCCAGATCGGCAGCGATAGCCGTCCGCTCAGCACGGAGGTAGGCGAGGGGAGTCGGGAGGAGCCCTGACTGACGGGCTGGGCCTCTAGCGTGAGTCCCTTGATTTATTATCACTTTTAGTGTATTCGCGAGCAGACTTTCGACTGACAGGGTCGCCGTTGGGAAACTTCCCGGCGTTTGACCTGGCTTATCTCATCTCCAGGGGTGCGCGTGTGCGGCCCTCATGCGCCGTGAAGTATAATACCCACATTCTCTTTTACTCTCCGAGGGCCGGTGGGAACTTTCGGAGATGCCCACTGTCTCGGATTTTGGCTTGATACTGGTGAGGCATAGACTCGTACAATTGTGGACTTTGTATGCTGTCCACTTAGTTCGGCCGGGGCTGGCGGCCAATTGGGCTCGAGGCGAGGTCATCGATCCCCTGATATCGGTTCGATATAATTCTACCAACATTGTGTTACGTCTGAGGAACCAAAAGTGACCAAGTCCACATCGTGCACCTTGCTTGGTGACCTGAGGGCCCAGGGTAAATTCCTTTGGCCAGCCTCCCAACTGCAGCGTCTAAGACGTCACGAGCAGCTTCAGCTGAGCCACCGTCAGGATCAGGTATCCGCCTCCGCCGTAAGAACTCTGTTCCCAACCTCAAGGTAACTGCCACCGCCACCAGTAACAACATCGGGGCTCGTCGCGAGGTCCTCGTCCAACTATTCCGCTCCCATCCTTGTCGGCCTCGTGCCGGGCCTCGGGGCAAGCGACGTGCAGGACCTTGGGGGACAGAAAAGCCACGTGATCTCGTCGTCAGCATTAGGCACCATAGCCGCCGTGTTCTGGACGTCGTAATGGATGCCTGCTCCCGCAATGTTCTCGAGGAGGTGAAAAAGAACACGTCAAGGCTTCTAGAGTCATCTCGGCCAACCGAGTCCCGGCCAACTCCCTCATGAGGTTGCATGTGCCTTGCCCCTGGCTGCTCGTCCAACCGACTCTACACCGCGCCTAGAAATGGTACGCCTGAGAGAATGGAAGAGCGAGTGCCTGGGAGCGCGTGCCTGAACAATCTTTGAAAAGACACATATGCAGTAAAGTTTCGAGTGGGCAGGTTCCAGTTCGAGGCGCAAACGTGGCCGAGAATAAGGGTAAGAACAACAGGCCACCGCAATATAGTGCTTCCGTTCAAGTAGAAAAGAACGCATAAGTATTATTGCCCTAGAGAGGTGGCTATCCAGGCCTGTCTATATCCAGCCCTCTAGGCCCAGAACGAAGGAGACGGGGTGCTAGGCGCCTTATATGTAGCCGCTGCTTCGGCAGATACCCAGGGCTTGGTGCCGTCGTCTTTTCACCCCTCCTCATGAACTTGTTCAATCATCCTAATTGCGTCTGCTCCTCGTCCTCGCCTGATGCGTCTCGTCGGAGCCATAGAAAACGATCCTCTACCTCTGCCTCGGTGGGCTCGTCAGCGTCTCGCAGATTTGAGCCTATTTGTTTCCCTCCCTTCGCATTGACAATAATTTCTGGCCCTGGGAATTTCCCCAACACTCGCAGCCCAGACCTCGCAAGAAATCCATCATTCTGTAATAATTGTATTAAGGGCAGTACTCTGTATGAATCTGGACTCCAATCCTGGGCGAGATTTCTCTGTATCTGGAACAAGTTCTCCTTTAGCATGCTCTTGATTCGGACGGCCTCTGCATTTGACAATCTGGTTCGGGGGCTGCGTTGCTCCGTAGTATTTGACGATCTGGTGTGGCGTCTGCGTTGCTTCGGGGAGCCCGGCTTTTTAGGGGGGATTGGCCGATGCGCCTCTTGGACGTTGTCATAACTCGGCGCCGAGCTAGTGTTGGAAGCTGTGGGAGCCTGGGTTACTGCTTAGAGTTGGAGTGTAGATGGATCAACAAAGAAACGAGGACTATCAGTTGGGTAATTTGGATCGACCGCGGGGTATGACAGGGTGTACGGCTGGCTGTTGTAAAGGTGCTGGTCTTGAGAGGGCCCTTTACCTGGCGTCCAAGTGTTTTGTGATTCGTCGTAATCATAGTGTAGATATTGCACCAAAGGAGCAAGTTCGCCGAAGCTCTCAATGGGTTGTGTGAAGTGTACATAGACCTTGGGGAACACTGGCACTGGTGGCTGGCTGTTCCCATGATCGTCCCTCGGCTTCAAACGAGTGGCGATGTTCCTGGGGGAGGTTTTCCTTTCTGGTCATAACTCATGCTGACTATTCGTTGCGGAAATTTATTCAGAGTTGGGTATATGTAAGTTTGACTGCCGACAGGGTTACTACTACAACTTTCAAGTAGCGGCTCAACCTTGCCACGGCAACGCATCGGGCGGCCAAGAGCAAGGTAGCAGCGTCGCCGGTTACGGAAAACTCGAGTTGCGTTTCGATGATCAGTGGAAATATCACCAAATCGATGTCATCAAAGTCAAAATGGCGCGGTACTTCACACTTACAGATATAGCTAGGGGGTTTAGTCCTAACCGCAAAGCAAAGGACATAGAGAGCATCTTGACAAGGATCGGATACGAAGTGGTCAGATGAGCAAGACAATCATTTGCTTGAATTGCAAAGTAAGAAAGGCGACAATTGGGCTGAAATTAGAAGAAGGCTTTCTGGTCCAGAGCGCAATGACGCCGAGATACAAGGGCGGTTGGAGTACCTCAGCGAACGTCCACACATCTTCAAACAGAGACCTGAGAAACGCCACGAATACAAAGAAAAAGACGACAAATACATTTGTCTCCAAATGGCTGGCTCGAGGCATACGTTCTTAACAAATCGTGAAAAAGGTTCCAGGTGTAATCTATTTAACTCTCGAAAAGCATGGGAGGAAGATCGGCGCCACGTAAGTGAGGACGATGAGCAGAAGCTAAAGGAAGATGTTCTGGAATATGGGGATGCTGGTCTGGAAGTTGACTGGGGCTCTATCGGCAAACCATACGACCCCCTCGCCGCGCCGACGCTGTGGAGATTCATTGGAAGCATATTCGAGGCGTGCTGTAGATGTGGAACAAGAGGAAAGGCCAATCATGACAATATGTGCGAGAAGAGAGTCCATTGACGGCATCATACGATGGAAGTGGAGAAAGAAGGGACAAAACGAGACGGCCAATGAGGTGATCCAACACCAGTTTTACGGAAGGGCGGTGATTGAAGTCAGTGTTCCGGATCTTTTGGATTGGAGCAGGAGCTATTGAATTTTGGAGAATGCAAAATCTAGGCTCTGTAGCATCAGGAAGAGGAACTACGACATATTTTCACATAAACTGGATACCCTACGGTGAGACCATTTATACCTTGAATATGTTGATTCTAAAGCCGCGCTCCTAATTTTGTACATTCTGTATCCCTGTAGAGCATCAGTGAACCTTGGCCGAGGGAAATATAGACTCTCACTTGGTTTAAGCAGTGCTCACTCCCCGGGTTATTTTTAAATTCTGCCCCGTAGACACTGCTAAACTGTACTTCGTCTTTTGCGACGGTACCATGAGCTGGACCAATGTATGACACCAGGATCCAGCCGCGTCCAGAGAGAGCATGAGCTTCGCTTCAAGGCCAGTCCAACTGCTCGCGTGAATCACGATCCTCAGCCGCCGATGGCTCACGGGATACTCCCCTACCTTGGATTGCGGGATTCACATCACGAACATCTTCACATGTTGGCTAGCAGTCATTAAAGGCCGCTGTTGCTCACAAAAACAATCTACACATTTGATAAAATTTCTCACACTCAGTATTGGCGAGAACCGACACGAGAGTGAGATTCAGTCACAGCCTCAGACTTGGGACTAACCATGAGTAAGTGGTCCAAATGCCCCTAATGACTACGAGTTGGGAAATCGTCACCCGTGGTCTCTTTCATATAAAATACGGCTGAACTCTCCCAGACTGATCTACTGCTTTGTTTCATCAATGAAGGTTGAAACTTTTCACTTTGACAAATCTCCGCGATACCCTCTGTACTGACCGAGAGCTGGAAGCCTTGACACTCTGACTGACTGTTCTAGCTTGAGACGAAGATGGGACAGGAGTTTGGTAATCTGGATTGACCGAGGGGGTTGCTGGTATGTATGGAGACGATGACTCGGCTGGCGAATTTCGCAGGTTTTAGTTAGGCTTTCCCCTAATTATGTCCATCAGGTTGTTGATCCACGCCTTGATATCCTCAATCAACCGCAATGGAGAGATCACACCCCGCTCTCGTATACTCGCTTGTAGATGATCGAGGTAACTGTGATCATCCATCTTCAGGGGCAGGTCCAGCGAATCAAGCAGTGCGACATTCTCGGCGGGTGACCACTCGGCGTCTATTTCACGCGCACGGTCTTCCAAAATTTGGGGGCTGAGGTCGAATCGGTCACTGAATATGATGTCCTTTATGTCTTGGAAATTCGCACCAGTGGCAATAGCAGTGCGTAGTTTGCTGTCAGCCTCATCGTTGAGCTGGCCGGCTGCAGTGTGTATCGTGCTTCTGTAGGTCGACATGGGAGGATATTGGAAGCTTCTGTAATGGCATTGGCTACGTGAGCTCTTCATAAGGCCTGTATTTTGGAATCCGTGGGTAACTTGGACTACTTGTGGATCTCAGGGGCGTTAGCTGACATGGGATGTTGCGGGAGGTTGTAGTACGGAGCTTGAATATATGAGGCCATTGTGAGACCTAGATTTCCACAAAGCCCTGAGTAACTTGGGTTAATCGTGGATCTTGAGGATAATTAGTTTCTAATCGTCTCCTAGAACTCTGCCCAGATTCAGGCGAGTGAGCACGCTTCTGGCTGCGTTTGCCTTGTTGTTGAGAATACATGTTGATCCCCAGGCGTGAATTCGACTTTGGGGGTGTGTACAGCTGAATTAACATCGAAGTTGCGGCGTCGAATTGTGGAAGTGGTGAGCTTGGACTGCCGGTGATGCAAGAGGCAGCAGGTCGAGGCTAGAAAGGTGAGTTACATTTCTATCAACGAGACCTGGGGTGACTTTTCACAAAGCCATCGTCACAACGGGCATGTTGACCACTGTTTAACAAAACTCTGCCGATTCTGAGGCTGTGACTGACTGCCCATCTCGTTTGTCCTTGGATTGTCAGCTACAGTTGCTTCCAATGGACATGGTCCAAAAGCAGTTGCAGTAAGAAATGCGCTGTACATGGCTAATAGGAAAAAGGCTAAATACTGTAGAGTTCTTTCCCTTGCAAATTATATCCAGTGCTGATTCTGTGACATCTCATAATTGGCCACGAAAACATTTGCCGGTCCTGTGATAGATACAGCATGACTCCGTTGATGGAGATGAAGGACCAGTCGCTTGCCGCAACAATGTGAACGACATCCTTTCCAGCTAACACACCCAGTTCAGTATGCAAGTACGAAAATGTGCCTTTGTCAGAGGTAAATTATCATGACACATGCGTCTGGCAACTTCAGCGCTGGCGTCATCGCAGTTGATTGCAAGCAAGATGGCATGGCCTATTGAACTTCCCGAATGGTTCGATGTTTACAGAAGATGTTCAATCAGAAGCTGTTCAACTTGATGGTCGTTGCAATTTTGCCAGTCATGCTACGGTCTGCCCAACCTTCTGGGCGGCGGACAAGATCGCCCCATCCCGGCTCGCAACAATGAAGTACCCCTTCAAATGCCTACCTGATATGCGTTTCGAGATGAAGATTAATTGTCGCGCTATCCATAACCATAAATTTAGTATGTCGATGTGGCGAAGGGAGCTGGGCTGGCCCGAAGGCTAGAAAGTTCCAATCTGCAACACTCGCGTGACAAGTACCAGTCAGTCAGCTGCGCAAAAGCTTAGCCCTGGTCAGATTACACGAAGCAGCCACAGTCACCCTTCAGCTGTGTTGCACACAGGCAACACTTGTCTTGTTCTGGAATCTTGCATTGCGGCTGAGGCTTGGCATTCTGATACGAGTGTCCGACGATGGCTGATAAATTTGAGGCTGCCACTCCCGCCCCGGCGCCGCAGTTCAATTTTTGTCTCGAATATTCGATTATCGCGGACACCGGAATATATTGCGCTGATCCTCAGTGATGCCGAAACTCTTCGAAACCCTCGGGGATCTGGCCAAGGGCGCAGGTGTTGCGGCCGATACCGCACTCTGGCTAGGCCGCTACGCCAAACGACAGTATAGCAGCGGCAAGAATGGGGTGTGCCTCCTGTGCAATAACCTCCAGCCCGAGGGCCACGAGAACACCTTCGTCTGGACGCCAACGGGTGCCCAAAAGAACTCGCGGCCCGGCCAAAATGTTCAGAGCGGGAGTGTTCTTGCACTGGACCTGGAGAAGCTGTCGACCAAGGAGTTGTTGAGGAGCCGGCAGATCAACCCACAGACAGGCCAAGCATTCAGGGACTGCAGGTACTGCCGCCTTCTGTGTGAGATCTTCGACGCGTTCTACATCGACGAGTGGATGAGCTGGGTCACCGAGACCGCGAATGCGATGCCGGTTTCTTTTGGTCTGATGATCAGACAGGGTGCACCCATTATCGTGACGACCATTGGTTTCGTACACGACAAATACTGGAAGGACGCCCGCTCAGATGTTGAAATCTACTTTGACCAAACCGCGATTCCGAGCGCCGTGCCGTCAGCGTTGACGCCTGCGGTGCCGGGTCTTCCGGCCCTAGGCCCAGCAGGCATCCGACAGACCGACACTCGGTCCGAAGCCTGCCTGAGATTCATCAAGGAGAGCGTGCGGCAGTGCTGCACAGAGCATGGAGCATGCAGAAATTCGTCCAAACCGTTCGTTCCCACACGGTTGTTGTACGTTGGCGGAGGGAACACCACGCTCCGGCTCTGCGAGACGACCACTTGGCAGGAACAGCCGCCCTACGTGGCCCTGAGTCACTGCTGGGGCGGGAGCAAACCACTGTCACTGACAAAGGCTCGGCTGGAAGAGTTCAAGAAACAGATCTACGTGGGCGACCTACCAAACACGTTCAAGGACGCCATCACCGTGACGCAGGAGCTCCAGCTACCATATCTCTGGATCGACTCCCTCTGCATAATCCAAGACGACACGACGGACTGGGAGCAGGAGGCCGCGAGGATGGCGGACGTCTACAGCAAGGCCTTCGTAGTAGTCACGGGCTCCTCGTCGCCCAACCCGGAAACACCCTTCCTCGGGCCCAGAGAGGACGAGTGGCTGACCAAGACATTCAACCTCCCCACCGCACCGGGCGTCAACACCCCCCTGAAAGCCCGCAAGAGGGCCGTGCTGGCCGCGCCCCTGGACCAGGGCCTCCTCGAGCCGCCCTTCACGACATCATGGGGCACCCTCAAGCGCGTCGGCCCCCTATACAACCGCGGCTGGTGCTTCCAGGAGGCCTACCTGGCCACGCGCAACCTGCACTTCGCGCCCGGGTCGCTCGTCTTCGAATGCAGGACGCACCGGCGCGGGGAGGACCAGCTCGCGCCCTACCCGTGCACGACCCCCGGCACGCTGGGACGCCACATCGACCCGGCGGACCAGTGGCGCATGCTCGTCAAGTCGTTCACGTCGAGGCAGCTTACTTTTGGGGGCGACAAGCTGCCTGCTATTGGCGGGGCGGCCGTGACGATGCCTCAGGCGCAGGGCGGGGAGGGACGGTACCTGGCGGGTCTGTGGGCTGACACGCTGCTTCTCGACCTGATGTGGCAGGTCATGCCGTGGTTGGTGCTTTCGGGGCAGGAGAGCGAGTCGCTGGCGTACGACGACAAGGACGGGGGCCCGCCGACGTGGTCGTGGGCGTCTATGAAGTGGGGTGTGGTATGGTCGCCGTTGAAGTCACCCCAGCTTGTCGCCAGGGTCCTGGACGCGAAGGCCACGGTTGAGGGAGCCAACCCTTACGGGAAGGTTTCCGGCGGTGTGATCAGGCTTCAGGGTCGGCTCAGGCGGTGCCGGTTGAAGTGGGACTTCCGACTGGAGCATGACGCGTATTACACGTTGGCGGACGGCACGACGAGCAAGCCCCAGCATTACCGGACTGACGGGCCTCTCACGCGCGAGGCTGTGCCCGGTCCGTTCGGAGCCAATGTGCGAAGGGGTCGTGATGGGCCGTACGGTGTGGACACGGCCAAGGAGGAGGTTACCGCGGCTGTGTTCTTCATTGCTTGTTGTCCCTTCGTCGGACATATTGGTAGGAATTACGTTGGTCTCGTGTTGGGGACATCACCACGTTCCGCTGGATGTATGGAAAGAGTTGGAGCCATATTCAATCTGCCCAAGAGTTGGTACGATTCCGCTGAGGATGCTGTAGTCACTATCGTGTAAAGAAGGCACGTGTACCTGGGAGCTTGTCGTGTAGACCCATGCTGCTTCGGAATATATTACTCCAGTATTAAATCAAACCGGTGGATTTCTACTCATTTTTCGCATACTATCACTTTCATCGACTGTGACTTGGTTGGCCCAGACAAAAGAACAGTATTTTGCTTGGCTCGCGCTGTGTTCGGGGTACGGAAACGCCTGCGTCAAGAACGGGGGCGCATCAACAAATACCATCATCTTCGCGGGTAGGATGAAGTAAACATTGGCATTCAAGAGTTTATGCGGCGATGCACAACGCGTAAAAAGGATTGGCGGGACGGAGAAGTCAAATCAGGTCGAGAAAAGAAAATGGGTTTGGCAAAATGAGAGAAATAAAGTCTCAATTGTAAACTGTCAGAGTGTCTGGCGTGTTGACTTGACAGGACGAAGTGGAGAAGTGAGGTTGGCTTGAGGCTCAGCGCTCAGGTCGACCCCGGACTCTGGGAGCTTGGGCCGCGTCTGATCACAAAGGCCTTCGTGTGCAGGTCAGCCAGGCCCCGCCTTCCTTGTCGGTTATCGGGTTGTCACCTGGTCAGCCACATCCCTCGCGCTCGTGTGCCACAGTCGACTAGCTGCGCCACAGCTTTGTTGCCGGTAGGTGATTCTGTAGGATCGTCAGCGAAGCAGCACTTCTTGACCCAAAAGACTTCATTGAGGCCACAGCCCAACCCGCACCTAGGGCGTGACACGGTTTCGTTCCATCTGGAAGGCCTCAAGGGTCACCAAAGAAGTCCATTTATCGTCTTCTTTGTCCCTCACCCGCCAGTGCGGCGGGATATGGCTGCCGTCGCTGATGGCATCGCAGCCATTGCGGGCAGAGCTGCCAGCAGCCAAATGATCATGGACACCCGGTAAGTATGGTACGTGTTGCTCCCCTCCCTCTTTTTTCCACCCTTCAAGATAGCATCTGTCGAAGAGACCAGAAGCTGGCCTCTCGATCTATGCTATTTTGAAGCATTCCAGCCCTGTGATGGGGCTAGCTGTCCCCTCTCCATCTGCCCCCATTCCCGTCGACTGGCTGCTGCTGCTGGCTGCTGCTGCGACCACATCCGAACTGCTCGAGCTGCACATCTGGCACGAGTGGGTCCGCCGTAGCAGGCGGCAGGGGCAGACACAGACCACCACCAGGGCCAGCCCAGCCCAACAGAAAAGGTGAAGAGCCAAGGGAACGAGAGGGGGGAAGCTAGGGGGGGTGGCTCCTCCCCCAAAGGCAAGGGTTGTGCCCAGCTGCCAACCACCCGCTTGGGCGCGAGCCTTGGGGACCTTGGAACCTTGGAAGGTTTGGGAGGAGTCAACAACAGAGCCAAGCAACAGGCCAATTACGCCTGTCCGACAGCAATCAGCAGCCACAACCAGCAAGCAACCAGCAGGCAATCAGTGGCACCAAGCTCCAGCACCAACGCACTAGGACCGACCGGACCAGCATCTGCGACCAGCACCTTGCACCTTGTGCCTTGCAGCCTCCTCGATTTTCACCTCTGACTAGGCACGCCTACGACTGCGCCTGCGACCCGAGCCCAGTGCAGGACAGACTCCATTCAAATCCATCATCCCCGAAAACTTCGACCCCATCGCATAACTTTCGCATCCCCCCCACCACAGCTCTTATCATCATCACCCAACCATCGACAGTAACACGCCAGCACCCACCGGAAAACAAAACCCAGCCATATCGCGTCCAAGGTTCCAAACCTCTCAACCAACTTTGTTCGCCTGCTCCAAACGATCAACAGAAAAACAAACATAATCACAATGGCCGGTGGAAAGGGCAAGTCCTCGGGCGGCAAGAGCTCTGGTGGGAAGACGTCGGCCACCGAAGGGCCCAAGAAGCAGCAGAGCCACTCTGCACGTGCTGGTCTCCAGGTAAGAAGATCTATGTCGTCTGCATTCTGCATCACGTCGCCATCGCCGTCGTCGACTCCCTCGATCCCTTCGCACGCGATCCGACTCGTTCGCCGTTTACCGATCCTGCACGCCATGCCACGACTCGATCCATCCCGTCCGACGCGTCGCTTGAGCTCCCTCGAGCTTATACAACACCGTCTGTGCACTGCCAGGAAAGACAAATCCGAAATACCATCGAGGCGATCAAACATTTCATCGGCACTCACGCGATGTGCGCACACTGCACGCTGCACGCACCGATGACACGGCTGTCCCTAGCTCGATCCGACTTTTCAGGCACATCACCGGTGGACTTGGCATCACATATCGCATCAACATGGCTCTGCGCCGGATCGCGTGGACGGCATCGAACTCGACTCTCGGCTCGACGTGCGGTGCTGCATCGGACTATTCACAGTCGCGCCCTATGATGTGATCACTAACTTCATCACCTTCAGTTCCCCTGCGGTCGTGTTAAGCGCTTCCTCAAGGCAAACACCCAGAACAAGATGCGTGTTGGCGCCAAGGCTGCCGTCTACGTTACCGCCGTCCTCGAGTACCTGACGGCTGAAGTCCTCGAGCTCGCAGGCGTGAGTCATCCCTCTGTCGCCCCCATCCGTCTCCGCGTTGCACCGCAGCGCCTGATCTGTTGCTGCCTAACTCTTCCCCAACGTATTGTTGATACTGACGCAATCCCTCTTCCGTAGAACGCCGCCAAGGACCTCAAGGTGAAGCGTATCACGCCCCGCCACCTGCAACTTGCCATCCGTGGTGACGAGGAGCTCGACACCCTGATCCGCGCCACCATCGCCTTCGGTGGTGTCCTGCCACACATCAACCGTGCTCTCCTGCTCAAGGTTGAGCAGAAGAAGAAGCTCAAGGCTCAGGAGGCCTAATCTTGTCAAGAGACTAGATTCGGACGGGGTTGACTGGACGCGACGATGATTTCTGAAGATGATTATTGCTTGCCGCCTTTCGGCCCGACGCGACTGGGTCCTATGAGTCCTGTCAGCAGGGCGTCGCACGTTCCAGCTGGCGCTTTTGCTTGAGGAAGGCCATCTTGCGACTGGGCAGACAAAGAGCCATAGCGGTTTTTTTTGGGCATGGGACAGATACCTTGGATGATGTTTACTGGTGGTCCAACTTTACTTTACCACTGGGGACGCGCAGGGCTGTGTCAGAATGTCCTGGCGCATGGAGCCGTCGGCCTCTGCGCTGCGGGGAAAAGGCAGCGCGTCGGGTGTGTAACAACAGAGCTTTTCTTCCTTGTTTATTACTCCTGACTCCACAAACGTTGTTCGGTATCTTCGCGCGTTTACAGGATGAATGGGACACACGGGTGGCCTAAAGATCCCGGTGGGGAAATGGGGAGGAGTAGGAGGTATGCGTGAGTGCTAAGGACAAAATATCTCTACTTAGTAACAGGAGCAATGCTGAGTTTTTATTGTTTCCAATTGCTGAAGCCAAACTCCCAAGAATGCTTGTAGTGAGTTTTAATCGCAGTCTATTATGTATGCAGAAGTGCAATGCGATGAGTTCCTCGCTCTCCCACCCGATATGCCAAATAATCTCATATTGCAGGAATGCCAGATCTACAAAAGAAAGAAATCCAAGAGCATTGACGTGTCGTCCGTCACGATATGAAGATGAAAGGACAAGGTCCCATCGCCATATTATATCAAATCATCTCACCCCTCATGAAAGCATTCCTCATCCTGAGCAGCGCCCTGAGGTCCCGCGCCTCGTCACCCCTCGCGCCCACGCCATGCTCGCCCGAGGGAGTCATCGGGGAGCCCATGACCTCATCGACGACGTCCTTGGCCGCCGGCGGGGGCGCGGTGGCATTGCGCATGGGGACGTCTCCGTCATCGTCGGTGTCGTCGTCGTCATCCACGATCGGCGGCCCGGGCACGACAGCATCCCTGTGTCCTTCGGTGCTCGATGACGAACGGAGTGAGATACCCGAGGAGGTGGATGAGCACGAGGACGAGGACGAGTCGGACCAGGATTCCCATTCCTCGCCTGCCACTGCTGTTGCGTCGGCATGGTGTTGTTGGTGGTGCTGGTGAATCTGCTCAGGCTGCCGCTGGCTGGACGGCCCTCCGCAGCCCCGCCGTCCCAGCAGCGCAAACATCCTGTCCCTCTTGCCCACGCGCTCGGGGCTCTTGGGGGAAAGCGGCTGCTCCGGGGCTGACGACGAGCTGAACCAGGCCTGCTCGCTCCACGCGGCCTGGAGGTCAAGGGCCGTGAGGTTGCTGCCTGCCCCTGTCCTATCCTCCGCGCGCGTGGCGGTTACTGCCGCAGATGGTGATGTCGGCGACGGCGCGGAAGTGTCCAGGATGAAGGGCCCAAAAGACTGGAGGCCCTCGCCTGTGAGCTGGGCGATCTTGCGGCGGGACTTGGAGCGCGGCCGCTGGTCCTCGTTGTTGTGCGCATCGGGCTCGTCGCAGCCGCCGTACTCTTCCTCGTCGTCGCTGTAGGTATCGTCAAAACTGAGCGGTGCCGCGGTGGTGGCGAAGTCGACCGGCGTGTCCGTCGTCGCGAGCAGCGAAGCCCTGCGGCGGCCGCTCGGGGAGAGCGGCTGCTCGTTGTCCTCGTCGTACTCGACGGGCGACACCTCGCGCATGAGATCGCCCGGCGGGTCCGGGGACGTGGGCGAGCAGGGCGAGACGTCGTCCTCACCGTCGTCGGCATCCTCCTCCTCAGTCACGGTCGAGAGATCCCCATCGGGCATGGACACCACCGCCGCCGACTTCGACTTCCTGCGCCTCTCGGCCCGCCGCTGCTTGTACTCCTGCACCGTGAGCCGCCTGGTCCACCGCTTGCCCTCCCTGCCCTCTTTCTCGCGCTGCTCTGCCTCCGCCTCCTCCCGCGCAGCAGCCTCCGCGGCGTCCAGCGCCTCGGCCTCGCGGAGGATCGGGCGGCCCTCCTGCTGCGCGCGGAACAGTGAGTGGTGGCACTCGCTGGGGAAGTCGCAGTGCAGGAAGCAGCTGTGCCGCCTGCGCAGGAACAGGCGCTCGCGCTTGTCCTCGAAACGGGCCTCCTCGCCTATGGCCTCTGTGGCCGCCCTGTGCTCATTACCCCAGCTCTGTTCGTTCTTCTTGGCGACAGGGCCTGTGACAACAGTGCCGGCTGCGTCGTCCCCGTTCAGCAGCACCGTCCGGCGCCACGAGCCCCGGGCCTTCCAGCCCGTGTAGTCGAACTCGGCCTTGCACGGCCCGCCGCGCTTGCGCTTCTTGCCCTTTGGCGGGGAGGCGGGCTCGCCCAGGCAGAAGGTGTGGTCGCAGTCGAGGCAGCGACGGGTCACGGCGAGGCGGTAGATTGTGTAGCAGCAGTGGCAGCGCCAAAGCCAGGGGCAGGGGGCTGGGGGTGGGGATGGTGGCAGTGGTGATAAGAGTGGAGTTGGGGCCTTGCGGAGGGATGTTATGAGGCGCTTCATTTCGCGCGGATGTTGGTGTGATGTGCTGACCGAGGGCATTTTGTTTTGCTGTTGAAAGGACACGAGTGATGGGATTTGATGTTGTACCACGGAGAAGATGGTTGCTGGACGTCCGGGGTTGGAAAAACAATTCGAGTCTGGTCACAGAGATTGGTGATGAGGTGCTGTTTGGTCTCTTCAAGAGACGGAGTTGTACTGGTGACTGGTGATGAGATCTGACAAGAGAAATTCAAAGAATGTCGACAGTAAGGAAATGAAGTCCAGAATGCTAAACGCTGAAGTTGTGCGCTTGTAGAGACTCTCAGCGCCTTGATGCTAATGAATCACAGAGAATGAGATGTCGGGCCATCAGAAACAGCCTCGAGGCACAATCTTGCCGCTGGGGAGTCGCCAGCAAATAAGTAGCAGCCAAGGAACATTCCGAGCTCCGCCCTGCCGCCACAAAACAAAGAGGGCGGCCCAAATACGTCCACCACCCATCAAGACTCCCCGCTGCCGAGTCTGCGACATTCCCAGACGGATACCCCCAAATATAGTGTCTTACGACGGCCGGGTCGGCAACCCCCTTTGTCCCGGCTCCTTGGACCATAAAGTTCGAGAAGGCTTCTGTGTCACCCACGTGCTGCCTCGCGTGTGCATGCAAGGCGATGAGTGGCGGAGTACAAAGGAAATCAACCGCGGGAGTCGACCCGGTTTGAAAGAAGATGATACCTCGCATCTCATACCGCGCCAGGAAGCTTCAGCCAATAATAAAGTCTTGGTCAGAGTCGGAGCACACGATCTGTGTAATGGACACTCACATGACAAGGTGCAGATTTGTCTTGTTTAAGTTGACGGATACTCCTCTCCGAAGGCTCTTTGCCAATGAGTTGGAACATGTGCTCTTTCTTTTAGCCTGGCTGTCATGTTTTCCGATGAGTGTAAATTCTGAACATCCTCAGTTCACGGACTTCCTGGCATGACTCTTTGAAAATTGAATATGTCCATCGGGAACTCGAGTTAGGATGCAGCGAACACTAAATTGAATGAACTGCACATAATGAGATCACACCTGGGACCGACATTCCGCCTCGAGTTGGCTGCGCAAACGCCGAGACCACCTCTTGCTCTGCGCCATAGGCGATACTGACGCCTGATGATGCTCATGTCCTGGAGATGACATGTACTTGACATCTGGCTTGCTCTTTCGCTTGAAATATTTGACCATTTTATCGCCATTCGTCTCCCAATATGATGGTTGCTGAACAGTCAGAAATTCGGTTATGTTGTGACCTCCTTGTCAACGGGCAGCAAGCCCCAGGCCAGTCAGTCACTGTCCCGGGCCCGCTACACTTGGTCATCCACTTAAGCAACTGTCTTTCGTGAAATATGAATCCGGACAGTCACTCCCATTTTCCTTCCTATATAAGGGGCCTGGATTTCTGCCTTGAACCTGCCCTCGATCGTTTCGCATCGCACAACCAAAGCTCTTCATCTTGACACAGCCAGTATTGCCCACTTGAAGAGCCAACAACCGACGACATACCTTTCTGCTCACTTTCTACCACATTCTGAAATTGCTGGACAACCGGGCCCGAAGATTCCAAAATGAGTTATCGAAGGCAGCATCACGGCGACTATCCAACTGGACACACATTTCATCAGCCAGCTCAACAGCCATTCGAGGACTCAGACGAAGACTTCGACGAGGACTTAGACGAGGATTTAGACGAGTACTCAGACGGCGGGTTTTCAGACGAGGATCCAGAAAGACATCCAGACAGATCCCTACAGGATTACCCCCTCGAGCCCCTAGACGAGCCCTCAGTCAGATCTTACATTAACGATCCACCGGAGCAATTAATCGAAGATCCGAATCGACATCCCTACCGAGTCTCTGAAGCTCATCAAGCAGAAGGAAACTACTCGACAGCTGGAACAGTACTGGCCACTCAAGCCTTCGGGAGTCCAGGTCTCACATCCTATGTCGCTCAGCCCGGCTCCAGCCAGACAGATGCCGCTTCTCAGGTGGCAGGTGCTTGGCGTGGTGACCACGAGCGCCCACCCTTTCCTCACCCTGACTCAAATCCATATGGGCAAGTTGCGCTGAACATCATCGGGTTCGAACGCACGCGATTTGAGCCACCATACTCGGAGGCGGATAACTGGTGGCTGCGGACGAGCATTGCCAACGGCTATGGCCTCGAGTACGTGGCCAGAACGTTGCAGCGCACCACGGTGTCTGTTGCAGACTTCGTGAGCGTGCACAACTTGGCGTTGACGGACGAGCAGAAAGCCGAGCTGAGTGGAATGAACGTGGGCGACCACCCTGATACGTCCTATGCCAGGCAACATCCTGACGGAAGCGAGTCCCGAGATGGTTACGAGATTTTGGATCGCGCCAAGTACCAGGAGCCTTCTGCCGAGACCCCTCAGCCTGGTTCCCAACAGTATCCAACGGGCTTTCAATCGGCTGGGCCGGTGGCACCACGAGCCACCCGGTCAAACAAGCCATGGGACGAAGACGATCTCAGGCAGCTTCAAGACTTCAGAGCCCGACATGGTAGCAATTGGAACAAATTTGACAATGAGGTTCCCGGTCGGAGCAAATCTGCATGTCAGAACAAGTGGCAAGATTTGCAAACACATGGGCATCGGCACCTGGAACTTCGGGAATCTGAAGGAGTGATCCAGCGTTTCCCTGGCAACGAATCGGTCGACCAGGAGCCACGTCCTAAGAGAGTGGAAGACTTGAATGATAGAGACCTTGATCTCATCAAACGAAGACTTGCCCGGGATACATTGATGGCGGACATGATCAACGATCGCTATCGTGGCTTCAGACAACGGACGATAATCAAGTTTGTGTACCTTGAAGGAGGCTGGAAACCGTGGGCACCAGAGGAAGACGAGACATTGCTTCGAATGCTAAGTCCTGAGGGCGACGAATGGTCTGAAATCAGCAAAAGCAAACAACCCATTTATCCACCGAGGAGCAAGGAAGAGATCGAGGTCCGATGGGAATACGTCAGACGGGTCAAGAACGGCGAACAGGCCAGGAAGACACGCGCCTCAGCCTACACTTTCGAAGAGGAGGACGACAATTACATTAGGCTTGGATGCGCCCAAGGCATGAGGTTCACACAAATGTGTAACGAGGAGTTCCCTGACCTGAGTTCAACCAGCGTCGGACGTCATGCTAAACTTATAGGCGCAGTTTGGGAAGCTGCTCATGACTTGCGGCTACTGAGCGTGAATCTGGAGCCTGGTGCGCCCCCGGACTTTGCCTCTATTGGCCAATGGTGGAACCCACTGGAACCTCTACACCCTGATTTGGTCCGGGCTCGTTGGGATTTTCTCCATAGCGAGAAGTATGCAAAACGATCACGATCACGATCACGACATCAACGCGGCCACTAGAACCACCTATTCAAGGGTTGACAATAATAACACCTAGGGAGGTATGGCAAAGCATGGAAAGATTCACCTGCGCGGTATACAATCTCTGCTAGACAAGGATTGGGGAAAATTTGCAGCTAACACGAGCACGCAGAAGGGACGGAGAGGCAGGTACCTAGGTACGCAGAGATTCGTCATGAATACCTGGTATACACCACGACCCGAGGGAAGAGCAGCAAGAGCTTGGGGTTCAACATTTGAACAGAACGAAGAATATGAAAACGCAGGTCACATGCAAGATACGTGGTGGAAGAGATTTACGTCGATCTTTACCAACATCTTGAGCGTCTCGAGCGTAAGGCGGCTTGCTACCGATCAGGGGGCGTTGGGGAGCAGCATTTTGTTTGGGTCCTTCGAGGTTATCGGAGATTCACAGGTTTTTTTTGGGTCACGCATCGACATTTTTGGTCACTTTGCTAGGATGAATGATTTTAATTCACAGAAGATTCGTTGATTATGATATTCTTGCCTGAAGGCAAGCAATCTTGAAGTTGAACCACGACATTCGACGCATGTACCCTTTTCACCGGCCCCGCTCTCCTATAACATGAACTTGCAGTGGCAACGACTCATTGGGAATGTCCTGGATAAAGCCTCTAGTAGTGGAGCTCCGTCTTTCCGGCTCTGAAAACTGACGGTGGAATTGGGAATGTGGTTGGGAGCAGCTTTTCAATCTCCGCTGCACTCTTTGATTGTCTATCCCTGAAGACCAACAGGGGCTCATGTCTCGGAGGCAGCTGTGGCACTGGATATGCATGGCGTTGCAGCCCAGAACACGCGATTACGACTTACCCACTGAGTGGATTGAATCTCACCCGGGTCAGGTCTCACCTGACAGCGCTGTGGCGAGAGTAAATATTCCAGTCACGTTCGGATCTGCTTTTGATGAGATTTGATGATTGTGTACAAAGGCTGCGTTTGGTCCAATGCAGCGAGACGCAGGTAGGCCATGTGTTCCGGTGGCACCATATCGCTGGATTCAGCTGTGTGGCCTGATGAGTTAGCTTCCTCATCACGAAAGTATCTGGTGATTTACCCCAAAGCTGCTCTTGTCTGGGGGGTCCGCGTATGGACTGAAGATGATTGTTCTGGCGACCTGTGTACTGGACCAACACTATCCTTTCCAGGAGTCCAAACATTCCAACTGAGAATCAATACGCCTGCGGCTGAGAGACTCAGGATGAGATCTGATAGAAGTGCTCATGGATATTTGGTAATCAGATGAAAGGACCCAAGCCTTGATGGGATGAAACAGGTAGATGGATTTTGCGATGTCTTCAACAGCGCATCATTCGAATAATAAAAACAAGTCGAAGCCCTGTGTAGCTACAGATGCGTTACATGCTAACGGTGCTTGCCATCGTGTATCGAAGGGTGCCAATCCATATGCTCGGGATAATTTGTTTGTAGAATTGATTGCAGACACAAATGAAGTAAATTCCCAAGCATGCCTTCAGCCGTCATGTAGGGTCGACACAAAACCGCTTCTGCTCACGATTGACGCGGTGTAAACTCTCGAATCGTAAGCTGCCATATGAATCAGCTCTTGCGAGCTTCTCTCGTGAACCAGCCCTTGCGCAGTCAACTCCTAGCTAAGAACACCACGAGATCTACCTAAGGTATCATGTGCAAAATCACGAGCTCGGTGATCTAACCAAACGCCGGTATACTATCGTGTACAGACACGTGCCCGAGCCCCTTCTCACTGACGCCCGGGGCGTCCCCGCCGACACGATGCTCCACCGACGACACAGCAGATACCTGCGTCCCTCCGTCCTCGGCCTCGTGCCGCAGCCTCCTCGTAGCCATGGTGACAGCCACGTCAAACGCATTCTGCGTGCTCACAGGGCTCGCGGCGTTCCTGCCCACGATGTCGAACGCGGTCCCGTGCGCCGGCGTGGCGATCACCACGGGCAGCCCGCCCTGGACGGTGACGCCGCCGTCGAAGCCGAGCAGCTTCATTGCGATCTGGCCCTGGTCGTGGTACATGGTGACGATGCCGTCATAGCGGTCCCGCCGGAGGAAGATGGTGTCGCAGGGGAAGGGGCCCTCGGCTGCGATCCCCTTGTCCCTCGCGGCTTCTACTGCTGGTCTTATGTGGTCGATCTCGTGGCGCCCGAAGTTGCCGCACTCGCCGTTGTGGGGGTTTAGAGCGCAGACTGCGAGGCGGGGGGTCTCGATGCCGGATTCCCAGCTGTAAAGACCATTAGTTCATTTTTCTTTTATTGTGCATTCGCATCGTGGTATTGCGACTCACCGCAGCCTGTGAAGAAGCTCGATGGCTTTCAACGTCGACTCCTTCGTAACCAGACCGGCCACCTTCTCGATGCCGACGTGGCTGGTGACTCGTGCCGTCCAGAGGTCTCCGCATATGTTGATCTCGCTCGTGGTCCCGGTAAACGACAGCTGCTTCGCGAACCAGCGCAGCTCGTCCTCCTCATGCATCCCTGCCGCCTTGAGCGAGGACTTGTTCAGAGGGGCGAACACGATGGCGTCCACCTCGTCGTTTCGGGCTAGCTCAACAGCCCGCCTGAGCTGGTGTATTGTCCTTTGGCCGGCTGCCTTGCTGGTCTGTTGGGCGGGTATGGTGCCGAAGGACAAGGCGCTCACGTCGTCCAGGAGCTGCACCCCATCCGGACCTGCTGTGGGTGATATTGGCACCTCAACACCACCGGCAGCCTTTATCGCGCCATCGAGCTCAGACTGGTCGGCCAGCAGAAATATGTCGGCATTTTGGATGTTTTTAGTATTACTGAGAAGCTTTGCAATGATCTCCGGTCCTATTCCTGCTGGGTCTCCGAGGGTTACTGCCACCCGGGGTCTCCTGTCTTGTAGGTGCGAAGGGGCAGTCATGGTAAACCAACCGTATGATGTCGAAGCTTATTCTTCAAGGCACCGTTCAAGGAAACTGTCTGTGCAGAGTGCAACGTCTTTCCCAAGGGCAGGCTCGCTAAGGACTTCTTATTTCTCGGTTCTGCCAATGGTGCTCCGCATGACTTCGGGCCGTGATCGAAACGTTTGGACTTTCGCCGATCAATAGACGTGTGTCGGCATTTTACCGGCGCGTCCCGGCCGGTGCAACGCCGTGGAATTGCCGGCGTGAAACGATGCCAATCGGATGCTCCCTTCTCTTCCCGCTAAACCCCCGCCCCTCTCTCCGCCCACTTGCACGCTTTCCCCATGGGGGACCCTGGAGGGCATCAGTGGAGTATCAAGCCACGGCTTAGCTACGAAGACCCGCGGCGAATGGGCGTCGGTGGATCGCCGAGCAGGCGAGAGCCTAAATCAGAGTGATGGTGAGGAGTGAGACAAACATTTTAAGTACAAGTAGTTCATCACGACATCGAACCATTGATCAAGGTTCGGCAGGAGACACCCTGGTGCCTCGATACTGTTTTGTTGTTCAGACGAGCTCATCATGTCGGCTTCAACACAAATATCCGTCCAGAAGGACACGACTGAGACGGTTGAGTGGGCCGACAGCAGTAAGCATCAGCTCGACCAGCAGGAGGCACAGCGCCTGGGTCTTGAATTCGACCCCAACTCGCCCGAGAACAAGAAGCTGGTCCGCAAGCTCGACTGGCGGCTCGTGGTGAGTATCCAGATACGCATTGAATGTCGATGTCTAGTCCACGTGCCGATACTGACCTCCGCTGTACCAAGCCGAGTTGTTGGGCTCTCTACCTCTTGTCCAACGTAGACCGCGCGAACATAGGGAACGCAAAGGCAGGCGGGCTCGAGGACGACTTCCATCTGACGTCCACGCAATACTCCATCATCGTCCTCGTCTTCTTCACCTCCTACATCGTCTGCGAGGTCCCCTCCAACATGATCCTCGGGCGGGTGAGGCCCAGCATCTACCTCCCGACCCTCGCCATCCTCTGGGGCATGGCCGCCGCCTGCCAGGGGGCGTGCCAGAACTGGCACCAGATAGTTGGCCTGCGGTTCCTGATCGGCTTCTTCGAGTCGGGGTTTGCGCCCGGGTGTGCTTTCTACCTGTCCTCGTGGTACAGGAAGTATGAGCTCGCGTCGCGGTATGCGTGGTTGTATACCTCTGTCGCCGTTGCTGGGGCGGTCTCTGGGTTGCTGGCTGGTGTGATCACGGAGTACATGGACGGCGCGGGCGGAATAGCGGGTTGGAGGTGGCTATTTGTGAGCATTCTCGTTGCTTGCACAACTGAAAATGAGAGGCCTCCGGATTGCTAACGTGACATTTCTCACACAGATCATCGAGGGTGTGGCCTCCTGTATTCTTGGTGTGATTGTCATGTTCGTCATGCCAGATTACCCAACATCCATCAACAGCAAGTTCCTCACCAAGGAGGAGCGCATCCTGGCCTGCAACCGGCTTGCGGTCGACGGCATGGGTCTCGCACAGGGTGCACAGAAGAGGGTTGGCGAGTGGACGGCCTTGAAGATGACAGTCAAGGACTGGCGAACGTGGTGCCTCTGCTTCCTTTTCGTCATGGGAACGGGCAGCCAGACCATCCAGTACTTCATCCCTTCGCTGGTGGAGACCTTTGGCTGGGAAGGTCACTACGCTCAATGTGTGCACTCCGTGTCTGAACTCTAATATGATCACATTCTGACTGACACTAGACATGACCATCCCTGGATATGCGTTTGCAGTGGTCTGCATCCTCGTCGGCTGTTTCACGGCGGATTGGCTCAAGACGATATGGCCAGTGCTGACGGTCATGTCGGGCTCAGGCTTTGTATTCTTCGTTGCCACCACAGCTGCGACAAATGGGATGGTCCGATATGCGCTCGCCATATTCGCATTCGGGACTATCTACGGCTGCTCGCCGCTTACTAAAACATGGATATCCCATGTGCTCTCTCACCCATCCGAGAAGCGAGCAGTCGCGATTGCATTGATAAATGCACTTGGTAACGGTTCGTCCATCTACGGATCGTTTCTGTGGCCTGACAAGGACTCGCCCAGGTTCACTCCTGGTTTCGCGTAAGTAGAAGCCTCACACACATGAGCAACTGAGTATAAAGCACTGACATTTCCGCAGGACAACGACAGCGTGGATGGGGGCCCTTGCAGTCGGGACGGTCATATCAGCTTGGCTGTTCAAGAAATACCCTTCTCAGGCCCAAGACCACGGCGTAGTCATGGCGAACCAGTTGCGAGCTGAGAGGGAGGAGCAACAGAAGAATTCGGGGCAGGTCTAGATAGTAGTCACGGCTATCAAAATCCGAATCCATTGTCCCTCTCTAATATCAGAATGAACGATATGAGCCTTTTCCCTGCACCTCATAGCCCTGGAACTGCGATAGATCTGTGCCCGGAGGAGAGTACTGGTTGCTGTAGTCGAGAAGGTCGTAGCCCATGCCTGTCGCCCAGAGCCCGTCGTTCTGAAACCCCCATCCGGCAAAGAGATCCGGTGAGTCGGCCGAAACAACCGAGGATCGATCGAAATTAGCCTGAACGCGACCATCTCCCGGCATCGAGGCAGAAGTCATCCTTCGGGACTGTGCAGTCGAGGTTCCAAGAGCAGTACTACTGCCCTGTGCATCGGGCCCAACTAAGCTCTGCTGTCGCCTTGCCTGCGTCTTTCGCATCTGTCTCAGCATACGCTCGAAGCCATCTGCCATACTATATACCATGTGGTTCTTGCCTGCCGTACAGGATCTTAGGAGCTTGATAATGTCCTTGATCAAGGGCTCTGTACTCGCTGTTGGGTCCACGGTGATCCCGATGGCCTGCCATCGATGAGCTAGTTTGGTGAGGAAGGCGACAGCGAAGGCGATCATCGAATGCATGTACAAGGGCATGCCCACTATTCCGTCCTGGTAGCTTGGCTCATCCAGGAAATGCTGCAGTATCGCATGCCCCGTATCCACCGCTCTGAGCGCCAAGGGCCGAAGAGGCACAGGGAGCTCTGACAGCCTGTCCAACGGCCTGCCCCGGAGAACCAGCGAGTTGAGGACGAGGTTGCTGAAGAGGAAGTGGAGAGTTACATCTCTCGAGTAAGAACCGCCGTGGTCGCGAGATGACGAACTGTCTTCATTTTGCTCGAGGGCCTGGGAGACCATGAGCCATTTGTCTTTCCAGGCTCGGACCTCTTCTGTGAACCGGAGGTGGTTGAGCACGTTGTCATCCGATCCCGCCATGATCCGTTTTGGCTCCAGGCCGAAATGATCGAAGGCCCTGCTCAGGATTGCGAGGCCGGTGACCTGCGCCAGGAGTGCTGTGTCGGAGCTTGTGCAGTCCGCTGAGCTGAGGAGCAACTCGTAGTCTTTGATGGGTCGTAGGGCCGACTTCATGGGGGGTCGTCCATGGGCTATTCCTGACTGGTGGTCGAGCACATAGAGTAGGTACCAAAGACGGGCCTTCTCTAAGCACTCTTTGCGTGCTTCTGCAGTCATGTTGTGGCTATTTTGGTCGTCGTTAAAGGCTTCGTAGAAGGCGTGGTGCAGGTTCAGCTCCGTCGCCATCCTAATGCTCAAGCCTGACAGTTTCCAGCTGAGATCTGGCTGCCATAGCGCGGCAATGCAGAGGCCGCGGATGTCGTCGAGCGTCAAGAACCTGTCGAACATGACAGAAGAGACCAGCCCCATGAAACGGGAATGGCACATCTCGTGGACCGATTCCTTGCCCGGGACATGCAGCGAAGTGACAAGCATCAATGACGTGAATAGGACGGTCGATGAGCTTCGGATGGACTCAAGTGTCGCTTGTGGGGATATGCTCGCCGAGTATAGATGGCGAGACTGCATCCTCCTGAACAATGCGAGCATCTCCTCGGCCTCCTCGAAAGAGATGACCTTCTCCGAGACCAGGTCAGAATCCATCCGGCGCATGCCCCCTTTCTTCCTCAGCTTGCTGGACCGCAGCTGGCTCCGGAGCCCGTTGAGCCTGGTGACCTCGATCAGGCTTTTCATCGGGTCCGGGGAGACGTTGCGCTCGCGGGTTTCCTTGTCTGCGCCTGGCTCTTCCGAGTGCTGCCGCGTCTCCTGCGCGGGCTGGTGGGCTTCCACCACCGTGGGTTGAGAATACATGTCAATGTGGGGCATCCCGAGCTTATCCAGAATATCCTCGACGGCCCTTGATAGCTTGACTATCGTCATCTGAGTCTGTCTGCGCGTGGAGCATCAGCCATTGACTGTTCAAGTGACTGGTTGGCGACGAGAACTTGGAGATCTCACTCACAGAGTATTCCCGCATTCATAACTGTCTGCCATCTTGCTCAACTTTGAGGCCTCATCCTCGATACTGTCACCGGCCGTCCACGACTTCTTCTGCCGCAGACAGACGATGTCGAGCCGCAGGCACCGTGTGCAGCGACCAGAGGCGCGGCCCTCCTCAGCCGTGACGCACTTCACCTTGACCTTGCGACAATTCGCGCACGCCTTGCTCTGGCGCACCGTGTTGAACGGTGCATCCTCGTCCCCACTGAGTGCGGACCCACCAGTCGTCTTCTGTCGCTTCCGGGGGTGGTCGGACTGCTCGGGCGAGGACGCTCGGTCGGCGAGCCGTGGATGGTTCATCGTCCGCCGGTTCGCCGGTTGCTGCATAACTGACTTAAGCCTTCCCCCTCGAAACCTACGACCTGACTCCACTGATATCGCCCGTGGTGTCGATAAGTCATTCGGTGTGCTGCTTGATGGTCGTCGGGTCGTCGGTGTTTTGCCGATCCGTGGTGTGCCCAGCGCCGAGCTTGGCCCTCGACTCGACGTTGGAGGAGGATGCGGGGGCGCCGGGTCGAAGTGAGGTATCACTGTATCAGGTGACGAGGAGTAGAGAAATCTGAGCAAGGGGGTGGGAAATATAAAACCTTAAACCTACAGGTATAGAGATGATTTATGAAGCTAAGATAAATGAAATACCAGAGACACCATGAAAATAATTTAGAAATGAACTCATTATATCAACTAAGGCTTAATAGCAGAGGATGTACTGACAGAATTACCGCTTCAATGCCTGAATTAGAACAAGGTACCATCTTGAAGGTCATCATAGAAGACCTCCCGGACTCCTCACCACTTCTGATAGTCCCCGGCCTTCTCTGGACTCGCTTAGTCGACTTGCCCAGCCCACTGACTATTCCCTACGCCAAGCCTCTGCCCCTTCCCCTTCCTCCGCGGCGTGAACCTCGTCCCCGTCCGCGAGAGGCTCCAAAGAAGTCACCTGCGGGTTCATGGCCTCCCCATTGATACAGCTCGCCCAGGTCAATTGAGTCGGAATTCTCGGAAGGTCGGAGCTCCCTTGGTGCGGCCACGAAGAGCTCGACCTCTGAAACGTCCACCCCGATCCCGTCATAGATCGCGGGACCGCCACCATCCCACGGAACGGAATAGATGCGAGGTGACCCGACCAGATAATTGGTTGTGCGCTCGACAAGCCTGCCGACAGGCACGCCCAAATCCTCCGGGTACTTCTCCTCGAGGGCGTCGGGGTCCAGCCCGCGCTCCGCACACATCCTCTTCAGGGAAGCCAGGTAATGCGCGTTAACGCTGGCTTCCGCCTCCACTATAAGCTCGTGGTAGGGCTCGATAGTGCCGGCGAGTCCGTCCCAGGCCTCCTGGTAGTCCGCCACGACGAGCGCCCGGGCGACGGCGGCCGTCGCCGCCGGCTTGCGCCGCACCAGCTCCACGTACGTCTCGGCGCAGGCCCGCAGGGGGAACCAGATCTGCCGCGGGAGGTCGGCGTCGGGAGTGTCATCCGTGATGCGCGACAGGTCGTTGGTCATGATGAAGCGGGCCGTGATGGTGCTGGCGTACGGGCCGCCGACGTCGGGCTGGAGGGAGCACCACTTGGCGAACATGGTGTTGTTGTAGATTCCGCGGACGACGCAGTAGGCCTCGTGCGTCGAAGGTTGCGATGGCCGCCGCAGCCGCGCGTACCTGTCGACGTCGCCGTGGTACGCGGCCATGAGGATCAGGAGGTCTTTGTTGCCGCTGGGGAGGTCTCTGGGCAAGGGGTTCCACAGGAGCTCTGTCATCTCCTCGGTCGTTAGCCAGTCGGAACCCTGTGTGTTGTAGAACGTAGATGTGTGCTCGTCAATATTCCAATCTTCGGTAATGTTGAAATAGCATGGCGCGAGCTCCTCATTGTCCATATAAACAGGTTCGAGTTGCGTCTTGTCGCTGGTGAATCTTGACAGTGGGCGCAGGGACCGGAAGTCGCGCTTCAGCTCTAAAGTAGAAACGACTGCTGTATCCCCATTGAGACCATAGCTTGCAGTCCTCGGGGAGTCCAGGTCCACACCCCTCAGGCAGTCATTCATCACCTGCCAACGCACGGGGTGGCGGACGATCTGGTCGAAAATGTCTTGACTTCCACTGCTGCAGCGGCCCTCGCCACCTCCGTGGCGTCGGCTCCGCATGACGCTATCTTGAGCCTCCTCGGCGATAGCAACGTCAGGGAGGAGATCAAGCTCTGAGTAGAGGTCCTTGTAGCCCGCAACGGCGCAGGCACGGCCGACCTGGTAGCGCATCTGGGGGTAGCGCCGTGCGAGCTGCCGATACGTGTCCTCAGAGGCGACATCGGGGTACCAGATGCAGTAAGGGAACTCCTCGGTTGATGAAATATCCGGTATCTTGTTGCTCATAATGGCGCGGGCGTGCAGTGCCCGGGCGAACACAGGGTCCTGCTCGGCTGACCCAGGCAGCAACTCAAACTCAGCTGCGAAGCCGTCGTGATGCCGGATGCCGCGCAGCACGCAGAGCCCGGTCACATGGGCCATGCGGCTGGGTTCGGTGGTTGGCAGCTTCTCGCCACGCAGAGCGGCTTTGCAGATGTCATCGCGGTAGATCTTGTCAATATCGCCGCTGAAGATGGATGTCCAATCTGTGAGGCAGAAATCAGCCATCTGTCCCCGGGATCAAGGGGTTTCGAGGGTGTTTCGAGTAATTTGTCATCGCACCATCTTTGGCGGGATCATCGACTGCCCAGCCTCCCTCGCTTGTTGTGTCCCAGGATTGAGATGTCATCTGTACTGCGTTGTATTGGCCTCAGCAGACGCTCTGATGGTTTGGACATCAAAAAGACGGCATGGCATATCTAGAGAGTTTGCCCTGACCGAAATTGGCTGCTAGTGAGCCTCTGATGAAGAGGATTGCAAGGAGCCAGATCAGCTGCCAAAACTGGAGGGGATAGTGGGGTTGGTGAACGCGAACAAGTTACCTGGGCTATTTATGTTACGGATGCGGATGCTGACAGGCCTGGGAGACAAGTGCTTCTATCGCCTGCACCAATTGGCCTCATTGGCCTCATTTGGAGTCGATTGGCCTCAATCGGCCTGAACCCTGCGTACGGTACAGTCAGACTCTGTCACCATAGTCAATAGTACCACACGCTTCTTACTACTATAGGCCAAAGCATCTCGTATAATACTGATGGCACTGTCCGCAGAAACTATGCAACACGAGAATGCGCAAACCCGGCAACCACCTTCAATATTCCCGCAGCGGTAAAGTGCTGTTCATGCAGTGCTGAGACCCTACATAGTAGGCAGAGATTTGACACACTATTGGCTGAAAGAAGGCAAATGAAATCGCGTTATGAGTTATCTGCGGATTCCTCAGCTATAACAAAACCAACAAAGTTTTGCCATTTACAAGTACGACCATCAAAGTTTTCAATCTTGTCATGTGAATCGATTTTGTTCGATTTGGAACTGTTCTTAATACTGAAAATTGGCCACCCAAATGGAATAGAGGGCACGCTCTGCTGCTCCCCTTTAACGGGGGAAGACGGCGCTTCAGCGCGAGGGAAGGAATGAGAGGAATAAAAGAGTGCATACAGTGCAAAGTCACGGAGGGTCTTAAGAAAGAAACCTAGCAGATACTGCGTGGAATAAGAGAAAAGATTAGATTGAATTCTGAGCGGAGAATTTCAAAGCAACGATTACTCGGGGGCTTTTTATTTCCGAGCCCTGGAGGGAGCGACTATAACCCACTACACCCCACAACAATACCAAGGCCCTAGTTGGCTTCGTCCCATTACTTTTTCGACCAAGCTTCAGTCATGAAACGCTCGATGGACTTAGGTTGAACGTCCGGGAACTTCTCATTCAGTCGCCCGTCCTTTGGCAGAAGCATCTTGCCCTGCGCGACGGACAACCCGATCCACGCACTTATCGCGGCAGGATCCATGCCATTGTACGAGCCAGTTTCGTCAAACATGGGCGTTGACTTGCCCTTTTCAAGATCCGCCACAGAGTCGTAGGTGACTTTGAACTTGTCACCTGTGTTGTACAAGTCAGCTGCTAGGGCTTCAAGGGATTGAAGACTCCCGTGTCACTCACCAATGATCTTCTCAGCCAAAGCCACAAGTTCGTTCAGACATGTGTCGGCGCCGCTGATGATACTCCACTCCTGCCACTCCGGCTCGTCTATAAGACGATCAAGGAACCGGGCAAGGTCCTTGGAGTATAGCATGCTGAACTGCTCATTGCCGGTCCCGGGAATGGCCACGGCCCGCGCGGGCACGTTGAGGGCCCAGGGGAAAGGCCTCAGATGGCTCGGGACGTTCGGCTGGCCGAAGTAGTCCATGAACATACCGTTGGCGACGCGGGTATACGTCAATCCTGACTCAGCGAGGGCCTTGGCTGCACGCAGCCCGGGGCCAGTAAAGTCATCCAGGGCAGTTTCCCTTGCATTCGCGACGTCAGATCAGTTCCTCGACTTCATCTCAGCCCAAACGGTTTTAACTCACCCAACAGGTGTATACCCTCCAAACTCGCTCGGGATGAATCGCCGTGTTACCTGCGACTTGTCTGCTGCCGTGATGAGTTTAAGCTGCGCTTGTTCCGAGGGCCCCTCGATGTTCAGGGCCGAGATGATGGTGTCGACTTGGTGAGCTTCGAGTGTCTTTGCGGTTTCCTCAATATTGTCATAATCGACAGCCACGAACTTGACTCCACTAGCCGCAGACGCAGATGGGACCTTTTGCCACAATCAGCACGAAGATTTCGCGTAGAAGATAAATTTGTTCCCTACCTTTCGACAGAGCACCAGTGGGTTCCTACCGGTTAGGACCAACTGATCCACAACGGTCTTCCCTACATCACCAGTGCCACCCGCTACTGCGACGACGACCATCTTGGAAAGTACGGGATGATAGGAAGAAGATCAACTAAAATCGAGGTGGAATGCTGAGTTGGAGATGAGTGGTGTGTAAGAACTATACAGCGGAGTTCAACGGTGAATAGAGTCGGTGGGTTGTTGAATGAGATTCAGTTGTGAGACTGCAGCCTTATTATAATGAGTACTGATGAATATGATTTCTAATCCATCGATGAAGCCGTCTCAAGTTGTGTAGATCTTGGCCGAGGGCAACGAGATGCGGTGGTTTCGGCGGTTGAGGGCGCCCGGTCCGTCGGTGGCCGAGTACCGCGATGCGAAGTTGTATTTGTAACAATGAATGATGTTCCTTGGCTTGTACGGTAATCCTTTAGAATGAGTCTCTTTCTTTTCCGAAAGCTTTGTTCCTCTTTTTGCACGACATTCTCGTCATAGCCGAGAATTGACTAAGTTGCTCGTGTACCTGCACAAGGTGAAAGACGTTGTAGCTGAGCTTCGCCAGTACCATAACTTCCTCTTATTTAAAGTAGTACAAGACGATTCTCCAAGTGTGTAACAACACTGTCCATGTCAGCTGTCGATCATCTTGATTTCGCACATGCCTCAGAGCGATCCAAGCTCCTGAAATTGAGCCTCTAGGAATACCTACAATCGTCTTAGAGTTGCGGGATAAGTCAGCATACTACAACCACAGATACTTAAGGTGGGAATTGTCTAGAACGCTCTGGACAATACAGTGTACCCTATATAACTATGCCGTCACATGAGAATACATAATCAGAGTTTCTCATTTCTTGTGCCGTATCACAGAATCGGGCATTGGAAAAACTTGTTCATAAAAGATATTGACGACTCTAGAACGCTTTCCTCTTTCTCACTCGCTGGATCACCTACTTTAGAACGGCTTGGATAATGGAGTCCTGTCGTCGTGGTTGGTACGTGTATACATGGAGAACCTTGAGACCCGCCTGATCAAGCAGGGCGTGCCACTCCTTGAGGGTTCGCTCCCGCGACCCGAGTGAAGCCATCATGGTAAGGTCCACCGTGGCGGCCTCCCAAGGCACGCCAGAGTCGGGCAGGACCATGTCATCGATCAAGATCTGCGACTCGGGTCCTGACGCCGCAACCAGATGCTTCAGAATCTCAACGCATTTGTCGTCAGGCCAGTCGTGAATGATCTGACGCAAGTAGTAAAAGCGAGCGCCCTTGATCGGCTGCTTCGTGAAGAAATCGTGTGGCAGCTTCTCGATACCGTCGGGGATCACCACACCGGGTGGGAGATGCTCGAGCGTCTGGGGCAAATCTTGCAGTACAATCTTCTCCTTTAGGTGTGGGTAAGTCCCCAATAGGGCTGCAGATTGGTGCCCAAATCCGCCACCAACGTCGACAAATACGTGCTTGCCCCCAAAGTCGCCGACTTCCCTCTCGAACGGGAAGACCGTAAACCACGGGGTGCCGACAGCACCCTGTACAGTCATGGCCTGTTGCAGGGGGCCAAACCGCTCAGGCTGTGTCGGCAGCCACATGAAGGCGGGCAGGTCCGTGGGGAACGCCTTTTGGAAGGCCGTGTGGGCGGCATCGGTGACCTCCTGGTACTTGGTCTCCGCGAGGAATGAGGGTAGCGCCTGGAAGACGGGGCCGCAGTTGTCAAAGAAGTGGTACACGCCTCCGCGGTAGCCGGGCTGCGCCAACGTGAGGGTGACCTCGCTGGCCGCGAAGGCATCCGGGCCCGACTCACGGATCATGCCAACCGATGCTAGGTATCGTAGGATTCGGCCTTCATGGTGAGATGGGCGCCCAGAATTAGTACGTCAAGAGGACCAAGTGCTTTGAGTCGGGCGTACAGATCACTTACCGAGTAACAAGGGCGATGCCTTTTTCTTCGCGGCCAACTCCGCGGCGGTCATAGGGCTCTTGGCCTCTGCCAGGGTCTGAAAGATCTCGAGATCCTGGGCGATACGGGCTGCGGTAATCTCAAGATGCTAGGCCACGCGTTAGCCACTTCACCTAAAAAGTCGGACTCGTGCGGATTCGGGGCTTCCTACCATCCCAGAGAACCGCGAGAGCGTATCGTGCGGTGTCTCTAGCTTCAGCTGGAGACTGCGCAGCAAGTCAAGGACCTTGTGCCGTCCGGCAGTATCTGCCTGTATGGCAAGAGTCTCGACCTGTGCGAAAAGAGAGTCCATAATGCCGTGTAAATGGTACCGAGGTCGTCTCTCTGTAATGGGGAATCAGAAAGGTACAGATGGTTTCCACGATACGTTTGGTGGCAAACAGTCCCAGTATTTTGAGAGAAGCTGGGAACAAGATGGAGAACTGAGGTGCGATACTATAATTGCATAAGTATGGCTGAGTCAAGACCCCACTACCGAAGCTAAGTTGACATTCCTCAACCTCCAAGGACACTCCCTCTTATATAGACAAGGAGACTTGACCCCTGGGTTTGAATATGAACACCAATTTTCCCTTTTAAGTCTGGCTGCCCGCGAATTAGACAAAAGAGTGTGAGGTCGCTGTAGATGTTGGTATGTCCAGCGTATTCTGGCCCAATTACATTCCATTTTCATGCGGCCCTGCTGCATTGAATCTCCAACGCCAACCAACAGGTCCGCCTCTGGCCACTTACGTTCGCCGAAGGACAACTAAACTCCAATAGGAATCATCCCATAAGCAATTAACGCGGAACCAAGGTTTTTAGCCATTCCTGCCGGATCCTTCAGAAAATCCTATTGGTACCCCAGCATGTAATGCCAGCCAACGAGGGTTGCAAGTGCAAAGAGGACAGCACATAAACGACAGTGTAACGGTGAGGACGAAATCATAAACCAGAACCTTGTATACAAGGTGATACCCGAAGTTCCGACGCAGGACCCTGCAGCCGTGTGTGCAATGGCGTGCATGCCGTTATTACTTTCTGCATCGCACGTTCTTGAAGTAGCCGCATGTGCCGCCGTCGAGCCCCGTCTGGATGTGCTTTATGTTCGTACCGATCCCGTTGTTCCAAGTCAGATGCGCAATGTTGTCCTGAAACCCATGATTAGCACGAAGGTGCTTGATTATGCCTGTCGCAAGTGCCGGCCGGGGACCGCGGGCTCGAATGAGGTGTATTGAAGGGGAAGGGGAAGGGGAAGGGGCATGATTACCTTGTCCAAGTTGCAACGAGGCCTCGATTTGGCGGACCACCCCCTGGGAACAGCATTGTAGACAGAGCGGCCGCACAAGTCAGGGTGTTTGGCGATGTTTCTCTCGTCGAAGATATGGTCGTTGGGGATCAACACCTTGCATTTCAGGAGCGCCCAATGATGCCAGCACTCGCATGTTGCCAGCGAGGCGTACTCTAATCAACCTTACATATTAGCACGTACTGGGTTCCTTCTGTGTGGATATTCATATCCCGAAGGCAGGGCATTTCGGAGGGGCGCTCAGTGCTGGCTGAACAACGTGTGTCAAACGAAACAAGGAGACTGACTGGACAGCCAGTAGGCGGGAGCGGTACTGGGTATGGAGAAAAACGAAATCGGGACGAAGAAGAACAGGGGATGTTGACCGCGAAAGATGACTGGGTAATAGATTCCGAAGTTCTTCTTGATCTTACCAAAGTTCCATCTTGGATCCTCATCAACCCTGTGTTTCAAGAGTTCACAGTCTGGTGTTGGGGGCTTCCCCAGCATGACAGAGTTTGACGTAGCATTGATTGCAGTCGAATTCTCAGCAGCAATCACAACATCAGCGTCAGATGGTTCATGGGTACCAACAGATCTGGCACTACCATGTGCCTAGACAGATAAATAGTTAGATCCCCGAGGTATATCAGGCATCTCTCTCGAGATGGGCTCTGGACTGCTCACCAATAACCCGCACCACATGAATCGGAATAGGAACCCAGACTTCATGACAACTAATTTGGTTGTGCACAACGACCAAGACTTGTTATAATGACCTTGGGTTTGTAGTGAGTTGATGAAAAGTTTCCTGTTGAATATTTATGGGTGGTTAAACGGCAAATCCGAGATGATTTAAGTCCTTTAGATCTGTCGCGTTTAAATCCCTCCTTCGAACAGTCCAGGGCCATAAAATACGATATCATTGGATGATAGTCTGAATTACACATGGAATACACGCAGATCTTTTGCACGTGTGAAAACAGGGGCATTCTCGTCCATGACATATCTGACACCGTCATGTGCCCATCATGGATCTGAAATGCTCGAACAGAGATTGCGCTGTATCTTCCGACTTTATCGTCAAGCTCCTGTGAGATCTACCCACGATGTCCTTTCCGCCTGAGCGTAAGGTCCAGAAAAAGTGATGACGATGGGACAGATACGGACGAGAACGGAGGAATTGCAGATCACCAATGTTATTGTAGATATGCGAAGTAAATGGGCCAAAGCCTGTGATTGAGCGAACTTGTCCGGGAGCCCTTTGCTGATGGCCGAGGACAGATGAAGCTAGTCGTCGTTAGGGTCTCAGTATCTTGAAACGCCTCCATTAGAGCAAACGAGGGGACCTTGCGCACTGTGGTTCAGCCCCGCCATCTGCTACGCGCCTGAGGATTCACGTACCTGGTACGTGGAAGCCCGCGTAGGGTTGAGGATGTGGCAAGATAAATTCGATTTTGATATCACTTTCTTACTTGTGTGATGGGAGAGATCTGCCATTCAGTTCCAAACCCCTCATTCCACCCTGCCCGTACCCTAATTATTTTCTGTTACTTAACCCGACTAATTCTTCTGCCCAGGCTTTGGGCTCAGAGTTCAAGCAATGCTTCTTGTTTGTGATGAATTTCCTCGCGGCACGGCCCAATCAGGACGACTGATATGTCAACTTACATGGTCAGCCGTAACCTGATCAACTTGTACTTCGTATGACTCGCGTCGGGCATGATCCGAGCGACGGGTGCTGATAACGTTAGACGGGCGCTAATAGACTCGGACCATTCTCCCCACGATTGATGGCTATGAACTATGTAGCTTGAAGTGAAGTCGGGCGCCCTCGTTGGTCTATGTAACACACTGACGATGATGCACCGTTGGCTAGCACGCTCAGGCCGCGCCAAAATGCAGATGTTAGCCGTTCCCTGGCTCACCTCGCAATATAATAGACGGCCGTTTTGCGGCGGTCTTTCTTTCTTCCTTCCTAATGTGTATTTGAAAATGGTAACAATCGTTAGACTTCAACGTCATCATTGCCAGTACCACATTCGTTAGTTGATCATTATCTGTCCTCCAAGAGCGGCGCAAGCGACCTTCAGGATAGGCCAAAGCACATAGATTCACCGGCCTGTGCTCAAATGATGGACTCGACAAGTCATGGACAACTATCCGTCTCCTGCTAGATTGCAGTCGAGAACGAACCAAGCACAACCAGAGGTGGCCCAGTGCGCACCGAGATTGGGAAGTGGGATCACTGGTTGGTAACGAGATCGCGAAGCAAACTTTTCTGGGTGGAAGATAGGCAGCAGAGTCTTGTTACTCCGACCCGACAGGTCCCACGAATGCGGGAACCCCGGTCATGAGGGAACTTATTATTAACTGGTGAAGTGCCCCACTTCAAGGAGGTGCCCAAGTGTTCATGAGAGCGTGATTCACCTGATATATTTGATAACAGGTACTCAAAAAGTAGGACGCTGACATTCCCTGCTTTGCTACAGTCTTCACCAGGGAGTCACCGGAGTTGTTCAAGGCTTGGCCTTGAGGAAGACATCAATATGCTCGACAACTCAACCACTGCCATAGCATATCATGAGGCTCTAAGTGCCCGTGATCCCCTGACAGTTATTGCTGTCATTGGGTTTATAATCGGTGTTATCGGTCTTCTCCAAAGCTCGCTCTTCACCTACTCGGCTGTAGTGGGCTTAGGAAAGCCGGACGGCTGGATACCGCCGCCAAAGGAATGGGGCAAGCCGTGGCCATTCTCCATCGCAACGGGACTGGAGGGCCCGAAACCAAACGAGACTGACCCTCTCAGCGGCGCAGGTGGACCTTTTCCGGACGTGCACTTATTGTGAGTTACACCCCCATTAAAGTGCAGCACTTCCAAGGGGATGTTGTAAAACGGGCGCTGAGCGTCGAATATCGATTTCACCAAGGCTTTGGTACTTTGTTTACTATAGTGAAGACATTGAATAACATCATGGCCGGCAGCAATGACAATGGCGAATACTTGGGAGCCCCCAAAGACAAGAATGCGTACATCGGGCACAACAGGGGGCTTGCCGTAGATGTATTCCCCATCAATGTCCACAAGCACGAGGGTCAATACGCGACATATGTTCTTTTGGCAGGGAAAGGCGATGGTCGGGATCCCTTGTGTATCGTGGACCTTGGACTTGGCCTCCCGAATGTGAGTAGCTGACTCCAAATCGTCCCCTGTACCACCTCCTGACAGCGACTGGCATTTCTGTTCAAGAGCTTTATGGGAATCTTGCACAAGCAAGCCACTGCAGACTCCTGACCTTGAAGTGTTGCAGGGACTGGATAGCACGGACAAAAGAGCCTTCGGTGCCTTTACTGCACGCTCTTGTGGAGCCTCCTGGGTTGGTCTTCCACTCCATTTCATACACCACAGGACTAAACTCGAGATACAGTACCATAGCGGTGTATACCGCAAAAACGCCAACGGCACAGTCCCTTGCTTCTGGCTCGGTGGGTATGGCGTGCAAGGCATCCAGGTGCACCTACCATCACACACGTTCGGACAGACCAGCCTCCCCTTCGAGGAGATCAACAAGACCAAGGAGACCGCCCATGACTGGTTCTGCAACCGCCCTGCCGTCCTCAGCCTCTGGGCAGAGCTACCACCCCGCCACAAAGTCCCTAGCCTCCTCGTCACGGATCTGCAGCAGCGGGCGGGGAGGACGCTCAACGAAACCGAGAACTTACACAAGGACAAAAACCTGGTGAAGCCCGGACGACCCTCGGCTTCGTCACGGGGCGGCTTCCCGTCCCCGCATAAGAACACCGTCACCATCGCCCACGAGCTACCCGGCCTCTCCGCCTCCGAGCTTTGTGAGGATGCGCTGTCGATGGGGCCTGACTATGTCAACATACCCGAGGGCAAGTTCTGCCGCATGTCCGACAAGACGCTGTGGCCCACGTGCGACCACCGCTCCCAAGTCGGGCCGACGGATGATTGCTTTGATGTGGACTCGCGGCAGCTAGTCGTAGGGGGCAAGGTGACGCGCAGCGAGCCATACTCCAAGGAGATTAACTATCCTCTCGAGTGAGCTTCACACTGCATGTATGCCACCCTTCTCGGTAAGCTTTACCATAGGAATTATAGGAGGGCCGGGGACACAATTTCGGTAACCATAACCAGACTGAGTCTGACTGTCAGACTCTTAAGATAATTCTAATAACATTCTTCTCTTTTTAACGATGGATTCGCCACAATCCCAGACCAACCTAGAAACGTTTACAGACAGACAACAACCATCAAACCAGATGGATTCAGTTTGCATGATTTCGCGCCAATGCTGAGCGGAGGAACTGGTTGTGATGACTTTCTCAAGCGTGCTTTTAATGGCGTCCAAATATTCTGGGGTGAATCTTATGCAAATCAGGTCTATCGTGGAGTCCCGTATTACCAAGTGGATCCCTAAAGGCTTTATACCTAGCTAGGGGCCGGCCAAGCAATGTTTGATATGCTCTTACACCCATCACTGCGCCCAGGCGCCAAAGAGATCCTCCTATCCCGATTTTTTGTGGATGTGAATATCCGTCCTCTTGAACTAGCGCTGGCGAATATCCACGAGCTGGGCCTTGCTTTCAACGTTGAGTGATGAACGTCGGCTTCAACCCACCAACAAGAAGTATTTCCTCTGAAACAGCGCAGATTGATCATTCCGGCTACCAATCCTTTGTACTGGGTGGGTGCACGCAAGAGGTGGGCGGGAGGCATCTGGGAGCTGGGTGGGCGGATATTGGCTGTAGCTGGGCAGGATAATAGTATGGCTAAGCTTTGTGCTATTAGTTCTAGAAGCTAGCTACAATTATGGATCCTGTGTTCAGCATCTAGTTTTCACCGCAGATATTATGATGTACTCCCAAGCCCAAGCAGGTAAGGTTGGATTCATTGAAAGCAAGGCCCAGCGATCCGTTGAAAGCCAGACCCAGCTCGTAGATATTCGCCACCAAGTCCTTGAAAGCCAGACCCAGCTCGTGGGTATTCGCCAGCGATTTATTAAAAATAAGGCCCAGCTCGTAGATATTCGCCAGCGAGTCATTAAAAGCAAGGCCCAGCTTGTAAATATTTGATATTCGCCAACGTTGAGAGCAAGGCCCAGCTCGTGGATATCGGCCAGTGTCTGCAGCTGGACCACGGTGAATATTTGATATTCGCCAACAGGCGAGGTCGGATTCGTTCTAAGTTGAGAGCAAGGTGGCGACGTGAAGAGAGTGCAGAATTAGGAACGATTTGGTGTCTATCTCCGTATGCTAAACTCGACCAGCTAGCCGCCAAACGCCGCAAAATACACATCACCCTAAGACAATATCTGCCCCCAGTCAGCGGTAGTCCGGCGGAAACTTGCGCTCAGCATGCTGAGGGTACGTCCAAAAGATCAATGCTGTTAGTATCGGGTTCATAAACCGACGCCAGATTGGTATTCGTGGGACATAGTGTCTGGTTCGGTCGTACTCGCTTATGAGGACGATGTTTCCGACAATGTTCAGCAGTCTGAACAGCATGTTCATGCCAAGCAAGACCAAGGTAGCTATCGTTGACGCTGGAGGCTTGTTTCCAAGCTCCCTGGAAATTGAGTAGACGGGAGCAACCTGTTTGACAAGTCAGCTTGACCAGGCTCGCCCCTTGATGTTTTGCCTCAACATGGCCTGCAAGGAGAGAGGAGAACAGCACTGAAGACTCACCCATAGCCCTATTATGGCCACTTCCAGAAACAGTGCAACATTGTACGTCCTGACCTTGTTGCCCCGGAACATGATCAGGACGATGCAGAACCACATGAGCAGGAACCCGACAATGGTTGGCGCAAGCACCAGCTTGTCCTTCCTAAAATAATGCCAGCACAGGCCTGAGCCTGCTATGCCGAGGAAGAACTGAATCCAGCCCAGTAGGAAGAATGCAAGTAGCACGAGGGCATACCGGTCGTAGCACCTCTTGTGGAACTGCGGGTGGCCGGTAGAGCTGTCAGTTGTGATGGGCCAGCCGCACCATCGACAGGTCCAGTAGTCGGTGAAATTGCCCAGGGTTGTCTTCCTGCCGATCCTGACCGTGCCGTCGCGGCTCTGAATTGTACACTTGACACATCGCGACGAGAGCGGGTAGCCGGCATCCAAGGGAGTGGTAAGGAGCCGGGCGACGTCTCGGGGGCAGTATGTCAGACAAACCTTGCAGTGGCGGATGAGGATGGCGCGGAAGGTATCAGGGCCCCATATGCTCCGAACCAGGCGCGGGGTGGCGAAGTTGTACCAGTACTTGCAAGTACGGCGCAAACGTTCGATGTCTCCAAAGTCCAGGTGCTGCAGGATGACGATCTGTATCTCTGCGGGGAGGGTCATGAAATTCCTAGGTTCCTCAGGCGTCACCGGACGGGTGACGGAAAGGTTTGATGCATCTGTGCTTTTCCGGATGGTGCTCCATCTTCGGAACTTCTCAAGCCCCGGGGTGGACGGGGCGGATTCCAGGTCCCACTCGCTGCGTGCTGGTGACAGAGGCTCCGTGATGAATGTGATAGTCCTGCGGATGCCATTCGACAGCCCGGTGGCCACGCGAGCGGGAGATATGCGATGGAAGGGTCCGATATCTTGGTCATCTTGTTGCTGTTCGAGGTGTGCTCCGTCGGGGTCCATGTTGAGGCTAGCCGAGACCAAGAGTGTGGATAGCTTCACTTAACCGAGCTGTGGCATCCATGGGCTGCCCAGAGGGTGACCGTGGGGTGCAAGCAGCGAGAGTGTGGTGTCGCGTAGGTAAGCTCCCAGGTGGGAAGGTAGGATGCCGTAATAGGTGGTGGTATGGTCCTGAGCTTCAGTGTCACGATGCGGGAAGAGACGTTGCTAGTTTCGAGCTGGTCTGTCAGGTGTCGATCGTAGCCGAACAGGCTCCCACGGAGGCCGTGGAAAGTGGCCTGAACAGAGGCAACGTGACGCCGCACGTGCTCTTGGCCACCATTTGAGGGAGTGCCTGCGTCCAGCTCGGCCAAGACGGGACCCTCGAGGCTTGAGGGTCGAGGCTTGGGTGGCCAAGGTTCGAGGGTTCCTGGCCCTGAGCGGCGGTTATCACGATGATGCCTGCTGCCCCGCGGAGGGATTTCCCGTGTGGTGGGGTAGGTCCAGATGCTTGTCCGAGGTCAAACCTTGCCCACGGTCAGGCCTGCGAGGGCGAGGGGCGGGAACAAGGGCTGTGAAACAGTGCTTGGTAAAAGCTGCAACCTGCAGTTGAAACTGACGGCTGTAATACTTGTAGGATTTTGGGATGTTGATGTTTGGACGTTGGTAGATATCTGCGAGGTGGTGCTGATGTTGGTGCTACTGCAGCCTAGACTTGGACCAGATTAGGCTCTGGGTGGGGTCAAGGCAGACAGGCTGACAGGTGATTTCAGAGCAGAACCACGATGAGGTAAGAGTGGTGACATGTTGCATCGAGGGGAGCAGAAACAAACAGAGGCAGGCAAGAGCGGGGCATCCTTGCTTGACCTAACAGACAGCTACGGACGACCTAAAGCTGGGGCAGCCAGGATGAGGGCATCTGAGGAAGGAACGGCTCTGCTTAGCTCGGGCGTTCCCTGTGCAACAACAAAACCAACCAACCACCAACAACCGTGTCCTAGCACCAACAACCAAGAGTAAGCCACCTGCAGGAAGGAGGACCTCTTGTTCCTGCTTACTGTGGACATGCAACAGGGATCTATGTATCCATGTACCCGCAAGGCTCGACTTCAGCTCGACTTTAACCTCATCCGGACGTCAACGCCCGTCAAACACATTGCAGTGAATCAAATGTAAATACATACTATGAGCCCAGCCCAGTAAATCTCTCAACCGGGCGATCTTTTTACGTGTCGTGCGATCCAACGTTTCGACGGCACTTCGCGTGCTGCCACCTGCGACTCCGCCAAGCTGTCTCGAGTCTCGCCATAAGCAATCCCGCCCTCCCGGTACCACAACGGACCTCCAGCCAAGCTCCGACAACCGGCCCCCAAGCTTGAGGAAAGCTTCATGTTTTTCTGGGCAGAGGCCTTGTTGCCGTGTAAATTACAAAAAAAGTCAATTGCATGCTCAGAGTCTTCTTTCAAAACTTATTAAACAGGCGCATGGGTGAAAGAACGCTCGACTTGTTTTCGACTCGTCCTTTCCCTCAGTCCTCGGATGAAATGAACCCACATGCAGTGATCTGCATCACACGGAGTGCCCCAGTGGCTCGGCCACCTATCACCACACATGCACCTTCTGAAAAGCTGAGATGATCTACATGCGATTAAGACTACATACTGCGCCTATCAATGATACCTGTGTAGCTCTGTTCATACCCAGCCCAGCCAACCACCCAGAATCAAAGTTGCTGTTTCATAGGCCCATATTGAAGTGCAAGCAGAACTGATTTTCATCCCAACATCGAATCTAGATAAATGCATGTATGCCCATGGTCTTCGGTCTGCCGAGTCTGTGCATACCTAGGTACACGCAAGGTCCTTGCCCCAGGGCTGGTGTGCCGTACCGTCATAATGCTTCATCCTTCCCAATATCAAGTACCCGATTGCTTGCAGCCAGTGCTTCAGGGCAGCACATCCCTCACTTCCAGCCGGCACACTATAAATCTTGTCCCGTCCTAACCAGAATTCTATTTTGATAGCTGCCAAGTCGTTTTGGGACATTCTTTCCGACACTTGTGCCAAACTTCGACTTGCACTTACTCTTGACCACTTCCGCCCATCAATGAGTGGTCGATGGAGCTCGCTAAGACCAACGACTGCTGGAGGCCTCGGCACTTGCTAAATATTGAGAAGCACCGTGCAAGTTGTTGTCGAACTTTGACCCTCAGTCCTGTCAGATAAGGTCGACTGTGGTGGCCATGGACAGGACTGAAGGTATGAGATGCATCAACCGAGCCAGCTTATAGCCAAGTTCACAGATGAAGGCCCCAAGCCATGTTGACAATGTGGTCCAGATATGGATTGAGAAAGTCGACTAAAATTGAAATCTTTTTCATTTATGGTACCTAACTACGTAACTCCACATATGGACTTGTCCTGATCATGAAGCATCCGGACTCCATCCAGCCTAACCGCCACTACGACTTGGTCTCACAGGCACCGCACACATACCCACACGCCGCCCGACACTGGTCACGGCACAACCCCCCGCGGCAGTAATTGCCACACCCGGAGCGGCATGCAGTAGAGCATCCGCTGCGGCATGCAGTAGAACACGACGAGTCCTCGCGCTTGACGGCTCCCACGCCCAGGCCGGCCTCGGCTCCGGACTCGTCGCGCGGGGCGAAGCACACGATGCAGAATATGTCTTGTGCGGGCGCAGGGCACGCGCAGCGCTTGTAGGGCACGCCGTACTTGGCGAAGTAGAGCTTCTCGGCGTTGTGGCTTGCCTCTTCGAGGGTGGCCTCGTCGAGGTTGTCGTCGTGGTGGACGAAGCGGCCGTTGGTCATGTGCCGGGAGTAGGTGCGGTACCTCCTGGGCGAGAGCTGATGGGTGTGCCTAGAATCTCCGTTAGCAGTCATACCTTCTACTAGACACTTGGTTGGTTTGACCTACCAGACAAGATCAATAGCGAGCGTCGGAGCTAAGCCCACCCCTGGATTCTCCGCGATGAGTGCGAAGAACTCCTTGTAGTTGTCGATCGCCGAGCCCAGGAAGTTATTTATCTTCTCCGGGTGCCGCCACTGGGCGTTGTGCACCTTCTCTGCAAACCTGAGCTGTCGCTGCACTGCCGCCACCATGTCGAAACCGTCGGCAGGGGAGAGGTCCTCTGGTGTGCTGGGCGTCTGTGTCTTGTCGGATGGATCCCATGATCCCAGGATGTCTGACATCCCATCGTAGTCGAGGTCGAGCTTGGTCCTCTAGGGTGAATATTGAGTGTTAGAAATTTAAACCGAGACGGCGTCATCCCCGAGAGATTTTGTTTGGGCAGTATCTTACCAAGTCTTGCCAATCGAAGCTCTTCCCGGCCAGCTCGCCGCGGCGCGCTTTGTCTTGGAATTGCACGTAGTCCTTAGTATTCAACATGTATGAGTGCCAGATCATCAGGACATCAAGTGGGGGGATGGGTATGGTCTTCTCGGAAACATCAACATTCTGAGACCACTCGATAAACTTGACAGCGGCTGCCCGGCAGAAGTCGTCCCAGGCTTTCCCAGGTTCTTTCCCATACGCTTCGCCTTGAATATCGATAGCGTTCTTCAGACAAATGATCGCGTCGATGAGTCTGAGATGTGTGAGCAGCTCGGGTATGTCGGGGAGACAAAGGGCTGTCTGAACAGACTGCGGTTCCCTTTGAGAAGAAATGATCCTGTCGTCATGGACTTGGAGACCATGTGCAGGCGCCAGAGATTCCGTAGAGGTCATTTTTGCGGTTGTGTCTTATGAAGTTGAGTCTTATTGATAAATGTGTCAATTTGATGAAGTCAAAGTTGTGATCTTTGGTCGATGTGTAGAAACTGTTTCTGGGTTCCATCTTCTCGCTGCCAGAGAAACCGGCTTAAATAGGAATCGAGACGAGAGGTTGTTCATACTGAAGCCCTGAAAAGCCAGTCACCACCTGAGGCAGTCACATCTGCCGAGGAACAGAGCCTGCCTCGTGACTTCCCGCCACAACTCTTCAGATCGAAGATTTGCAAGAGCTTGACCGAGAGCTTTTGAGTCCAACCTGTACGTCACAGAACACGGGTGACGAAGTATTGAGGTGATGCGCGCTGAGCATCTCTTTACAAACAAAACAACGTAAAAGCTGAAAATGAACAAATCACGAAGGCATCTGCGTGGTGTTCCAGAGCTACAACGTCTGATTTTGACTGTAGTCGATGGTTGCAGAGGTGTTTTGACCACACGACCCCATGCTTTGAACGAGCAAAACACTTGGGTTAGAAAGCGAGTTCAATGCACAACACTTGAGCTCAGTAACCCCGACGCAGATCACAGGGCCTGGACTGAGGACCGATGCTTGGTCTAAGGTCCTAACGAATTGCCAGAGTTACACATCACGAAACTGTCGGTGGTTGAGCCATCAAAAGGGTAGATGGTTAGTTGGATCGATAGCGACATCTGGAATCGACGTCCTCATGTTTGCAGTGGGATCGGATTATCTACTTTGACTTGAAGTCACATGCGCACGTTATGACAGCAATGTGAGGGAGAATGCTTCAGAAAAACATCTTAAAATATCATGGTGCTCATATGTACAGAAATCACGTTAAGCTTTGTATCTACACCGAAGCGAAGTCCGCAGCCCCGTCCCCAATGAACCCGTCACGCCGCCGGTAGTAAACCCATCTAGCAGTCGACAGTCTTGTCGTCGATGGCGGTCCAGTCTTGGGTGATCTCCCATGCGCCCGTGTCGATCTTGTTGTCCGTCGACTGCCACTCGTGGTACCTCCACGCGGTGACGGAGCAGTGGCACCTGGGGTCCGTGGCGCCGCACGAGTCGCAGCCCGTGAACGAGTTGGTGAAGTCCGAGCCGTAAAGGAGCTCGTTGGCGTTGCTGAAGTCGGAGATGGTGGCCTTGATCTCGTTGCAGGCCGTGTTGAACTTGGCCTGGTCGTCGACGCAGCTAGCCTCGGCGGACCGGAACTTGATGCTGTAGCGGGTGCTGTGGGAAAAAGGTCAGCGTTCACGTCCCCTCTGCTGTTTGTTTCTACAGGAAAGGCATCGGATGCCCGGCATGTTGTGCTTGAAATTGCGAGGGTGGGATCGAGTCATGACTTGCATAGCCCCGTCGGATGTTGTCCCAGATCACCGGAACGTGGGGTCGTCGATCCATCAGGGTGCTGAAGATCAGGGGAGAACGGGGAAGTAGGAAGGCACATACCAGCCGAGAGCAGCGCTGGACAGCGACAGGAGGGAGAGTGCGGTGGTGAGGAACTGCATGTTTGCGGTTTGGCGGTTTATTTGTGAGAGTGGTGATGAGTGTTTGTTGCTGGGATTGGAGTGACGGAGGTTTGAATCAGTAGACCGCAGATCTTTGTTTGAATAAGTAATGGTCCGAAAAGAATGACAGTGCTTGATGCAAAAATGAATGAGAGAGTCGTGCTCGAGTTTTGAACTGATGAACCCTTTTCCAAAGTTGGATGGGACAACCCGGCGATCTATATACTCTCACCAACCCTGCCGTGAAGGCTTATCGTTTCCCACAAGTCTGGATCTCCGGTGGATCTCAGCCGCAGCCTTACTGCGATATCACGCGCAGGAACGAGTAAGGCGAATTGTTCAGGGGCACCAACCAGGCTGGGCAGCCCCACGGCAGCCCACCGACCAAGAGCCCAGCAGGGCATCTCGGGCTGTTTTAGGGACGCGACGGTGAGTTCTCGTTGGCTCATGGGCAGATTCGTTTCAGGTTCACCCACGTGGGTACGGGTGTTCGTCCGGTATTGTTGACGACGTCGTATTGCGGGCACTATAAAAAGCCAAGGCCAAGGATTGCACAAGGGCGCGCATGACGTGCAAATATGATATATTGGGCGGCTTAGCTACCCATACAAGCATTCGTTCAAGGGCATGATAAGAATGTTAAACGGTTCATGCCCTCCGCCACGAAGTCCGCGCCGAATATCCGGACAGATGCCGGCCGCCGTCGTCTCACATGGCTTAGGTAGGCAGCGTGGGGAGTTAAGCCAACATCCCGTCCCTCAAGAAATTTTGGAGGCAACGCGCAGTGCACCCACCCTTGTACCACCGATGCTGGTCCATAGATCCAGCCCAAAGCCGAGTTCCCTCGCTCAACGGCTATGGTCAAGTGGCGTGATGTATGATTGTGCTCGATCCGAATCAACCACGGATTCTCATCGACCTAGGGAAGGGATTATGCTCCACCTTGACATCCACTGTGATCCCATACCGACTGAGTCTCTGGAGCGAGAAGTCTTGAGACCAGTGCGTACAGCTGGGCTTGGGATACGGATACGCAAAGTACCACTTTCCCCCGCCGTCATCAAGTGCGGAAGAATTGTCACGTGTCAGGGGCTCCATTTTAGCGTTATCACGCTGCTTCATTTTATTTAAATATGTATGCCCCTGCTTTATTATTTATAAATTAAAATAACTAAATAAGTTGCTTTATTTAATATATCTTACTTAAAATTATAATAATTATAAGCTTAGCTTTATTTAATCTTTTATTTTATATATATTTTAAGCATTTTTTTTATTATTTAAATACATTTATTTTATATAATTATTATATCTTTTATTATTTAGTTATTTTAATTATAAAAAATAACTCTTCTTTAAAAAGATTAAAAGGAGCATAATATAAATACATCCCTTAAAAAATAAAAGGTATATATAAGTAAGATTATTTAATAATTTATAAAGAAGAAATAAAAATGCTTTAAAAATATTAAAAATACTTTAAATAATAAAATTAACTTATATTATTATAATCCTTAAAAGTAATTATTTATATAAATAAATATATTTTAAAATATTTACTTTAATATTAATAAATAATATAAAATATAAGCTTTAAAATGATATTAATTATATTAAGTAAGTTAATTTTTTCATAAAGTTATCATAGAGTTTAATTAAACTAAAAAGTTGAGATTTGGGGGCCGCGGGGGGGGAGCATGAGTCAAATTGACAGGGGGGGGGGATACTTTCGTTTTCCACACACAGTGGAACACGGAGGGGCGTATCTATGTCTGTGGCGCCAACCGGATCGTTGAGGGCGTGAAGGAGGCCTTTGTGCGGATCCTGCAGAGTGAGAACGAGAAGCGTGGGAGGCACATGTCATTTGAAGAGAGTTTGGAGTGGTTCGAGAAACACCAGAGCGAACGTTTCGTTCGCGATGTGTTCGACTGAGGAGGGGATTGGAGGGCGTTGTGCCCAACTACATATGTAAACCAATTGGTGCCAGGACGGGTTATAGAAGGATAGATGGTATTGGGATAAAGATATAGAGCAGCGTGTTAGTAATTTGCGTCTATCTATTCAACTACCTTCTCATCTTCTCCTCAGCGTGACATCGACTCTACAAATACAGCAGCCTCCTGTCCAAAAACGTGCTGTGCGTCTCGAAGTCCGAGCCGTGTCCTCCTTGCGGCCGATTGGGCTGCGGCTGAGGTGACTTTTGAGTTGCCACAGGGTTGCATAGCGCATTGTGTGCCGAATCCGTGGGAAACCAACTGCGGTACTGGGCCAAAAGGTGCCCACCTACTACTGCCTGCAGTAGGTAGAAGGTCTGTAAGGCAAGCTCGATTCCCACAGAATCCCATTTGCACGCACTGGTAATTATGGCATGAATGTTCCAAATGACTACCACTTGTATCCCTTTTCCGCGGGTCCCGTTGTCCAAGTATCCGTTGGCCGAGTGCGGATTCCGCGGGTCCCGCCGAACGAGCGCAAGGCTGACGGCGCCAGTGTAGAGTGAGCACCTCAAGGCCCGGACACGGATGAAATTGGCGACAAAGTGCTCCGCTGCTCCGCCTCCGCTTGAATCCGAGAACAGTTGACTGAATGATGGATCAGATTAGATCGAGGCGCAATGACATGGCCCCTAATGGGCCCCGGACGCGGGTCCGCGGCCCTCACCAAAGTCTATCATAGACAGTTTGAATGAAGATGGACGTCAATTATATCACCATCATGCCGCTCATGCAGAAGAAGGTTCGACACAGAAAACGTAACTTCCAACAGGAGTTCATTGGTCAACATGGCGTCCAACTCAGACGAACAAGGCGTCCCTACCGAATCATCTATCGACGAGAGACGACCTCATGCCGACTTGGATTTCGAGTTGAGGGATTTGGCCCTGAGAGCCACTGCCAGCCTTCCGCCCGCAGAGGGGCGATGGCACCAGATACTTTACCCCAAGCCCGACAGCTCGCTCGACCCGCGGTCGCCGACATTTGACGGGCGCTCTTGGGTCAAGGCATTCGTGGACCTCTACAACTCAAATCTCCCCACACGGCCTCGAAGTCTCGGGGCTGCTTTTAGCAACTTGACCGTGTATGGCGATACTTCCGGAGCAAGGCACCAGACCAGCGCTGGGAATATCTTTCTAAGCGCCATTGAGTCCGTCGCGAGACGGCTTGGAGGCGTCCAGCAGAGCAAGCAAGTCACCATTTTGCAGGATTTCGAAGGCGTTCTGGACGAGGGGCAGCTTCTGCTCGTCCTTGGCCCGCCCGGCTCGGGCTGTTCAACTCTGCTCAAAACCATCGCGGGTGAGACAGCGGGACTAAAAGAGAGCCCCGAGACCAGCTGGAATTATCGAGGTGCGAGATTTCATCGTCAAAGCCGCTGATCTTTCCAAATACTACCTATGAATGCTGACTGCCCCAGGCATCGACACGAACTACATACGATCTCAATTCCGAGGCGACGTTCTCTACAATGGCGAGACCGACACCCACCTGGCTCACCTCACCGTCCGGGAGACCCTCCGTTTCGCAGCATCGACACGGCCAATACGGAACCTGCCCTCGGGGTTCTCGCCCGCACACGTCGCCGACATGCTCTGCGACGTGGTCATGTCTGTCTTCGGCATCTCGCACACGGCCAACACGAGGGTCGGCGACGATTTCGTGCGAGGCGTCAGTGGCGGCGAGAGGAAGCGCGTCAGCATCGCCGAGTCGGCCCTGATGGGCGCCTTGCTGCAGTGCTGGGACAACTCGACCCGTGGGCTCGATAGTGCCAACGCCGTCCGGTTCTGCAAGTGCCTGCGTGACCAGGCCGACATCATGAATGTCTCGGCAGCGGTGGCCATATATCAGGCTCCGCAGAGTGCATACGAGGTTGGTGGTCTTCAGCTCGGATACGAGACGCTTTGCTGACTTTCAATTGGGCAGTTGTTTGACCGAGTCACCTTGTTGTACAAAGGAAGGCAGATCTTCTTCGGGAAGGCGTTGGAGGCAGTGAGCTATTTCGAGAATCTGGGCTTCGAACGTACATCATTCCCCGTCATACTGCTGCTGCGGAGGATCCATTACATCTATGCTAACCGCTAGTGTAGGCCCCGAAAGACAGACCACGCCCGACTTTCTTACCTCCATGACCAGCCTCCGGGAGCGCGTGGTACGGCCCGGATTTGAGACCAAGGTCCCAAAATCGCCTGACGAGTTCGCCGATCGATGGATCAGAAGCAAAGAGCGGCAGGCTTTGCTCGACGAAATCGACGAGTACCAGAGGAGACACCCGCGTGACCAGAGACACCTTGAGTACAAGGAGTCCCGCCGCTCCGAACAGCAGAAGCACAGGCGCCCCGGCTCTACCTACCTTGTCTCGTACGCCGGACAGGTAAAACTGAATCTCTGGCGCGCCTACAGGCGGCTGGTGGCAGACCCGTCCTTCACCATCGCATCCTTGTTGTACAACATTGTCTTGGCGCTCATGTTAGGGAGTATGTTCTTTGATCTGAAGGCTGATTCGGAGACATTCTACTACCGTGGTGGCATCATATTCTTTTCGCTTCTCCTCAATGCATTCGCGAGCCAGCTGGAGGTAAGTTGCCCGGCTCCCGCGCCCCATCCCCCGAAATCCGCCAAAACAACAGGCTGACATTGAATCTTCACAGGTCCTCACAGTGTATGCAGAGCGCCCCGTTATCGAGAAACACAACCGATACGCCCTGTACCGACAGTCAACGCAGGCAATCGCCGGCTACTTGATGGACTTGCCTTATAAGACGACCAATATGCTCATCTTCAATGTCACGGTCTACTTCATGACCAACCTGCGTCGAGATGCCGGCAGCTTCTTCTTTTTCTGCCTAACCACCTACCTCACGACTCTCGTCATGTCGTGCCTCTACCGGACACTGGCATACCTGACACGAACTCCTGCACAGGCCATGGTGCCCAGTTCTCTGTTAAGCCTCGGGCTCATGATCTATACTGGCTTCTGCATTCCGCCTTCTTATGTCCCTGACTGGTCGCACTGGATGATGTACATAAACCCGCTCTCGTACGCCTTCGAGGCACTCATGGCGAACGAGTTCCACGACCGCGACTTCTCCTGCTCGAACATGGTGCCACGGGGCCCTGAGTACGAAGGCCTGCCTCCCGAGTCGCAGATCTGCTCGTCAGTAGGTGCCGAGGCGGGTCTCTCTGTTGTCAATGGCGATCGTTATATTGCGCAATCATTCGGTTATCTTGAAGAGAACAAGTGGAGGTAAGTTAGGTGATTGAAGTAAGCATATGCTGGCTTTACGACGGCTAATACCATGCAGAAACATAGGAATCTTGTGCGGCTTTCTTGTCGGCCTTTTCCTAGTCTATGTGGCCGCAGCCGAGACTGCTCGACCGCCACGGAGCAAGGGAGAAGTACTAGTCTTTCGACGCGGTAAACACCCCTCGAAATCATTGGGGGTGGCAAACGGCGACGTCGAGTCGCAGCATGAATTGGTTCCGTCGGGACACGATGCGAGGGCCATACCGACCGAGCCTGCAAGCCAGGCAGAAGACCGCCCAGTCTTCCACTGGAACGATATTTGCTACGATGTGGATATCAAGGGGCAAACTCGCCGCATCCTATCTCAAGTCGACGGTTGGGTCCAGCCTGGCAAATCGACTGCACTGATGGTATGTCGGTCACGATTGTCTTTGGCACCATGAAGCACCAGGCTGATGTGTAGCACAGGGTTTCTCAGGGGCTGGCAAAACAACCTTACTCGATGTTCTAGCCGGCCGGGTCACCACAGGCGTCGTGACGGGGGAGACACTTATCAACGGCCGACCAACCGATTCTTCCTTCCAGCACCGCGTCGGGTACGTGAAGCAGCAAGACCAGCACCTCGAGACCATGACGGTGCGCGAGGCGGTCGAGTTCAGCGCGCTGCTCCGCCAGCCCGCCAGCGTCCCGCGGGAGGACAAGCTGCGGCATGTCGACCGCGTCGTGGCGATGCTCAAGATGGGGGACTTTGCTGGTGCCGTCATCGGCGAGCCGGGCCAGGGCCTCAACGTCGAGCAGCGCAAGCGGCTGACGATCGGCGTCGAGCTGGCGGCCCGGCCTGAGCTGCTGCTCTTCCTCGACGAGCCCACGTCGGGCCTGGACTCGCAGACCTCCTGGGCCATCTGCGACCTCATCGAGGAGCTCACGAGGAGCGGACAGGCCGTTTTGTGTACGATACACCAGCCTTCGGCCATGTTGTTCCAGAGGTTTGATCGCCTGCTTCTGTTAGCACCCGGTGGGAAGACTGTATACTTCGGAGGTAACTTGACCTCCCCCCCAAACATCGGCCTTTCCAATTTCTTGTTTCATTCCCGCCTCATGTATATCGGGTGACTAACCGTTCTCTACACAGACTTGGGCGAGAACTGCTCTACGCTTATCCGGTATCTAGAGCGTAGTGGCGCTCCACCATGTCCTCCCGAGGCCAACCCGGCCGAATGGATGCTCGATGTCACCAAGCCCCCGCCGGATGGATCTGAAGGTATTGACTGGCACCAAGTCTGGCGGGACTCACCCGAGTATCAAGCCGTGAAGGGTGAGATGGCGCGCCTGCACAGCCTCTCTTCTAGTGCCAGCCACCACGAGGACGCCTCTTCCCAAGCAGAGTTCGCGGCCTCGTTCGGGACGCAGTTCGTCCAAGTGCTCAACCGCACGTTCAAGCACTTCTGGCGCTCGCCGACCTACATCTGGGCCAAGCTCAGCCTCGTCGGGCTCTCGTGCCTCTACCTGGGCTTCAGCTTCGACGCCCGCCTGACCCTGCAGGGGATGCAGAACCAGCTCTACGCCATCTACCTGTTCTTCATCCTCTTCAGCTCCCTCAACGAGCAGATCATGCCCATGTTCGTGCCGCAGCGCGCCCTCTACGAGCAGCGCGAGCGGCCCTCCAAGATGTACCGCTGGGCCACGCTGCTGCTCTCCAACGTCCTCGTCGAGATGGTCTGGAACGTGGCCGCTGCAGCTATCGCCTACTTCTGCTGGTACTACCCCGTAGGATTTGCGAGCCTCACAACAGGCGGCGGCTACAGCGGCGATGATATCTCCCTGCGCGGCTTCCTCGTCTTCCTCTTCATCTGCATGTTCCTCCTCTTCACCTGCACGTTCTCCCACATGGCCATCGCCTGGATCGAGACGGCCGAGACGGCCGGCGTGCTGACTAGCCTCCTCTACATCTTCTGCATATCTTTTGCTGGTGTTGGCGTCGCGCCCGACGACCTACCCGGCTTCTGGACCTTCATGTACCACGTCTCGCCCGTCAACTACATGATCAGCGGCGTCATGTCGTCAGCCGCGTCAGGCTACGACGTGGTCTGCTCCGCCGGCGAGACCCTGCACGTGAAGCCACCGGCAGACAACACGACGTGCGGCGCCTTCCTGGCTGCCTTCCAGGCCGCCGCGGGTGGCACGGTGCTGGACCCGGATGCGACGGGCAGCTGCGCCTTTTGCCCCCTGGCTACCACTGACGACTTCCTGGCGCGCTTTGGCATCCACTATGCCGACCGTTGGAGGAACTTCGGCCTGCTCTGGGTGTACATCGTGGCCAACATAGGCTTGGCCTGCGCGTTGTACTGGTTGTTCAGGGTTCCCAAGGGAAAGGGTGTCAAGCGGGGACTGTAACGGGCCTCGAGAGATGACAAGCCCGAGAAGATCAATATGATCTGCCGTTACACGATAAGAGGCAAAAGGCCATGAATACCTTCATGATGCTTTCTGGTCACAACTTTGCCGGCTGTGTGATGTGTGTAGGAAAAGTATACCTGTGGCGCTGTCCGCGCCGCAGCAGGGCCCATAATAACTTTGCTGGATGCCGGAACCGCCAGCTCGTCTTGTGCTGCATACTTATTTTCGAGACTAGGCCACATCGAGCTACTTGCCTGTGTTGGTGGATATCTTGGCAATCACTTCTCATCCACACAAATAACTTGGTTGATCGATCCATCACAATCTTCCCCAGGCCACATCGCCGCCTCTCGTGCAGCATTTAGTCTTAGCTACCTTCTTGGCCAAGAGAAGCACTTTTGATCGAAGTCCAAATTCTCCTCCGAAAGTTTAAACCATCTCATTATCGAGCACTTGAGTCTCATCACCGTCAGGATTCATGACTTCAAACCAAGGCAAGGGATCCGATTTTACGGGGCCTAGTCGGAAGGTCACAGGAGAAACACCTGGATATGGCCTCTGTCATTTCTGTCCATTCGGACCATCCACGCCCTCAAACTTAGGGTTTTATGCCGACGTGGACTACCAGGAAATGAAGGAGTCGGCTGAGGGCTGTCAGACCTGTGCAGCGATCGTCAACTTCCTCAACGCTCAAAAGCTAGAGCCTGTCAAACTTGATTACCTCGGTGACAATCGCATTGGAATGACGCTCATTTTGAGATTTGCCGACGAACGGCTTCCTTCTACTTACGAATTCTTCGTTGAAAACAAGGCACCTGTTGGGAAGGACATTATACCCTCCGGCCGTCCCCTGATTCTTGGCGAGTTTCCGCGAATGCGCGCACCATCGGGTGACACCTCCAGCACAGCAGCCTTTGATACTCTGAATCGTTGGATATCTCGGTGCACGACAGAACACCCGTTTTGCAAGCCCTCATCATACCACTTGAGGCCGCTGCCGGACCGAGTACTTGAGATCGAGAGCACCGAGCCCCCACGGGTCCGAGTCGTGGAAAACTGCACCGAACAAGCGGACTATGCGTGCCTTAGCCACAGGTGGGGCCCACAGACGAGGCCAAATTCCCTCGTCAAAGACAATCTGGATGTCTACAAGGCAAGGGTGCCAGAGGATAAACTCTACCCTCTGGTGCGAGATGCCATAGCTGCGATAGTCAGACTCGACCTCAACATCCGCTTCATTTGGATCGACTGCTATTGCATTATCCAGGACGACCCAGGGGACTGGGAGGTACAAGCAGCCAAAATGGGGAGCATCTACGAAAACGCGCTCCTCACCATTTCTGGTACCTTCTCTGAAGAGGGTCGCAGCATATTTTCCACCATGCCCAGTGAATTTGAAGCATTCTTGGTCACCGAGATAGAAGGCGAGCCTGTATATATCCGGAAGCAACGTTCACACCCATGCAACATTGACCATTTAGGCCATGAATACCTCCACGGCCAATCCCTTACGAGGGCGTGGGTCTTCCAAGAGCGTTTGTTGTCGGACAGATTTATCCACTTCACCAACAGCGAGCTATGCTGGGAGTGCCGCGAGGCAACCTGGTGCGAGTGCGATTCCGGGACACCCAAATGGAGCGAGCACCGGAGGGTGGCGCCCCGGTCGATCCTCAACCAGGAGTGGGACAACATCACCGAGCAGTACAACGAGATGCAGCTGACCTTCGAGAAGGACAGGCTCCCGGCGGTAGCCGGGATAGCCCGGCGCTACGCGGAGCTGCGCGGGGACTGGACGTACCTGGCGGGGTTGTGGAAGGAAAACTTGCCTTCTGCCCTGACGTGGCGCAAGAGCGAGTGTGATAACGAGCCCAGGCCGCTCGAGCAGTTCGCGCCCACCTGGTCGTGGACTTCGATGCCCCGCGGGAAAGGACTCGTCACCGCTCCCCCCTGGACGTGGGGGCCTTCGCCGCGCGACGAGGAAGACACCGCTCCCGACTCCGATTCTGTCAGACCGTCTATGCGTCTCGTGCGATACGAAATCAACCCGACCGGGGCAGACGTCTACATGGGTGCCAAGTGGACTGAGATCACGCTTGAAGGGTTTACGCTGGACGTGACGGTCTACAATGAATTGGACGGAGGCCTGGTTGGGAGGCACGAGGACGTTTTCCTCCAAATGAAGGCGGACTTCAAGACGGATCCGGACGACGAGACGAAGTTCCGCGCTGTGCCGAACGGCTCGAGTTGTCTGCTTCTTCTGCTCTTCGATGATGGTCGGACAGATGACTGGGCCGACCTGTTCGGCGTTTTGGTGATGCAGAAGAGTACTAGCGGCGCTGGTGAGGGGGACGCGAAGTTTGAACGCATCGGATGCTTCGACTTCGGTAGTGGTTCTTATGTGGATGGCACTGGCATCTATGATGAGTACTGCGGCGGTAGCTTCCCACACTTCGATGATGAGTACTCGGTGTATTTAGCGAACTCGGCTCCATTTCAATGGGTTCTGGACAAAGCCAAGAAGAGACAGGTTACGCTTGTTTAATTACGAGTACTTTTACATGAGGTAGACTGCGCAGGATTCGATCAGCAACATATACTCACGTTTAGCGCGATGACAGCAGTCGATTCTGTATATTTACAGCAGATGGAACTCAACTCGAATATAAGAGACAAGATACGCATTGTCCTTTAGTACATATGATATAATCACTCGTATCGGCATCAACAAAGCTGCTGAATCAACACCTGCTCTTAGCTCATCTCTGCGTTCTGAAGCCCGGCAAGACCGGACAGACACAATGGCCGACCGAGGGACAGAGGCCACCGCTAGGCCCTAAATTACGGCGCAGCCATTGTTCATTGCGGATCAACGTGTAGCACCACCCAGGATGTACTGCATGCTGTGTACGCATGTGTGGTAGTCTGGTACCCTCAGAATGCAAAAATAAGAGCTGCCTTCCACCCCGATGCATAAAACCAGTGTTGGAAGATAGTCCGGGAGACTTCCACGAAACGCCGGAAATCTTTTGCCCACGGAGGTCACAACCGATGTGAAGTTCACACAATCTTTTCCCCAGATAAGAAGTGAAAGGGTTCGATGTTGGGTACTCATTATCTATCGTTTCGGGAGATGTGAGTAACGCTTACGTGGTTATTGCCAACATGCCTGGATTTGTACCTGACAGACTTGGCGACAGTGGCAAAGATATGATGAGACAGCTTGTTGACAATACTCTGGCGGGTACGAAGAATACGTCAACAAGGGAAAGACAGTTATATAGATTCTCGAGGGGCGAAGTGAAGGAGGGAAATCCTTACCGCACATACTTTGCTGCCTGTCCACTGGCATCACCTAATTACGCATCAAATACTCAAAGTACTTGGAACATATCCCGCTAGACCTTTCAAAATTACTTGCGGGCTGGCGACACCTCTGAAATAATAACGGGGTCTTGTTCGGATTACATTAAGAACGAAATGCGAAGCAAGCCTTTCAGTTGTTGATCTACCCGGCTATTCTCCAGATTCCTGCCGACAAATACCATTCTAGAAGAATGGCATAACTAAGGATATTCCACCATTCAATCGTTTCTCCTGCTCATCATTAAAGGTCGTGGATTCAACTCTCGAACAACTATCAGGGGGCTGAACTGCAATACAATTTTCAAGAATCCATCCAATCCAGATCTCCCGGTGTGTGAATAGTGCCATACCCACGGACGAACAGACCCACCCAACACCGCAACCTCCCCTCAAGAACGCTCTCGAATCAACAACCAACTGACCACCTCGTTTGACGACGACGATTAAGCCGTACTGGAAAGCCAACCAACATTAACCGCCTATGAATCACTACTACTAAGCCGGTTCAACTGACTCCTGACCGCAGCGTCAACCAAGCCCAGGAAATCCTCATCCGTCAGGTAAACCCACTCCTGCTGCTGAAAATGATTGAACTCCTGCGGAGGCGGAGGCGGCCAGTCTTGTGGGAGCGGTTTACCGTGCACCGCGTTTTCATACTCCTCCTCGTATCTGCCCCTACCCGCCACGTACTGGACCCCGCGCAAGGCGGCCGTGGCGCGGAACCCATGCTGGTCGAAGTACCGTGGCAGTATCTCGACCACGGTGGAGCCGGGCGACATGAAGATGGTATGCGTCAGCGCTGCGCCGTGATGGCCTATGAGGATGTCTGTGGATTGGGCGAGAAGGATTTGCTCTTCGACGGAGATATCGGCAAAGTCGACCACGTGGATCGTAGATTGTGGGTAGCGCTCTTTCAGGATCGGTATCCATCGATCCAGAGACATGAATTTCCTGTTCTTCTTTCGCTGAACGATTGTGATTGTCGGGCTAGCGTGGATTTCCGTCACCGGCCGTGGTGAAATACCATAAAACTCAAAGACCCGGCCCACAAAAGTCGTCAGTAGCGTCTGGGACGGGCAGGGCGCTTGGTAGCCGGTGTCAAGCAAGTGTGACCAGAAAGGGCTTCCACAACCCGGGAGCGGCAGGATCACGTTGCCGAAGCAAGTGGGCTGTAGTGAGCTCTTGCGGACGGGCTTTTTGCCAGTGACGATCTCCCAGAGAGGCTCAAGCAACTCCTCTCGATCATCATCAAATACAAGCTGAACATTTGCGGCATCTTCCTCTGACAGCCATGGCGTCCCAGTGGCAGGGTTGATAGCGATGCGCAGTGCGTCGAAGCTGTGGCGCGCTTGCAGGATCTCCATCAGCTTGTGCCAGATATTGTGCGTGTCTGTGCTGTCCCGCCTCATAAGCATCACCCACTCGTTGTTGCTGTTCTCTTTGGTGCAGCCGCTGGCGTTGCGATCATCCGAGAATCGCCAGGTGTTCAGTGACGCCCCGACGCCTGTGTCTCCCCAATACCAACCCCAGTCTGTAGGGAGGTCGCGAAAGCCCTCGAGATCTTTGGCAGCCTCTGCGGAGCTGGCTCTTTCCCCAGCTATGTCCCTCAACTTGCATTGTATCTCGAACTCTTCTATTTGTTTCTCATTAGCTGGCCCTAGATGAGAGTAAATTCCACAGTCAAACTTACTTGCTTGAGAGTCTTGAGCTTCTCCAGCTTGCGCTGGCCCAAAAGACACCCCTTGGGCAATGCAGAGAGGGTCGGTCTGTCCCCACGATTCAGTGGCGGGTACCACAAGCCGCGGAGCTGTGAAGCACTGAAAAGCACTTGGAGATTGCGCGTCGCAGTACGGCTGTTGGTGTGCGGCGGTGTGTTCAAGATATTTCGTCGTGAAAAATAGGTCGCATTTCTGTTGGCCCTCGGTCAATGTCGAGTACTTAGGCGGCAGTGTCGGAGCGGCGGTGCTGGATGCCTTGGGGTTCTGTGGTTCGAACTCGACATCGTCTTCTGCCTTGGATCCTTGAGAAGTCGTCAAGCTGTACTGACTTCCCAAGGAAAAGTTCGGTATCTCGCCTGCCCAGTAAATGTGGTACAGCAAGAGACCTAGACAGGTGGAGGCGAGGATGAGGCTGTACTTGCGCTTTGCGCTGGTAAGACCTGTTGCCATTGCAAATTTCCTCTTCGGCGCATCTGTTTACGCACAAAGCCTGCAAATTTGGGGGGCTGGAGAACGAAGTGCTACGAGCATTTCCTCCACAAATCTTCACAGGAGGGTCAGAGATAGCGGCATTTCAGGACAGCGATTAGATTTGAATGGCAGAAAATCATTCACTTCCAGCTCTGCTGCCAACACGTGAAGGGGTGGTGCCAACACCGGGCGGTGCCAACGCCAGGCGATGCCAACGCCAGGCGGTTATTAAACAGGACACGATTAGTGCTCGGAAAGAGGGCTAACGCTTGGCAAAACCGAACCACTGAGTTGCGAAAGGGAGTTGGTGACATTGAACCATTCTGTCGGGTATCATGGAACTCTCTCATTCGTCGGTGCTGTACCTGCTGTTGGCCCAGATGTCATTTATTTGTGTAGGGGGGCTCGGATCAGATCTAGTCGCAGCCGCGCTTTCTAGCGCAGCGCTTAACTTATAGAGCCGGATTGGTTGCCTTTCGGCTGATGGTTAGTTTTGAGGACCAACATGCAGATGAGATGCAACAGATTGACGGGGTGTTATGAAAATGGGTGCAGACAGGAATGGAGAACATGTCCACCTGTGCCTCTTTGTATTTCAATTTGCTGGTTGCTCCTGTCTATAAACTCTGGCGAGCATCCGAGGAAAAGCTAAATACTTTCCAGGTCCTTCAACGTACAACTAGGTTTTCAAGTTGACCTGATTTTCTGCTTTGCTTTGAGGTGACATTGTCGCTTTACTCATTCAGTGGTCTCATCTGTCGCTACCTCATGCTTTCCCCGAAATTACGTTCAGCTTGCAAGCCTAGACAAAGCTCTCCTTGGCGCCGAACGCTCTTCCGAAAACTCCGCCTCCCTACCAGGTGAATATCAACAAGAGTCCTACGCCGCTAAGACTCTGACGGCTTCCCCCAAGCCTACGGGCGAGTTTGAACAGTTATGAATTCGAATACGGACTACTGGTATTCTGCTCCCGAAGTGGTTCCAGACACAAGCCTTTACGCTACGAGGAACCAGTTCCCGGAGCCCGTGCACATCAGTACTGCCGGCACAGTCGATATCAAGGCCGATCAATGGCCGCTCCATCCAAAGTCGCGCTATGAAGGAGCGCAAAATTCTGAAGAGCGACATCCTGAGGAGCCACATACTGAGGGGCGATACAATGGCGAGCAACATCCTGGGGAGCACCATCCAGAAGCGGGCACCAGGAAACGTGTCTGCGGCCTCGCACCACGATTGTTCTGGATCGTGGTCTCGATCATTGCCGTTGTGATGATAGGTGCAGCAGTCGGCGTCGGCGTCGGTGTCTCACTAGCCAACGGATCTCAGTCTGCTGAGAGTCCCTCTTCCTCATCCGCCTCTGCTTTGTCCGCCACTTCGATTTCCCTTGCTTCAACTGGTTCTTCCTTAGTCATGAGTGGCACGCCTACATTAACGGCCATACAGTCAACCTCTGTCACAACAACGTCTATAGTAGGACCGTCCACGACACTTTACCGCGACTGCCCCTCCTCGGATAATACACTACACGATATCACTCTCGGCGCAAAGACCTATGCGTTCCGAAAATTCTGCAGCACAGTGCTCATGACTATCGGGGACAATAGCCTCGTGAACCAACCCACAACAGACTTAAATACGTGTATCAACAAGTGCGCCTTGTACAACTACCAGAACGCTTCGAAAATCGCTGCAGGTGATCCTGTCTGGTATGTTCCGTTGTTGCTGCCACTCCCTTCCTTTCCTGTTTCGAACCTGCGCGGCACCTCGCTGACCCTGCCCTATGTTGGATCAGTAACACGGTGTGTTGGTGGAATAATGTCGACGTCCAACTCCCGGGCCATTGTTGGGGTTTCCTCACCCAAAACTCATCGGCAGGGGAATTCCAATTTGAACAGCAAGTGATATGTGACTCGGCTGGGTGGATCAACGAGTCATAACATATTGGTATATGGGGTTAAATAGAATACTAAATGGTTGGAGGGATATGCGAGTGCCAATTCTGGACTTCCACCGGGCTTGTCTGGTATATACCTCATTTATACACATCGAAGTAACATGCGACGCAGATTCATGCCCCTTAGATCACTACGTCCTCAACAGCATCCAGGGCAGTCGTCCGTCCCAAATCCACAACAATCTTTTTGCGCCGTATTAAAGCAATCACAGCAGCAAGACCCCTCGAAGCCGCTGCAACTGCAGAGACTGCATCGCTTTCCCAGCTCGTTCAGAAAGTCATTTCCACGTCCGATGGGAGACATTCCGTTTGCTGGTCCCTGGTTTGTTTTGCCATGCCTTTAGTCCTCTTGCGATAAAAGGTGTTAATTTGAATTACTGACCGGCGGAGCAGCGAGCGCAAAGCCCATAAGGCTGGCAAGTATAGTTGCTGGCACGAGGAGTTTCATAGTGAAATATGAGAACTCTTTTCCTTCTTCCCTGTGCTTGTTTCGGACCCAAACTTATAGCATTGGATGATTGGAGGCTATACAGTGGAGGAAATGAAATAACCGGAAAATAACAGGACCGTGTCGGTTATCACAGATCTTTTATATTACGCGTCTCTCATACCAGAAAGAGGAATGCCATCAACCTCAGCAGGGCCACGCATTGCTTCCATTCTTTCCGTAAGCGCTAACATGACCTACTGACAAAGTCCGAGTCACAGAGTCCGAGGGCTGCTGGGAAAATATGTATAAATGATACTGTGGCGTCGCTAAGCCATTCATTTTGCCCCTGGAGATGCAGATCAACACCTCTCAGGTGATGGAAGTACATTTATGCATTGCCATAGAAAGTGGAACCACGGAGGAATGCTGCAAAGGCTTGTGTTCAGGAGATCCATGTCGAAGTGAAGATACCTCTTCGACACCGTTGATGCTTGAACAAAAGAACTGCCGTACTAGCTACCGGATATCCTGGGCTATATCGGCCCAAGACCACCTTCAAATCGTTCGTTGACGCTTTCATACTTCGCGACGGATGTAGCAACAGTAGTACGAGATTTGGGCAAAGCGCTGAAAGAAAATCATGTTCCAGATTGTAAGTTTAGCTCTGGCATAAGAGAATTTCAACAATTTAAATGTTATCTTAAACATTCAAGCCTGCGTCCGGGAACTAGGCTGCCCGATGGTTCTGAGATGTCTAGCTGAGCAATAATATGTGTCGTTGGCCCCTGAGCACGTAAAGCTCGCTCTCCCATCATTCGAGGCATTTGCTCGATGTTAAGCCCGGATGTCGGTACTCGGAAGTCGGCCATGTTGGCACGAAGAGTTTTGCGTCCAGTCTGAAAGCACTGGCGCTGACTCCTTTCCCACGCACCAGGATGGGTTCAGTTGGTATACCCACAGGCGCGTAACATCTTCCCGGAATGGCCTTCTCATTGGGCACGCCAACAGCCCAGGGCTAGTTCCAATGACCTTGATCATCGTCTAGAAACAGTCTATGGTGCAAAACATTCAGCTGGTGCGGGGGTGGTCAGATAGATGGTAAGCGCCGAGCACGACCAACAATTTCTGTGATCTGCCCAAACCAGCACACGAACTCGGGCTGATAATTGAGGCGAAGGCCCTCGGCTGAAACGGTTAGGAACATAATTAGTGCCCGACACCTAGGGTAGGTTGCACGGGTAGGTCTGCCAGGCGCTCAGTTTAGCCCGAAGCATCCGTCTCCACTCACGGGTCAGCCCCATTAGCTCTTTGTGTTGACTGTATCGTGTCCACATGTTAAAGACTCACCGCCGTCCCTTAAGTAACCCAAGGTACGCGAGTAGGCACTACATATCAGTGATAAGGTCCAAGTGCCAAGGTGTTCACGAGACGAGTCTCAAAGTAGTGAACTTAACCTAGAGCTAGTTTTAGAATCCACCGGTAAAATATTTTGGACGAAATGAAATAGGGCAAGTGCTTTTTGATTTAATTGCATTCTTTTGGATGAAATTCTTGTTCTTAGAGACGTCTGTCCTCTCCAAATTGAAAATTAACATAAGTCTTCTTGACACCAACTACAGCAAAGCACAAAACATCTACCATCAGGACTAAGCACGTACCCATCGTTCTCCGCTTATTACTTACTGAAGAGGCCCAATCCAACTCAGATATCTCGCCCAGAAGCACGTCTCATAATCCTCGAAATCAAATCCATCACCACCATCAAGGTATTTTCTTTCGAGTGCATCAGCTGATCCCAGCCAGTAAGTAATCTCTTCCGCGTACCACAACAATCAACCTTCTGAAATAGCCTCTTGTCTAGGCATGGAGACCCTCACAAGAAATTGGCCCAATCCCTCCAGAAACTCCAAAGACTACCACACATCCTTCCAGTCAGGTAGTCTCATAGCATGCAAGTATAGTGGTTCACAACCGCTATCTGAGCTGCCCGAGGTCTATGACGACAGTCAACATCACCATACGCAAAGTCTTTGTGACCAAGTCAGCCGTTTTGTGGCATACTTCTATACAAAGCATATCTGCGCGCCTCGCCACGCCCCATGGTGCCGTGACCCGCGAACGCTATTGCGCGGCGCGACACAAGTCGTCCTTTTCGATAACGACAACTGGTTACTGATGCGCCTGCCATCGCAGCCCAGACCGCTCGGATACCCATTCCCTGCTTTCACCGGTATCGGTGAAATTTATACAGATTGGAAGAGGCGGGATACCGCACTCTCAGGCTATTATGGCGATGCTGCGGCCCACGGGAAGCGCCCCTGCAGGCGGGTCCGTCTCAGACCAGGCGAGCACGTCGTTTCTGTTTTCGAGAATAAGGAAGAGGACCTGTTTGTGGTTATGGAGATTGATGGTGATGGGGAGATGATGTTTTACCACGAGTGTCTGCGCTGCCATGACCTTACCTGCAGAAGCTGTGTCGAGGTTCTGGACAGTGTGGTCGCTTTTGGCCAGAGACACACTCGGGTAAAATGAGTTGTGCCAGTGGAGTGATCCAAAATGCATCCAAAGAGGAGTAATTCTCAGCAGTTATTAGTTCAGATATCTGGGAAAGAACCATTCAAGTGCCACAGCAAAAGGCTCTTGAGTATGGAACTTGGACGGCGGTGTTTCCGAAAATCTCTCTTTTCTTAGTTATTTAGGTGTCTGCCGAAATGGGGAGTTGGTTCGATTTGCGAGACGCCCATTATGTCCTGTATGGGCTCCGGGGCCGTGTTGACATGTTTCAGAAGCGGCTCAGTCTCGCATCGGGTCACCACCTCGACGCTCAAGGCAGCCCCAGTTACTCTAGCATCACTTAGAAGGCGAATTCTTTGGTCGGCAAAAACATGAGCTAAAACAGACTTTTCTATGGTGCTCGCAGACAACATGTTCAACCAGAGCCTCCGTCTACCCCGTCCTGTGTTGTCTGGGACCATTCCGGAACCTCACCTTGATTATGATCGCTGCAAGCCAATAAGGTCCTCATTCGGCCACACTATCAATACAAAACAACCCCTTTTTCGAGGCCAAAGGCTCAATCACTCCATTTAATCGGGAAGCTCAGAGGGGAACAAAGAAACACGGGAAGTTGGACACGTTGGGTGCGATGCGTTTCGTCAAACACGCTCTTTCGACTGCCTAACCTCGTCTAACTGGAGATATTGATTGAGTGCGAGAACAAATTTGCTACCAGATTCTGCATCTGCTACTTCTCGGCCCAGTGCCCGCTGCGCCTGAGCCGGTCCTTCCACGCCTCCTTTTGCTCGTGCGGGATGTCCTTCCACGCCTCCTTCTGCTCGTGCGGGAGGTCCTTCCACGCCTCCTTTTGCTCGTGCGGGTGGTCCTCCCACGCCTCCTTTTGCTCGTGCGGGAGGTCCTCCCACGCCTCCTTTTGCTCGTGCTGGTGGTCCTCCCACGCCTTCTTCTGGTCGGACGGGAGGTCCTTCCACGCCTCCTTTTGCTCGTGCGGGAGGTCTTCCCAGCTGGTGGCCGCGGGCTCGCCGCTGGTGGTCGCGGGCTCGCCGCTGGCGGCTGCTGCCTCTGTGGCAGTGGTGGTGAGGACCTCGACCTCCTTTCCGTCGACGTCTAGCGCGACCACCTGCCCGCCGTTGTTGTCGCTTCCGCGAGCAGCTTCGCCAGAAAGCCGCTGTGCTGGGGCACGGGCCAACCCCTCCCTCCCTCCTCTCCCCATCCTCCAGACCTCGCCAAATGCCAAATCGACCAGCACCGGAAGGCTAGAGCCCCAGGTCTTTTTTTGCCCGGGTGGCGTGGCCCTGCCAACGCCCTTCCTCTTCTCCCCAACCTCCAGGCCTCGCCAGTCGCCAAATCGACCAGCACCGGAAGGCTAGAGCCCCAGGTTTTTTGCCCGGGGTGGCGTGGCTCTGCCAAAAACCTCCAGGCCTTGCCAGATGCCGGATTGACCAGCACCGGAAGGCTAGAGCCCCAGGTTTCTTTTTTTTTTGGTGCTTGGCGTGGCCTTCAAGGATGACGAGCTGATTGTTGCTGTCCGTGCCGGAATGTTGGCCGGGAGCTCCACCAGGAAGGCGGTGGGAGGCAGTGGTGCTCGTGGTGGTAATGATGCCAGTGTTGTCTTCGTCATGATATCGATGTCCTTGGAATTTACTTTCCAAGATATCGAACTGATTATTGACTGCGATGTCGGGCTGCTTGCCAGGAGGCCGCTGTGCTGGAGTTGGCCGGGCAGAAGCACCATGGCCAGAAAGCTGCTGTGCTGACGTTGGCTGTATTGACGTTGGCTGTGTCGGCGTTGGCTGTGTCGGCGTTGGCTGTGTCGGCGTTGGCTGTGTCGGTGTTGGCTGGGCAGAAGCACCATCGCCAGAAAGCCTCTGTGCTGGTGTTGTCCGGGCAGAAGGGCCATGGCGAGGAGGCCGCTATGCTGGAGTTGGCCGGGCAGAAGCATAGCCAGGAGGCTGCTCTGCTGGTGTTGACTGTGCTGGAGTTGGCTGGGCAGAAGCAGGGCCAGGAACCCGCTATGTTGGGCCAGGTTGCACAGAATTGCGGAGTGGATGAATGAAGGCAGCGACTTGTGGTAGCACAGATCGTGCTTGAGGGGCTTGAAGTTCTAGACGAAGCTTGAAGGTCATCAGCTACCGGAAAATGGGAACGGGAAATTGATGTGCATCTGGCCTGCACTCACCTGAAGACACACTTTCGCTGAGATTCCCGAGCATCTGCCGAAGTCGCATCGAGTGGGATAGCCGAGAGCATCGCTGTACTTGATTGAGCCAGGTTCGCTGAATCGTATGTCTGACGCAGATCGCATCGCCGCAATGACCGAAACGACAACGACATTGGCCTCTTTGAGGCCCAATAGAGCCCCAGGTTTTTTTTTTTTTTTTTTTTTTTTTTTCCGGGGGGGGGGGGGGCCGGTTGGAAAATTTAAATAATTTAAAAAAAAAAAAAAAAAAAAAAAAAAAAGAAAAAAAAAAAAGAAGAAAAAAAAAAAAAAGAG